>JAJHZJ010000035.1:6329317-6995681 GCA_023548195.1 Bettongia penicillata ogilbyi | reverse complement strand
AAATTCCAGAACTCCCAGCTCAAAGAGAAAATCTTGCAAGGAGCTAGAAAGAAACAATTCCAGTACTGTGAAAATACAATCAGGATAACTCAAGATCTAGCAGCTTCTACATTAAGGGATCAAAGGGCATAGAATAGGATATTCCAGAAGTCAAAGGAACTAGGACTCAAACCAAGAATCACCTACCCAGCTAAACTGAGTATAACACTTCAGGGGAAAATATGGTCTTTCAATGAAACAGAGGACTTTCAAGCATTCTTGATGAAAAGATAAGAGCTGAAAAGAAAATTTGACTTTCAAACACAGGAATGAGAAGAAGCATGAAAAAGTAAACAGCAAAGAGAAGTCTTAATGGACTTACCAGAAGTGAATTGTTTACATTCCCACATGGAAAGACAATATTTGTAACTCATAAAACTTTTCAGTATCTGGGTAGTTGGTGGGATCACACACATATGTACATGCACACATGCACTCACACACACATACAGACATGCACACACATACAGAGACAGAGAGCACAGATTGAATTGAATAGGATGGGACCATATCTTAAAAGAAATCAAGGTAAATGCTGAGAGAGAAATGTAGTGGGAGGAAAGAGGGTGAAATGGAATGGGATAATTATATGTCATTTAAGAGGCAAGTAGGAGACTTTTTAGTGGAGGGAAAAAGAGGAGAGCTGAGAAAAAAAAAAACCAAGAAGTTTACCCTCATCACATTTGACTAAAGGAAGGAATAAAATGCACACTCATTTTGGTATTAAAACCTATCTTACAGTGTAGGAAAGTGGGGGAGGAGATAAGCAAGGGGGTGGATGATGGAAGGGAGGGAAAAGGGAGGAGGGAGCAATTTGAAGTCAACACTTGGGGAGGGACAGGATCAAAAGACAGAAGAGAAACAATGAGGGGCAGGATAGGATGGAGGGTAATTCAGTTAGTCTTACACAACACGACTATCAGGGAAGTCATTTGCAAAACTACTCATATATGGCCTGTATTGAATTGTCTGCTTTCCCAAAGGGAATGGGTGGGGAGGGAGGGATGGGGAGAATTTGGAACTCAAAGTTTTAGGAACAACTGTTTAGTATTGTTGTTGCAACTAGGAAAGAAGACATACAGTTAATGAGGAATAGAAAGTCATCTGGCCCTACAGGAGAAAAGAGAAGATGGAGACAAGAGAAGGGAGGGATGACAGAAGAGAGGGCAGATTGGAGATAGGGAAAATTAGATTGCTTGGGGTTTTGGGGTGGGGGGAGGGGATAAAAGGGGGAAAAAATTTGGAACCCAAAATTTTGTGAAAATGAATGTAAAAAGTTAAATAAATAAATAAATTATAAAAAAAAATACTGAGTTTGGAGAACTAGAAGTAGAAGTTTCATCCAGTAGTATGTATAGGATAATTTTTTACATCATAGTAGGTTTAGTGTAGGGGGAATTTTTGCTTCAAAAGATCAATATCTAGGCAGATTTCAGAAAAACTTTGAAAGACTTACATGAACTGAGGCTGAGTGAAGTGATCAGAGCCAGGAAAACATTGTATACACTAACAGTAACATTGTATGATGACCAACTTTGTTAGACTTAGCTCTTCTCAGCAATCCAATGATCTAAGGCAATTCCAAAAGACTCATGATGGAAAATGGTATCCACAACCAGAGAAAGAACTATAGAGTCTGAAGGCAGATTAAAGCATACTAATTTTTTTTTTGCATTTGTTTGCTTCTTTCTCATGGTTCTTTCCTTTTGCTCTGTCTTCTTTCACAATACGATTAATGTGGAAATATGTTTAATATAATTGTACAATTATAGCCTATGTCAGATTGCTTGCCATCTTTGGTGGGGGAGAAAAAAATTTAGAACTCAAAATCTCATAAAAGTAAATGTTAACAACTCTCTGTACATGTAATTTGGAAAAATAAAATACTATTAAGTAAGGGAAAAAAATTAGAATGGAACAGATGGAAGCTGATGACTTTATGAGAAACCAAGAAATTAAAAAACAAAACCAAAGGAATGGAAAAGAAAGAGAAGATAATGTGAAATATCTCATTGGAAAAACAACTGAGCTGGAAAATAGATGCAGGAGAGATAATTTAAAAATTATGGGACTACCTGAAAAGCATGATAAAAAAAAAAACAAACCTAGCCATTATCTTTCATGAAATTATCAAGGAAAACTGCCCTGATATTCTAGAACCAGAGTGCAAAATAAATATTGAAAGAATCCACTGATCACCTCCTAAATGAGATCCAAAATTAGAAACTCTTAGGAATATTGTAGTCAAATTCCAGAGTTTCCAAGTCAAGGAGAAAATATTGCAAGGAGATAGAAAGAAACAATTCGAGTATTGTGGAAAAGCAATCAGGATAACACAAGATCTAGCAGCTTCTACATTTAGAAATCAAAAGGCTTGGAAGTCAAAGGAACGAGGATTAAAACCAAGAACCACCTACCTGGCAAAACTGATTATAACACTTCAGGGGAAAAATCGCTTATTCAATGAAATAAAGGACTTTTGAACACTGTTGATTTAAACAGACCAGAGCTGAAAAGAAAATTTGACTTTCAAACACAAGAATCAAGAGAATCATGAAAAGGTAAACAGGAAAGAAAAATCATAAGGGAGTTACTAAAGTTGAACTGTTTACATTCCTACATGGAATGATAAACTTTGTAACTCTTGAAACTTTTCTTGGTATTTGGGTAGTTGGAGGGATTTTACACACACACACACACACACACACACACACACACACACACACAAATAGATGTGTGTGTATGTGAATATATATATATATACATATATATATATATATACATATACACCTATATATGTATATATACATAAATAGGTGTGTGTATATATGTACATATATATACATACATACACACATATATATGCATATATGTGTGTGTATACACAGACAGAGAGTACGAGGTGAGTTGAATAGGAAGGTATCATACCTAAAAACAATTTAATTAAGGGGTGAGAGAGGAATATATTAGGAGTAGAAAAGGAGAAATGGAATGGGGTAAATTATCTCTCATAAAAGAGACAAGAAAAAGCTTTTTCAACGGAGGCAAAAAGGATGGATGTGAGAGAAAAAGTGAAACTTGCTCTCATGACGTTTGGCTCAAGGAAAGATTAGCTTGTACACTCAATTTGGTATGAAAACTTATCTTACACTACAGGAAAGTAGAGGAGAAGGGGATAAGCAGAGCTGGGTGTTGGGATGATGGGAGGAAGGGAAAATGGGAGGAGGGAGCAATCAGAAGGAAACATTCTTGGGGAGGGACAAGGTCAAAAGACAGAATAGATGAAATGGGGGGCAGGATAGGATGGAGGGAAATATAGTTAGTCTTACACAACATGAATATTATGGAAGTCTTTGTAAAACTGCACATATATACCTATATTGAATTGCTTGCCTTCTAAGTGGGGATGGGTGAAGAGGGAGGAAGGGAGAGAAGTTGGAATCCAAAGTATTAGAACCTAATGTTGAGAATTGTTTTTGCATGTAAATGGAGCAGCAGAAATACAGGTAATGGGGTATAGAAATTTATCTTGCCCTATAAGACAAGAGAGAAGGTGAGAATAAGGGAAGGGAGGGAGGTTAGAAGGGAGGGCTGACTGGTGGAAGGGGTAATCAGAATCCTTGGTGTTTGGGGGTGGGGGAGGGGAGAGATGGGGAGAAAATTTGGAACTTAAAGTTTTGTGGAAATGAATGTTGAAAACTAAAAATGAATAAATAAACATAAAAAATGGAGGCCAACACATGTTGTATGTAATATAATTACACGCACATATATACACATACACAGATGTACCTACCAACATAGCAATATGTGTGTGTGTGTGTGTGTGTGTGTGTGTGTGTAATAAAATTCATGGTATCTGTATAGGAAACATCCCACATAATGACCCTTCTTTAACAAATACCACTGCTTTGCAAGCTAAACTATTAGAGTTTCCTGGTGGAATGAAAGATTAAATTACTTAACCAAGGTTATACAACCTGTATATCAAAGACTGAGATTGAGGCCAGGTCTTGCGTCCTTCAAGGCCATCTCTGTATCAACCACAGCATAGCTGTCTCTGATGGAGAATAATAACTCCATTAAATGTATCTTCCTAATTCCACTATTTCCTATGCCAGGCAAGTGAAAGTATGTTATATTGCATTATACTGCTTTACATTATATAACATCGCATTATATTGTATTTTGTTGTATCATATTGTGTAGTATTGTACTGTACCTTAATTGTGTCACTTTACATCACAGTATCACATCACATATTATAATGAATTACATTTAACTATATTATATTGTGTTATTTTATGTTTTACTGCCTTATTGTAAGTTGCATTGCACCATATTTTATTATGTCATATCTCTTCCAGCAACAAAACAAGAAAGATTGAAAGTACTATCTCCCATTTAACTATTTTTAACTACAATTTAAAAAGTAATGAGTATTGTAATGACAATTACATTCACGTCAACAGAGAAAATTGATGATGTGTGAGTGCAGATTGAAGCATGCCTTTTTTATGGCCTATATTTTTTATTTTTGCCATTTTTTTTGCAACATGGCTAATATGAAAATGCCTGAATCCTCATTTGTTTATTTTTTTAAATCATATGGATTTATAGGTATAGTCACAAATGTAAATTAAGGTGTTAAAATACTATTTCTAGGCCTTAAATGAAACGGAGAAATTAAGCCTAAAATCCCCTATAGTCCCATGATGTTGAGAATCTAAATGTAATTAGTTAAATCGCTCAAAAAGTTCAAAAATCAAACCTGTTTCTCCTGAGCAAAGACTTATCTATCAGAGTACAGTAAGCAGTTTTCCACTGTCTGGCTTCCAAGAACAGTTCCCCAAAATGTCGTTAGTTGTATTTATAGGAAAATAATTGGTTTAACTGTATTTTTCATTTTCTGTGACCATGGGGTCAAACAATCCACTTAAATGAAACAAATATTTACTAAATTCCAACCATATATCCAACACTCTGCTTACCCTTGGGGATACAAAGAGAAAATCAGAAATGATTCCAGTCCTCAGAATCTTCCATTCCACTGGAAGGAGCTGGTAATAAATGGCAGAATCAGGACTAAAAGCCTTGAAAATCAGATACTATGACCCTTTTAATTCATCACACTACCTCAAGGCTTTTGTAACAATGTCTAGACTTAACCAATTCTAAGCAGGGGACTAAAATTAGTGTCAGTTCCAAGTAGCAAGCAAAAACTATATTACTCTGTAGAAAGTATGTTTTTAAAGATTAATTTATAGTTTGGCAGAAAATTATAGGAAAGGACAATGCTTAATACACAGTTAGGAAAAAGATTTATCATTTCACTAATATTGGGAACTCCACAGCAAAGAAATGCTCGTCAAAATGCAGGTTAGCCCTTCTTTTCTTCAATGTAGACAACTGTTCAACAAATATGTACAAAGTAAGATACACACAAACTAGTACGTGTGATATGTATGAATATACATATGTGTGTGGAGGTATATGTATATATACCTATACATATATACACATTGCATGCATATATACATGTGTGTACATGTGTATGCAATACATATACACACATGTATGTATACATATATGTATTTAACTGAGGGAAGGCACAAAAATTAATATGAGGTTGAAGAAGGCTTCTAGTAAAAGACAAAATTTTAAGTGGGATGTAAAGGCCAAGGAGTGTCAAAGGGAAAACTTAAACTCAAGTCTTCCCAGTGCCAGACAATTCTCTAGTCACTGCAGTATTTGCCATTTGGGAGAGTTGTCACTTTGCATTTAGATTTATTTACTTTCTTCTTTGACTTTTGAACATTATCTCAAGATTTTTGATGACAAGCTATGTACTGACAGTACACTCAAGTCAATTTTTTTCCTAAAACCCCTCTATCCTACTTTTTCATGTAAGGTACAGTTTATTTCCTATCCATTCTGCAGTTAACTATGCTAGATTATAGTATAATGGCCTATAACTCCGTAGTCCCTAAACCAAAAGAAAGAAAGCAGAATGAGTATTTCTAATAAGTTCTAAATATAGGCCTCTGCTTCTAGGAATTTTGTATTAATTATAATTCATATTTAACATGACATTTTTGTCATTTTTCATATTATTAGAAAGGCCCTGTCCTACGATGTTTTTCTATCATTCTTACTGGAAAACCATGAAACCAAAGCAAGTAGATTTCATCTGAGGACCCATTAAATGAAAAAGCATTCAGTCACATATCTTTACTTTCATTATATTTTCATTAATGACTTTGTGTTCCTTCTTGCTGTAGTTTTTTCTATTTCAGAGACAAGGAGAGCCAACTGGGACATGTCACATCTTACTTTCATTTGTGACTTGATGTTTTTAAATATATTGTGCTATATTTTGATTTCAAAATATGTGATATAGAGATATTGATGCTATGCTTCTGTATGGGAATAAGAGCTGGGAAGTTTATTCTTCTTCTAGCTCTTCATCTACTTCTTCTTCTCCTCCTCCTCCTGCTTTTTCTTATTACTATAAGCATCCAATGAAATGACAGTTCAACTAGCAAATAATAGAACTTCATTAGAAGTCTTGAAATGAACAATGATAGAAAGGAGGAGGCATCTCTCCAACCTAGAAAGGAGGTCTGCTTCACCAGCAATTGCACTTACATAGACCCAGGAGAGACAGTATCAGACTCATTGGTCTACCAGAAAATCATAATCAAAAGAAGGACCTGGACTGGGTCTTTGAAGAAATTGTCAAGGAAAACTGCTCTGATGGCCTGGATTCAGAGGGCAAAAGAGACATTGAAATAATTTCCCACTCACCTCAGGAAAGAGATCTCAAAATAAAAACCCCAAGGAATATCCTAGCCAAATTTCAGAAATATTGGGTCAAGGAAAAAATACTGCTACTGGACAGAAAGAAACAATTTAAATATTGTAGTGTCACAGTCAGGATCACACAAGACCTAACAACTGCAATATCAAAGGATTGGATGACATAGAACTTGATATTCTGGAGGACAAAAGACATAGGACTAGAACCAAGAATCACTTTCCTAGCAAATCTAAGCATAATATATCAAGGGTAAAAATATCGACTTAATCAAAAGGAAGAATTCCAAGCCTGCATAAAGAGAAAACCAGAACTAAACCAAAAATTTGATGTCCATTATAAAAAACCCAAGAGAATTCATAAACAGGTAAAAAAAGAGATTCAATAGAGCTAAAATGCTTACATTCATAAATGGGAATATCATACTTGTAACACTTAAAAAGTGTATCACTAATAGTACAGGAAAAGGAATGTATAGAGAGAATACAAGTATGAGGTGAATTTGGGAAAATGACATAAAAAATGAAGGGATGAAAAGGAGAACAAAGGGTACAGAAGGAAGCGAGGGCAAGAATGGAGTAAATTATCTCATGTAAAGAGGCAGGAAGGTCAAATTACAGTGGAGTAGAAGATGAGAAGGTGGGTGATGGGCATCGCTTGAACATCTGTTTTTATTTTCAAGCACCATCAAACACATTAAAATTCAACAAATTCAACTCAGCAGAAATAAAAAGAATATGCCAATTAGCAACAATCTTAATACATTAAGTAAATCTTTTAATGACTTAAAGTAGACAGCACTATGGTAGTCCTACTGCCACTGCCTCTCCTATGAGTTTTGTATTGACCACTGCCATATTAAGCAGATCTCCAAAAAGAATAGCCTCTGATATTTGAAACAACATAGATCTACAATTTTGGAATTAGATCAAGGACTGGGTTGGTCAGAAAAGGATGAGAAGTAGTGCTAGGTATGTTATTGCTGTAGAAGTCACCAATTATCCAGTGCCTAGAAAGATATCTTTCTGCTATCTCTATTCCCCTCCCTGTTCTATCCAAAGCACTGAAGTGTATCTGCATTGGGATGGGAGAAGAGGAAATTAGCAGGCTCAACCTAGTAGGTACATAATAATGAGACTAAGTGATACAATAATATACTGTTAGGGACTTAAGGGGAAATGATTTTGGTAATACATCATTTTTGCCTTATGCTTTAGACTTTAGACTATAACTCCTATGTAGGATATGAAAACACTGTAATTCTAAAAATCACCTAAAGTTAAAAAGTGTTATAAGAGATAACATTACAGAAACACACTGTAGCACAAATGCTTCACAGATATTCTCAAAGCATAAAATAACCTAGAAGTTATCTGAAAAGTTTATTACTCTGTGGGGAAAAAAATGTACAAAAACTGGACAGGATAAGAAGGCATGGAAAAAGTATAATTTGTATCAATAGCACATACAGGCATTAATGTGATCAAAGATTCCCTGAAATGTGTCTACCTGTCCCTTAAACATAATCTCCCACAGTGGCAAGGAGTATAATTAAGATCTTCATATCCTCTTATACCTTGAAACTTTTTTTGTACCTAAGTGCTTATTAAATGTTTGCTATTTAATTTATTTTAAAGTAGCTAATCAAAAGTTAATATTTTTATAGCAAACCATAGTTTCTTTTGGATAATAGCAACTATAAAAATACAACAGCATTGTATCTTTTTTGGAAGTAGAACTCATTAATATAATTGACTTTTTTTGGATTAAATACATTTAAAATCTCAGTCTAATCTAGGTAATCTTTCAGATATAATATTTTAGTTCTTTAGTCTTATTCATTGACTAATCACAAATAATATTAAGTTAAATGTAAAATTATCTTAGGAAATATATTTTATTTATTTTTACTTTAAATATTATTTTTAACAAAGCATTTAAAATGCATATATTAGTGATATTTTGTTGTCATCCAGTTGTCTTAGTTGCGTTTGACTCTTCATGACCCTATCTGGGGTTTTCTTGGCAAAGATACCAAAGTGATTGGCAAAAGTATATATTTTTAAAGCACTGTTAGTGGACTTCATTGAAATTTCCCTTTCTTTAATGTTTAAAAATAAATAAAAAATAGTTAATGGAAGAAAATTGCTGCTCTGTTTGTGATTCCTAGCCATTTCACTGTGTACCATGTCAATTTTGCTTAAGAACAGCAAATTTATTTAAATTGTTCTTTGTGAACTCCACTTTCATGTTGCTTAACTCTCCCATTATCCTGTGACACGTAGGCCTTATTTATATATTTAAAGATTTTTTAAAATAAGATTGCATGTTGACCTTGTGATATGGGACTTATATGCTGCTTATGAATGCACATTTCCGGGTACATATTCAATAATTAAGGTACTTGGGAAACTTTTCTTGAGTCCAATGTGCTCTATATTTGCTCTTCACTTTGGATTTATCGGGATATTGGCAAGGAACACAGGAGCTTAGAGAAACTCAAGTGTCAGAGTTCATTTTTTTTTTATGAACAACTTACTCCCTACCCTATTTTCCTTTCAAGTTGTGTTTATAAGGAGCAAAGCGGGTTTGTCAGTATTAAAACCATTAGTGAGCTGTCCTTCTGACTGTAAAGTGGCAGAACTGTCATTCAACAGGTTACTTTTAACTGGTAAAGTTTTCATTAAAAAACATTCTGAAACAGTCAAAATTCTATTGACAGTTTTGCACAACCAGGATTTTGGTAAAGCTGACAGAAGATAATTCTGTAAAGCTGTAGTATCTTCTTTAAACTTGAGTGGCAACACAGTATTTCACTCAAAGTAGGTCAAAGTTAGATTGAAACTTGCTGGGCAACCCCAAAGTATATAACAGACCTCACCACTCATGACAAGCCAAAAATAAAAGATCTACAGAGACAGGATTATTATATTAGTATTTCTTTCTTTCTCCCTACTCCCTAATTACTAAACAAGGGCATAGTTATGCTAATAAGAAAAATAAAGTCAATTATGCTACAAGATTTGTGCGTGCTTTATATATTTCTGCCCATCCATCATAGGTACCAAACACTTATGGTGAAGATTCAAGCAAGTATTATGTCAACATTATATAGTTATGTTTAACATTGGCCAAATTCTTCTGACATCGTTAAGTTTAAGACCTTCACCCATTGATTAATTCAATGTTTATTGGTTGCCTACTATTATGTAAAGAACTGAATTGGAGAAGTGTTCATTAAATAGGCTAGATGAGACCTAACACAACTGAGGTTGGGGTATGAGGTGGGGATAGTCTGTTTTACAAAATAATTTAACTTTAAGGAAATTGAAACATTTAATAGTTAAATGCAATATCATACATACCTTTCTGATGAATGGCAATATGAACTGATTTAAGACGAGTTCAAAGTTAAGCTATGTAATTATTTTATACTTTGAAATTAATGAACAGTGGTTTATTCAAAATACAGTTAAAACTTATTTTTAGGGGAAATTGTGGCAAATAGCTATAAGAATTAATAAAGACTAATGAATGCTATCATAAATATAATATATTTCAGTCCCTTTTGAAGCAGTTGGTATAGGATGGTATAGGAGACTATTTAATTTCTAATATTCTGGTTAAATCTATTTTTAGGCCTTTCTTTTATCCCAGATATAAAAAGATATCCTTTTGAAACTATGAGAAAAATTGAGATAATTTGAGTTAACAGAATTTTATTTTAATCATCATATGATGACCAGAGCTACTCTTCCCATGTTTAATCACAAGCAGATATTCTAACCTAGATTCTCACAGACAAGCATAAATACCAGGAATGGCCAAGGTTGCAATTTGATAGGAAAAGTATTTTTGGAATCTTTCTATTAATTGTGTGGTTGTATTTTTTTAAACAGCAGATTATTCTAAACACATGTAGTACCAGAAATATTAGTAACCCTTGCATATAAAAAAACAGCACTCAAGAATGAATCTACATACTTTTAATCCAGTTTCTTCATTTGCAAAATTGTGAAAAATAAAGCACCTACATACACAGGGTTGTGGGAAGGATCAAATCTGATCATGGATGTAAAGTGTTTTGCAAATCTTAAATGGTTTTATATATATATGTGTGTGTGTGTGTGTGTGTGTGTGTGTGTGTGTGTGTATGTGTGTGTGTGTGTGTGTGTGTGTGTGTGAGAGAGAGAGAGAGACAGAGAGAGAGAGAGAGAGAGAGAGAGAGCCTCTCTTATCATTATAACTATTACTACAAATAAATTCACCTACACATTGAGTAAATATAGTAGACTTACATCCACAGATACTGATTTTATCTACCAAATTATCTGATGTCCCCACACCACAAGTAGACTATCCATAGAAGGAAGATTCATCCCTTTCTTTTTTCCTTCCTTCTTTCCCTCTTCCTCCCTCAATTTCTTGCGAACTCAAAAAATCCTGTGGGCAGCAGAGAGAGATGCAGATGTGGATGCAGATGCAGGTCATTAGTTGACTTCTGACCTGGAAGAAAAGAGCAAGAAAGACTGAGTTATGGATCCTGGTCTGGCAGAGAGGAAGGCAAGAGAAAGGTATGAATCTTTTTCATATTATTCCCATAATTCTTTGATATGGTAAAATTTGACACAAGATTTCACTTAAAATCTTATATCCTTAATATACCTGGGGCTTGGAGACAAAATCATTCCTGTCTTTTTTAGCTCTACACCAATTGATCACAGGCCAAGCCCCCACTCAGTCACTGCTTGGGCCCAAGTGCCCCAGTGTGAATGTAAATAGAAGTCATTCCTGTTTTGTTTTTATTTTTATCAAAAACTCTTGAGGGATTTTCCCCTCCAAGATTGATTGATTTTTCTTCTTTGTTTTTTTAATTAAAAGAGTCCATTGTTTGACTAATTTCTTACCCTACCCTTAATCACTCAAAGGGCATTTCCTCAGTCAAATTGTTCTGGCATAGACCTTAGCTTAAAAAAAACAATGCCTCCCACTGCATATGAGGCCATTTCTAATTGTCTTAATCTATATCGTACCACTGGATCCAGACAGTCCCAGATGGCAAAGTGAGGCTGATGATGTTGCAGGCCCTCCCTTACTTAAATCCAATTCATGGGCAAGTCATGGCATCATCTTCTTGATGTCATGGTCCTCTTTGAGAACAAAAGGCAAACAAAGCAACAGCAACGGCCAACATCCATAACAAAAGTAAAAATCACTAAATTTGTTTGGATGGATCCACATCTCTTTATGATGTTTATAGTCAAGTGGGTCTCTACCCTATTCAAAATACATTCTTAATTCAAGAGATAGTCAATTGATGCCCCCTTATTTTCTTACTTTATTTTTCAGAGTTGACCACTAACCTCTAAGATTTTAAATTATTAAGTGAATTTGGGAATTTAAATCACTTAGCCTTTATTTTAAAAAAAAATTTTTTATTAATGTTTTCTGTTTTTTACACTCATAATTTTTCCACTTATTGGTGTTCAGTCATTTTTAAATATAAATTTATTTATTTAACTTTTTACATTCATTTTCACAAAATTTGGGGTTCCAAATTTTCTCCCCATTTATCCCCTCCCTCACCTCAATACACAGAGCATTCTAACTTTCCCTATCACCAATCTCCCCTCTCTTCTATCATCCCTCCCTTCTCTTATCCCCATCTTCTCTTTTTGTGCTGTAGGGCCAGATGACTTTCTATTACCCATTAACTGTATTTCTTATTTCCCTAGTAGCAAGAAAAAGGCTGACAGTTGTTCCTAAAACTTTGAGTTCCAAATTCTCCCCATCCTTCCCTCCCCACCCATTCCCCTTGGGTAAGGCAGGCAATTCAATATAGGCCCTATCTGTATAGTTTTGCAAATGACTTCGATAATAGTCATGTTGTGTAAGACTAACTGTATTTCCCTCCACCTATCCTGCCCCCCATTGCTTCTATTATCTCTTTTGATCCTGTCCCTCCCCAAGTGTTGACTTCAAATTGCTCCCTCGTCCCATTGCCCTCCCTTCCATCATCCCCCCCCACCCTGCTTATTTCCTTCTCCCCCACTTTCCTGTATTGTAAAATAGGTTTTCATACCAAAATGAGTGTGCATTTTACTCCTTCCTTTAGTCGAATGTGATGAAGGTAAACTTCATGTTTTTTTCTCAGCTCTCCTCTTTTTCCCTCCACTAAAACGGCTCCTGCTTGCCTCTTGAATGAGAGACAATTTACCCCATTCCATTT
This sequence comes from Bettongia penicillata ogilbyi, assembly GCA_023548195.1. Lineage (NCBI taxonomy): Eukaryota > Metazoa > Chordata > Mammalia > Diprotodontia > Potoroidae > Bettongia > Bettongia penicillata. The sequence goes on along the minus strand of JAJHZJ010000035.1, from coordinate 6,982,596 downwards.
CACCCTCTCTCCTCCCATTACATTTCTCTTATACATTTACCTTAATTTTTTTTGGATATGAGCCCATCCTATTCAATTCACTCTGTGCTCTCTGTCTTTGTATGTGCATGCATGTGTGTGTGTGTGTGTGTGTGTGTGTGTGTGTGTGTGTGTGTGTGTGTAATCGCTCCAACTACCCAGAACTAAAAAGTTTCAAGAGTTACAAATATTGTCTTCCCTTTAGGAATGTAAACAGTTCAACTTTAGTAAGTCTCTTATGATTTCTCTTTGCTGTTTACTTTTTCATGCTTTTCTCCTTCTTGTGTTTGAAAGTCAAATTTTCTTTTCAGGTCTGGTCTTTTCATCAAGAATGCTTGAAAGTCCTCTATTTCATTGAAAGACCATATTTTCCCCTGAAGTATTTACTCAGTTTTGCTGGGTAGGTGATTCTTGGTTTGAGTCCTAGTTCCTTTGACTTCTGGAATATCCTGTTCCACACCCTTTGATCCCCTTAATGTAGAAGCTGCTAGGTCCTTGTGTTATCCTGATTGTATTTCCACAATACTGGAATTGGCTCCTTTTAGCTGCTTGCAATATTTTCTCCTTGAGCTGGGAATTCTGGAATTTGGCCACAATGTTCCTAGAAGTTTGTCTTTTTGGATCACTTTCAGGTGGTGATGGGTGGATTTCTTGAATGCTTATTTTTGTACTCTGTTTCTAGAATATCAGGGCAGTTTTCCTTGATAATTTCATGAAAGATGATGTTTAGGCTCTTTTTTTGATCATGGCTTTCAGATAGTCCCATAATGTTAAAATTGTCTCTCCTGGATCTGTTTTTCCAGGTCAGTTGTTTTTCCAGTGCAATATTTCACATTCTCTTCTATTTTTCATTCTTTTCATTTTGTTTGGTGATTTCTTGATTTCTCATAAAGTCATTAGCCTCCATCTGTTCCATTCTAATTTTGAGAGAACTCTTTTCTTCAGTGAGCTTTTGAACCTCTTTTTCCATTTGGCTAATTTTGCTTTTGAAAGTGGAAAGCGTTCTTCTCCTCATTGGCTTTTTGAACCTCTTTTGCTAATTGAGTGAGCCTATTTTTCAAGGTGTTATTTTTTTCCGCGTTTTTTGTGGTCTTCTTTAGCAAGGTATTGACATGTTTTTCATTCTTTTCTTGCATTTCTCTCATTTCTCTTCCCAGTTTTTCCTCCACCTGTCTAACTTGATTTTCAAAATCCTTTTTGAGCTCTCCCATGGCCTGAGCCCATTGAATATCTATTTCGGATGTTTGGGATACAGAGGCCTTGACTTCTATGTCTTTTCCTGATGGTAAGCATTGTACTTCCTCATCAGAAGGGAAAGGAGGAAATATCTGGTTCACCAAGAAAGTATCTTCTATGGTCTTATTTTTTTTCCCCTTTTCTCGACATTTTCCCAGTCAGTTACTAGACTTCTGAGATTCTTCTCCACCCCTTGCCTCACTAGTCCTTGGAGTCTGAGGTTCAAATGCTGCTTCCCAGCCTCAGGGCTTTCAGTGGGGATCGGGCTGCTATTAAGTGTGAGAGATTAAATTCAGGTTCTCAGGTGGGGGCAGGGCCTCCTCCCAGGCTCAGTTCCCTCAGGGGGTTTATGAGGAGACCTTTGATAGTGGATCCGAGGTCCTGCCTGCTTTGGGAGCCTCGTTGTGCTGCTGTCTCCCAAGGGAATCTGAGTTATGGAGACACTCCTCTTCCCTCTCGGCCAGTCAAGAAGGGTCTCTCACAGACCTGTAGCGCCTGTGGGTGGAAGGACCTGCACAGCTGCCAGAGATTCCATCCCTGAAGCCTACTCAGATCTGGTCCTCTCGGTGCTGCATGGCAGGGCAGGGCTGGGCTCTGCTCGGGTCTGGTGCATGACACACCTTTGGGGTTGGTTTTTCAGGGGTCTCGGGAGTAGAAATCTCCTACACTCTGTTGCTCCACGGCTTCCACTGCTCCAGAACCCATTGGGAGCTCTTTTTATAGGTAATTTATGGGCTGTGTGTTCGGAGCTAGCATATGTGAATCTTTCTACTCCACCATTTTGGCTCCTCCTCCTGGAACTATTTTTTTCAGTGAGCTTTTGAATCTCCTTTTCCATTTGGCTAATTCTGCTTTTTAAAGCATTCTTTTCCTCATTGGCTTTTTGAACCTCTTTTGCCAATTGTGTTAGCCTATTTTTAAAGGTGTTATTTTCTTCAGCATTTTTTTTTTTGGGTCTCCTTTAGCAAAGCTTTGACCCACTTTTCATACTTTTCTTGCATCACTCTCATTTCTCTTCCCAATTTTTCCTTCACCTCTCTTACTTGATTTTCAAAATCCTTTTTGAGCTTTTCCATGGCCTGAGACCAATGAATATTTATTTTGGATATTTGGGATACAGAAGCCTTGACTTTTATGTCTTTCCCTGATGGTAAGCATTGTTCTTCCTCATCTGAAAAGGATGGGATAAGATATCTGTTCACCAAGAAAGTAACCTTCTATAGTCTTATTTTTGTCCCTTTTTTTGTCATTTTCCCAACCAGGTACTTGACTTTTGGGTACTTTGTCAAAAGTAGGGTATATAATGGCGATCTGTAAGATCTCAGTTCCTCTAAGGTGGCACAATCAAGCATGTACACTGGTCTTGGAGATTTGTGCGCCTAAAATCTTAGCAGAGTTTTCTCTTCACAACCACCTCACATCCAGTCCTCCAAGCTAGCACTGGGGACTGAGATTCAGATAAGCTGAAGGGGCAGGGCTGCTATTCAGTGTGAGATAAAGATGAGTTGCTCAAATCCCTTAGGTGTGGACAGGGCCTCTACACAGTGCTGAGGTAAGAGTCATCTGCTCAGTGTCCCCAGGGGTTTTACCATCCAATAATGGATGAGGACTGCTGTAGGGGCTGCTGTGGTAACTGCGGCAGCCTGCCCAATGTGGCCTCTGTGCCCACTGTCTGAGGCCAAAGCTATGGGAAGGCCCTTCTCCCTTTTCCATTAGCTGAAAAAACCCTCCAAAGATCAAATTTAAATTGAAATTTGAATCAGTAAACATTTTCTTTTTTAAAAAAAAATGATGTCTTTTTTTGATTCCCTTAGCTTTTCCCAATATTTCTTCCCTTTCTCATTGTCTGGAAGCCATATCGTAAAAAAAAAATAACATTTTTAAATACAAAACAAAAATGAAAAGAAAAAAACATCACCAACTTATCTATATTTGTAAAAAGTCCAAAACCATGTTCATTGTACAGCAATTGGATATTCCACCTACTTCCCACAGCTTAGCTGAAAAAAAAATGTATGGTCTGCTTCTCTTTTGATCTTTAAATAATGTACTTTAATATTGAGGTGACATTCATTTATAATATATTGTGAAATTTAAGGTTTAGGACTAAGCCTAATTTTCTGGGAGATTTCTACCCACTTTCCCAAGTAGTTTTTATCAAATATAGAACTTCTTCCTAGGCAGTTTATGCATTTGGTTGTTTTGTTTTTGTTTATTTATTTATTTTTCTTTACTTTATTGACTACAGATTTATTGAGTTCTACTGTTTCTGATTCCCCCCTGTTGAATACGATTCATTGATCTACCCTCTATTTTAATTGATATGAGGTAGTTTTAATGAATGATCCTTTCTGATATACTTTGAGATTCAGAAGTGCAATTCCTCTTTGTTTCTATCTCTTTATCATAATCTCCTTTGATACTCAGGACATTTGTTTTTCAAAATGAGTATTATTATTATTATTACTAATTTATTAAATACTATATGAATCCATGCAAGTCTTTTGTGTGTTTTGGTAGATTTATCTCCAGATACTTTATTAATTTTCTCATTTTTTGGAAAAGGATTTCCCTTTTTCTCATTGTTTCATGAATTTTAGTATTGTTATAAAAAATATAGCTAGCACTTTTGTTGACACTGTTGTCATGATTATTATATATCCTGATTGTCTAAGATTTTCAGTACCTATGGATAATTTTTTACCTCTTCTTTATGTATCTTTATGGCTTTAATTTCTTTCTCTTGTCTTAATCCTATTCCTAGCATTTGTAGAACTATATCATAAATAGCAGGGAGAGTGAGCAGCCTGGCTTTATTTCTGTTTTTAGCAGGAAAAGTTCTAATTCATCTCTTTGGCACATTATATTTCCTTTGATTTTAGATAGCTGCTTTTAACAATATTTGAAAAGGTCTCTCTATGATTAAAGTGAATAGGATTTTTAACACAAATAAATGTATTTTTTCAAAAGCTTTTTTGAAAATCAATTGTGATAATTATAATGTTAAGATAATTATGTTACTCTAACAATCGTTATGGTGCTATGTTGTAAAATCTATTATAATTATATTGTAATGTTTTAGTAATATAATGTTATGTTGAAATAACAATGATTTTGGATGTTTTTGTTTAAAATATGTTTATTGTTTTCCTTGCAACATTGGCATAAGTCCAGTCTGGTCATAATAAATAATTTCTTGAATAAATCACTATGATCTGAAAGAATTTAGCTTAACATTTTAAAATTATTATCTTTCAGTGACTTTGATTTTTGTTTTTTCTTTCTGTGTTTTATATTTTCACTGATTAGATATTAGAATTTTATTTGTATCATTGAAAGATTACCATAGGATGCTTTCTTTCTTAATTTTTGTAATAAGTTACATCTCATGGGTTTTAATGACACTTTAAATCAGACTCTGTACCATGAGAAATATAATAATAATAATATTATTATATTATATCAATTATTTATTATTATAAGTGTAATAATATTATATATTATATACTACAATGTATGTTATGATATATTATAATATTGAAATTGAATTTTATGTTATATTAATTATATACTAATATAATAATAATAGTAGTAGCAAGTAAAACTCATATAGCATTTTAAGATTTACAAAATACTTTTCTTTTGTAATGTTATTTGGTTCTAACAAAAAGTTTGGGGAGTACCAGATTTATTAATTCCACTTTACATTTGAGAAAACTTATGCTAAAAGGGTTTAAGTGAATTACTCAGAGTTTAGGAGATAGTTAAATATATTAGTCAAGATTTGATTTCTTTTTCCTGACTCTAATTTCAGTGCTTTATCTTCTTTTCCACCTAATGCATACAATTCCCATTTTAAAGGAGCTTACAAACTAGTCAAGTAAACAAAAAAGTGAAAAAAAGAGAACTTTGTAAATAAATAATAGTCTAGATGAGCAAGACACCATTCCTTCTTTTTTCATTGTTCTTGTTATTAGTCTGCGTTCTTATTTCCTTATATGTGATTTACTTCAAAAGTCTCCTCTATGACGACCACTAATGAAGTTTCTTTGCCATTTTGTCCAAGACTTTTGCCATGACACTCTCTTGCTTGGGAAATCACAAAACTACCTTGATGTATTGGTAAACAACTCAACATGCACAGGGAGAAGGAAGGGGGGTTGCCATTACAGGTTCTTAGATCTGAATTTATAAAAGGAAAGGTAACTTTTGAGGGGTCAACAATCACTTTAAGTACATTCAACACATAGGGACCAGCAGACAGGCTTTCAGTTGTCTGACCATTACACACATACAGAGAGGGAAGCAACAGAGAGGGAAGCACCAACATCTGGGTTTTCAAAGCCGGGGAGTTGTTAAGCAGCTTCTCAGAGTCTCCTCTGGCACACAAACCTTCTTCCAAAACTAAGCCCCAAAACACAACCTCCCTCAAAGTATATATACTAGAGCCAGAGGGCATGACCCATCCTGACCGAGTCCCTCACTAGCAATCAGCAAAAGATGTGGACCTTTATAGGAAACAAGTAACCTCTAATCAAATCTCCCTCAAAGGCCCCACCTGAGGGCTATCAATGTTCAGGGAAGATTTTTAGCTCCCATTACGCATGAAGAAGTGGTAAGATGTATTGACAGTAGCCCTAGATTTCCTGTCAAAAGAATTGGCTGCATATATGCATGACCATGAGTAAGTCACTTAATTCCGAGTTCATTTTCCAACTCACTAATTAAATTTTGTTTATTTATTAATTATTCAGTTAATTTTAATTAATATAATTATATTTGTGTTTTATATATATATATGTATAATTTAATCACTTATTTAAAAATTTAATTATTGAAATAATAATGCCTTGCTCTACCTTTTTCACAAAATTATTTTAAGGAACAAATGAAATAATACATTTTGAAACACTTTGGGAAGTGTAAAGCACTGTGCTAAATAAATAATTTTACTTATTTATTAATTATCATTCAACTCTTATTTAATCTATTTCCACTCTCCCTCACCAAGAAATCCAGACTGATGAGAACCAGTATGATGGCATGGCTTCAGAATCCCAGAATGCAAGTGTACCAGACTTGGTAAACCCAGAAACCCAGCATTAATACTTTTCAGCCTCATGATGTAATGGGACTGTTAGAGTTAAGTTTCTTACTTCACAATTCCTTACTTTTTCCCTCTACTTCTCATTCCTTATTCCTCAGGTACTTAAGAAAATATTTTGATTTTACTGGTCCTCTAAATAGATAACAGGATAATCTTTCCCTGGTAATATATGATTTTTCCCCTCAAACAATAGAAAAGTTTGAGACCACAGAGTCTTAGAGTCTGCAACTAAAGTGTAGATAGTCCATTTTTTTGTTCATATCCTAACTGTGGAAGTAAGAGAGGTAATACACTTAGACTGGTCTTTCCATAAACAATTCACCTTATTACACTTTTGAGTAATAACAGTGAGTGTAGGTGTTTTTCATCAGAAATACCCTATCTTACAGGTGGTAACCTTTGGTTGATAGTAGTACATTTCTCCCCTTTGAGGATTACACATTATATTTCTTTTTTACATGGTATGGCTTTTCTTCTGTGCTCTTTTTCAATCTTGACTATTCCTTTCCTCAAAAATTCCAGTCTTTTTTTTTATTTCTCTTTTCAGTTACTGCTATCAGTTGCTCTGAAAGCCACTACTATGATGGTGAAAAAAATGGGACATCTAAAGCCCTCTTTGAAACTCACAAAGCCCTCTGCTAACCACTGGATAAAAGGAGTAGACTAAGGATAAAGATGATACATTCTCCTCTCCCCCAAGAATTCCTTCCCAGAAGCTTAGATGAGGCTTGCATCTCAGTCTTGATTTTCTATTCGTTAGAATCTCCTATTTTATTATGCACTGATTCTTTGTTTTATATAAGTCTTCCAGTGTGTGTTCAAATCCCACAATCAATCCAAGTATGTTTTCTGTGAACATAATTATAGATCAATCAATAGCTTTCAATAAATTCTCATTCACTCAAAAATCTTTCGGAGGTGTTTTTCTCTTCTTAAAATATCAAGTCATCACAGCTTATCCTAATATAGATGGAGTGGAATAGTTGATAGATTGGTTCAGTGATAACCAGTCTTTTGTATACATTTTGGTTTTATTTATTTGTTTTCATACATATTGTATTTTTACACCAAAATGGAAAAGTCTTGAGGACAAGGACAATTCTCTTTGGGCTTTATATCTCCATCATCTAATTCCTGATTTGACATGTAATAAGCACAACAAATGCTTTTTGAATTTTTGAATACATGAAAAGTTTATTAAAGAAATATTCTTAGACAGCTTTTGGTTAGAACAAAACTTCAAACTCTCTTCTAGTTAAAAAATAATACATTAGGCAAATAGATTTTCAGAATGATGAAAGGGAGAGCAATATTCTAGACAGAGAGTCCATGGATAGATTTCAGGCTATCCCTGAAATTAGGTGGGAGAAATAAATTTTTATTTTCACTGACCTCTAGCTGAAATTTATTTGTTTTCTTTAATTCTTTAAAATATTATTTTAAGAAAATGTCTGTAGGCTTCATCACATGACTAAAGTCGTCCACAACACATGAAATTTAATTATTCTATTTTAGACATAGAAAACCCATAAGCACTTGTGAGGTGATTGGATAAATACTGCATAAAACAAATGAGGGAAAAATGAGTTTATAAATATATTGAAACTAAATATAAAGCAGTTTGATGGTACTTTGTAAGAAAAAGATATTTTGCTCTTTTGAGCTCCAATGTGACCTACAATAGTTAATGCTTTTTTTAGTCTCATAAACTTGAAAAGTTATTTTATAAATACTCACTAAGGTAGGATAATCATAGGTTTGCCTCAGTGCACTTAATTTCAACAAAGTTAAGAGCAAGAGAAACAAGAGTATAATTCCAAGAAAGCAAGGATGATTAGTTAAAATAGGAAGGTATCAGAGGGGCAACTTCCATCTCCTGTCGCTGGAACCATGTACCCCTTCCTCCCTGCAATGATGTATTGATAGTCAGCTTTCTCTATTTTTCCCCTACTGAATGACATCTACACAATCACTCCAACAGTGACAACTCCAGAAACAGCAGTACACAGAATCATCTCTTTGCCATGGGCTGATAGCTGTAGCACTCCTCACGTTAACTGATGAAAGCACACAAATTCCCAGTTACATATCTGGTAATAACAATCAGCAACTTTAAACTAAAACAAAATTTAAAAATTTTTCTTTTGTTGTTCAGTCATTTCCAACTCTTTTTGACTCCATTTGGGATTTTCTTGGTAAAGATAGTGGAGTGGTTTTTCAATTCCTTCTCCAGCTCATTTTACACATGATTAAACTGAGACAAACAAGGTTAAGTGACTTGCCCAGGGTCACACATCTAGTAAGTGTCTAAGGCCAGATTTGAACTCAGGCTTACTGACTCCAAGTCCAGCAATACATATCTGCTGTGTCACCTAGTTGTCCTATTAGAAACTTTAGTAGTTTAAGTTAAAAATAATCACCGAAGCATTGAGCCCTTAAGTGGTTTAATGGTGCCTATCTCAAAAAGCAAAGAAAAAAAATTCCTCTTCTCTCAGATTGAGGCAATTATCACTAACTTTTCTTCATGCCTTCACATATAGCAAACTTCTGAAAAATTAAAGTTCTGCTGAAATATTTTATGGAAAACATTAATAAAAATAAAGTAGACATTTAACTGAAATCTGGAATAATTCCTTGTCATCAGGATTGAATTAAAAAAAATAATCTCTGCTGCTTAACTTCTCATATAGCACAATGCAGGTACTAGACTACTATGAATTTTGAAAAGAATAAGAAAAGAACCTTTTTGCATTTTGAGTTATCCTTCATGCAAATAATGTTTCACATCTTAATTAATGTGAAATCATTGCATTTAATACTCTCTTATGGATTTATGATGGGCTTCAAGGTTTTAGAAGTTGATTTTTTTCAATATTCAGGGCAAAGTTTCAGGGAACTTCAGTCTGAGGTTTCTTACCTAGGAAAAAGACAGCAAAGGACAAACTACTGTACATTTTCTACTACCTTGAAACAGAAAATTTCATAGAATATGGAAATATCATTACAAATATGACAAAGCACGGTGAAGAATAAGAGTTCATGGCAAAATGTTCAAGGAAGCCTCTGCAAGAATGCATTGTGTATTAAGTATAACAACAAAGACATACCCATATTTGTCAGTTTTTCACACTATGCTGCAAAGTAATCATATTGCGATCTTTCAGAAAATCATTTAGAATTTGAGAACAAAAGAGGTAAAAAATTCATATGGCTCATCTAATCCAGTGTTTTCTTTTTGAAGAAGAGGTAGAATGGCATGATAGATCAAGCAATTAATTTTGAGGCAGCAAGATGGAGGTTCAAATTCCATCTCACATAACAAGCTATGAGATTTTGGAAATTAATTTAAACTCTCTGATGTCTGCTTTCCTGATCAGTAAAATAAGAAAAATAATACATGTGACACAGGGTCATAGTGGACCTCAAAAATACGTGTGTGTGTGCGTGTGTGTGTGTGTGCATATGCATAGGTATATATTTACAAATCTCTAAAGTACTGTAAATACACAAGTTACTACAAAGACCCACACAGAGGGGAAGTTATCTTGAGTACTTATCCTGTAGATAGTCAACGGCATATTAAAGCTAAAATTCAAATTTTCTACCTCCCTGTTCAATTCTCCTTTCAACCATTTAACATTAAACTATGCTACAAGTCATTCATGTTTATTTATGTAAAACTTTTCATTAGATATTGATTGACTAGACAGTGATATCCATAAGATTGCAAAAATTTCTCATCAAAATGATAGGGAATTACAATTATATCCATCTAGTGTTAGTAGGAACTTTCTTTAACAAGATTATGCCATTGGGGAGCCAAGATGATGGAGTAGAAAGGAGCACAGATGCTAGCTCTTCTACCACAGCCTATAAAATACCTGCAAAGAATGACTCTCAAAAAATTCTAGAGCAGTAGAAGCCACAGAACGATGGACTTGAGGAGATTTCCAGCCCAGGGTGACCTGGAAAGCTGACAGGAAAGGTTTGTTACATTGGAGGAGGAGCAGAGCACAGTACAGCCTTGGTCTTGTGGCACCATGGGGGCAGAATCCCCAGAAGCATCAGAGGTTCACAAATTCCTCAACCAACAGGTGACAAAGATACTTCAAAGATCACTGAGAGAGCTTTTCCACCTCCCTGAAAAGGGAGCAGGTTCCTCCCCTAAACCTGGCCTCAGGCAGCAGCAGCAGCAATTGCAATGGCAGTCTGCCAACTTCCATTGTTGAAGCCTCATCTAAAGCCTCTGGGGAAATTGAGCAGCTGATCTTAATCTCAGCCCTGAGTGGTGGTCCTGCCCCTTGCATAATGACCCTGTGGGAATTGAGCAGCTCATCCGAATCTCAGACACCAGCATGGCCAGGGAGTAAACTCTCACTTACTTGTGCCACCTTGGAAGAACTGAGATTTTGCAGGTCCCAAATGTATACTCTACTCTTGACAAAGTATCCAAAAGTCAAGTAACTGATTGGGAAAATGCCCAAAAAAGGGGAAAAAATAACACTTAGAAGGTTACTTTCTTGGTGAACAGGTATTCTCTCCTATTCTTTCAGATGAGGAAGAAGAATGTTTACCATCAGTGGAAGACATGAAAGTCAAGAATTCTGCAAGACAAATATTCTCCAATATAAATATGCAATGGGACCAGGCCATAGAAGAGATCAAAAAGCATTTTGAAAATCAAGTAATAGAGGTGGAGGGAAAAATGGGAAGAGAACTGACAGTGATGGAAGAAAATCACAAAAAGTGAGTCAACAACTTACAAAAGGAGACTCAAAAAATGCTGAAGAAAATTTCACCTTTAAAAATAGAGTAACTCAAATGGCAAAAGAGGTCCAAAAATTCAATGAGGAGAAGAATACTTTAAAAAGCAGATTTAGCCAAATGGAAAAGGAGGTTCAAAAGTTCACTGAAGAAAATAGTTCTTTAACAATTAGAATAGAACAGATGGAAGCTAATGAAATTTATGATAAAACAAGTTTTAAAAAAAAATACCCCAAAAGAATAAAAATAAATGAATGATAATGTGAAATATCTTACTGGAAAAACAACAGACCTGGAAAATAGAGCCAGGAGATACAATTTAAATCTTATGGCACTACCTAAAAACCATGATCAAAAAAACAGCCTAGACATCATGTTGCTTGAAATTATCAAGGAAAACTGCCCTGAAATTCTAGAACCAGAGGGCAAAATAAATATTGAAAGAATCCACCAATCACCTCCTGAAGGAGATCCAAAAAGAAAAACTCATAGGGATATTGTAGTCAAATTCCAGAGTTCCTAGATCAAGGAAAACTATTACAAGGAGTTAGAAAGAAACAATTTGAGTATTATGGAAAAAACAATCAGGATAACACAAGGTTAGCAACTTCTACATTAAGAGATTGAAGAACTTGAACTAGGATATTCCAGAAGGCAAAGGAATTGGGATTAAAACAAAGAATCACCTACCCAGCAAAACTGAGTATAATACTTAAGAGGAAAAATGGTCATTCAATGAAATAGAGGACTTTCAAGCATTCTTGATGAAAAAAACAGGATTGAAAAGAAAATTTGACTTTCAAACACAAGAATCAAGAGAAGCATGAAAAGGGAAATAGGAAAGAGAAATTGTAAAGGACTTGTGAAAGTTGAACTCTTTACATTCATACATGGAAAGATAACATTTGTAATTTTTGAAACTTTTCTCAGTACCTGGGTAATTGGAGGGATTATACACACACACACACACACACACACACACACACACACACACACACACATATATATATATATATATATATGGAGAGAGAGAGAGAGAGAGAGAGAGAGAGAGAGAGAGAGAGAGAGAGAGAGAGAGAGAGAGAGAGAGAGAGAGCACAGGGTGAGTTGAATAGGAAGGGATCATATCTAAAAAATAAAATTAAGGGGTGAGAGATGCATATATTGGGAAGAGAAAGGGAGAAATGGAATGTGGCAAATTATCTCTCATAAAAGAGGCAAGAAAATGCTTTTTCAATGGAGGGGAAAGGGGGGAAGTGAGAGGGAAAAAGTGAAGTTTACTCTCATTACAATTGGCTCAAGGAAGGAATAACATGCACACTGAATTTCATATGAATATCTATCTTACACTACAGGAAAGTAGTGAAGAAGGGGATAAGTGGGCTGTGGGGGGATTATAGAAGGGAGGGCAAATGGGAGGAGGGAATAATTAGAAGTAAACACTTTTGGAGAGGGACAAACTCAAAAGAAAGAATAGAATAAATGGGGAACAGGATAGGATGGAGGGAAATACAGTTAGTCTTATACAACATGACTATTATGGAAGCCATTTGCAAAACTATACATATATAGCCTATATTGAATTGCTTGCTTTCTCAGTGGGTGGGGAGAGAGGAAGGAAGAGAAGTTGGAAGTCTAAGTTGTAGATCAAATGTTGAGAATTGCTTTTGCTTACAACTGGGAAATAAGAAATACAGGTAATGGGGCATAGAAATGTATCTTGCCCTACAGCACAAGAGAGAAGATGGGGATAAGGGAAGGAAGGGGTGTTAGAAGGGAGGACACATCGGTGGAAAGGGCAATCAGAATGCATCGTGTTTGGTGGGGGAGGGGAGAAATGGGGAGAAAATTTGGAACTCAAAATTTTGTGGAAATTAATGTTGAAAACTTAAAATAAATAAATATTTAAAAAGTCTATGTCATTGTTCCAATAAAGATTTATATTTTATTTTTGTGTGTAGCTTCTAGAGAAGAAACACCTATTCCCAATGTAGATCAACTACTTTGAATCATCATCTTAGACAGTTGCCTAAAGCAAGGAGAGCTTAATTTACTTCTTACAGTGTCCCATGGATAATATGCATAGGAACTCAGATCTTTCTGGCTTGGTGTCTATGTCTCTATTCATTATACCATGTTACCTCTTATACTTCACTCTCTACATAGTATAAATGGAAATATAATTGGAAATTGCCATAAGCAAATCACTAGACCACTCTCAGCCTAAATTTTGTCATCTCTAAAATGAGGATTTCTAAAAGTGGAAATATCTCACAAGGTTGCTTTGAGAATCAAGTGAGACAGTAGATGTAATATATTTTATGAACCTTAATGTACTATATAAATGTTACTTCTGTAAATGTTATTATTTTTATTATACCATTAGTTTCTAACTTTTAGAGTGAAATCTAGCTATCAAAAGCCTTTATTGTCTCACTCAGGAGATTGTTTTGTTAGAGTGAAAACAAAACTTTCACTTTATTAGTCTAAAGATAGGAGAGACCAATAATACACTTTGGCTTATTCCAAATAATTTTGTAGCTTCAAAGTAAAAACAAGATCTTTACTATAACATTCTAAAATTAAATTGTCATCAGAAGTCATCCCAAAATGCCACTTCATTTTGAGTCTATTAACTGATTAAACTTCTCATGCTGGGTACTCCAAACTCTTTGATCACATACTAAAGTCAAACACCCAAATACCTTCTTGCCTTTTTTCTAAAATATTGTTTGCCCATATAGAGTATAGGATTAAGCAAAGGATGGGGTTTGACTTCCTTGTTAGCATTTTCACTTATCTGAAAGTTGGGGAAATGAAATGTTTATTTCCTGACTTTCTTAATATAGTTCAGAAGAAAATTAATTTATAATTAATTCAGTCAGGCAGTAAATAACTCATCCAATAGACATTTATTGAGTGTTTCGTATAGTGAAGGCACTATTACTAATATTGAGTGGTTTAGAGCGTGCTGAATGCAGTGCAAACTGCCTCAAAAGCTTGTTAAATTTTCAGTGTGAAGTCTTAAAATACTACAAGTCAAAATCCTAAAATGTTACACTTCTGGCCTTGATTTATTTTTCGTTGGCTACATACACTTACTAAAGTGATGGAGAAATGTACCAATAATTCAGATGAAACTTAAAAGTATTATGCTTTTTCAGGGGAGCTGGTTGTTGAACATTCATCAGAACACTGTTGGTTATAAAGACAATGGATACAAATTTGATTAACTGACCTTTCTGATATTCCTCACATACAACATTCCATAACGCATCACCATAACTATGCATAGGATGTGGAACACAGAAGTAATATAGTCTCTCAGAATGCCTCTTAGATTTCCTAGTTTCCTTCAAAAGTCAGTACAAATTCTACCTTCTAGACAAAGTCATTTTTGATTACTCCCACTTGTTAGTATCTTCTTTCAGAAAATTATTCTGTATTTCTTTTCTATATATTTTGTATATGCTTGTGCATGTATATGAATGGACGGATGGATGAATTGAAGCATTAATTAAGTGCATACTATGTGCCTGTCATGAAGCTAAACATTAGTGGCATAAGTGATCATGCAGAATACCTGGTCTCTGGACCTAGATGGCTAAGGTGGACAAAGTGAGGTTGGTGACTTTGCACAGCCCTCCCTCACTCACATCAAATTCAACTGAAAGGCAAGTCATCATCTCCCTGATATCGTAGTCCTCTTTGAGAATGAAGGACCAACACAACTCATATGCTAGATATTATGATTATGAGCACTGGATACATACATATCATAGATAGATAGATGGATAGATGATAGATAGATAGATAGATAGATAGATAGATAGATAGATAGATAGATAGACAGATAGGTAGATAGATAGGTAGGTAGATAAACACATGTACAAGGTCTAGAGTGCTTTGCCATTTCCTTCTTCAGCTCATTTTACAGATGATGAACTGAGGAAAACAGGATTAAGTGACTTGCCTGGGGTCACGCAGCTAGTCAATGTCTAAGGCCAAATTTGAACACAAGAAGATGAGTCTTCCCGGTTCCTAGCCCAGTGATCTATCTTCTGTACCACCTAGTTGCCTCACAGTTCTATTAGCTAAATTCAGTTTAAGTCAAATAATTTCCAGCTACATCTGTTTCCCTCAGAGTATAATATAAGACCACCTATGTGTCTCCTTACTGCCAATTTCTACTACTTTTTTCTCCACTTTGGGTAGTCTTTACCTCATTATATTGTTAAGGATTTATTCTTAATGAATTAATATCAGATATTCTCAGAATATTTAATTATTGCTTTGTAGCTATAGTTGGACTCCAATGCTTCATCATAAAATGAAAGTGACCTTGAGTTCTCAAAGATTAGGACAGTCTCCAAAAGGAATTTTTACTGGAAAGGTTTCTGATTCAGACCAAGTATCTGACTGTGGGCCCACTTTGCAAAGACCAGCCTAGCTGAGTATGGAGGAAGCTTATGATTAGTTGGCTTCATGTGGTTAATGTCTTGGTTGTCTCAACCAATAAAACAAAGAAAAAATAAAAAATCCTCAGTTTTGTGCTAGCTCTTTCAGTCTCTGCAATGGCAGTAGCAGGATGGCAGAAACTAGAGAAGAGGGTGGTAAGAGATGACAGTTAACTTACTGTTACTATTACACATCTCTAAATGTGAGATCCTTATCTCATGGCCAATCAATTGACATTCTTGGAAGAAATAAAAGTTGTATATATTTTCATATTTGTGCTATAAGGGAAAGCAGAAGACAAAAGAATGTTTAAGCTTAATGGAAATAAAATGAACTGACAGGATTTTCTTCAAGAAGAAAAACATATTGGTAGAATGATTTTATTCTGAGTCTTATGACAATAAGAGATAAAATTTTGGGGACATTTGATCATTTTGTATTGCAGTGTTCATAAGATTTTCGTTTGCAAAAAGATGATGGAAAATATTTCTAATTTATATGGCTACCAATGAGAGGTAATGTGCCACAGTGAGTAAAGAATTGATCTAAGAATCTGGAAGAACTGGGTTCAAGTCTCTCATAATTACTAGTTCTGTGATCCTGGGAAAGTCATATAACTTTTCAGTATCCCTAAGAAATTATCTAAATCTGTAAATTTCAGAAAACTAATAATATCTATTGGTTATAAAAAAAGTTTCCTCACCAGGTATTTCCTATCCTATTTTCCTACATCAGTTGCAGAAAATTAAGAGATATAGAAGTTATAAAATGAACTCAACATGAGTGTTCCAATTAAGTCTTCAAACAGTTTAGGATTAAGGAATTGGAGAATCCAATGATTCATAGATTATACTGAATTCTTACACCAATTGGTAAATAGTATTTATTAAAATAAAAAGGTGGCAAGGTGTTAGACATGCTGATCACAAAGTAAAATCACAAAATAAAGTTGATTATATGGGATGGCCCAAATATCTTAGTGCAATTTCAGGCTTTAACAGATTAAATAGCATTATCTGTATTTTAAGAAATAAGAAATAATTTGTTACTGATTGGGGAAGCAATTCCCAAATTAATTGATTTTATAGAGTCAACCCAATATCTTGTTGGAAGACAAAACTAATATGAAATTAGAAGAAATGCAATGAAAAATATGATATCCTCTTAAGACAATTGCAGCATTACCTATCTAAACAATTAATTGTTTCAGAAAACAAGAGGCAATCAATAGAAGAGGTAAACTGACCATGATTATGACAATTTCTTTAAGAAATTAAGGTAATAGCTTTTTTCCCGGCAAGATAGCAGAGTACAATCTTACCACTCACATCACGCATTTTTTGGACTGCCATGTGGTCTTCCCCCTGCTCGAGCTTCTCTCTGTCAAAGACATATATAATGAAAAGGAATTGCTTCAAGGAAAATTGGACCTTCTTAGTGACACAAACGTGGTGGATTTTGCAATGGATGTGTATAAAAACCTTTATTCTGATGACATTCCTCATGCTTTGTGTGAGAAAAGAACTGCTGTTGTTGAACAACTAAAACAGCTGCAGGCAGAAACTGAACCAATTGTCAAGATGTTTAAAGATCCAGAAACAACAAGGCAAATGCAGTCTACCAGGGATGGTCAGATGCTGTTTGACTACTTGACTGACAAACATGGTTTTAGAAAAGAATATTTAGATACACTCTATAGATATGCAAAATTTCAGTATGAATGTGGCAACTATTCAGGAGCAGCAGAGTATCTCTACTTTTTTTAGAGTGCTGGTCCCCTCAAATGATAGAAATGCTTTGAGTTCACTCTGGGGAAAACTGGCATCTGAAGTTTTAATGCAAAATTGGGATGCAGCCATGGAAGATCTTACAAGATTGAAAGAGACCATTGATAATAATTCTGTCAGTTTTCCACTCCAGTCCCTTCAGCAGAGAACATGGATGATTCATTGGTCTCTATTTGTATTCTTCAACCACCCAAAAGCTCAAGACAACATTATAGATCTCTTTCTTTACAAGCCACAATATCTTCATGCAATTCAAATTATGTGTCCACATAGTCTCCGCTATTTGACTACTGCAGTTATTACAAACAAAGATGTTCAAAAACGAAGACAGGTATTAAAAGACCTAGTCAAAGTTATTCAGCAGGAGTCCTACACATACAAAGATCCTATAACAGAGTTTGTTGAATGCTTGTATGTTAATTTTCACTTCGATGGTGCCCAGGAAAAGTTAAGAGAATGTGAATCGGTTCTTGTGAATAACTTTTTCCTGGTGGCTTGTCTTGAGGATTTCATTGAAAATGCTCGACTCTTCATATTTGAGACTTTCTGTCGCAGTCATCAATGTATCAGCATAAGCACGTTTGCAGATAAGTTGAACATGACTCCTGAAGAAGCTGAAAGATGGATTGTCAATTTGATTAGAAATGCTAGGCTTGATGCCAAGAGTGATTCCAAATTGGGCCACGTGGTTATGGGTAACAATGCAGTCTCACCCTATCAGCAAGTGATTGAAAAGACTAAAAGCCTTTCTTTTCAATGCCAGATGCTGGCCATGAATATTGAGAAAAAACTTAATCAGAATAGTAGGTCAGAGGCTCCTAACTAGGCTACTCAAGACTCTGGTTTCTACTGAAATACTTTGGAAAAGGAGCATATTGAAAAATTCCCTCTTCAATAAACATATTATACAAAATATTTAGTTCTAGGGAAAACCTGAAATATTGTGAATTTGAATAAAATTGTTTATGTTTCACTTCAAAAAAAAAAGAAAAGAAATTAAGCTAATATGTCAGTCAATAAGTATTTGCTAAAGTTCTACTATGTGCTAACCACTGGTGAAATCATAAGACAGTCCTTGCTCTCAAGGATTCAACACTAAAATGGGAGAGACATCATGGGAACAACTCTGTACAAATAAGATATATAGATTGAGTTGAAATTACACAAGGAATGAAAGATTCCATTGTGATTATCTTTAGAAAAAAAGACTCTACAGAACCTTAAAGATTCTTCTTCAGCAAGGTATAAGAAAATAAGCATTTCAATGAATTACCTACTGTGCATCAGGAATTGTTATGAGCAGTTTTCAAATATCTCATTTAATTTTTAAAACAATCCTGAGAGGTAGGTGCTATTAAGATCCCCATTTTACAGATGAGGAAAATAAAGAATACAGTGATTAAGTGACTTACCCAGGGTTATATAGCTAGTAAGTGTCTGAGACTGGATATGAGTTCAGCTCTCCCTGACTTCAGATGAAGCACTCTATTCACCATGCCACCTACCTGTCTGTAGAATATTCTGATACCAACCAGATTTTCTGTGGTTTAGTTAGTCTTCATAGTATACCAGCTAAGATACAGGACTTGAAATTAGGAAGACCTAGTCTCAGATACAACCTCCTCCTCCCAACCCAGACATGTACAAGTTGTGTGACCCTAAGAAAGACATTTAACCTCTCTTGTGCCTCATTTATAAAATGAAAAGTTTGGACTTAATGACTTCTAAGATGCTTTCTAGCTTGAAATCTATAATCCTATAAGATGTTTTTAAAATAGTATCCAAAGATTTTTAAAACACTGGTTATTTATCAAATAAAATAGAAAATAGAGAGAGGTGTGATCACCAGAGGTATTCAGCATCATCATGTAGCACAACTAGGATGCCGTCCATATGAAAGAGGGAATTCCTACAGAAAGTGGAGAGCCCCGGATGTTCCTGTTTATACATGGCATCATTTGGTTGCATAAAGCCTTTTGAATTTTATTAAAGCTTTATAAGAAAGCATTCTTACTGAAAGAGATCCTAGGAGAAAAACTCAGAGGAATGTCATAGCCAAGTTTCAAAACTCCTAGGTTAAGGAGAAAATATTGCAAGCGAGAAGAAAAAAAATACAGTCAGGATTTTACAAGAACTAGCAACTTCTATACTAAATGACAGTGGGTCATGGAACATCATTTTTGGATAAACAAAAGATCTGGGGTTGCATCTAAGAATAACTTACCCAGCAGAGGTGAATATAATCCTGAATGAAAAACAGAAAGGACATTTGACAAACAGGAGGATTTTTAGGTATTTTCTAGCAAAACGACCAGAACTCAATAGAAAAATCAATATAAAAGATCCAGAAGAAATTTAAGGAAAGCATTAATGACTAAATATGAGGCATCTATTAAAGTCAAACTATTTATATACACACACATATGTGTGTGTATTTATGTATATATGTGCATATGGTTGTATGTATATAGATAGGTAGCCATGTCATATAAATATAAATATATATATATAAATATATATATACACACACACACACACACATATACACCTATAAAAATGTTAGTATTCTTAAAACTGTCATCATTAGCTTTGGTAGTTTGAATAGCTAATTTGAAAGAAAGTTTGGGATTGAGTTGTGTATGATGAGGTAATTCTAAAAGAACAGAATTGGGTAGGAAAAGGTAAAAGGGAGCAAATATGTTATAAAATGGGACATGGAAGTAAAAACTAATTCAAAGGATGCAGGTGAGGGTGGAGAGCTGGTAATAATGTAAGTTCACTCTCACCTGAGTTGAAGAAGAAGCAATATGTACATGTGGAAGGGAGGACAAATCTTCTAAACACATAGAGAGAGGAGAAATCTGGGGGATAGAGTGGGGGAGGAACTTTTAGAAGGCTTTGAGCATTAGAATTTGGGAGCATGGAGGGAGAAAATGGGGGAATTTTGGAGGGGAGTATCAATTGAGATTGGGGGTGGGGGATGGAATGGGAAGACTCTTGAAGGGGTAGGTAAAGTGGGGGTTAGGAGGGGTAGGATAGGGTAAAAAGAGAGATGGAGAAAAGAAATTAAAATTAAAAATAAGATGGAGGGAATTTGCAAAGATAAATTATAACTTTGAATGAGAATGGGACGTTTATAGGAGCTCTCAGTGTTGGCAAAGAGCTGCAAATTGCAGAGATTCCTATCAATTGGGGAATGGTTGAATAAGTTGTGGTGTATGATTGTAATGGATGGAGACAATAAATACGTATGTAAATCTATATAGAAAGTATACAAATAATGGAAGACAAATTTCAAGGGAAGCCACTAATAACTAGCAGAATCAGGAAAAGCTTCCTGGATGCAACTATCATCTCATTTCAGATACCTATCATATCTATTTACCATTCTAGCAATCTTGCTTCTCCAACTGCTGATGGACATCCTAACCTGGATTTTCCATAGCCATCACAAAGTCACTATGACCAAAGCATAACTAATTAATTTCTTCTAAACCCATAATTCCCTCCCTAAATCACACCCTCATTCCTTCCTGTGTGAACTGTTGCAAAGGTCTTCCAATTGATCTACCTGCATCAGTTTTTAAGCACTAGTGACTCCCTCTAGATGAAATGTAAAGTTGGTTTTTCAAATTCAGGCATTTACAGCCCTTTGCAACTGATTGCAATCAATTTTTTTGCAGCCTTATTTACACATTACTCTCCTAATAATGAAACTCTGTGTTTTAAAAAGTTTCTGCTATTGCTTCACCAGCACCTATCATGGTGTTAGACATGAATATGTAATTAAATTAATTTTGGTTAATTTCATAATTGAATGAATAATGAGAAAACAGAGAAAGTGTAAATTACTCTTTCTAAAAGTCTGATTGTGTAGGATGAAGAAGAATGTGTTTAAAGTCTTCAGGGAATGACAATTTCAGAGAAAACATTTTTGCTTCTTTATTCTAGGGGAATGCTGAACTTATTTTGAGATGAATTAAAGTTACTAGAGGAAGAAAAATGGAAAAAGCATCAGAATACTGGATGAATGCCATAAATCACTGCTCTTACAGAGATTGAAACTAATGGATTACTTGAGTTAGGAACTTCTGAGCTCAAACAATAGGATTTCCTCACTAATTCAAAAACGAGTATGGTTAGCAAGCATCCAGCATACACATGAGGGCCTTCTGTACAGGTTCTTAGATCTGTTTTTCTAAAATGAAAGCAACTTTTGAGGGGTCAACAATCTACTTTAAATACCTTCAACAACAGAAAAAGTACAAGAGGAGGAATAAAGACCCAACAGACACTCCTCTAACTCTCTGAACAAAAGCAGCACATACATCCAGATTCAACATGCATACAGATTCATTCATACATTTGTTCATACATATAGATTCAACTGCCTGACCATTGCATACATAGTTACCAGAGAGAGAAGCATCAACATTCTGGTTTCAAAAGCTGGGAGGTCAAGTGGGACAGCTACCCAGAGTCTATCTGGCACACAAACCTTCTTCCAAACAAGCCATGTAAAGCAAAACCTCATCTCAGAGTGTATATCCACTTTTCAGAGTGTTGGTCCTCGTGATCCAGTGACTCATTAATTGACAAAAGGTGTAGGTATTCCTACAAAACAAACCTCCCCTAATCAAACTTCCCTTAATGGGCTCCAGGTGAGACCTATTAATGGGCAGGTAAGATCTTTAACTCTAATAAACACTACATGGGAGGAGGAAGTCACCTAACTCTTTAAGGAGAGATGAACCAACCTAGGTCAGAAATGGAGCAGCTTAAAGCTCTCATGGAGATCAATAGTGGGTTCAGGCTTGTGAGTGATTTGTTCATTTACAGCTTAGGGTATGAAAGGAAAGCCTAGTTTAAAAAATTAGAAAGAATACATGATTAGTATAAAAATGTTATAGCAAAAATGAGATGCAATAAGTAAAATCTATGGAAAGAGTTTTAGCAGAGATACATCACATTCTTTGAGACTAGAGGGAAGGTGGAGTAGATGGGTGAAAATATCAAGGAGTGTAATTTAATGGGGATCTGTAGCACCAACACGATATTTACAGTGCCTACAGGAGCCATGAATATCCCAGCGCAATTCTGAATCATGAAATACAACAGACTCTTTCACTTGGAAGACAAAACCAAAACTTTTATTTTGACACCAGAAAATCAAATCCATAATAGTAACAAAAACCTCTACACAATAACAATGCAGGAGACAATACCAACTCCAAGATTTCTCCATGCTAGGTTTCCCACAAATTGGCTCCCTTAAATAAATCACAAGCAGTCTCCCTTAAACAAAATCATGAACAAACTTTTTCACTCAAACTGGCCAACTGCCTGCTTGCTTGCATCCTTCCTGACTGCTCTCATGACTAACTTCCTCTCAGCTCTGCTCTAGCTCCATCTTATCCTGTTCCTGCTCCACCCATTTAGCAAATTCCTCCTACCACAAACTCCATGTGACTGAGACTTCCATATGACCCAGGCAGGACGCATGGGCCTATTAACGAATGGGAAAAATCTTCCCATTTAAATTATCTTTACATGCAGCACCAAGATCTTTCATATTCATTACATTGATGGGACAACTGATATCAACAGAACTTTAAAAGTGATAACACAAAATAAGCACATAAAACAATATCTTAGGGAGGGGCTTGAGCAAAAGCATCCCATTATTCCTCCCTCAGAGAAATGGGGCCTCAAATCTTAGGGTAAGTGTCAAAAGTCTCTTCTTCCATAGGTACTTCCTCTTAAGATTGGACATAGAACCCAAAGAGGTCCAATTTGAGGGATCAGTTCCTCAGCTGGCATCTGGAGTTTGGTTGATGCCAGGTCCAGGGGAGACACAGCAATCTGACAGGGTGAAACAACTGGCTTGAGCCATCACATTTCTGCAGGTGGAGAGTATCAACCCTCCAGAAAACGAATCTGACAAATAAAATAAAGAGCCAAAAAGAAGAAAGGAGATCATAACCAGAAGCAGAGTAGACATATGATCAGTCATGCCTCTGGAGTCCATGAACCCACTATCATAGCCTGATTCACCACTGTTTCCTTTTTTTAATTTACAATTTAGGAGTCATTATTCTAGCTACAGGTATATTTTCTTTAATCTGAGCTAGAGCGTGGCCAATTTCCTATTCTCTGCAGGTGTGATGAACTTTATACAATATTTCAGAAGGATCTGTAGAGGCATTCCTCATTTCCCTGCTCAGTCTAAAATCAAGCCTCTTTCCTCAATACATTTTATATATTTCATTAGGTGGAATGCCCACCTGTTCTTTCAAAATCTACCCTTGCTCTCAGTAGAGAAAGAAGCAATCTTCTTATCAACCTATTCTGACTTTGAATCTGATGGTTATATATCCTTCTTTCTTGAAGGAAATTAATATTTTTCACCAATTTCACCATCCGAGATATCAACAATTATCTCATTCTTTGGGTGAACTCAGAATATTTGTGACCTCCTGTTGAGTAAAATTCTAAATTACTTCTCAAAACACTGTGGGAGTCCCTGATTCTCCTGCTTCCTTCCTAGTACTGGAAAAACCTTAGCCTCTTCATTTACTTTGTTTTCCTCTCACACATCCTCCTGGCCTGTATTTGGGCCCCAATCAAGGCCAGCCTGTGTAAGGGCTGCATTCACTTTACTATTGTTAACTTTTTGCCTCTTCCTGTAAGCCAAACCAACAAGAGATTTTTCTTCCACCATCCTATACTTTTCAGCTTGCTCTTTTAAAGGAAGGTTAAGCTTAAAAAACTCTTGCAAATCAGCTAACTCCTTTTCTATCTGAGCTTTCTCCTTTAGAAGCTTGTTTCTACTTTTATATATTAAGTGATAACATTTTAGCAAGGCCCAGACTTCATTACATGCCACCTATTTAGCAAACTCCTCCCACCACGGGCTCCATGTGACTCAAACTTCAACGTGACCCAGGCAGGTCACATGGGTCTATTAAAGAATGGGAAAAAAATCTTTCCATTTGCCATTACAGACTCCTGTCATTAGGTATCCTATCCATCTATTCTGTAAAATAATAAGTATTGTTCTTAAGCTTTGTTTCCCATGATATTCTTTATACATTTATGTGAGTTTCACAACAACCCTATAAGGTGAGTCCTACAGATATTACATTCATTTCACAATGTGAGGAGCTACATCAGAAACAAGGATTAAATTACTTATGGGCACATAGCTAAAGAGTGTCAGGGTGGTTTTGAACCAAGGTCAAAGCTAAGTTCAAGTATTTTACCATAAGCAACCCACCACACACACACACACACACACACACACACACTCAATATAACCAAAAAAGTTGCTGTGTGAAAATGACAGGGAG
Source organism: Bettongia penicillata ogilbyi (assembly GCA_023548195.1). Lineage (NCBI taxonomy): Eukaryota > Metazoa > Chordata > Mammalia > Diprotodontia > Potoroidae > Bettongia > Bettongia penicillata. Next base: position 6,957,877 of record JAJHZJ010000035.1, on the reverse strand, counting down.
TAATGGAGTTGATACAACTTTAAGAGAAGAAATGTTTTAATTCAACTGTCATAGAGAATGTATAGAAACTCAGCAAAATGCTAATAAAAGGATTTTTATGTAGCAATGCATGCCCAGATAAAGTAAGTGACACTTATTTGTAAAAGTACTATTTAGCATAATTTTATGATTTCCTACAAAGATGTTCATCATCTCAGTAGAAGGTACAGAGGAAAACAATGATAAAGTTTATAGTTAGAACCTCAGATAGACTCTCAGCATAAAAGACCAGGATTTCATATGTTTGCCATATCAAAAAAGCATCCAAGGTCGTCTTCAAGCATCCTTATCCTTTTTTTTTTAAATTTATTTATTTATTTTTTTATCTATCTATTTATTTATTTATCTATTTATCTATTTATTTATTTATATATTTATTTATATATTTATATATTTATTTATTTAGCTTTTTACATTCATTTTCACAAATTTTTGGGTTCCAAATTTTCTCCCCTTTTCTCCCCTCCCCTCAGCCCAATACGCCAAGCAATCTAATTTTCCCTATCTCTAATCTGTCCTCTCTTCTGTCATCCCTCCCTTCCCTTGTCTCCATCTTCTCTTTTCTCCTGTAGGTCCAGATGACTTTCTATTCCTCATTAACTGTATGTCTTCTTTCCTAGTTGCAACAACAATACTAAACAATTGTTCCTAAAACTTTGAGTTCCAAATTCTCCCCATCCCTCCCTCCCCACCCATTCCCTTTGGTACGGCAGGCAATTCATTATAGGCCATATCTGTGTAGCTTTGCAAATGACCTTCCTGACAGTCGTGTTGTGTAAGACTAACTGAATTGCCATCCCTCCTAACCTGCCCCTCATTGTTTCTCTTCTGTCTTTTGATCCTGTCCCTCCCCAAGTGTTGACTTTCAATTACTCCCTCCTCCCTTTGCCCTCCCTTCCATCATCCCCCCCCCAATATCTCCTTCTCCCCCGCTTTCTTATACTGTAAGATAGGTTTTCATACCAAAATGAATGTGCATTTCACTCCTTCGTTTAGTCAAATGTGATGAGGGTAAACTTTTTGTTTTTTTTTTTTTCCTCAGCTCTCCTCTTTTTCCCTCCACTAAAAAAATCTCCTTCTTGCCTCTTAAATGACATATAGTTACCCCCTTCCATTTCCCCCTCTTTCCTCTCACTACATTTCTCTCTCACCATTTACCTTAATTTCTTTTAAGGTATGGTCCCATCCTATTCAGTTCAATCTGTGCTCTCTGTCTCTGTATGTGAATGCATGCGTGTATGTGTGTGCATGCGTGTACATGTGTATGTGTGGTCCCACCAACTACCCAGATACTGAAAAGTTTTAAGAGTTAGAAATATTGTCTTTCCCTGTATGAATGTAAACAGTTCATTTCTGGTAAGTCCCTTAATACTTCTCTTTGCTGTTTACTTTTTCATGCTTCTTCTCATTCTTGTGTGTGAAAGTCAAATTTTCTTTTCAGCTCTGGTCTTTTCATTAAGAATGATTGAAAGTCCTCTGTTTCATTGAAAGACAATATTTTCCCTTGAAGTATTATACTCAGTTTAGCTGGGTAGGTGATTCTTGGTTTGAGTCCTAGTTCCTTTGCCTTCTGGAATATCCTATTCCACGCCCTTCGAACCCTTAATGTAGAAGGTGCTAGATCTTGAGTTATCCTGATTGTATTTCCACAGTACTGGAATTGTTTCTTTCTAGCTGCTTGCAAGATTTTTTCCTTGAGCTGGGAGTTCTGGAATTTGGCCACAATGTTCCTAGGAGTTTCTCTTTTTGGATCTCTTTCAGGTGGTGATCGATGGATTCTTTCAATACTTATTTTGCCCTCTGGTCCTAGAATGTCAGGGCAGTTTTCCTTGATAATTTCATGCAAGACGATGTCTAGGCTCTTTTTTTGATCATGGCTTTCAGGTAGCCCCATAATTTTTAAATTGTCTCTCCTTGATCTATTTTCCAGGTCAGTTGTTTTTCCCATGAGATATTTCACATTCTCTTCCATTTTATCGTTCTTTTGGTTTTGTTTGGTGATTTCTTGGTTTCTCATAAAGTCATTAGACTCCATCTGTTCCATTCTAATTTTGAGAGAAGTATTAAATTCAGTGAGCTTTTGAGCCTCTTTTTCCATTTGGCTCATTCTGCTTTTGAATGCATTCTTCTCCTCATTGGCTTTTTGAACCTCTTTTGCCAATTGAGTGAGCCTATTTTTCAAGGTGTTAATTTCCTCAGCATTTTTTTGGGTCTCCTTTACCAAGATATTGACCTTTTTTTCATACTCTTCTTGCATCTTTTTCATTTCTCTTCCCAGTCTTTCCTCCACCTGTCTAACTTGCTTTTCAAAATCCTTTTTAAGCTCTTCCAATGCCTGAGTCCACCCAACACCCCCCTGTGATGTCTGGGGTACTGAGGCCCCGCCCTCCACATCTTTCCCTGATGGGAAAAATACGTTCTCCTCCTCGCCATCAGATCCGAAGGTCGGGATCATTTGCATTTGTTGGAAAAAACTCTCTAAAGTCTTATTTTTCTTCCCCTTTCTAGGCATTTTCCCAGCCAGTTACTTGACTTCTGAGATTCCTTTCCACCCCCACCTGGATCCGCCCAGCTAGTGCTTGGCCTCTGAGATTCAAATGCGCTTTCCCTGGCAAGCTTTAGTTCTGGCGCAGGGGTGGGGGCAGGGCCGCCTCCTAAGTTCGGTCCCTCAGGGGCTTTCTGCAGAGACTTTCAGGAACAGAGCGCGTGGGGGTGGGGTGTGGGCCCCTCCTCCTATGTTCAGCTCCCTTGGGGGTTTTATTCAGAGGCGTTCAGCAGTAGAGCAGGGTGGGGGCAGGGCCGTCTCCCCGGCTCAGCTCCCTCAGGTTGGAAAGACCTTCAGTATTGAAGATCCTACCTGCTGCTGGGGGATTCCTGAGTCCCTGGCCGCTGCCGCCTCAGCCGCCCGCCCACGCCTCTGCCTCCGCCGCTTCCTGCCCCCGTCTCTGCCGCAGCCGCTTCCTCCCGAGGGGGCCCGAGTCACGGAGATGCTCCGCTCCCCTCCCCTATCGCAGCCTTCTTTCTTACTGACCTGTAGCTTCTGTGGGCAGAGGGACTTTCCCGGCTGCCAGAGCTTCCCCCTGAGCTTCCCTCTCTGAAGCCTGCTCGGGTCAGCTTCTCTGGGGCCGAGGCCAGGGGTGGGGGTGGGGTCCGCTTTCCGGAGTGCGATGGACCCTGGGGACGGCTCTCCAGGGTTCAGTGGAATGGAAATCTCTTCCCCTATGTTTATGCACCCCCTGCAGAGATTCAGAATTTATGGGGATCTCCTTTTACCTCAATTCCATGGGTTGTGGGCTCGGAGCTCGTAAATGTGCGTCCTTCTACTCCGCCATCTTGGCTCCGCCCCCCCCAAGCATCCTTATCCTTAAAAAAAGTTCCACACTTACTAGAAAATTTGTTCCAAAACAATGGAAAATAGTAGACAATGTCACTTTGTACAAAGCATGTGGGGATGTCATACAAAGAAAAACTATATTCTTCTTCCTACTATTTTGCTCCTAATGAGCAGATCAGGGAAAAAAAAATAATCATATTAGGGTTAGAGAACAAGTTTTTCCTAAGTACTTACTGTATACCAGACACTGCATATATTATCTTATTTGATCCTTATAACCACCTTTTTTTATAGGTGCTATTACTACGCTCATTTATAGTTGAGGAAACTGAGGAAGACAGACATTGTCATTTGTCCAGGATCATACAGTTAGCACATGTTTGAGGTCATGTTAGAACTAAGTTCTTCCTGACTTTAGGCCAAACTCTTTGTGTCCTAACTGCCTGCAGTGTGATAAATGTTAGGTATTAGGTATTAAGGATATCTCTTTTTTATTTTATTTTAGTTTTAGTTTTCAAAATTCACTTCCATAATATTTTGATTTCCAAATTTTTTCTCCTTCCCTAAATGGCATGAAACCTATATAACCTATGTATGTACGATCATATTAAATATATTTCCACATCAGTCATGTTGTGAGAGAAGAATCAGAACAAAAGGGGAAAACCATAAAAAAGAAAAAAAAGAGAAAATAACATGTTTTGTAAGGCATTCATATTCCATAGTTCTTTCTCTGGATGTGGATAACATTCCATCTTGAGTCTTCTGAATCTGCCTTAGAGCATTCATTGTATTGTTGAGAACAGATAAGTCTATCAGAGTTTGTCATTTGTACAGAGTAAGGATATTTCATAGTGGAAAACAAGGCAATGGTTTAGCCTACTTTACAAATGCTGTTGATTACTTGCTTCTAACTTTCAGTGAGCAGTTGAAAACACACACACACACACACACACACACACACACACACACACTTTATCCATTCTAGTAAAAGCTATAAGTGATTACTAGTATTCGGAGTATCTCTGGTAATTCTGATCCCACATGAGGCTAGAATTCTGGCAAATGCGACTCATTTCACCAGCTTTTCAAGTTCTTCTAAGTGCTGAATTCGTCAGTTTTATGGTCTACTTCCATGACAGCAGTTAGTGTTTCATTTGGGAGAGAGTTATCAGAGTGGAAATTAACAAGGGCTCCAGGTGCACAGAATTCAAGGTTGGTAAAATTGGGCAGTAAGGACAAGACTGTCATCTAGGGACAAACACGAGATAATAATAAAGATGACAAATTCATGGCATAAAGAAGGGGTTGAAGGTCAGAATGAAGGCCAGGTATAGGTGGATAGGAATAAGGACCAGGAAAACTTTGGAAAATCAGGAGACTTTGATTAGAGGAATCTCATTTGGAAAGAAAAACAGTTTCAAGTTTTAGTGAACACTTAAAAGAAATTTGACATATTCACACTCATTGGAATCCTGACTAAGATTTTTCAGTTCATTTAATTAAATGTGTGAAATAAAATTTTCACTTTTCCCCACCTAGAATATTGGCAGCAGGCCTATGCATATAGATTTCTGTAGAATTATTACAGAGGCACAAAAATTCACATAAGAAGGTAATACAGTCCAGAGGGAAAATATTGTTTGCATGAGAAAAGTCTAGGATTTCAAATTGAGAAACTGGTTCCAATGTTTCAAAACATAGTGGAATCAGTAACAAAAAGAAAATTAAGATGCTATCATACTGAAAAATCAGTGACTATGAATGCTTAGGGATCCAAGTGGTCTGAAGAAAGGCTTCAAGTGCAATTGTCACCTCTGACATTAATTTTTTCTGTTGATTTTCTTGTGATAAGACTAGAATGCAACATTTTTAACCTTTGAATATTAGTGTTTTCTTTTCCTCATATACAAAAGCATTGCTCAGTTATGTTTTCCTATAATCCATTGTGATCATCATCATTTATATAGCATTTACTTTGTTCTAGACATTATGATCAATGTTTCCAAATATTATCTCAGTAATCCCTAAAACAACCCTTGGAAGTAGATTTTCCCCTTTTTATAGTTATGGAAACAAAATGAAAAATGTTTAATGACTTTCCTAAGGTTGTATAGCTAGTAAATAAAAGAATCTAGGTGACACAGTAGACTGTGGTTAATTTGAAAATGGTCAACTCTGAAAGACTTGACTACTCTAATCACTACAATGATTCAAGACAATTCTTAAGTATTCATGATGAAAAAAATACCATTAAATTCCAAAGAAAGAACTGATGAACTCCAATGCATTTGAAGTATGATTTTCACACTTTTTTAAAACTTTTTTCAATATGGCTAATATGGAAATGTTAAAAAATTTTACATATATTTTTGGTATCATATTATGTGCCTTCTCAGTAGAGATTTGGATAGGGGGAGAGAATCTCACACTCAACATTTACAAAGAAAATCACATCAAAAATAAGTAAAAATCAAAAATGAATAAAGAGAACCTCAACAATACATAGCTGGATAGTGGATAGAGGAATGGATAAAGTGTCAGGAAAACTTGGATTGAAAAGGGGACTTTGGGATGTAGCAAAAGGAAACAAACATCACCGCATCATAGAAACTGCTCACTAGTTATTACTGGATTTATTGTTTTACTTATAATGTCTAACATTTGCTGAAAAGACATAATGTTCACATCACTTTGCATTTACTGCAGATGCAGGTAAATTCATAACTTTTAAATTTACTATCATTCTAATAACTAAAATTTTAATTGCCTCTATCAACTGCCATTCCCCTTTGTTTGAAGAACTACCAAACTCCTCCCAATGCCTATTAAAAGAATGATTTGGACTGAGGACTGTTTAAGTTTCTTCTAGATCTAAATCTATGATCTTAAGAATGCATTTAAATTGGCACTTTGTTTTGTAGTACCTAGTCAAATACTTTAAAACATACAACTATGAGAGCTCAGTGGGATAAATGTATTCTTTATATCTTTCAATCAGTACTGTAATGGAAAAGAGATGGTCAACTCTGGAATACCTCCTAAGTAATTATATTTATTCCTCTCCAATTACCTCACCAAGAACGCCTTTGATGAACATGTAGATTATTTTCCGAAAGACTTTACAAAGATAGGAAAGTGGGCATGTGGTTGGTAGTTACTGGTTTTATCACAGTTATTTTTGGTAATAAAATGATTAGAGATTTTTTATACCTTTATATCTTAAACTCCTTACAATACCTTAAGAATCTATCCCATGACAATCTCCAAATTTTCTATTCTCTGGCACAGACTTTCCAAATCAGATTACTCAATGTTTTAACTATTTCTCCCAGTTTGTGACATCTGTGAATTTCATAACCATATCATCTAATTACGAAAATGCTAAATAATAAAGGTCAAACGAAAGATCTGTGGGGTTCTTACTACATCCTATAATTCAAACTGTACCAATCAACAGGCTAGTCAATCATGCTAGCAGGTTAAAATGTCTAATATTTATATCTACTTAAATCTGATGTTGAGGAATGATAAAAAAACAAAAAACAATGTAGTCCCATGAAAGGAGGAACAGTCATAAGTAGAACTATCTTTCTTGTGTATCTTCTGGAAAATTGAATATTTATGGCTTAAATTAAATTATGGCTTATGGTCTGTAAATAATGTGGAATTTGTAGGGAAGCAATTCTACAAATGTTAATAAGTCTTTTCATATCCTACTTCATTTTAGTGTCTTCTATTTGAAATCACCACCAATTTATCCTGCATATATCCTGTTCGTACATAGTAAAGAAATAATGAATATGAAAGACAGTGGGTCTTTCAACTGAAGAACAATTTCCAAATGAGAGATGCTAAAAATAAAATTTTTGCACTGGACCTGAAGTCTAAAAGAACTGAGGTCAAATATGCATGGAGACAATTACTATATATGATCTTGGATATGTTATTTAACCTCCCTTTGCCCCTGATTTTTTTTAGTGTAAACTAAGGCTAGCAATAGCACATACTTCTAACATTCTTGTAAGATTAAAATGTGATGTGATTAAATGATACTTGTCAAATGCTTAGCATAATGACTGGTACAGAGAAGACACCTAGTATGTGTCTATTTTCATCTGTCTTTCCTTCTTAAGCAGTTGTTTTCAAATTGTCTCCCCCATTGGATTGTGACCTCCCTAAAAACAAGGATTTTTTAAAAAATAGTTTGTTTTTGCATTTCTTTGTACTTTCTGGGATTAACCAAGTGTTTGGAACACATTAGGGGCTTGCTAAATAGTCCCTGATTGATAAAACATAATTGAAAATCTTAATGTCATTTTTTCTGACTTTGGTATTTTATTTCTAAAATATTTTACTTTAAAATTTATTAAAATTTTAAATTATGTTTTTTAAATTTTGTGTTGCAAATTTTTCCCTCCATCTCACAAAGCAGACATTATAATAACATTTATACATGTGAAATCACACAAAACATATTTCAAAAAAAATAAGAAGATAAAGTGAAAAAATGGACTTCTTTGCAATAAAGAGTTCAGGGCTTTTCTCGCTGGAGGTGGAAAGTGATTTTTCACCATGAGTCTTTTGGAATTGCATTATATCAATGTATTGATGAGAGCAGCAAAGTCTTTCACAGTTGTCCATCAGTACAATGTTACTCTTACTGTGCATAATATCTTCAGTTTTCTCACTTTGTTTTGCATCAGTTCATAAAGGTCTTGCAATTTTTTTCTGAGATTATTTGCCTCATTATTTTTCACAGCACAGCAATATTTTATCACAATCATATGCCACAACTTGTTCAGCAGTTCAACAATTGATAAGCATTCCCTCAGTTGCCAATTCTTTGCCACCACAAAAAGAGTGGCCATAAATATTTTTATATATATGGTTTTCCTTTCTCTTTGATATCCTGGTAGCATAGAATTAGTATTGATATTGTTGACTCAAAGAGTATAAACATTTTTATAACACTTTAGTGTTATAATTAGTTGCTCTCCAGAATAGTTGGACCAGAGAATTATGCCATCAAATTTCATTAGTTTATCTATTTTCCCTCATTTCCTCCAATATTTATTATTTCTAATAAGTGTGAGGTAGCACCTCAGAGTTACAACATTTGACGTTCTCTAATTTAGAATTTGACTTTCAAATTACCACAGACAACGTTGATTTCCTCCTTTCAAAACTGTATGTTTGTAGTGTTTTAATATGTTTTTATTGGGGAAGCATGAAAAAGTAAACAGCAAAGAGAGGTCATAAGGGACTTACCAAACTTGAACTGTTTACATTCCTACATGGAAAGGCAATATTTGTAACTCTTAAAACTTTTCAATATCTGGGTAGTTGGTGGGACCATACACACACACACAGACACACACACATACATGCATGCATGCACACACATACACACATGCACGCACGCATAGAGACAGAGAGCACAGAGTGAATTGAATAGGATGGGACAATATCTTAAAAGAAATTAAGGTAAACAGTGAGAGAGAAATGTAGTGGGAGGAGAGAGGGTGAAATGGAATGGGGAAAATTATCTCTCATTCAAGAGGCAAGCAGCAGACTTTTTAGTGGAGGGAAAAAAAGGAGAGTTGAGAAAAAATATGAAGTTTACTCTCATCACATTCGACTAAAGGAAGGAATAAAATTCACACTCTTTTTGGTATGAAAACCTACATTACAATACAGGAAAGTGGGGGAGAAGGAGATAAGCAGGGTGGGGGGTTGATGGAAGGGAGGGCAATGGGAGGATGGTGCAAATTGAAGTCAACACTCTTGGGGAGGAGCAGGATCAAAAGAAAGAATAGAAACAATGGGGGGCAGGACAGGATGGAGGGAAGTACAGTTAGTCTTGCACAACATGACTATTATCGAAGTCATTTGCAAAACTACACATATATGACCTATATTGAATTGCCTGCCTTCCCAAAGGGAATGGGCAGGGAGGGAGGGATGGGGAGAATTTGGAACTCAAAGTTTTAGGAACAACTGTTGAGTATTGTTCTTGCTACTAGGAAATAAGAAATACAGTTAGTGGGGAATAGAAAGTCATCTGGCCCTGCAGGACAAAAGAGAAGATGGGGACAAGAGAAGGCAGGGATGATAGAAGAGCGGACAGATTGGTGATAGGAGAAATTAGAATTCTCGGCGAATTGGGGTGGGGGAAGGGGATTAATGGGGAGAAAATTTGGGACCCAATATTTCGTGAAAATGGATGTAAAAAGTTAAATTTATGTTAAGAAAAAAATGTACTCAGTAAGTTTAAAAATCTTATTTAAAGTTGTTCAGAGCGAATTTAAGGAGTGCTCAGATGAATCACTGTCTTTTCTTCACCATCTTGGCTTCATCTACAGTTCTGTTTTCAAGAAGTTATTTTCAAAGAAGCCTATAGAGGTGAATCCAAGAGGGCAGTGAAAAGACAAAGATTCACCTTAGATATCCCCTATTTCCCTCAAAATACCTTAAATAATGCCTCAAAATAAATTCTAGACGTTCAGAGCCAACAAGAAGTTAGAGTGAAATATTTTCCACACTAAAAAACCTAAAATATTGGTAGAAAAAAAATGATGCGTTAGAGTGAGATTGGAGCAGATCAGGCCCAAGGACAGAAGAAGCAAACCTTTGTGCTGACTGAATCAGTGGTTGTAGTGGTGGCTCAATTCACAGATGGTAAGGGAGTGGAAAATTTGTCAGAAGATTACAGGTATTCCTTTCCTGACACTTGGGGCTAGACATTATTCTATTGTTGAAACTTGAATCCAGTCAGTCATAGGAATGAGTCCCAGGGCAAGGAAGAACACTAGCAAACCAAAGTTTGCATGCACAGGGCATCTGGGACCCTAGTCACAGTTCCAGGGTAAAAAGGAGTGCTTGTGGTTTTTCACATGTCATTCCCTAGACCAGGAGAATACTTATCATACCTCTCTTTACATCATACCACCTTAGAAGAACTGAAAATATGTAGGACCCTAGAATAGCCTCTGAAATTAGCTGTACAAAAAAACTGAAGCTTAGGATGTTATCCCTTCCATTCCAGGAGCAGTGCCCCACTTTATCGTAGAGTTAAAAGTCAAGAAATAGGCTTGAAAAATGAGCAAACAGAAGAAAAATTCCTGAATGTAGGAAATTATTGTGGTGACAGGAAAAATCAACAAACAAATTCAGAAGACAACCAAGTCAAAACTGCTGTATCAAAAGACACTGAGAAAAGGATGACTTGGTATCAGTAACTGAAAGAACAGTGGAAGTTAATGAATTTATCAAACATCAAAAAACAACACAAAATCAAAAGAATGAAAAAGTAGAAGAAAATATGAACTATCTTATTGCAAAAACACTTGACCTGGAAAAAAGGTCCAGGAGAGATAATTTAAGAATTATTTGACTGAATGAAAATCACAATAAAAAAAAAGAAATCATCTTTAAAAAATATCAAGGAAAACTGCTCAGATATACTAGAGCCGGGGGGTAAAACAGAAATTGAACCCGTCCACTGACCACTTCCTAAAAAAAGTTCCCAAAATAAAAACTCCAAGGAATATAAAAATCAAATTACAGGACTCTCTGGTCAAGGAGAAAATATTGCAAACACCCAAAAAGAAATAATTCAAGTATTGTGGAAACACAATCAAAATGACACAGGGTTTACCAGCTTCTACATAAAGAAATTAGGGACTTGGTATATGATACCCCAAAGATCAAAGGAGCTAGGATTAAAACCAAGAATCACCTAACCCCAAACTGAGTATAATTCTACAGGGTAAAAATGAGCCTTCAATGAAACAGAAGATTTTGAAGCATTCCTTATGAAAAGCCCCAGACCTGAATTGAAAATTTGACTTTTAAATGCAAGATTCAAGGGAAGCATCAAAGGGTAAACAGTGAAGAAAAATTATTAAGAGACTGAATAATTTTAAACTGTTTACATTCACATATGGGGAAAATAATATACGTATCTCTTCAAAATTTCATCATTATGACAAAGATAGTGTGTTTAGATAGAGTTCATAGAAATGAGTTGAATATGATGAGATGATTATTTAAAATAAAAACGTCATGGGGTGAGGAGAAGAACATTTTGGGAGAAGGGGAAATGGAAAGGGAGAATGATATAAATTGTCTTACAGAAGAGAGAAAAAGAATAGGATAAACACGAGGAAATGGGGAAATAGGATGGTGGGAAATATACGCGTATTAATTTGAGTCATTAAAGCAGTGTTGGTGAAGTGGTTTACTGATTCAATCATTCTGAAGACCAATTTGGAATTATGCCCAACCTGTTGGAAGATCATATCCTCTGACCAAACAATACATCTACTAGATCTCTATCCAAAACAGATTAAAACAAAAAGGGAAAAGGATTTATATGCACAAAAATATTTATAGCCCTTCTTTTACTCGTGGTAAAGAATTGCATATTGAGGGTATGTCCTTAAATTGGGGAATGGTGAACAAGTTACAGTATAGGATTATGATAGAATACTGTTGTGCTATTAGAAAAAATGAGCAGCATAATCTCACAAAAAACCTGGAAAATTTGCATGCAGATATGCAAAGTAAAATGAGCAGCACCAGGAGAATTTTGTACATAGTACCAGCAATAGTTTTTGAAGATCCACTGTGAATAACTTAGCTATTCCCAGCAATATAATGATCCAAGATAATTTTGGAGGATTTATGATGAAAGGTACTGTCCATCTCCAGAGAAAAATCTGGTGGAACATAAATGCAGATGAAAGATAAGTTATTTTTCTTTTTTCTTTTTTTTTCTTTTCTTCCTTTTTTGGTCAATGTTTTCTTTTAGCATATGACTTACATGGAAAAGTCTTTTACGTGACTACATATGTATAAACTATGTCAAATTGCTTACCTTCTCAAGGAGGGGGGAGAGAAAGGGAGTGAATTTACAATTCAAATCATGAAAAAAATATTAAAAATTATCTGTATAATTGAATAAATATTAAAATTAAAATATTAAACATTAATTGACTATAAATGTTAGATTAAAATATTTTCCATTATTTTTGTCTTTTTTTCAAGCTATTAATTTCATTTTCTCAATTTTCTTTCATAACTCTCACTTCCTTTTACCAATTTTCCCCTACCAGGTTTATCTTTCTTATAATCTTTTAGGAATTCTTATTTTCCTTGGGTCCAACTAGCATTTTACTTTGAGTCTTTGGTTGCAGTTGTTTTGTCATTGTGGTCTTCTAAGTTTATTTCTTCATCTTCCCTGCTACCACGGTAGCTTTTTATAGTCATTGTTTTGTTGTTGCTTCCTCATTTTTGCAGCTTATTTCTTGATTCTGGAGGGTTTCCTTTTTTTTTTTAAGTTAGTCTCTGTTCACCTGGGTTTTCAGAGCTTCTAACTCTTTCCTGCTGCTATTTTCAGAGTGAATTCTGGGAGTCTATAAATTTTTGGTCTTTCCAAGTTGGAGTAATCTGAGGACAGTTATGGCTACTTCTATCCTGGTCTACGCTCTGATCTTCTCACAGAAAGGAACTCTTACTCCCTGCAGCTAGCTGTCTTTTTTGCCATATAATTGTGACCAGCATCTCTTATGACTGAACACCACTATTCCTCTCTGCTCTAATACTGATACTCATAACTCTCTATGGGCAATAAGTTTTCTAATCAGGACCAGTTGCACCCAGTGCCAACAAATGATCTCCTGTATTGCCTTTCTGACAATTCATCTTACACCTTTACTGTTTCTGAGATAAAGTTTCAGCACCTGCTGTTGCGTCTGTGGCCATTATTTGGGTCACTGTATGTGTGTGCTCTGTACAAGCCTCAAATATGCTATCACAAATTTCTCCTGTGGACCCCCTAAATTTTATTAATCTCGAAAAATTTATCACCCTGACCTTTAGTTGGCTCTGCTGCTCCAAAATTTGATTAGAAGTGTTAATTTAAAGTTGTTGGAGGCAAACATTCAAAGAGTGCAGGTGGATTGCATCCTCTAATTTACCATATTGGTTCTACCTCCCTCTATATCTATTTTAATATACATTGTTGTCCCTTTTCAGGATTGGATTGGGAGGCCATTATTAGCACATCCAATTTGAGGAATAAGATTTTCACATTTTTAAATTGATGTTAACTATAGAAATCTTGATTTTTTTTTTACTTTTTCATATAAATATGATTAATTCTGTTCTTACCAATATGCTTTATCATAATGATCTTACAATTCCTTCCCCTCTCTTTTTCTAGTATCTCTCCACCATAATAAGTAAAAACAAAAGCCCTTAGAAATTGTCATTAATGAACATCACTTTAGAAAAGAAATAAAATATATCAATAATAACAACAATAATAACAACAATATGAAAAATAGCTTTGACATCTACTTCATATAGGACTATCTGGTAAAAAATTAAAAGTATAGGTCAGTTATAATTTTAAAATTTTAATAATAATAAAAATAGCTAGCATCTATGCGAATTTTCCCAAATGTCTTGTTGAAAATTGTAAGCTTTTCTACCTCAAAATAATAAAAAGATTAAAATTTATTTTACTCCTCAATAGTGCAAAACTATTCAACTTCAAAACTATATTTAAGGTTATTAACATCGAAACTGTACTATAGCGTTTGGGAACATCCTGTATAGCACTTAAAATTTTTGAAGCACTTTATCAACTCATTTGTTTCATATCAAATTTCATGTTATTTACTTAAAAAAGAGAAATTGAATGGCTCCTTTTTCCAAGTAAAAATATGTAACATTCCATAACAATAGCACATAAAATTTGTGCATTAATTCATCATCAAACAATATTTTCCCTTTTCTATTAAGAATAGAATTTGAGAAAAATCTTTCCCTAGACCTTTTTCTAAATCACTGTGGGAATATCTGGAAGGCTCAGATATGCAATAGTGGGTTTACTCACTTAGAGATTCCCTACTGTGAAAATCATATCAAATTCTGCTATCTATGACAGTTTTTGTAATGCAGGCTAAGTGAGGGTAAGTGTACATCTGAACTATCAACAGATAATTCAAAACACTTAAGAAGACTTTTAGCTCACCCAGAGGGAGAGTTTCTTCTGCCCATGATGTATCACATTTCTTAAACATGATAGGGCACAATGTAAATGATGTGTTTTATTCCACTGAGAAAAGTCACAGTAGCCTATAACAAGACATAAAAAGTGACAGCTCAGTGCTTAGTGTCAATAACAGCAACAATTATAATAATAATGATGAACTCCACTGGTTTTCTTTGTGGCTAAGCAGAAACAACAAGTTGTTTTGTTTTTAATATTTGACAATTTTCTTTAAATTTTTCTATTGTTGACTAGTTTTGTATGAAGAAGAAAATTATTTTTTCAAGATTTTATGGATTTTGTTTTGGTTTATTTTTGCCAAAGAGCTTTGTTAAGGGAGTCATTATATTTTTATCACTTTGGAAATGGTACAAAATAAAAACAGGAATAAAAAAGAAGTGTTGAACCTAGATTTTGGGAAACTTTTGTTTTGAAAATAAAATTCAGAATATGAGAGATATGTGATATATAATATAGTATAACAACCATATAATAGAGATATATCAAATAATAGAGATGCTAACTCTTTTGGAAAACTATATTTTTGTTATATTATAATCAGAACAATTTGAATTACCACTTGTTAGTTAAGTGTTCATGGGACAGTCACTTAGACTTGTAGGACTTGTAACATAACATTATTAGGGGGCACTATACTGAGGGAACTGAAAATATGGGAGCTCACAGCAGCTGAAATTCATATTAATTAATTCCAAATAACTACAAGAGAATATTAAGATGCTCAAATGATACTATTGGAGTACATAGAGTAGGCATGGTTGTAATCCAGCTCATAGTATTTATGATTCGATCTATTAAAAGCAAATCTGAGTGTAAAGAGGACAAAGAGTATGTAGAATGACAGAACTTAATTAGTTGAGACACCTTTGTAGAAGGTGAAGGAGTATGATTTTGAGCTGAATGGAAATGTGTTTCAGATATGGATTCCAAGGATGGTTCTTGTATTGAATTCTCAAAGAGGACCAAAATGACATTGCTATATTAGAGCCCATTTCCAGAATGTCCAACTGTGTCTGATCAGAACACTACAAAATGAAAATACTCTACTCTATTTCAGCCCCAAATAGTCCAAATGAACGGCTGGGGTAGATTCTCTAAATTTGTGCATCACATGTTTCTTTTGAACTACTTCAGTTATGCTCTGCTCATAAAGCACAGCACCTTCTTTGATGACAGCATGCCATGCTGAGTGGTCTTGTGCTATTGTCACACAATCAATTCCAAGGTATTCCTAGGTAAGGAGGCTGTGGATCTCTGTAGGGTTTAGAAATGTGAAAAGAATTAGTATTAAGACTGAGTGGAAACTGGTCTACTCCATTAGTGTCATGCATCCTTGCTGCTCTCAAACAGTACTTATTCTCACACAGGAAAATCAGCAACGATGACTTGGCAGATAGAGACATCAGATTAACATAATTCTCAGTCACCTAGAATTTAAGTGGCAAATCCCTGGATTAGAAGACAGATTAGAAGCAATCTAGCTGAACTCTGTCAACATTTTCCTCTAAAAAAACTTGGAATTGTGAACCCAATACTAGTCACATAGACTTGGCAGCTCATCGGATCTTGCTGAACCCTTGTGGTTTCATGTGTAAAATAATTAAAAAAAATACCTGAGGTACTTTACAGGCTTTTACTATGTTCAAATAACAATACATGCAATTTTATACACTAATAAAGGTTTTTTGGGAGACATGACTTGCATATATTACACTGAATATGAAGTTAGGACAGGATTTTGCTTTGAATGTAGCATCTCTTCTTGCATGAGACACTATTATTTTGTAAGTATCTTAATGTATATGAGCTTTAAAATATTGACTGTTAAATAGATATTGCCTCTTCTTTCTAAGAGTTTGTGTTAAAAAAGAAAAAGTCTGATGACACTGGAATCAACATTGATCAGTACATTTAAATTCTCAAGGGTTTTATCCTTGGAAAATGGGAATACTTTCAAACAAATGCTTTAAGTACAGCTGCTTTTCAGAAAATGATATTTGAAGGAGAGACAAGGAGAGAGAAAAGGAGAAACAGAGAGAGAAGGAGGAGGGGGAGAAAGAGTGGATATATGTTGACAGATGCAAAATTCCCAAGATACTCTGAGATTATATCATTAAAATACATTTTAGTTAAGAAACTGAGTGTTTTAAGAAATATCATCTTTATTGCAACATGTTCATGTCTTCATAGCTTCCCCACTTCACTGACAACTTTCAAGTTATTTTGAACATATGGTAGCTTCTGTCACCAAGATAAAATAGAAAAAGTCAGTCATTTGAACAAACCATTTATAGGGTCATTTTTTTCAAAACATCTAGAGGCAATTCCTTCAGGTACATTGAATTGTGCAAGTGGTGTTAAATTGAAGAAATCAGTGATAGTCATGCTAGCACTTAAACTTAACAAAAAAAAATCTAATTAAAGTAAAATTATCACAAATCAACAAATTCCACTTATATCAATAAAATATTACTTTTCAGTTATCAACTTGAGATGCATTTTTGAAAAAAAACTAATTCAAGGAAGTATGTAGGAAAAAGTATAGAAAACAACAATGATAAAACAAATTCTCTTTCCTGTGTGTTTGAAAAAGTCTGTTTAATGAAACTTTTCAGATTTATAGAACCTAATGAAGCAGTAAATGATAAACGTTTCCACTGAATTGATTTTGATCTGACTTTTTATTTTTAGCCACAGATAAGCCATGATATCCTTGATTTGGCATTTTTTGTAGCCAAATCCCTGATGTTATTTTCCAGCGATAGTAGTTACAAGTTCAATTATCACAGTTTGTGAGGAATAATTAGTGGAATTGACTTTAAAAAAAGTATCTTGTTAAAATTAAGGGAAAAATTGCTGACAAAAAAATGAATGTGTAGCTAAAACTTAAAAATATTTAAATGGGGAATCCTTTATTTAAATGTTAATAGTTAATACTATGAAAACATTTATAGTGTAAGTAAAGGCCCAAAAAAGGTGTCTTTTCTTTATTCTCACCAGAAAATATCAGATATAATCTTTTAGTTTGACTTAGATTGAATCTGAAAAAGATTTCTTTTGTTTAGGGTGTGGAATGGAATCCATTGAGAAATGTTCGAAGGATTATGAGCACATAATGAAAAGCAAAAGCCAAAACCACCATTCTCCAGGTCATAGACTATATGTTTAATATAGAAGTTCAGATTGTAGAGCAGTACTTAGCATAGTTCTTTGCCTACAGTATATTAATTTGATTTTTTTTTGTAACAGAAAGTATTCAGTTTTGTGGTTTCATTAGTGAGAGGAATACTCAGTTTAACAGTGGAGTCTCTACCAGTGTAGATGAATAATTGCTCTTTAACTTATACCTTTAGACAATGGTATCCAAAGTTGGAATCTTCTATTTATAGTGGCCACTGTGACATAAGCCCAAAATTTAAGCATTCAAAGATGGAAAGATAAGTAACATTTTATCCTCTCCAGGATAAATATGGACACACTTCTAATCTCATTACATAATTTCTGCCCCGAAAATGAAACCTGTACACATGTCTGACCTGTATTGAATTGTTTGCTTTCTCAATGAGGGTGGGTCAAAGATTTAATAATGAATGTTAAAAACTGTTTTTGTGTGCATCTGGGAAATAAGATGTACAGGCAATGGGGTATGGAAATATATTTTGCCCTACAGGAAAATAGAATAGCAGGGGATAGAAGAATAGGCAGTAATAGAAAGAATGATAGACTGGAGGAATGAGTGGATGAGGTGCAAGCTGCCTTGGGGTGGGGGGTGGGGAGAGATAGGAAGAAAATTTTGAATTCAAATTCTTGTGGAAGTGAATGTTGAAAATTGAAAAAATAAATCATATAACATAAAGAATGAAACTTATTTCTCTTTTGAATATCCTACTGTTTATTGAAAATTCTGCCATCCTTTTCCAGGGTCAAAATGTTGTCAGCCTTGACTCCTTTGTCTCCCTCAACACACCAATCCAATCAATTATCAAGTTTTATAAATTATATCAGTACAAAATCTCTCTTATCTGTTCCTTTTCTGTACTTATGAAGCCATTACCCCTTTTATAGCACTCACCACATTCCATTTGGAGTGCTATAATACCCTATTCATTTGTCTACCTCTGTAATATATTGCTACATTCCAGTCCATCTTCCATAGAGATTTCAAATTAATATACTGCCTATATTGTGGGGCACAATGACCATATCTCTGCTATTCATTTAATTCCATTGGTTTCATAGTTCCCCAAGGACAAATGTGGGTTTGTGTCATTCTTTTAAAATATCTACATTATTATCTATGCTGATATTTATATTAAATTATATATTTTATTTTAACTTGTGTATTATATATCTAATATGTAATTTATTGATTTTATAATGTAACAAAAATCTACACTCTCTGGCTCCATTGGAGGCCAATTTGCCCCTTATTCTGACTGTCTTCTGAAGAGTTTCTGTAGCAAAGATATTTTAGCTGGTGCAGATGGTAAATAAAGAAAAAAATCACCTAGTCCACTACGAATTCATTCTCACAGCTTTAGGTTTCATATTCAGTTCAGATGCACATGTAGAAGTCAGTGATTGTAACTTTTCCTTTAAGATTGGCAAAATAAATATAATAACTTTAGTAAAGTCAAGGATGCATGGTTAAAGCTAGATTCAAGTCATTCTATAATGGCTGCTTTTGTGTCTCTCAGTCCCTCAAAGGGACAAATCAAAGTCCTAATAGCAGTAATTGATAGGAATGGTGAAGTTCTGGTCATGTCAAGTGAGAAATATTCTCAGAGCATAGAATCACAAACACACACATAGTTTCTATTCCCCAAATATTGGATGTCTTCTCAACCTAGAGACACTTTGTTAGTTATCAAAAAAAAAAAAATATCTACATGACTTTAAGCCTATGTGTCTCTGATCTCTCTCAAGTCTCCATTTTAGAATCTTATTTTTCAAAGAGTTAAATTTCCATTGTGCAATCACCCAAGGATACTTTCTTATCCTAATATTGTAGAAACACCAGGACTTTATGGGAATTGCAGTAAAACCCAGGTAAATATGAATATGAGAGCCTTTAATCTTATAATGTGTCATATTAGTTTATTCTTCACTCAGAGGCTCCTAACTGCCAGCTCATTTAAACTCAAAATTTTGACTTGTATTCTTGGTTCGCCTAATCTCACTAATGGATGAACTGAGCTACTAAGAAAATAAACAAACAAAAAAATAAGAATAACAGTAGAAATGTATGTGTGTGTGTATGTATATATACATATTTACTTACACATATACACAAAGCAGATGCTGAGCACCGTGCTAATACAAAAGTAAAGGTAGTGCTTGCTCCCAAAGAGCTTGAATTCTGACAGGAGAATGAAAGGGTAAATTCTTCCGGTGCTTGCTTTCTTGAGTAGGCAACACGGTCCCTCTTCATGAGAACTCTGAAAAATCAAGTGAGATAAAGCTGAGTCCAGGGCCTAGACGCAGTGAGAGACAGGGAGCTACTAATCAGGAAAGGAAGAAGTAAGGGATAAATTTCTGAAATCTACGTCTACTGGGTTTTCTCACAGTATTCACCTTGATACTGTAGTCACAAAATCTGACACATTTTCATTTACACAGATGTTAAGGTTATTTACATCATGACAGTAAATGATATCAGTTTATTTCTTGCCAGCTTAAGCATTTACAAGTGTTAACTCATCAAAATGTTGAGATTTTCCCTTTGTGTGGAATATAAACTTGTTTAATCCATTACTTTTCATCCCTCACAATTCCATCCTAAACTCAGAAAGTCCAACAGATGACTAGATGGAAATGATATAATTTATTTGCTATAGTGAATTTTGAAGGAAAATATAAATATGTTCATTATAATCCAGGAGAAAAGCCTCAGTATTTCAGGACTTTTGAGCTACTTTTTTTTTTGCTTATTTTATGGGATGGCTTTCTAGGAGGGAGGGAGAAAGATAATGTTAATAACTATGATTAGATAAGAAGTAGAAGACATCAATAAATACTTTTTCAAAAGGTAATATTGCAATACAAGAAAACCATGAGCTAACTTTTCTTTCTCCTCTGTATTCCCACCTTCCTATAACTATGTATGTATTACTCTTCTTCCTAATAAAAATGATTGAAAAATGTGTTCTGTTCCTAAAATGTCATGAACAAATTATTCAGATGAATAGTAGTTAAGAGTCAAATGTGAAAGCAATGATAATATTCAACAAGAAGAGGATTTAATCATATGTTTAACTGTATGGCACACAGTTGTTTCTTACTCAGTAACTTGGGGGTCTTCATAAAACTACCTGTAAGATTCTAAATTTTTATCAGTTTCAAATGACTTTTATAGAGATCATTAAAACTGGAATTTTAAATAAGCTTTAGGCAATCTGAAGTAGTTTAGCTTAAGCATTAGCAATAATCCTAAAAATGTAATTAGAAGAGATATTGTCCCAGTACACTAATAATGTTGAAACAGATCTAGGGGAATGGTTGGTGTCGCAGCTTAGCTTCTAAAATAAGAGAGTCATTCCTATATATTTCCTTCATTATTTGCAAAGCAATTTTCTGAATGTCATCTTTATGTGTAGGAGTAACCTCATAATCCTCAGAAGTGCAATTATATATTCAACAATCTCATTAGGGGAGGTAGAAATGGGCTTGGGGAAATATATAGGACAAAGACATTTTGACATCCATGAAAGTGACATGGAATTGGACTGCAAAATTTCTGAGGAAGCTATTACTATTTGTTCACCGATTCACAGGATCTCCAGCAGTGCCAGGTAAAATTTCCTTTCTGATTAGAGTCTGTCTTTTAGATTTTCAATCCCTAAGAGAAGAAACTACATCTTTACACATTCTGCAGACAAGTAGTTTTCAAAACACGTGGGTCTGTGGACCACTTCTTACTTTAATGGTTCAAAGAGCTTTGATTTCACTGATGTTCATGCTGCCTTACTTGTTATAGATTGCAACGTGTCTGGAGCTTCGGAGATGAAATTTAAGAGTTGCTCTAGTTGAAAAATGCATAATTCTGTGGGTAACTTAGTACTGTACTTTTGTGAAATTGGCTAGGTTGCGTCTAATATATACAAAAAAGCAAAATAACCACAACAATAACAATAATGATAACCTTTGTCTTCAGACAGCTTACATTTCTAATGGAGAGAAACAACATACATACCAAGATTGGTACATATAAAATCGATATGAGGAACCTATATCTACTGGCAGCTATGACCTTCCACAGAAGGGTCTTCAAGCTGGGTCTTGAAACAAAATATAGTTTTTTAGACATAGAGGTGATGAGGTAGAACATTCCAGTCCTAGGGACAACTAGTTGGGGCCTGAAATGGGATAGCAGCTGTGTGACTGAAGAGATGTTTATGTTTGTGAGTGGTGATGTGGAGAAATGACAAGACTTACAACTGTCTAAGAAAATTCTGAAAGACTCATGATGAAAAATACTATCAAACTCGAGAGAATTAGTAGAGTCTGAATGCAGATCAAAGTACACTTTTTAAAAACTATTATTCTATTTTTTGGTCACATTTTCTTACATACCACGGCTAACATGGAAATGTTTTGCATGGCTACACATATATAATCTAGTTAAATTGTTTTTCTTCTCAGAGGGAAAAGGGAAAGATGCAAGATACAAGAGAATTTAGAATTCAGTTTCAAAAAGCAACTGTTTAAATGTTTAAAAAATTGTCTTTACATGTAATCAAGGAAAGAATGAAATAAAAAAATAAAAAAGATGTAAAAAGATCAAATTTATAAAAAAATGACAAGGCTTGGCAGCTAATTTAATATGAAAGACATCATCATGAGACTGAGACACCAAGACAGCTTGGCTTTTCCCTGCCTTTTCAATTTCCTTGAATGGTATACCTTTTTTTATACTATACAGTTCAATGATATTGGCCTCCTTGATTCTTATCCATGACATTCCAAATTTCCTGTCTGAGCATTGGCACTGGCTAACTCCTATACCTAGAATACTCTCCTTCCTTTCTTCTGCCTGTTAAAGTTCTTAGTTTTTCTCAAGAATCACCTACAGTGGCACCTTTTATAAGAAGCATTTTCTGGTTCATGAATTGCATGGGACCTCCTTATTCATAGTTTATATCTACTTTGTATGTGTTTTTTCCTGGCACTTCCCATTGTCCCTGGCACTTCCCAACTTCAGACCATAAGCTCTTTGGGAATGGTGAAAGTATTGCTTTCATATATATCTTGAGCACTAAGCAAGCACACTGCTTGGAAAACAGCTAGTGCATGTTAATTGATGATTTTCTGATATCTACCTCATAAATAATGCTAAACATTTTCTTCTTAGTTAAAATATACACATATAAAGACACACACATATATATATATACACATATATATGCATGTGTGTCTATACATATATATGTGCATATGCTTGCATATATATCAGGAAATGTGGAAAGGTAGCTGATAACATTAACTGAATTTTAATAAATTAGAAATTGAAAAAGGACCATTTTTCCTAAAAGATTTGGTTGTTCTATAAATCACAGCATTCAATATTTGGATATAAATTTCACAAGTAAACAAACTTGATGGCTCAATATGTTGTCCGTATGTCAGAAAGTGGTTATTATTAGGTTAAATCTATTTGCTGAAGCTTTCCATGACTCATTATCCTTAGTACATATCTATTATTTTATGAATTTCTGAATCTGTACCATGTAGTGACATTGCATACAAACTCTTCACCTAGGCTGTTAAGATGGCAGTTCCCCAGTGCCACGTTACTTTTGAAAGTTGTCTGTCAAAATATAATTAAATATCTTCCTAATATGACCTTAATATCTCTGTGTCACTTTCTCATATTTTTTTTCTGATTGCTACTCCATCTCTGTCAAGAAGAGGAGAAAGGATGGCTATGTGGAGTGATACTTTCTATCTGATTCAATTCATTTCAAAAGCTATTAATGGAATAATAAAATGACAGCTTGATATTTCTTAGCTGAATTCACTAGAACAGATTTTGAATTGCTGAGAAAACTTCAACCCTCACCTGTGCTAAGCTTTTAATTGTGAAGTATATAAAGAAATTCCAGGAATTCACAGAAAATCATCTCATCAATGCATGATTACTTAAAATGGATGATGCACTATCAAGCAGCAGGTAAGAGCATTAAAAAAAATCTTAAAGGCAAGAGTACCAAAAATAAAAAAAAGTTAAAAAATTGTTCAAATTTAGCATGATTATAATCATAAATTCAAGAAAGTCAGCAGAAGGGGGAAAAAAAGAGAGACAGAGAGTCAGGAAAAGACGGAGAAAGGGAGACAGAGAGATAGAAAAAAGGAACAGGATATAAGATAAGCACAACCAAAAAGAAAAAAACCTGCATAATTTATCGGAAAAAAAAAAATAATGTTAGGAGCAGATTCAAGATGGCAGAGTGAGAACAACTACTCATCTTAGCTCTAAGAAAAACTCCTTCAGATACCTGTAAAAAGAGAATCTGAACAAATTTTAGAGTGGCAGAGTCCAATAGGAGACAGAGTGTGGCAGATTTCCAATCCAGGACAGTCTGGAAATAGACAGGAAAGATATACTGCACAGGGGTGGAGGAGGAGGTAGAACACACAGCACACAGGCTGTACCAGTTTAGACCTCACCACAGGAGAGCTGAGCAAGAAACCTCGGGATGTCTGAAGCAGCAGCCACACTATGGAATCTCAAACATATCAGCTTATGATGGGAGTCCGTGGAACTGAGCAAGAAAGAACAGCGGAACCCCAGCAGCCATTCCTGAGACTATCAGCCCACAGATTAAACGTCAGTAAGTCACCTCCTTGAACTTCCAGGAGCCAAGATGATGGAGTGATTGGTAAATGCTCTACCATCTCCCCTTGCTGAACCTGAAAAACGCAGAAATATTTTCCCAGAAAAATCCTGGAACAGTGTGATCAGTCAAAGGGGTAAACAGTCTCATAGCCTGTGAGGCTAGGAAAATCGCAAAGTCACAAAGCAGGGGGTCTCTTTTGCTGTGACTGAAGGAGACCAGTGCAGGACCAGAGCTCTACCAGCCAGCTCCACCTCAGCAAACTGGGAGAAGTTCCTGAGTCCCAAAGGGGTGTAACCTGTAATGACCAACACCAGGATCCCAGGAGTACCTCAGCACACCCAGGGGCATAGGGAAGACACTAGTGCAAACAGGGTTCACCAATCTCTGAGCCTGCCTGTACTTAGAAGTCAAGACCTCCTGTGGCCAGACCACCCCTACCTCACACATAATGCAGCTAGTTCCAAGGTAACTCAGGGGAAAGTCAGAAAGACTTAACTAGACCTCTGCTTTGGCGCAACAGGTAGCTCAGCACTAGGTGAGCTATAGTGTTTTAGCTTCTAGCAGAAAGGAACCAGAGGCCACAATACACAAAGCCTCAAGTTCCAAGCACAAGAACTGTGGGACAGAGCCCCCTGTGCCCCAGAAGCAGAGATCCAATTTAAAAGGCAGGAAAAAGACCATCATCAACTGAAGGAAGCAAATCAGAAAAGATAATAACATAGAATCTTTCTATGGGGACAAGGACAAAACATGAAAGAGGTCACCATTGAAACTGTACTCCCATATGAAACTTCAGGAGGCAATAGGGACTAATATAAAGCACAAAGAGCATTCTTGAAAGAGGTCAAGTAGGACTTTTTTTTAATATACATTTATTTATTTAACTTTTCACGTTCATTTTCACAAAATTTTGGGTTCCAAATTTTCTCCCCTTTTCTACCCTCTCCCCACCCCAATATACCGAGCATTCTAATTTTCCCTAACACCAATCTGCCCTCTCTTCTATCATCCCTCCCTTCTCTTGTCCCCATCTTCTGTTTTGCCCTGTAGGGCCAGATGACTATCTATTCCCCATTAACTGTATTGTTTGATTCTTAGTAGCAAGAAAAATACTAAACAGTTGTTCCTAAAACTTTGAGTTCCAAATTCTCCCCATCCCTCCCTCCCCACCCATTCCCTTTGGGAAGGCAGGCAATTCAATATATAGGCCCTATCTGTGTAGTTTTGCAACTTTGATAATAGTCATGTTGTGTAAGACTAACTGTATTTCCCTCCATCCTATCCTGTCCCCCATTGTTTCTATTCTGTCTTTTGATCCTGTGCCTCCCTCAGTATTGACTTCAAATTGCTCCCTCCTCCCATTGCTCTCCCTTCCATCATCCCCCCCAACCTTGCTTATCTCCTCACCCACTTTCCTGTATTGTAAGATAGGTTTTCATACCAAAATGAGTGTGCATTTTATTCCTTCCTTTAGTCGAATGTGATGAGAGTAAACTTCTTGTTTTTTTCTCAGCTCTCCTCTTTTTCCCTCCACTAAAAAGTCTCATGCTTGCCTCTTGAATGAGATATAATTTACCCCATTCCATTTCACTCTCTTTCCTCCCACTACATTTCTCTCACCATTTACCTTAATATCTTTTAAGATATGGTCCCAACCTATTCAATTCTCTCTGTGCTCTCTGTCTCTGTATGTACAGGCATGTGTGTATGTGTGTTTGCATCCACGTGTGTACATGTGTGTGTATGTCTGTGTGTGTGGTCCCACAAACTATCCAGATACTGAAAAGTTTTAACAGTTACAAATATTGTCTTTCCATGTAGGAATGTAAACAGTTCACTTTTGGTAAGTCCCTTATGACTTCTCTTTGCTATTTACTTTTTCACGCTTCTTCTCATTCTCCTGTTTGAAAGTTAAATTTTTTTTTTCGGCTCTGGTCTTTTCATCAAGAATGCTTGAAAGTCCTCTGTTTCATTGAGAGACCATATTTTCCCCTGAAGTATTATACTCAGTTTTGCTGGGTAGGTGATTCTTGGTTTGAGTCCTAGTTCCTTTGACTTCTCGAATATCCTATTCCACTCCCTTCGATCCCTTCATGTAGAAGCTGCTAGATCTTGTGTTATCCTGATTGTATTTCCACAATACTGGAATTGTTTCTTTCTAGCTGCTTGCAAGATTTTCTCCTTGACCTGGGAATTCAGGAATTTTGCCCCAATGTTCCTAGGAGTTTCTCTTTTTGGATATCTTTCAGGTGGTGATCGATGGATTCCTTCAATACTTATTTTTCCCTCTGGTTGTAGAATCTCAGGGCAGTTTTCCTCGATAATTTCATGGAAGATGATGTCTAGGCTCTTTTTTTGATCATGACTTTCAGGTAGTCCCATAATTTTTAAATTGTCTCTCCTGGTTCTATTTTCCAGGTCAGTTGTTTTTCCAATGAGATCTTTCACATTTTCTTCCATTTTTTCATTCTTTTGGTTTTGTTTTGTGATTTCTCGGTTTCTCAGAAAGTCATTAGACTCCATCTGTTCCATTCTAATCTTGAGAGAACTATTATCTTCAGTGAGCTTTTGAACCTCTTTTTCCATTTAACTAATTCTACTTTTGAAAGCATTCTTTTCCTCATTGGCTTTTTGAACCTCTTTTGCCAATTGAGTGAGCCTATTTTTCAACGTGTTATTTTCTTCAGCAATTTTTTGGGTCTCCTTTAGCAAGGTGCTGACCCGTTTTTCATCATTTTCTTGCATCTCTCTCATTTCTCTTCCCAGTTTTCCCTCCACCTGTGTAACTTGATTTTCAAAATCTTTTTTGAGCTCTTCCATGGCCTGAGCCCACTGGACATCCCCTTGGGGTGTCTGGGATACAGTGGCCCCGACCTCCACGTCTTTCCCTAATGGTAAAAATTGTTCCTCGTCATCAGAATTGAAAGTGGGATCATCTGTACCCCATCAAAGTAGCTTTCTATGGTCTTATTTTTCTTCCCTTTTCTGGGCATTTTCCCAGCCAGTTACTTGACTTCTGAGATTCCTGTCCACCCCTGCCTAGGTCTGCCCAGCTAGTGCTTCGGGTCTGAGATTCAGATGGGGTTTCCCCGGCAGGTGCGGCTGCTATTCAATGTGAGTTTAAGTTCTGGTGTTCGGGGGGTTGCAGGGCCACCTTCCAGGCTCAGTTCCCTCATGGGCTTTATGCAGAGACCTTCAGCAATGGAGCGGGTTGGGGCAGGGCTTTCTCCCAGACTCAGTTCCCTCAGGGGGTTTATGCAGAGATCTTCGGTAATGGCCCTGAACTTCTGCCTGCTGCCCTGGGAGTTCGGGGCCACCGCTGCCTCTGCCGCTGCCTCTGGCGCTGCCTCTGCCACTGCCTCCCAAGGGAGCCCGAGCCACAGAGACACCCCGCTCCCCTCTTGGCCAGCCCAGACGTCTCTCTCATTGACCTGGAGTGCCTGTGGGTGCAGGGACCTTCGGGGCCGCTGGAGGTTCTGTCCCTGAAGCCTCGTCTGATCTGCTTCTCTGGGGCCGCATGGCCATGGAAGTACAGGGGTGGACTCCACTGTCTGAAGTGCGGCGGACCTTTGGGGATGGCTCTCCAGGACTCTCTGGAATGGACATCTTTTCCACTGTGTTTCTGCATGCCTTGCAGTGGTCCAGAATTTGTGGGGAGTTCTTGTTGCAGGAAATATATGGACTGTGGTTTGGAGCTAGCATACCTGAGTCTTCTACTCCATCATCTTGGCTCCTCCCCCACTCAAGTAGGACTTTAAAAGCCAAACTAGCATAGTGGAAGAACCATTGGCCAATGATGTTTAAAATTGTTAAAATGTTAAATGTTAAATTGTTAAAATGTTAAAATGTTAAAAATAAAAGAATCATGGAAGAATTTAAAAGGAAAATTGAACTAATTAGAAAGGAAGTACAAGAACTAACTGGAGAAATTAGCTCCTTAAAAGGAAGAATTAGACATATGGAAAATGAGATGCTATAATGAATTTAAGGAAAAAATTCGATAAAAATTAGAAGTGGGCAAATAGAAGCAATTGAATGTATGAGACATCAAGAATCAGTCAAACAGAATCTAGAGAAGGAGAAGACAGGGAAAAAATTGTAAATTATCTCAATAGATAGCAATTGACCTGGAAAATTGATCCAGGAGAAAAAAAATTAAGAATTATTGTTCTACCAGAAAGACATGAGGAACAAAAAAGCTTGGATAGTATCTTCCAAAAAATCAGCAAGGAAAAGCACACAGAGGTTTTATGTGTTCATCCTTCCTTGCTGAAAAAGACCATGCCACCAGAGAAATAATGACATGACTTGCACTTGACTTTGATTTGAGGGAGGGCTGTGCAAGTCACCAGCCTCACTTCTCCTCCAGAGTCATCTGAATCTAGTGACTAGGTTTTCATCAAGATGACTGATGATGACGCAGGATGAGGCAACTGGGGTTATGTGACTTGCCAAAAGTCACACAGGTAGTGAGTGTCAAGTGTCCGAGGTGAGATTTGAACTCAGGTCCTCCTGACTGCTGCATTGATGTTTTATCCACTGCACCACGTAGCTGCCTCTATAACTTGCATGTGTAACAACCAAATAATGTCATTTTCACTCAAATTAATTTCATTTACTGTCTCAGTGATAAATTTTTGTACCAGTACAATCTTCTTCCAGTATTCTAAGACTAGAACAATCTTTACATACTCACTGAGAAATTTCTCTTATTCAATTGAAAAAGAGAAAACCTCTGGAAAGCCAGAGGTCCTAGATTCAGAGGGCAAAACAGTCATCAAAAGAATCAGTCATTCATCTGCTGAAAGGGATCTCAAACTGAAAACACCAAGGAATATCATCTTCAATTTGAAGGACTATCAAGTGAAGGAGAAAATAGAGCAAGAAGCCAGAAAGAAACCATTCAAATATGAGAAGTTGCAATCAAGATCACACAGGACTTTGCAGCTCTACCTTAAAGGATCAGAGGGTTTGGAATATGGTATTGTGTAAGGCAAAGGAATTCAGAGGGCAATCAATGATCAATTACTAGTGAGGCAAGGGTGGAGAGAACTCTCAGAAGTTGAGTAACTGGCTGGGAAACCGCCCAGAAAAGGGAGAAAAAAATAAGACCATATAAGATTATTTCTTGGTGAACAGATATTTCCTCCTCTTCTTTCTGATGAAGTAGAACAATGGTTAAAATCAGGGAAAGACAAAGAAATCAAGACCTCTGTATCCTAAAAATCCTAAATAGATATCCAATGAGATCACATCATGGAAGAGCTCAAAAAGGATTTTGAAAATCAAGTTAGAGAGGTGGAGGAAAAACAGGGAAGAGAAACGAGAGAGATGCAAGAAAAGCATGAAAAACAGGTCAATACCTTGCTAAAGGAGACCCAAGAAAATGCTGAAATAAATAACACCTTGAAAAATAGGCTAACTCAGGTGGCAAAAGAGGTTCAAAAAGCCAATGAGGAGAGGAATGCTTTAAAAAGAAGAATTAGCCAAATGGAAAAAGAGGTTCACAAGCTCACTGAAGAAAATAGTTCTCTCAAAATTGGAATGGAACAGATGGAGACTAATGGCTTTCTTAGAAACCAAGAAATCACAAAACCAAACCAAAAGAATGAAAAAATTGAAGATAATGTGAAATATCTCATTGGAAAAACAACTGACCTGGAAAATAGATCCAAGAGAGACAATTTAAAAATTATGGGACTACCTGAAAGCCATGATCAAAAAAAGAGCTTAGATATAATCTTTAATGCAATTACCGAGGAGAATTGCCCTGATATTCCAGAACCAGAGGGCAAACTAAGCATTCAAGGAATCCAGCAATCACCACCTGAAAGAGATCCCAAAAGAGAAACTCCTAGGAACACTGTGGCCAAATTCCAGAATTCCCAGGTCAAGGAGAAAATACTGCAAGCAGCTAGAAAGAAACAATTCCAGTATTGTGGAAATACAATCAGGATAGCACAAGATCTAGCAACTTCTACATTAAGGGATCAAAGGGCATGGAACAGGATATTCGAGAAGTCAAAGGAACTAGGACTCAAACCAAGAATCACCTACCCAGCAAAACTGAGTATAATACTTCAAGGGAAAATATGGTCTTTCAATGAAACAGAGGACTTTCAAGCATTCTTGATGAAAAGACCAGAGCTGAAAAGAAAATTTGATTTTCAAACACAAGAATGAGAAGAAGCATGAAAAAGTAAACAGCAAAGATAAGTCATAAGGGACTTACCGAAGTTGAACTGTTTACATTCCTACATGGAAATACAATATTTGTAACTCTTGAAACTTTTCAGTATCTGGGTAGTTGCAGGGATTACACATACACATATACACACACGGACATGTGTGCGTACACACACACATACACACATGCATGCACACACAGAGCCAGAGAGCACAGGGTGAATTGAATAGGATGGGATCGTATCTTTAAAAAATTAAGGTAAATATATAAGAGAAATGTATTGGGAGGAGAGAGGGTGAAATGGAATGGGTCAAATTATCTCTCATAGAAGAGGCAAGCAGGAGACTTTTTAGTGGAGGGAAAAAGAAGAGAGCTGAGAAAAAAACATGAAATTTACTCTAATCACATTCGACTAAAGGAAGAAATAAAATGCATACTCATTTTGTTATGAAAACCTAACTTACAATCCAGGAAAGTGGGGGAGAAGGAGATAAGCAGTGTGGGGAGGGGGGTGAGGGAAGGGCGAGCAATGGGAGATGTGAAGTCCACACACTTAGGGAGGGACAGGATCAAAAGAGAGAATAGAAGCAATGGGGGGGCAGGATAGGATGGAAGGAAATATAGTTAGTCTTGCACAACCCGACTATTGTGGAAGTCATTTGCAAAACTACACAGATATGGCCTATATTGAATTGCCTGCCTTCACAAAAGGAATGTTTGTGGAGGGAGGTATTGGGAGAAGTTGGAACTCAAAGCTTTAGGAACTGTTGAGCATTGTTCTTGCTACTTGGAAATAAGAAATACAGGTAATGGGAAATAAAAAATTATCTGGCCCTACAAGACAAAAGAGAAGATGGGGACAAGGGAAGGAAGGGATGATGGAAGAGAGGGCAGATTGGTGATAGGGGAAATTAGAATACTTGGTGTGTTGGTGTGGGAACAGGGGACAAATGAGGAGAAAATTTAAAACCCAAAATTCTGTGAAAATGAATGTAGAAAGTTAAGTAAATAAATTTATATTTAAAAAAGGCAGTCATATAAAATTGAATACTTCTGCCACAAAATGGAATAAGAGAATGACACATATTCTTTTCTTTTAAATATTTATTTATTTATTTAACTTTTTACATTCGTTTTCACAAAATTTGGGGTTCCAAATTTTCTCCCCTTTTATTCCCTCACCCCACCCCAATACACCAAGGAATCTAATTTTCCCTATCTCCAATCTACCCTCTCTTCTGTCATCCTTCCCTTCTCTTGTCCCCATCTTCTCTTTTCTCCTGTAGGGTTAGATGCCTTTCTATTTCTCATTGACTGTATGCCTTCTTTCCTAGTAGCAACAACAATATTAAACAGCTGTTCCTAAAACTTTGAGTTCCAAATTCTCCCCATCCCTCCCTCCCCACCCATTCCCTTTGGGATGGCAGGCAATTCAATATAGGCCATACCTGTGTAGTTTTCCAAATGACTTCCACGATGGTCGTGTTGTGTAAGACTACCTGAATTACCCTCCATCCTATCCTGCCCCTCATTATTTCTCTTCTGTCTTTTGATCCTGTCCCTCCCCGAATGTTGACTTCAAATTGCTGCCTCCTACCTTTGCCCTCCCTTCCATCATCCTCCCCCTTGCTTATGTCCTTCTCCCCCACTTTCCTATACTGTAAGATAGATTTTCATACCAAAATGAGTGTGCATTTTATTCATTCCTTTAGGCAAATGTGATGAGGGTAAACTTCTTGTTTTTTTTTTTTCTCAGCTCTTCTCTTTTTCTCTCCACTAAAAAGGCTCCTACTTGCCTCTTAAATGACATATAATTACCCCATTCCATTTCACCCTCTTTCCTCTCACTACGTTTCTCTCTCAGCACTTACCTTAATTTCTTTTAAGATATGGTCCCATACTATTCAATTCACTCTGTGCTCTCTGTCTCTGTATGTGTGTGCATGTCTGTATGTGTGTGTGCATGCATGTACATGTGTGTGTGTGGTCCCACCAACTACCCAGATACTGAAAAGTTTTAAGAGTTACAAATATTGTCTTTCCATGTTGGAATGTAAACAGTTCACTTATGGTAAGTCCCTTAAGACTTCTCTTTGATGTTTACTTTCTTATGCTTCTTCTCATTCTTGTGTTTGAAAGTCAAATTTTCTTTTCAGCTCTGTTCTTTTCATCAAGAATATTTGAAAGTCCTCTGTTTCATTGAAAGACCATATTTTCCCCTGAAGTATTATACTCAGTTTTGCTGGGTAAGTGATTCTTGGTTTGAGTCCTAGTTCCTTTGACTTCTGGAATATCCTATTCCATGCCCTTTGATCCCTTAATGTAGAAGCTGCTAGATCTTGAGTTATCCTGATTTTATTTCCACAATACTGGAATTGTTTCTTTCTAGCTGCTTGCAAGATTTTCTCCTTGAACTGGGAATTCTGGAATTTGGCCACAATGTTCCTAGGAGTTTCTCTTTTGTGATCTCTTTCAGGTGGTGATTGCTGGATTCCTTGAATGCTTAGTTTGCCCTCTGGTTGTAGAATGTCAGGGCAGTTTTCCTCGATAATTTCATGGAAGATGATATCTAGGCTTTTTTTTTGATCATGACTTTCAGGTAGCCCCATAATTTTTAAAATGTCTCTCCTGGATCTATTGTCCAGGTCAGTTGTTTTTCCAAGGAGATATTTCACATTCTCTTCCATTTTTTCATTCTTTTGGTTTTGTTTGGTGATTTCTTGGTTTCTCGTAAAGTCATTAGACTCCATCTGTTCCATTCTAATTTTGAGAGAACTATTAAATTCAGTGAGCTTTTGAACCTCTTTTTCTATTTGGCTAATTCTGCTTTTGAAAGCATTCTTCTCCTCATTGGCTTTTTGACCCTCTTTTGCCAACTGAGTGAGCCTATTTTTCAAGGTGTTATTTTCTTCAGTATTTTTTTGGGTCTCCTTTACCAAGGTATTGACCCGTTTTTCATGCTTTTCTTGCATCTCTCTCATTTCTCTTCCCAGTTTATCTCCACCTGTCTAACTTGCTTTTCAAAATCCTTTTTGAGCTCTTCCAAGGCCTGAGCCCAGCCGACATCCCCCTGCGGTATCTGGGGTACGGAGGCCCCGCCCTCCCCGTCTTTCCCTGATGGCAAGAATATGTCCTCGTCATCAGACCCGAAAGTCGGGATCATTTGCATCTGTTCAAAAAAACTCTCTATAATCTTATTTTTCTTCCCTTTTCTAGGCATTTTTCCAGCCAGTTACTTGACTTCTGAGATTCCTCTGCACCCCCGCCTAGATCTGCCCAGCTAGTGCTTGCGGTCTGAGATTCAAATGGGCTTTCTGTCGCAGGCGTGGCTGCTATTCAATGTGAGCTTTAGTTCTGGTGCTGGGGTGGGGGCAGGGCCACCTCCCAGGCTCAGTTCCCTCAGGGGCTTTATGGAGAGACCTTCAGAAATGGAGCGAGTGGGGCAGGGCCGTCTCCCAGGCTCAGCTCCTTCAGGTGGCTTATGCAGAGACTTTCAGTAATGAAGATCCTGCCTGCTGCTGGGGGAGTCCCAGGCTGCCATGGCCGTGCCGCCTCTGCCTCCCACCACCACCCCCGCCTGTGCCTGCGCCGCTTCCTGCCGCTGCCTCTGCCTGCTCGCATCAGCTGCTCTGGGGCCGCTGCCAGGGCAGCGCTGGGGTGGGGTCCGCTTTCTGTGGTGCGACAGACCCTGGGGACGGCTCTCCAGGGCTCTCTGGAACGGAAATCTCTTCCACTATGTTTCTGCACACCCTGCAGTGATGCAGAACTTCTGGGGAGCTCCTCTTACATTAAATCTACGGGCTGTGGTTTCGGAGCTCGCATACGTGTGTCTTTCTACTCCGCCATCTTGTCTCCGCCATGACACATATTCTTAGAGCACAAGAAAAGTACATAAAAACTTAGGGATATATTTAAATATTTTTAGAATGCGCAGACATCATTTCACCAAGCAAAAGTACAAGCTAATAATAGTTACATATTATTAGATTTGTGAAATGTAACCACAGAAATATTAACTTAATAAAGACTATAGGAAATTAGTAAGATCTAGAAAGGAATGTAAAGGCCTTAAATGACTACATAGACATGAACTCAGCCATTGACAAAGAAATATCAAAAAATTTCTGTCTTTTCCATATGTTTGTGGAAACAGGATTGAATGTAGCTGTTCTGATCAATACGTTATTGTTAATATATAATGAAAAAGGATAATTCTTTAAAAGTCTAGATAAATAATAATTACAGGTTATGGAAGGAAATAATAAAGTGAATAGTAATAGTTAGATTTTATACAGTGTTTTAAGGTCTGCAAGACACCTTGCACATAGTGGCTTATATAATCATTTTATTTTCTGCAGCCTAAAATATTTAGCATCTATTAAACCTTTACCAAAATATAGCCTGGTGACTGGAATTATATGTAAAAAGTTCTAAATCCTTCACGGACTGGGAGATAACAAATCCACCTACTACACTTACAGACCTGAGAGTATCCTGGGAAACCCAAAGCAATTAAATTCTAGAACTAGATCACTGAAGAATGAACTAAGTGGTGCACTTTATCATCATTCATAAAAATTTATGAACACTTTAAAGCGATGTGGTCACACCAAATATTCATAAGCTCCAAGTTACAGGGAATGGAAAACGTTCAAAATACAAAAATGAGCAGTGAATTAAAATTGAGAATCTATTAAAATATTATCACTGTTGTCTGCTACCAAAGTCAGATGAAGTATATTTTCAATGAGCTTACAGAGGATTTTAAGAGCTTAATACTTTAATTCAAGTATAAAACTCAAGGTTTTTTAATCCACTTGTATGAAAATGTGGAATATTAAATATAAAAGAATAATAACAAGAAAATTAATTAGCTTTGATTATGTTTTTGAATCCCAGATGAATCCCAGATGAAAAAAAAAAGATGAGAAAATCATTGTAGTAACTACCATTTATAGTGTCCTTTGAGGTTTATGAAATGCCTTTCTTTGTAAAAACTCATCTGATTCCGTTACCTACTCTGTGATATGTATGATATTGTTATTATCAAATTTTTTAATGAAGGAAATTATCTTCTTCGCATACACATAGCTTGTAAATATATGAGACAAAATCTGAACTCAGGTCTTCTCAATTCTATGTAAAGTACTGTATTAAATACATCTGCATTTTAAATTAAGAAATGTATCTTATTTGATCAGATGATAGAATCAAGAAATATGAGAGAATCCAGAGAATAGGAAATATATTTGTTGAACTCATCCATGAATATAATCTGTGCTCTCTATTAACTGATTATCCAACCAAAGCAGTAATCTACAAAGAAGAAAACAAAGCAAAACTGGAAATAAAAAGGAATAAAATATTTTATCTACATTATGTCTATATAACATCTTAGTCAAAGTCATTTAATTAATTTTATTAAACTTATACTCTGTGTAAGTTTTGATGGATCTATTTAAGTGCAAGAGGAATATCAAATGCATAAAATCTGTAAGAATCAGTCTTTGGACCTAAGTGTATTAGGGTAAAGCCTAGCATCCACAATTAAAAAAAAAAAAACAACCTGATATATCTTTACAAAAATTAAAACACACATTAGTGACTTCCTAAAGAAACAGTGGTCAAAACACAAGAATAGTTCATTTTTTAAATAGGAAAGATAATTTTTAATAATCATACAAAGAGTTCCTTGTATGCCACTACAACTTTGTGGCATCATTCAAATGGGAAAAATAAAGAAACAAAATAATATTGTAAGAGTTGTATTGTTTTGGGATGATATGGAAAGTATTGTATTATGTTTTTACAAATTAGTACTTTTTTTTTGGAGATCAATATGATCACTTATGAAAAGATTCAGAAATTAAAGCAATTATGTTGTTAGAATATGTTCTTTATGTATTCATGAATAGGAGAAAATGACAACTGTAATTTATAAAGAAAACCAAAAGGAAACAGTTTATTCTCCAATAATGAGAAATCAGGATATCCAGGAAAAGTGAAGAATATTAACAAATCATGATATAGTTACACAGTCAATGGTAGGGCTAAGTAAGATAAATATACTTTTAAAGTCCAAACAATGGTGGAAAAGACCTTATGATATGTTGTAAAATAGGCTTAGGAAAATCAGAACAGTACACACATTGGTTACAACTTTACATTCAAAGGGAAAAGAAAAAAGTGAACCAATAACAGTTTAATCTTAGGCAAAATTGGAAGGGGATAAAGAATAAAATGCATCTTTTCTTGTCATTTGCGAATTTGATTAATTTTATTTTGCTAAAAGATATTAAAATATGTTAAAGATCTTTGCATTTATTTCTTATTTAGATTTTTACTTATTAACATTATTGATATATATATACACACGTATATACGTGTATTAAAATAGATATATTAAGACAGTATTTAACTTTATATACGTATATATGCACATATGTGTATGTATATATGTGCATGTATGTATATATACATAAATACATATATACATATACATAAATATATGTGTGTATATATATATATACACACATGAATAAATATAAATAAATAGATCCAACACTGTATTTAACCACATAATGACTGACTTCAGTACAGTCTTATTTTTTGCCATGTTATAATGGCAATATCCTATAGCAGTGTATATAAGGAAACTTTAAGACTTTTCAGAATGTGGTTAATATGAAAATCAGAAGAAACCACTTGAAATATCAATTTTGTTTCTTCTAATCAAAATTTTTTATTTCACTAACAAGAATATTTCCTAAACTAGCATGTAAATGAAAAATTGCACAATATTATACAAAATAACCATACTCAGGCATTTTTTAAATCTCATTTCAGAGTTTTCAGTTCAAGGAGAAAATATTACAAGCAGCCAGAAAGAATGGATTCCAGCATTGTGAAAATACAATCAGAGTAATGCAGGATTTAGCAGCTTTTAAACTAAATGATTGAAGGGCTTGGAATATGATATTCCAGAGGTCAAGGTAGCTGGTATTAAAACCAAGAAACACATACTCAACAAAAATGAGTATAATACTTCAGGAAAAAAATTTGAATTTCAAGGAAATAGAAGACTTCCAAAAATTCTTGTTGAAAAGACCAGAACTGAATAGAAAATTTGACTTTCAAATAGGAATGAAGAGAAATATGAAAAGGTAAACAGAAAAGAGAAGCCATAAGGAACTCACTAAAGTTGGACTATTTACATTCCTACTTATAAAGATGATATTTGTTACTCATGAGACTTTTATCAGCATTAAGGTAAGTAGAAAGAATGCATGTATATATATATATATATATATATATATATATATGTGTGTGTGTGTGTGTGTGTGTGTGTGTGTATACACATATATACACACATATGTATTTATGTATAGATAGATATACATACATGTATGTATAGATAGATATAGATAGATACATACGTATATACATATACACACACATAATATATATATGTGTATATATATATATATATACATATAATGTGTGTGCTTTTGTGTGTGTGTGTGTGTGGGTATGTATGTTTATCACCAAGGCAATATTTACAACACTGGTGGTGATTATGAATATGCCAGTGTAGTTCCCAGTCACGAAATGTTAAAGACACTCTATATAGAAAGCAGGAGAAAAACATTTTCTTAGACACTAGAAAACCAAATCCCAGAATCAGAAAGGCAAATCCATCATGGTGACCAAGAAATTAATAAACATGATCACCACAGGGACCAAAGCCATTCCTAAGCCTCCCTTGCTTAGTCAGGGGCTTCTCACAAGTGAACACTCATGAGCCTGATCCTCCTATGGTGTGCCTGCTTACATCCTCTCCCCTCTGCCCTGACCATGCTCATTCACTTCCTCCTGTTTCTGTTCCACCCTTCCTGTTCCCCTTGTTCAGCAAACTCTTCCCATTACATGTAACTTAGACTTCCAGATGATTTAACCATATCATATGGACCTACTAATGAATGATAAATTATTTAAATTATTTCCATTTAAATTATTATTACATTCGGCCCCAAGATCTTTCATATTCATTACATATATCAGGGGGGTAACTAATGCTGATAGATCTTTAACAAGAACAGAAAATAAGCATATAAAACAATATCTTAGGCAACTGGTGTTAACAGAACTTTACAACTCTAAAGGGTCACACGAAATGAGCACTTAAAACAATATTTTAAGATGAGGTTTGAACAAAAGTACCCCATCATTCCTCCTAAGAAAATGGGACCCAAAATCTTGGGGTAAGGGACAAAGATTTCTTCCATATCTACTTCCTGCTGAGATTGGACACAGAGCTGTCCATCACCCAAGAGGTCCCATATGAGAGATCAGTTCTTTAACTAGCCTCCAGAATTTGGTCAACTTCAGGTCCAGAGATGACACATCACCATCATGAATAGGGGGTGACGTCTAGTTTAAGTGATCATGCATCTGCAGATGGTCGTTACTAAGCCTATAGGAAACAAGTCTAGCAAACAAGTTTAACAGATGAAAACCAAAAAAGAAACAAGGAAAATATAACCGGAAACAAGGTAGATACAGGGTCAGCTGTGGTTCTGGAGTCCATAAACCCACTATTATAACTTTATTCGCCGTAGAATACATGACTGGAGGGTATAATTTGATAATCACCCTCTCCTGAATAAGCAACAATTACAGTATTATCTTTTCCATTTGCTATAATTTCCACAGCATTTGGAATATCATCTGGCTTCTGTTTCACCCACACTTTAGCTCCCAATTTTACTCTGTCAGTAGAACTCAATCCTTTACTTTCTCTGCTAGTTATTTCAGAAGAAAGGTATGTTTTCAGAAGTAGTCTTGTCTCACAAGGATTGATAATCACTTGAACTATCCTATCATTTTTACAAACCTGTATGGGTTCATGACCTAAATGTTGGAATGACACAATAATTTCTCCTTGAAAATTAGAATCTATCACCCCAGCCAATACATGTATTCCTTAAACTGCTAATCCTGATTTAGGTGACATGTGTCCAAAATGATTCTTAGAGATTCCCTTGCATATTCCAGTAGAGATTGTTCTTATTTCTTTCCTATCCAATCAAAAGTCCTCTAAACAATGTAGACCATATCCTCTTGAACCAGATGTCCCTGGATACTGTGCTGAAACATCTGGCCTCACTCATTACTCAACATTTGGGATCTTATGTGTTTGTTGTTTCTTAATTTGTAGATTTGGGGTCATCATTTTGGCTAGAGGTGTTCTTCCTCCCATTGGTCTTTATTCAAATTATATAAAGTAATGAACAGATTATCTTTTTAATGTTGATAAGAGTTACTAGAATTGAACTTCATTAACTACTCCTTCAATAATCCATTCATTCTTTCCATTAGCCCAGACACTTGTGGATAATATGGAATATGATATATCCATGCTATGTTGTTTAATACACAATATCTCTTCATTCCATTACCTTTGAAATGTGATCCATTGTTGCTTTGAATCTACATTGGGGCTTCATAATACAGACTTATGGTATCTAAAGTTTTACAGGTGTTTTTGTGGGTTACATTCTTATACGGAAAAGACACTAGCATACATGAAGAGTTGTCAACACAAGGAAGGACATATTAATTTGTGGCCTTTCCCTTGGGTTAGGGGTCCAATATAGTATAGTTGCCAAATTTGGGCTCGTACTTTCTCTGCCTGGGGAACAGTTTGTTCCTTTTCCAACCAACATATGTAACATTCTTCTGTTAGTTGTTTTAATAATGAATGAGAGATACTAATACTTCATTACATACAAGAGATACTTGTGCCACTGGGGTGTGACCTGAACCCCTAAATGGCCGACCATTTGATGGATGCATTTTGCTAGTACTGGATCATCAGTTGGTGTCAAAGTAGGGGCAATATATTGAGTAGCAATCTTTACTAATCAATCAGCATGTGCATTGTACTCATGCTCTGGAGTGGTGAGGGCCACATGAGCATCTACATGAAAAAGTGACAAATTAATGACCAGACATGTTGCATATATCTTCGCATAATGCTTTGTCCAGATTGATTTGCTGTGAATTTCCCAGTTTTGATTTTTCCACACAGGTATCCATGTAGCTAACCCATTAGCTACTGCCACGAATCAGTGAATATATGACACTGTCTTCATGTTCTGCTTTGATAGTTTGGTATGCTGTCATAAGTTCAGCATACTGAATACTTCCATCTGTCCCAGTACTTTCCAAAGTCTTCCTTGTACATGGGTTATAGGATACCACTTTCTAATGTCATTTCTGGGCCAAATATATTACTGTTCCATCAGTAAAACATGTTTGTCTCCTTTGTTCTTCAGTTAATCCATCATGTCCTCATTCTATTTTACCAAGGACTATAACAACTCTTGCTTTGGTTCAGAGAGTGTACCATTTCCCTCAGTGTCTATGTTTGCTATAGATTCATGTAAAGCAGAAAATCCACTTTTGCCTGTTTTAGATCTATTTTGAATATACTACTTCCATATAATTATGCTAGCTTCATGGGCATGTTCAATTCCATGAGAAGCTGAGGTACTCATTACCCAGGTCATAATTGGGATTCTAGGCCTTAGTATTACCTCATGACTTAAAATCCACTGTTCATTCTCTACAAAAGCCCAATATGCAGCTAACAACTGCTTTTAAAAAAGGATATGTTTAGCTCCACACAAAGGGAGTTTCCTAGATCAAAATCCTAAGAATACATTGTGGCTTTGTTGTTTTTGTCATAAACTCCAGTTTGCATACACATCCAGTACAGTCATTTGTTATTCAATTGGGCCACTTTACATAGCCCATAACTCTAGGACCAATTGAATAGCCTCCTTGGCTTCATCAAAAACTTTGGTCTGTTCAAGTCTGCACTCAAATTCATATTTTTTTCCTAGTAATTTTATATAAAGGTTTCAAAATTCGCCTTAGATGCAGTATGTGATGTCACTAATATCCAAATTATCCTATAAACTTTGGGCCTCTTTCTATTGGTGGGGATAGAAAAATTCAGAATCTTTTGTTGGGCTCATGAGAGAATCTCATACTAAAAAATTTTATGGTTTCAGTTGGTCCTTGAATCTTTGCAGGATTAATCTCCTACCCTTTGCTTTTCATATGATTAATTAAAATTGTCAAACTCTTCTGCACTTCATCTACAGTTTTTCCTTATAACATGATATCATCTAGGTAGTGAGTAAACTGTATACCAGGTAGCTCTAATTCATCCAAATGTTCAGTCACAATTTCATGACAAATAGTGGGGCAATGTAGATATCCTTGTGGTAAGCATGTAAAAGTATATTGTTGTTGCTACCAAGTGAAAGCAAATTGGTCTCATTTTTTCAAATCTGTTGGGATATTAAAGAAAGCATTGGCTAAATCAATATCTAAGTATGAAGTCCCATCATATTTCTGGATCTTTTCTTTTAAGGTCATGGTATTTGGAACAGCAGCACAAGGGAGGAATAACTTTATTCAATTTTCTATAATCCACTGTCATCCTCCATGTCCCATCTGACTTTCATATTGACCAGA
This sequence comes from Bettongia penicillata ogilbyi, assembly GCA_023548195.1. Taxonomy (NCBI): domain Eukaryota; kingdom Metazoa; phylum Chordata; class Mammalia; order Diprotodontia; family Potoroidae; genus Bettongia; species Bettongia penicillata. The sequence continues at coordinate 6,915,851 of JAJHZJ010000035.1, read as the reverse complement.
CAGGATTATTCCATGTAGTTGGGACTAGAACTCCTGCCTCAACATATTCCTTTGTAGTACTGGTAATCTCATCTTGACCACCTGACACATGATACTGGTTTAAAGTAATCACTTCAGAAGGTCCAGGTAAAGTGAATGAGTCCATTTTTATTTTCCCCACTAAAACTGTATGCATTCCTGTCTTCCTTACTGCAAACTGACATCTCTCCTCTGGTAAATTTAAAGTCATACTTCTCAATATATCTATTCCAATGATGTATTCAGGAATGGGCACAATTACCACTGTGTATTCCGTCCTAGGTAATTGTTCAATTTTCATCATTAGATTAACTTGTCTGGCTGATATTTCAGCCCCTCTCAATCCTTTGATGGTGACAGGAGTTCCTTGTTTAAATTTACCAGAGTTTCCATATATAGGGGAGGACTCAGCCCCAGAATCTATCAATACCCTGGTTACAGTATTTGATCCATTTTTACAATATATGGTCAAATTTATAAATTTAATTGTAATACCTTCCATGTATTTCTTTAATCTGAGCTGGGGTTTGGAAAGCTTCCTATTCTCTCTGAAGGTGAAAACAAAACTTGAATAAAAAGGTTCAACAGGATCTGTTGGGGAAGTTCTTACCTTTCTATTTTGTGTCATATCAAGTCCCTTTTCTCAGTACATCCTATATAGTTCACTATTTGAAATACCACCTATGCTTCCAAAATCTACCACTGATCTCAATAGACCATTAAACAATTCCTCCTTGTCAATTTATTATGATTTTGAATCCACTGGTTATTCATTCTTCTCTAGGAATTGTATCTTTTCCTTAGTCCCCTAAGTTATTAAACTGTGAAATCTTGTCCAGCACCTCTGAAAAAGTGTGCCCTATTTCTCCAATCATTAGAGTCAAAATTCAGTGCTTATAAGTGAAAGGAACCATCTTCACTATTATATTTCTATGGTAAAGTTTACTGCGAAGTATCATAGTATGCATCTACATTTCCAATCATTATGACAGACTTCATTACCTTCTCCTTTCACTTTCTCACACAATCTCTAAGTGAACACCAGGGCCTAGCTCCACTAGGCCACATAGAGTCAGGAGGATACTGCCTACTGTAGCCTTTTTGTGGCCAAAGCCAACAGATTAGTTATATTGTTATCTTCTTGCATTTTGCGATCTCTAAAAGTTTGCTGTGCAAAAGGATTCAAATACCTATAAATTTTAAACAGTCCACTCTGTCTGTAGATATTCTTTCAGCTCCTTCATCACTGATTCTCACTATCCAGGAAATTAACAATTCTCTCATCTTTTGGGCAAAACTTTCTGTGACCTCACATTAAGTAAAATCCTCAATCATTTCCCTAAACATTGAGTTACCTCATTGATTCTCCTGTTTCTGCCTCACCATTGGGTAGGCTTCTGTCTGAGAATCTTATCCCTCTGAAATCATTTCTCTTCCTTGGTCACTGGGACAACTAGACTGGGTCTGTGCGAAGGTCATATGTGCATCTCTTTTGTCAGCATTCAGCCTCCTCTGAGTTCTGAACAACTTTTCCTTCTTCCTGAGACCCTCCAGATTGCTCTTGTGAAGGAGAGTCAGATGACTGAAAATTTCCACACAAACTAGCTAACTCTTTTTTCCACCTGATTTTTTTTTCCCTTAAGCAGCTCATCTCTGTTTTCTACACATAATACAGGAAACTTTTAATAAAATCCAGCCTCTCTTACATATCTCTGCCATCTCTATCCCTGATCTTATTGGTATACCTTGCAAACACCTTCCCAAATCTCCAGGTTCCCCCTCTTGTAATCTTGCTTCCCATTTTTCAGAGTCCTGTGCCATTCGACCATTCTCTGACTAAATCATCCCAACCTGGGATGCTAGTTTCTTCTTCTAAATCCTTACTGCCTCCAAATAGAAATTTTATACCTTGAAATCTTGTTTGTGACACCAAATGTATGGCCAATGCAATATTCACAGCCATGGGGGTGACTATGAATATGCCAGCATAGTTCTCAATCACAAAATATTAAAGGTGTCCTATATAGAAGGCAGAAGAAAATCATTTATTTAGACACAAGAAAGGCAAATCCCAGAACCAGAAAGCAAAATTCATCATGATGACCAAGAAATTAATAAACATGATCACTGCAAGGACCAAAGCCAATCTCAAGCCTCCCTTCCCCCCTCCAGCCCTAGGTTTCTCACAAGGAAATACTCATGAGTCTGAGCCTTCTCTCTTGCACTTTCCTGCATCCTCTCCCCTGTGCCCTGACCATGTTCACTCACTTCCTTCTGGCTCTGTTCCACCCTTCCTGTTAAAACTGTTCTGCAAATTCTTCCCTCCACATGTGACTTAGGCTTCCTGATGATTTAAGTAAATCATATGGGCCTATTAAAGAATGAGAAGGATCTTTCCATTTAAATTACTATTACATTTTGTATGTGTATATTATATATATATATATATATATATATATATATATATATATATATATGTGTGTGTGTGTGTGTGTGTGTGTGTGTGTGTGTGTAGGCATGTATATGGCTGTATATGTGTATACACATTATTTATATGTGTGTGTTTGTGTGTATGTATAATATGTATATACACATGCACATAGACAGAGGGTACAGAGTGGGAGGAATGTAAAGCCAGAATATCTAAAAAAAAAAATTTCCTGTTGAGTGGAATATATTAGGAGTAAAAGAGAGAGGTATAATATAGCAAATCATTTCACATAAAAAGGCAAGAAAGACCTTTTATCATGGAGGGGAAGAAGGGGCAGATGAAATGGAAATAGTGAGCTTTACTCTCATGGAATTTGGCTTAAGGATAGAATAACACACACTCAGTGGGGTATGGAAATCAATTTTACATTGCAGGAAGTCAGGGGGGAAGGGGATAAAAGAGGGAAGATAACAGAATGGACAGCAAACTGGGAAAGGGATACTCAGAAGCAAACACAATTGGAGGCGGGTACAGGTCAAGGGACAGAATGGAATAAATGGAGGGCAGTACAGGACAGAGGGAAATGTGGTTAATCTTTTACAAACCAACTGTTTTCCATGGCTACATATGTATGACATATTGAATTGCTTATTTTCTCAGTCAGTACAGGTGAGGAGGGAGGAAGGGAGAGAATATGGAACTCAAAGCTTTATAAATGAATGTTAATAATTGTTTTCCATGCAAATGGGAAATAAAATGTAGAAGCAGTGGGGTATAGAAATCTATTTCGCCCTTCAGGAAATTAGAGGGGAAAGGGATAAAACAATGGGGGGGGGGAAATAGAAGGGAGGATAGAGTAAAGGAAAGGATGGATAGGGTACATGCTGTCATGGGGTGGAGGTGGGAGATATGGGGAGAAAATTTGGAATTAAAATTCTTGCAGAAGTGAATGTTGAAAACTGAAAAATAAATTATATATTAAAATTTTTTTAAAAAAAGCAAAATGCCATCCATATCCAGAGGAAGAAATATGGAGTCCAAATGCAGATCAAAGCATACTATTTGCTCTTTTTTTTCTTCCTCATGGATCCTCCCATTCATTCTTTCATACAACATGACTAAGATGAAAATGTGTTTAATAAGAATGTATATGTAGAACCTATATCACATTGTGCACCCTCTTGAGGAGGTGAAAAATATTATAATCTATGGAATTGAATATTGAAAAGTAAAAATGAATAAATTACTTTTTTAAAAAAAGGAACCATCACATACATACAATGAATAACTGAAGGATGGAGCAACTAGATAAATTTAAGGGCAGAAAGTCTTAACCTAGTTTCAATGAAGTACAAAACAATAATATTTTTTATCATTGTATTTCAAGATAGTCGGTGTCCTTTGTGATCCTACATAATTTATTTTATGCATTTAGCAATATTAGTCTGAGAGCAGGAATATAGATTTCACCAGATTGCCAAAGGGATCCATGGGGCATGTGCACACACACACACACACACACACACACACACACACACCACACATACACAAGGTTAAGAACTCAGGCATGAGGACTTTAATAAATCCAGCAATTATAAGCACATCCAAAAAAGATCTGAAATAATTCTAAATAGTTATCTAAAAGAAAAGTTACTTAATAATAGTGAGGAAAAAATAACTATATGTTATCACCCTCCTTATAATCAGTATTATCCATGTATTTTTATCAACAGCATCTTAATATAGGATCATGGTAATCAGAACATACTGGGCATCATATGGCTATGCCAGCTCTACCAACAATATCCCCATGGTCACCTATCAGGCACAGGAGATTTCTCTGCTTTACAGCTAGCTTAAAAAGTAAAAAAAAAAAAAAAAAAAAAAAAGAGGGCATAGGGAGAGAGAGGAGGGGGGGCGGTGAGGGAGGGACAGGGACAGAGAGAGAGAGATAAGGAAACATAAAACCATCTTAGAGAATCTGGAGTCAGAATAGTTTCCTCTTCAGTATCTCTGTTATAGTCTTCGGAATTCAAAATAGACAATTAAATTCCCCCCAAAAAGAAAAGAAATGACACTACATGTTATCCTCATGTTTAACAATTGCAAAAATTTTGTTCCTATAACTACGCTCATAGGTTTTAAATCAACTCAAAGGAAAATACTTGGTTCTTCTCACAAGAAGTTCTCAGAGAAAAACTGGGTTTGGAGTTATATCAGTTGGATTTTAAATTCAAGGAAACATACAGTCAACAGATCAGAGAAATGATTTTGGATCCTATAGTTTCACCAGTGAGAAGAGCCAAGACAATCAGAGAGAAGACACTAAATTAGAAAGAATAAAAATGAAACTTCTCTTCTGGCTTCCTTCAACTTTGTCTCAAGTACACTGACACTCAAAATGGCTAGAGTGATGAGGTTAATATGTAAAAACCAAAAGTTTATGTCAGGGACTCTAGTTCACTAGGAATGTATAATAAGAGTTGGAAATCATAGATTTGGGGTTAGGGTTCTTGGATTCAAATTTAGTTCTGCCTTTGTTATTGTGTTCTTTCAACCATACTCATCTCTCTGTGACCCCTTATTTGGTCTTTCATGGGTAATAATACAAAAATGGTTTGCCATTTCCTTCTCCAATTCTTTCTACAGATGAGGAACTGAGGCAAACTGAATCAAGTGACTAGCCTAGGGTTACAGAGCTAATAGGTGTCTAAAATCAGATTTGAACTTAGGAAGATGAATCTTCCTAATTCCAAGCCCAGTGCTATATCCATGCCACTCGCTAGCTGGCCAACTTAATACCTATGTGATATGTATAAATTTTTTAACTTCTCTGAGGCTGTTTTCTCATTCAATAGTCATGACATTGGACTAAATGATCTAGGATCTCTTCATGGTCTAATCCTAGGGTGTATGATTAAAGGAAAACAGCAATTCATAAGAAGGGAAAGCAATTAAGTTTGAATTATATGAAGTTGCCAATGAAGAAATTTTTATTTCTTGTTTTAAAATATGTCATTTTTACTCTAAATTTTCTTATGAAACCTAGTATTTCATTACATTTGATTTCCTTTGTAATCCTGTGTCTTATTTAATACATATAAAAGCATTATTCTAAGAAGTAGCTCATCTCTCTCTCTCTCTCTCTCTCTCTCTCTCTCTCTCTCTCTCACACACACACACACACACACACACACACACACTCCGTTTCCCTCTCTTTGTCACATACACACACACACACACACACACACACACATACACATGCAGGACTGTGAGTAGAACCTTTTGCATTCTCTCCTACTCCCAAAAACTATTTTTCTAATTTAAGAGTGTTTCACACTTAATCATCATAATAACCATATGGTGTGCAGGTATACAAACTGTGATTTTTCTCTGTTTTTTGCATGAGGTAACTAACTAAGTCAAGCTCCAAAAAACAAATGAATAAAACATATAATAGTGGAAACATTATTGAAATTAGAATCAAGAGCCCTGGGTTCAAATTCTGATTATGACAACTATTAACCATATTATTATGGAGATATCCCCAAGGTCTAATTTAGTCCTGTCATTTTTATAATGAGAAGATTGTGGCACACAGAAATTAAGTGACTGGAAGCAAGTCACAACTTTCCTGAATCAAATGTCTTCATCTGTAAAATAAAACCAATAAAATTTATGTATTTCAAAGACTGCTAGGGGAAGGTATTTTGAAAACATAAATGTTCAATGTAGATGTGAAATATTATAGTAAGAAAGTGATTTACTTAGAATTGCAAATCTACATGGGAGGGGAAGCCAATTCACTCAGGAAAACGGGAGGTATTTCCCTCCTCTGATACATCCATGAAACCCTCTAAGACAAGGGAAAAAGAAAACAAGGGCTTTAAAATAACTTGTGATGATAAGATGGTACAGAATATTCTCTTACTTAGTTTTTTAATGACCGTTTATTCATAATGATCTTTATTATTTTTCAATTACAATTATATTTCACTGCTTAATTATAGATATTTTATTGTCTTTCTTTTTTAAATTATAATTATTTTGTCACCTTAATAATATAGATATCTTCAATACTTCTGGCATGAACAAGTGGTAGGAAGTGGGCCTGGAATCAGATTAACCTTCCTGAATTCAAATCTGGTCTCAGACACTTGCTAGTTGTGTGACCCTGGGCAAGTCACTTAATCCTGATTGCCTTAGTTACCTCGTAGGTAAATTGAGCTAGAAAACAAAATGGCTAACATCTTCAATATCTTTACCAAGAAAATAAAAAGGAATCACAAAGAGACAGATGCATCTTTCAAAGACTGAACAACAAAAAGGAAGCTGTCAGAGGCATATACAGGTAGATAAAGGAAAGAATCATACAGCTAAAAACGTTCAATGGCTGGCTTTGAATCTATTCTTCCTCATTTTGAATCTTGCAGTCTATCTATTAAATCATGTTGTCTCTCAACTGAGCCTTACAACAGTCAGCACGAAACCCATATCTACTCAATATATTAAACACTCTCTTCACAGAGAATATTCACATACACATATCTGTATAATAGCATACATTCACATATATATGTAAATAATAACAATGATGACTAATGATGATAGCTGACATTTATATAGCACCTAGTATGTACCAGGTACTGTGCTAAGTGCTATATAAATATTATTTTATTTGATTCTCATAACAACCCTGGGAGATAGGTTCTTTTATTATCCCCATTTAACAGATGGGAAACTGAGGCAGAGGTTAAGTAACTTGACCAGGTTGAAGCAACTAGTAAAAATCTGAGGCCTTAGCTGATCTCATGTATTCCAGACTACAGGCACTGAACTCTATCCCCTGTGCCAGCTACTTTCCCTACGCATACATATATGTATGCATATGTATACAATTGTGTGCCATAACTTGAAATGTCATAAGTGTGGGGAATGCAGCCATTCAGCTTTGCAGTTCTTCTTTAATTTATAATCTAAAAATTTTCCTGGAGTGCTGAGGGTTAAATGACTCACCTCAAATCACGCAGCTAAGATGTTTCAGGTGCAACACGTGAACCCAGGTCTTCTGACTTCAAGCCTAGTCCCCAGTGCACACTCTTATATTTCTTTCTTGACATAATTGTATGACATAATATACAAATTATATACAGATATAATTCCAGTACTTCTGCATTGACTACTAACTTGCTATCCAAGATTTTCTAAATTGCTTCTGTCTTTTAAAGAGTTTTTGTTTTTTTTTTGTTTTTTTGGTTTTTTTTTTTGCATTTTGAGGCATAGGATGCAATCCCACTAATGTAGTAAAAAAACATGACCTACTTAGTCATCTAGTCAGAAAATCCTGCAGCATTCGGCAATCTGTAGGTCTTATGAAAATTGATTGGAATATTGTATATGAGTAGAAAGTTGTTTCAATAATCATTGTGTAATAGTGCATAAGAAAAGATAGCTATATTGTAATTTCCCTTTAGGATGAATAAATCTAAACATGGGGATTTGGATTTTTTAAAATCTGAATTAAATCTCACAGCAGCAAAACTTTTGGATATGAAATGTTCACTAGTAAAAGGTGATTTCTTTTTGGTTCTTATAAAGGGCTCACAAAGTAGTTATTTTCTTCTTCAGTGAAGTATTACAAATGGACAATGGACAAAACATGCTCTTTGGGACTCTCATTCATATAAAAAACATAATACATATGTATGTGAATCTCACTATATATGCATAAATATAATATATATGCACACACATATATACATACATTTATACACATTTACTCTTCTATTCATCATACTCTTTGATGATCAGAATTACCTTTTGTAAGGAAAATATTTGCACTCTTGAAAATGGAGCCATGTAACTATACAGAAAGAAGAAAAAAAAATCATAAAAGTAGAAAGGATAATAGCCAACTGCACTGTTAGATTTCCTGAAGTTGTTTTGTCTGTATTTTGTATTTAGGTATTTTCATACATTTTATTTTCCCTGACAGAGTATTAACTTTTCAAGAGGAGATTTTTTCTTTCTTTCCTTCTTCCTTACTCCCCTTCTTCCTTTCTCCTTTCCTTTATTTTTTCTTTCTTTCTTTCTCCTGTCCCTTCTTTCTTTCTTTTTCTTCTATATCCCCAGTGTTGAACACAGGACCTGTCATAGAAGAGGCACTCAATAAACGTTTGTTTGATGAATGAGTAAACTTTTTAAAGAAAAACTCTAAAGGACTATTTTTTAAAGGGAATAAATACGCAAGGGTCGATTAGAGGCATTTATATGAAAACTGACAGCAAAAATATGGTAATGGTATCACTATTTCAGTGACCAACAGCCTGTTTAGAACAAATGCAGCCTGTGGTATTAACAGTGACCAGGTCTTTAATTGTTTGGAACCTCGTGATGGAAGCAAGACATGACAGACCTGCTTTTGTTTGAGCTTTTATTTCATTGAGCTGTTGGCAACCTCTAGCACATTGGAAACTTCAGTGGAGTAACTTTAGTGCTAGTTATCTTAATACTAGGATTTGTTATTTTTTTGTTGATCCCAAAAACTTCAGTACATTGTCTAGAGCAGTGTGCCAATAAATACCTGTTGACTTGAAATGCTGTACTCACATAGGCATAGCTGAAACAATTGTTTGTAAGCCTTTAAAAAGTCAATATTTGGACCTAAGTCTTTTAAGCAAAAATTCATAAAAAGAAAAACTTATTCCTCTAGTCTCTGTACCCCATTCATATCTTAATGTTGTTAATTGCATATATCCTGACTCTGCCTAGAGAGGTTTGATGTGGTTTTGTGTATCTAGGAGAGCACGTTTTCTAATTAATCATACTGATCTGTCCCTAGTTTGTAGGAATGATAGTAAGAGCAATTTTACTTTAAAGGTTATTACTTACCAACACCTCACATTACACAGGTTTCCTGGATACCAAATGTGAACAAACTACTGACCTTAGCAACCAGCTATCAAAGAACAATTACTTAAAATAGCAAACTATCCAATGGCCTGCATTCATGAAGTGAGAATGTGGCAACAGCTATCCATGGTGTCATGAATTCTCTTTTGGCTCACAATACAGTGTCCATTCTTCCCTCCTATCCTCTCTTTCAACCAGAGGGAGGGTTTTGTTTCTGTTATTGTTATTGGGTTTTATTTTGTTTTATTTTTTGGTGCCACTTGTCCTGGGAGCAGTTTTTGTTATTTGCTCCAGGTGCAAAAATTTTTAGTTAACTGAATGTGAATGGTATCTGGAAATGTTTGAATAAACACATTTGTTATATATTCAATCCATGGAAGATAGTCAAAGAGAAGATAGGGATGAGAAGAATATCACAAACCCTTCACCTGGATAACATGGACGGCAACAACTAGGCTCTTTCATATAATTCTTATTGGTGGCATAGTCAGAAATTCAATTGTACAATATATGCATACCAAAGAACTGAGCTAATTGGTGCAAAAAATATGCAAGTCTGCCTTTGTTCCATTTCTGTACTGGCTACTTGTCCCTGGGTCAGTTTCATGATTTGATGTTGGAGAAGTGAATTACTACATTTCACAAGCACCATTCAGCATTGTGTTCTTAGATCTTTGTTAGATTATTTGTGAAGAGAACCAGTTTGCCAATCTCCAAAAATCCTTTTACTAGAAGAGACATTGTTAAGGGTCTTGCTAGTTTGTGACAGAGATGAGAAGCAGGAAAACTCAAATGTAAACTTAGGTTGAGTTTAAGTCACTCAGTTTTTTTCCTTTTCTCATTACAATAAACTACCTCTGGGACTGGATGGTCTCATTTTAATAGGACATATTTTAGTCTAATATGATTAATATTTTGAAATAGTTAAAATTAACCAAAATCAACTCACATAAAACAGATATAGATATGTGAAATGTATGATATATGACATGGCATAGGTACACATATATTTGAGAGGTAATCGGTGAAGTGGATAAAGTCCTGGAATTGGAACCAGAAGACCTGAGTTCAAATCTCTATTCAGTCATTGCCTTGGACACATCATCTCATTGGATCTCATTTTCCTCATTTATACAATAAGAGTTTGGAGTTAGATTATCTCTTTTCAACCTCCAGAGTTCTGTCTAAGGAAGACAAACAGGATTAAGTTGTATATGTGTTGATTTTCTCTCACAACTATGGCAGTCATGCATACAGAGTTGTAGGCAGAACTGAACTTGTTTGGGGATTAAGCTGTACAGATTTTAGAAACAAATAGAAACCATAAAGCTTGGTGGGAATGACCACATTGTGACCCTATTAGGTACTGCCCCTGTGAGTTTGATTTTCCCCACCATGTCATGGCCCAATCAGGTACAGCCACAGTCCCTTGGAATAAGTTTCTGTTTCCCAGGGAAGGGTAATTGAACAAAGATCATGAGAAGGCTACATGGAACAAGGAAAAGGGGAAAGCTGAAAAAGTCCCCAATGCACCAGATCTAAGATACTTTTGCTAATTTTGTCCATTAAAGATGGTATTCACCAACTTAAGTTAGTTCTGTGGTTGGCACAACAGAGGGATTTCTGGATTCAGCAAATGAACATTGCAAATGATCTCTGGTGTGTCAAGATTAAGAGATACTCAGCTTGACTCCTGACTGACTAATTTTGATTCCCAGGTCAGTCCAGCCTCCTCTGTATAGTATGGAAGCTCAAGAAAACCAGGGTGATTCGTAAAGTCATTTTTCACACTCTAAAATATTGCCCACGTCTAAAATTATGTGATTCTTGCTGCCACCAGCTGACAGAGTAGAGACAGTGTGGGGACTATGCTCAGCAAGACTTGATTCCCAATCAGATGTTTATTAGCTATATGACAATAATTAAGTCACTTAACCTCTCTTTCCCTCAGCTTTCTCATCTATAATATGGGAAGTAATAGCATTTACTCTCCAAGATTACATGAGGAGCAAATTAAATGATAAATATAAAGAACTTAGAACAATCCCTTTTACATAGTCAGCTCTATATAAATGTGGTTATAAAAGGCAGGAACACTTAATGATGTTTTATGGTTAGGTAAAACCTCATATAAAATCACTAATTAGCAAGAGAGTGTGATTAATCTAAATACGGAGGTAGAGCATCTCTAACTAAGGGCTGGGTGACTTGTGCAAAGTCACACAGAGAGCCTATTTCCATTATAGTGTGACAGCAAAGGGGATGAATCTTCTGGTACTAAATCCTCATCTGCATGGCCACTTGGATATAACATTTCCTCCAGTTTCTTCCCTCTTGGAGATTTTGTGCCTAGAGGAGTTGATCTGGTTTTTGAGGCACAATTTTCTCTAGAGTTGATAGTTTGTGAGTGAAATCTCAAAAAAATTTTACCCCTGTCAAAGAGGCTCTAAAAGGATGAAAGACATGAAAGGAGCTTCTTTTATTCAAACATCACACCTACTAGAAATTTTTCTGTGACTGCCAGATTCCACACACACACCCAACAGGTTATTGCTGGAAAAACAGTAGGTACATACTATCTCTAGTGGGTGTGACATATATTCTCTGGAACTGTAAGGATGGGAATGAGCACACCAAAGAATTGACAAATTTGCCACTAAACTTATATTCTATAGAGAGTCCATTGTAAGAAACGAATAACACAATTTCCAAGTGGTATCTGCTATCACTCAACCTCAAGGCACATGTAAGCTAAAACCACAGTCTCTCTCTTCAAAATAATACACAATAAAGAAGCATTTGAAACATGTCACTTTTATGCCATTCCAATTTATGTAATGGCTACATGTAGAAAGGATTCTTGCCAGAAGAATTTGAGTAGTTCCAAAAACAATTTGGATAGACTTTCCTCTGTCCCATTCACCTCCCATACAAAAGAGGGAATAGAAACCTCCAGTTTATGCACATAAGAATTTGTAAGCCAGGTATGCAAGAGAGATGGAAAGAAATGTGAAGAAGATAAGAGGCTTCTGGGCAATGGTAAAGATAAGGAGCTTGTGCTACCAGTAGCAGATGGAAGTAGTGGTTGCTAGGTGAGCACAGGGAAAGTTTTTGAGCCAAATTAGGAGCTAAAAGATTCTGTGTGGTAGAAAAATAGGTGGTGAGTCAGGATAAGTGATGGATCTCAGAGTGAAAGAGTCTAGACTCCAGAGAGGGGGATAAGTGCAGTGCATACTGGGTCAATCATGGTAGTACATGCATAGAGCAGGGACTTACTTCATTGGTTCTTTTTGTTTTTTAAGGGCAGTGTAACAACTCCTAGAAGGGTAAAAAGCATAGCAGTCACTTAATTGCAGGATATTATAATTTCCTTGATGACTGTGGTAGAGTAATAATATATTCTAAGTAATTTACATGCTTATTACATACATAATTATAATCCACACATTTTTAGATTTGGGCAAGATGACTGGATATCCTTCAGAGAGGGGTTCTTAAACTTATCATTTTTTTACAAAAAAAATATTTTGATAATAGTATTGTAATATAATTTCTTTTCTTTGCCATTCTATGGATTTTATTTATTCATTTTAAATCATTATTTTGAGAAGACATCCATTAGCATCACCAGCCTAATAAGACTATGCAACATACAAAAGAAATTAATTTTTCCAGACTCTGCTATGGACAGCTGGATAGTAATACATTGGGTAGAGCACAGAACTTGAAATCTGAAGACCCAGATTCAAATACAGCCTCAGACACTTACTGTGTGACAATAAGCATGTCATTTTACCTGTTTGCCTCAGTCAACTCATACAAAAAAATGAACTGGATAAGGAAGTAGCAAACCATTCCAGTATTTTTGCCAAGAAAACCTAAAATGGCATCAGAGAGTCAGTGAAAAGTACCTGTGCTTAAGTTGCTGTTTATATCTCTAGGTCTTTTTTTTTTTACTAAGAATAAATGAGGACTGGCTATAGTTTATATAACTAGAGAATATGTCCTTAACTACTACTGATAAAGCATTCTAAGGTAATATAGAATGTCTTTAAGAAAGTGAAAAATAATTTGCATTAAGGCTAAATATTTGACATATAAATAAAGTATATGCCATAGTATATATATACTACAGTAGATTATTAATCTTGAATACAGTAAGATCTGGTTTCAAATCCAAAATCTAACACATACCGGCTTTATGACCTTGGGCACGTTATTTAAACTTTTAATACTTTAGGGAATACTCTAAGACTATAATGTGCATAGAATGTTTCAAATTTCATTGGCAAGGAATTTACTCACCTAGGAGTTGCCTATATTAGCAAAAGCAGAACTTTATTTCTATATATAAACTATAGTCAGACCTCATTTATTCTTAGTGAAAGAAAAGACCTAGAGATATAAACAGCAACTTAAGCAAAATTGCTCTTCACTTTCTAATCCTCCTGGATTGGGAAGAGATTCTATTTTTGTTGAAAAAAAGTTTTCCATTGAAATGCAGCCTAAATTAATAGATATATACATAAGTACATATATGTGTGTATGTAAATATGTGTGTATATACACACATATATGCACTTATATGAATATGTAGATATATAGTTTTCCTACTAGATTGAAGAATATTAAGTAAGGGAGTTAATGGGAGCACTAACATTTGTTATCTCAGACCACTGTGGAGGAGTCAGGATTCCTTTTCTTTAACTATATATCTGATTAAAAAAAAATTTGTTGATTGATTGATTAAACTTTCCTCAGTTTTCCTGGAAGTCAAACTCCAGAGGATGATGAACTTATGTATGATGTGGCATATTCTTTTCCACTCACAGTCAAGCAATAAAGCCAAGAGAGCATATGAAGACCAGAATCAATACATTGCTGTTATTGTTGTTGTTTTTAGATGAGTAAAACAGACTGGATACTGAGATGTAGACTAGGTTGGTAATTGAATGATTTCATTGCATGGTACCTCTCCACCAACTTATTTTTAAGCAAGAGAGATCTTACTCCTTCACCTTCCACTCTCACTTTAATTTTTTTTTCTTAAAGTACCTAACTTTTAAAACTGCATAAAGTCAGAGATATGCCAAAAGAAAAGAAGGGAACGAAGGAGCCTGTGGAGCAGAATAAATGCTCATTTCATATTTCTTCCATTGATGTAGACTACAACGCTTCCATTTCTTAGTCTACATTAGTTTTGTTTTGTTTTGGGTGGAAAAATAATTAAATGAAAATAAATTATTTTGTACCGATCTACTTTTCTTCAAGGGATCTTTGAACTTAGATAGACTAGTGTTAGATGAATGACATAAATGGTATGAACTATTACCCTTTCCACCTTGTTAGAACATGCCAGAACTTGCGGTTTTATACTCAAATTTGACAATGTCATTCAAAGGACAGAGTAAATGTATCAGAAAAGGAACTCAGCTGAATCATTCCAAATTCCCCTCCAGACATCTTCAGAATAATGCCTTAAATCTAATTCTGGAGTGGCAAAACCAACAAAAGATTAAGGTAAAACAACTTTCTAGTCATTTTAGGAGGTCAGGAGGAAAAGTCTGTGTCATGGGGTAGTGGTCAGGAAATGATCACAATGCAACAAAGGCTACATCCTTTCAAGCCAACTGAAGGTTATAGAAGAAGCTGCATTGGCAACAGAAGAAACTTCAAGAGTTCCTAGCCCACAGAAAGTAAGTTGAGAAAACAAGTAGTCAGATGTAGATTACAGGGGACCATTTGTGAGCATTGGGAGGATGATTCTGTTACATTGCCTCAAAAAGTTCTGGGTTAAAATTACAGGGCACACTGGAGCACTAGATCACTCATGCAGCTGCAGGACAATAGAGAAACTGGTCACAGTTTCACAGCAGAAAAGAGTGCTTGAAGTCATTTAAAAGGAAGCAGGAACTCTTGTTGCAAACCCAAGGCAGAAAGGATCATGAATGCTTGTGGCCACAGGAGATCATGGGTCCTGGACATAATTCCACAACAGAAGGGAGTGATTGTGGTCTCTCACAGAAAATTATCCAGGCAAGGAAAGCAGTGACCCTACATCTCATTAAATAATAAGACTTTAGAAGCACCAAAAACTTATAGACACTCAGAGCTACTCTGAAAAGAGGAGCAAAACAAATCAAAAAAATTCTGAAGCCTGAGACAATGCCTCCTTCACCTTAGGAGCAGAGTCCCACTTAAACATAAGATTAAAAGTCAAGGAACTGGCTGAAAAATAAGCAAACAACAAAAAAGAACCTGACCAAAGAAAGTTACTATGGAGGCTCAGTGGAAGACTACGAAGTCAAAACAGCTATGAAGCCTCAAAGGAAACAAGAAAAAGAAAAGATTAATTGAACAACAGGCAGAAAAAGAATTTGTGGAAGAACTAAAAAAGATTTTAAAATTCAAATGAGAGAAGTCGATGGAAAATGGTAAAAAAAAAATTAGAGTGATGTAAGGTCAAGAAAATGATGAAAAGAGAGTCAACAGCTTAGTAAACAAAGCACAAAAATACTGAAGAAAAAAACTACTTTAAAAAATAGGCCTAATAGTTAAAAAGGCACAAAAATCTGTTTGACAAGAATTCCTTAAGAAATAAGAATTGGCCAAATGGAAAAAAAGAGGTATAAAAAATCAACTGAATAAAATTTAAGAAACAAACAAACAAACAAACTCCTTATAAAGCAGAATTGGCCAAAAGTAAGAGGAGGCCTACAATCTCACTCAGGAAGATAATTCCATTAAAATTAGAACAGGACAATCAGAAATTAATGACTCCATGAGATATCAAGGATCAGTAAAACTAAATCAAAAGACTGAAAAAAAGAAGAGAATATGAAATATCTAATTGAAAAAACAACTGAACTGGAAAATATATCAGAAGAAATCATTTAAGAATTGTTGGAACACTTAAAAGCCATGATCAAAAAGAGAGTCTAGACATTATTTTTCAAGAAATTATCAGGAAAATTTGTCATTATATCCTAGAACAACTTAGTAAAAGAGAAAGAATCCACCAAGCACCAACTGAAAGAGGTTCTAAAAAAAAAAAAGAAAGAAACATAGAGGACTATTATAGACAAATCCCAGAGTTCACAGGTCAACGAGCAAATATTTCAAGTAACCAGAAAGAAACAATTCAAGTATCATGGAGTCACACTCAGGATCACTGAATATTTAGCAGCTTCTCAATTAAAGAACAGAGAGGTTGTGAATGTGATATAAAAGGAGGCAAAGGAAGTAGGATTACAATCAAGAATAACATACCCAGCAAAACTGAGTGTAATCTTTCTGGACAAAAAAAAAATGACATTTACTGAAACAGAAAATTTTCAATTATTTCTGATGGAAAAGGCCATAACTGAGTTGAAAATCTGACTTTCAAATACAACAACCAAGTGAAATATAAAAAGGTGGACATGAAAGAGAAACCATAAGGGATTTTAAAAGGTTTAAACCATTTATTTTCCTACATGGAAACCTGGTTCTTGTAAATCCTAAGAACTCAATCATATTTAGGGCAGTTAAATGGAGTATATATAGACAGAAAGCATGAGTATAAATTGACTGTGATGGAATGATTCTCTCCTGGATGTATTTTCCAGGTCAGTTCTTTTTCCTACGAGATATTTCACATTCTCTTCCATTTTTTCATTCTTTTGGTTTTGTTTTGTGATTTCTTGGTTTCTCATAAAGTAATTAGCCTCCATCTGTTCCATTCTAATTTTGAGAGAACTATTTTCTTCAGTGAGCTTTTGAACCTCTTTTTTCCATTTGGCTAATTCTGCTTTTGAAAGCTTTCTTCTCCTCATTGGCTTTTTGAACCTCTTTTGCCAATTGAGTTAGCCTATTTTTCAAGGTGTTATTTTCTTCAGCATTTTTTGGGGTCTCCTTTAGCAAGGTATTGACCCATTTTTCATGCTTTTCTTGCATCTCTCTCATTTCTCTTCCCAGTTTTTCCTCCACCTGTCTAACTTGATTTTCAAAATCCTTTTTGAGCTCTTCCATGGCCTGAGCCCACCTGACATCCACCTCAGATGTCTGGGATACAGAGGCCTCAACCTCCATGTCTTTCCCTGATGGTAAGAATTGTTCCTTGTCATCAGAATTGAAAGGTGGGAACATCTGTCCCCCAAGAAAATAGCTTTCTTTGGTCTTATTTTTCTTCCCTTTCTGGGCATTTTCCCAGCTAGTTACTTTACTTCTGAGATTCCTCTCCACCCCCGCCCTAGATCTGCCCAGCTAGTGCTTGGGGTCTGAGATTCAAATGCTGCTTCCCCAGCCTCAGGGCTTTCCATGGTGGGTGTGGCTCCTATTCAATGTGAGCTTAAGTTCTGGTGCTCAGTTTGGGGCAGGGCTGCCTCCCAGGCTCAGTTGCCTCAGGGGCTTTATGTGGAGACCTTCAGTAATGGCCCTGAGCTCATGTCTGCTCGGGGACTCCTGGGCCGCCGCTGCTTCTGCCGCTGACTCCTGAGGGGTCCAAGTCACAGAGACACCCCGCTCCCCTCTTGGCCAGCCCAGAAGCCTCTCTCACTGACCTGTAGTGCCTGTGGGTAGAGGGACCTTTGCGGCCACCTGAGATTCCATCCCTGAAGCCTGCTCGGATCTGCTCCTCTGGGGGCCACATGGCCAGGGCAGGGTAGGGGTGGGCCTCCACTGTCTGGAGCATGACGGACCCTTGGGGATGGCTTTCCAGGGCTCTCTGGAACGGAAGTCTCTTCCATTGTGTTTCTGCATGGCTTTCTCTGCTCCAGAATTTGTGGGGAGTTCTTTTTACAGGAAATTTCTGGGCTGTGGATTCAGTGCTATCATATGTGAGTCTTTCTACTCCACCATCTTGGCTCCTCCCCTGATGGAATGATTTTTCAAAAAAATAAAATAAAATCAAGGTATGAGAAAAAGAAATACACTGGGAGAACGGTAAGAGAGAGGGGAAAATGGGGAAAATTGTTTCACATAAAAGAGGACCACTCCTTTCCTTGTCATAAATCATTGTGATTTGATGTAAATCATTATTAACTAGAGACACAGAAACTAAAACAACTGAGGTACCACCTCACAGCTATCAAACTAATCAATATAAGAGGAAAATGATGAATGTTGGAGGGGATATGTAAAAACTTGTACACTAATACACTATTGATGGAATTGTGAACTGATCTAACCATTCTGGAGAGTAATTTTGAACTATGCCAAAACCATACACACCCTTTGAGCAAGCAACACCACCACCACTGCTAAGTCTGTTTCTCAAAGAGGTGAAAAGAAAGGACATAGATAGTTAGATAGATTTAGATATATGTATATATGTATATGTATATGGGGTTGTGGGGGGTATATATATATTTGTATGTAGGGGTGTATGTACATAGATGCATTTGTAAGTATGTATGTATAGAAATGTTTGAAGTAAACATTTTAGTGATGGCAAAGAACTGAAACTGAGAGGGTGCCAAACAAGTGGTGGATGGCTGAACAAGTTGAATCACACGATTTTGATGGAGCACTGTTGAATTATAAGAAATGATGAGCAGGATAGTTTCAGGAAAAGAAAAAAAACTTTCAATGACATATATGAACTGATACTTAATGAATATCAATTAAAATGATGTTTTGCTGCTATAATTTAAAATATGTATCTTTTTCTTGACTAAAAAAATCTAATGATTGATTTAAGGCTTTTTGCTAAATGATTGCAATTTATACAGTTATAAAATAACTATAATATAAGTAACTGCTGAGGAAGGAATATAATATCACTGATGTTAAGCACAGAAAATATGAACAACTTCATCAAACTAGATAATAAGTGACTTTGCTTCTCCAAGTATCAGTTTCTTTTATTTGTAAGATGAGGATATTGAGTTAGGTAATATTTGAGGATATCTCTACATCTATCAAATACAAGAATGGATAGTCAACTACTCTAAACACAGAGGAATGAAAACATAAAATATACAACATTTATATTTCATTATAAACATTACAAGGTCTTCTAGAATACCTTCATGGATGGGAACTTCATGCCTTCAAAAAGAGGTCACTTTACTTTTGGACAACTGTCAATTTAAGAAATGTTTTCATATGATGAGCCAGTAATTTCCCTCTGTAACTTCTACCAGTTGGTCCAAGTTCTAGCCCAGGGACTAAAGCAATAGAGTTACATCATAAACCAGTAGAAGCGAACTCCTTAGAGTAGGAAATATTTAAATTTTGTCTTGGTAGCCCAAGCACCTAGCATAAAGTCTGCTAAAGAGTAGGTGCTTAATAAATGTTTTTTGAACTGGAATTTTCTAATATTTGGAAACTTTCACCATATTCCTTCTAAATCTTCCCTTCTCCATGTTAAGCATTTTAAAATCTTTCAACTGATTCCCCTTTATGATTTCCTTTATTATTCAGCATGCCCTCCTCTTACCATACCTTCAATATGCTAATATTCCTGCTAAATGGTGCCTCAAATTATACCCAATACTCAAACTGAGGTCCAAGAAGGGCAAAATACAGTGTAGCTCTCACCTCTCTTGGTCTGAACATTACATTTCTATTCACAGTTTTTTACAATTCATTGGTGATTTTTGACTGTCACATCATATTGCTGATTAATCTTACTATTTTTCCACCAACATTTTGTTGTCTTGTCTATGAGCATATTACAAGAGACTTCATCAAAAGTCTTACTTAAATCTAGAGAGATTATATGCACAGTATTCCCCCCAATCTATTTTTCTAGTATTACCTTGCCAGCATAAGTAAAGTGGTTAATATAGTGATTATCTTGGCCATTTGTAAATGCCTTCTAACCACTTCTTTAATAACCTGGTCTAGAATTTGCCAGGAATAGACATCAAACTTGCTGGTGAAACCTTCATTATTCCAGTTTTTTTGAAAATTAGTATGGCATTGTATGATGCTATTATATTTTCAGAAAAATACCTTTTATTATTTTTCACAAATTCCTTAACTTTCTTCCTAAAGCTCTCGAGATCATTATATTGATTTATTCACTTTGTGAGAACAATCAAATATAATTCAGTTTATAGCATTCATTGCCTTGTCATATCCAGTGATTTGCCATATGGTGAAATGTGCTGGAAGAAAATTAAGGATGAAAAGAGACTGATTTTCTCCCCTAACACAATCACAGTGTATGAAAACAGGCAGAGCTTGTTTATGAATTGAGCAAATGTTATACAGAAGTTACACTGAATGATGAGCAACTATTATACTAGAAGTCAGTAGATATACTGAAAAGGAACAAATTTCGTGTTTGTGTATGTGTGTGTATGTGTGTTTAGCACCTTTTCATAATTTTGTCACCTAAAATTTAGATTTATTTTTTGCATAAAAATAGTATGGCTACTTTAGGCTCTAAGGTGCTAGGAATCTGCAACTTTGCTGGCAATTCATGGGTCTCTGCCTTTCATTGAGGGTAACAACAGTATCATAATAATGCATAATGAGAAAATATATTTTCATCAAAGACTGGATTTTTGAATGGACTTTGGATTTTTAGAATTATTCTAATTATATTACTTCACTAATTAAAAATATAGTGCTTAATATATACTACATTCAGTATTCTTTCAAAATACAAATATGTCCCATATTGAATTCCAGACTGTGAATGCCAAGAAATAACAAAAAATTGTGTCTATTCTAGAAAATATGCAGTGACAAATAAACCTCAGGTCAGTACCATACTTTTTGAATAATTGAACACTTTTTGGAATGCATCCAAAAAGCAATTTTAAGGCTTTATAGAAGGCTATAAATAAAATTTTATAGTCATAGGGCATGAAAATGTTATGCACTGCATAATAGTCCATCAAAGAATCCATTGAATTATCTAATAATTTGCATCAATAATTTATTTTCAAACACTTTCCATTTATTGAGTACTTGTTACTGTCTATGCTGTAATGGTAATTTAAATGGGAAAATCTTTCCCATTCATTAATAGGCCCATGTGAGCTACTTAAATCACAGGGAAGACTAAGTCACATGTGGTGAGAGGAGTTTGCTGAACAGGTGGAGCAGGGGGGTGGGGCAGAACTGGGAGAAAATTGGCCAGGCTAATCAGAACTGGGAAGGACACAGGCAGGTAGGCCTGGCTTAAGCTCATGAGTGTTTTTATCTGGGTAGATCCCAGCAAGGGGGCAGGGAGGCTGGGGAATGGCTTTGTCCCATGTGATGGTAAGCTGTATTGACTTCTTGGTCACTATAACTGAGTTTGCTTTCTGGTTCTGCAATTCAGCTTTCTGGGATCTAAATAAATGGTTTCCTTCTGCCTTCTTAATGGAAAGTCTGTTATTCTTTGTAATTGAGAACTACTCTGGCATATTCATAGACACACCACTACTGTGAATATTGCCTTGGCTATACGGCTCTACATATGACTTGGGGATATAAATACAAAAAATGACACAATTCTATATTTAAAGATCTTACATTCTAAAGGAGAAGATAGGCATATCCCTTCCATGTACACACAAGCCAAGATGTATATATATGTGTATATATATATATGTATATTATATATGTGTGTGTGTTTGTGTGTATACACATATTTTGTATATATAGTATATATACACATACACACATACATATATACATATATATTTCGTTAAATATTTCTCAATTACATGTAAGAGAAAAATAAAGATTTTAAGAGGTATGACTCAATCTGCACTCAGAGTTCATCAGTTTACTCTCTGGACATGGTTAGCATTTCTCATCAAAGGAACATTGGAATTGTCTTGGATCATCGCCTTTATAAAAGTAATTAATTATTTCACATTTGATCATGATTACAGTACTGTTATTACTGTGTATAATGTTCTCCTGTTCCTGCTCATTTCACTTTGCATCACTTCATATAAGACTTCCCAAAATTTCTGAAAGCATTTTGATTGTCATTTAGTATATCACAATCATATCCCATCACTATCATATATCGCAAATTGTTCATCCACTTTCCAAGGGATAAGCATCCCCTCAATTTCTAATTCTTAGTCAAAGTAAAAATTGCTACTTATAAATATTTTTGTACATATACATATATACATATACATATATATATGTTCTTTTTCCTTTGATATATATTTAGAATACAGATCTAGTAGAGTTATTGCTGAGTCAAAGGGTATGCACAATTTTATAGCCCTTTCAAATGGGTATAAAGTGTTCTTCAGAATGGTCAGTATACTCACAATACCACCAATATCAATGTCTCACTCTTTCCATATCCAGATCAGGCATTTGTCATTTTCTGTCTATTCTGTACTTAAGACATAAAACAGCATTTTCATAACATGGTAGAATAGAGTAGGAAACATAATTACAAGTGAACCAGCAAATACATGATGCAAATCTTACTATTCCTTTTAAAGATGTAATAAAGTTATCAAGGAACTTCCTTTTTTTTTGTTTTCCCTCCTTACCACCCTTGCCCTAGAGATGGCTAACATTTGATGAATGTATGTATATATGTGTATACATACACATATACATACACAAAACATACATATTTATCTACACACATATATATATGTATATATATATATATATTCATTCATACACACTTCTATTTGTAAATTCTTTCTCTGCATGCAAAGATATATGTAGGCAAACAATTTATGAATAAAAGAGAGATAGGGACCAGTGTGAATATCAAAATGAATAATTTTGTTTATATTAAATTAAAAATTTTGGGACTAGTGAACTAGTGAACTCCCCCTCAAAATATCTCCAGGGCCAGAAGAATATGCATGCAAATGCTAGGAAACACTTATTTTTTCTAGATTTTTATTAATCAATTTATTTATCAGATTGGCTCCAATTATAAAAGGTGAAAGCAACAAGTGTTGGAGGTAATATGGAAAAATTGAGGCACTAATTCACTATTTGTTTTTTAATTGATTTCTTTGTTTCCAGTTTTCAAAAATCATTTCAAGAAGTCCCAAATTTTCTCCCACTAACTCCATCCCCCAACCCCAAGATGACATGCAATCTTGATCAGTTCTACACATCCATGCTTATTAAACACATTTTCAAATTCGTCATATTGCAGAGATGATCAAAAACAAATGGGAGAAGCCATGAAAGAACAAAACAAACATAACATAGCACAAGATAAAATAGTCTGTTTCACTCTGCTCTCCGATTCCACAGTTCTTTCTCTGAATTTAGATGATATTTTGCCTCGAGAGTCATTTGGGAATGTTTTAGGTCCTTGCATCGGTGTGGAGAGGCATAATATGAAATTGCTCCCCAGAATGGTTGGATCAGTGCACAGCTCCACCAACAATGAATAAGTGTTCCAATTCTCCCACATGCTTTCCAAAATTTGTTATCTTCTTATTTTGTCATGTTAACAAATCTGACAGGTCTGATGTGGTACCTGAGAATTGCATTGATTTGCATCTCTCTAATCAATAGTGATTTACAGCATTTTTATATGACTATAGGTAACGATTTTCTTCCTCTAAAAACTGATTGTTCATGTCCTTTGAGTGTTTATCAATTGGGAAATGACTTTTATTCTTGTAAATTTGACTCAGTTCTCTGTGTATTTTACAAATGATTCCTTAATCAGAGACACAAGCTGTGAAACCTCCTTCCCAGTTTTCTGCTTCCTTCCTATACTTGGTTGCATTGGGTTTGTTTGTGCAAAAACATTTCAATTCAATGTAATCGAAATTATACATTTTGCACTTTATAAATTTCTCTAACTTTTGTTTGGTCCTAAATTTCTTCATTCTTCATAAACCTCAAAAATACACTATTCCTTGATCCCCTATTCGTTTATAGCATCAGCCCTTATGCCTAGATAATGTACATATTTGGACTTTGTTCTTGTGTATGGTGTCGGGCAGTGCTCTATGTCCAGCTTCAGCCATGCTGTTATTCAGTTTCCCCATTGGTTTTTGGTATAACAGTGAATTCTTAACAGAGAAGCTGGGGTCCTTGGGCTTATCAAACTGTAGACTACTATATTTATTGACTACTGTGACTTGAGTACCTATTCCACTAATCTACCCCTCTGTTTCTTAGCCAGTACCAAGTCGTTTTGATGATTGCTTTATAATACAATATGAAAACTGGTAGGACTAGACCACCTTCCCTAGCATTTCTTTTCATTAATTCCCTTGATATTCTAGACTTTTGGGCTTCCAGATGAATTTTGATATTAATTTTTTTAGCTATAGAAAATAATTTTCTGGTAGTTTGATTGGTATGGCACTGAATAAGTAATTTAATTTTGGTAGGACTTTTTTGCCATTTTATTATATTAGCTTGGCCTACCCAGAAGTAACTGATATTTTTCAAGTTACTTAGATCTGATTTTATTTGTTCAAGAAGTGTTTTGTAATGGTTTTCATAAAATCCCTGGGTTTTCTTTGGCAAGTAGACTGCCAGATATTTTATAGTGTCTACCATAAGTTTAAATGAGATTTCTCTTTGTGTCTCTTGCTTTTGAGTCTTGCTATTAATATATAGAAATACAGATGATTTATGTAGGTTTATTTTGTAACTTGCAACTTTGCCACAGTTGTTTATTATTTAAGGTAAATTGTTACTTGATTCTCTAGGATCCTGTAAGGATAGAATTATATAATCTCCAAAGAGAAATAACTTACCTTCCTCTTTGCTATTATAATTCCTTCAATTTATTTTTCTTCTCTTACTGCTAAAGCTAAAATTTCCAGTACCATATTGAATAACAGTGATTATAATAGACATTCTTGTTTTACTCTTGATCTTATTGGAAACTAATCTACCTTATCCCTATTGCATATAAGGGTTACTGATGGTTTTAGGTAGATACTGCTTACTATTTAAAGGAAGGTTCCATTTATTCCTATGCTTGCCAATATTTTCAGTAAGAATTAGCATTGTATTTTATTAAAAACTGTTTCTGCATCTATTGAGATAATCATATGTTTCTCGTTACAACAATGCTGATGGTTTTGCTAATATAGAAATAGCCTACATTCCTGGTATAAAACCTGGTCATAATATATTATTCTTCTGATAAGTTGCTGTAATGTTTTTACTAATATCTTATTTAAAATATTTAAATCTATATTCCTTAGGGAAATTTGTCTATAATTTTCTTTCTGTTTTGACTCTTCTTGGTTAAGGAATCAGAACCATATTTGTATCATAAAAAAAATTTGATAAACTTGCCAATTTTCCATAATAGTGTACATGGCATTGAAATTAACTGTTCTTGAAATAGTTGATAAAATTCACTTTTAAATCCACCTGATCCTGGAGAATTTTTCCCATGGAATATCTTGATTGCTTTTTCAAATTCTTTTTTAGAGACAAGGTTATTTAAGTTTTTAGCTTCCTCTGCTCCTAATATGGGCAAATTAAATATTTTTCAATATTCATCCATCTCATTTAGACTGCCAAATTCATGGGCATAAAGTTGGGAAATGTTATTTCTAATTATTGTTTTAATTTCCTCCTTGTTGGAGGTGAGTTCAAAATTTTCATTTTTGATATTGGTTTGTATTTTTCTTTTTTAAAAAAAATCAAGTTGCCCAAAGTTTATCAATTTTATTTGATTTTTTCATAAAAAAACCTCAGTTTTATTTATTATTTCAAAGTTTTTGTTATTTTAATTTTGTTAATTCATCCTTTGTTTTTAGTATTTCTAATTTGGTACTTATTTGGGGATTCTCAATTTTTTTTCTTTTCCTAGCTTTTTCAGCTTCATGTTCAATTCATTGATCTCCTCATTCTCCATTTTTTCATATAAGCATTTAATGATATAAAATTTCACCTAAGAAATGCTTTCTTTTAAAAAAAAGCATTATTTATTTATTTGAGTTATCAACATTCATTTCCACAAGATTTTGAGTTCGAAATTTTCTCCCCATCTCTCCACTCTCCCACCACTAAACACTGTGCACCTTCCACCAATCTGCTCTCCTTTCTATCACACCCCTCCCTTTCCTTATACCCATCTTCTTGCCTTTATTGTAGGGCAAGATAGATTTCTATACCCATTACCTGTATTTCTTGTTTCCCAGTTGCATGCAAAAACAATTCTCAACATTCATTCCTTAAGCTTTCCTTTCCAACTTCTCCCCTTCCTCCTTCCCCACCCATCCCCACTGAGAAGGCAAGCAATTCAATATAGTCTATATATGTGTAGTGTTGCTAAAGACTTCCATAATAGTCATGTTTTGAAAGCCTAATTACCATCCCCTTCATCCTATCCTCTCCCTATTTATTCTATTCTCTCTTTAGACCTTGTCCGTCACCTAAAATAATTACTTCTCATTACTACTTCCTCCCCTTTTCCCTCTCTTCTATTATGCTCAACCCCACTTATTCCCTTCTCCCCTACTTTCCTATAATGTGAGACATACTTTCATACCATATTGAATGTGCATATTATTTCCTCCTTAAGTCAAATGTGATGAGAGTAAGCTTCACTTTTTCCCTCTCACCTTCTCCCCTTTCCCCTCCATTGGAAAAGCTTTTTCTTGCCTCTTATGAATAATCCTTCCAACTACTCAAATACTGACAAAAGTTTCAAGAGTTACAGACATTATCTTTCAATACAGGAACGTAAGCAGTTCAACTTTAGTAAGTCCCTTAGGATTTTTCTTTCTTTTTTTACCTTTCCATACTTCTCTTGATTCTTGTGTCTGAAAGTCAAATTCAATTGATTCAACTCTTGTCTTTTCATCAAGAATGCTTGGAATCCTTTATTTCATTGAATAACCATTTTCCCCTGAAATATTGCACTCAATTTTGCTGGGTAGGTGATTCTTGGTTTTAATCCTATTTCTGTTGACTTCCGGAATATCATATTTCACATCATTTGATCCCTTAATGCAGAGAATGCTAGATCTTGTGCTATCCTGATTGTATTTCAACAATACACCAACTGTTTTTTCTAGGTGCTTGCAATATTTTCTCTTTGACCTGGTAACTCTGGAATTTCACTACAATGGCTCTAAGGAGTTTCTCTTTTTGGATATCTTTCAGGAGGTGATTGATAAATCCTTTCAATATTTATTTTGCCCTCTAGTTCTAGAATATCAGGGCAGTTTTCCTTGAGAATTTCATGAAAGATGATGTCTAGGTCATTTTTTGATCATGGCTTTCAGGTAGTCCAAAAATTTTTAAATTGCCTCTCCTAGATCTAATGTCCAGCTCAGTTGTTTCCCAACGAGATATTTCATATTATCTTCCATTTTTTTCATTGTTTTGCTTTTGTTTTGCGATTACTTTGTTTCTCATAAAGTCGTTAGCTTCCATCTGTTCCATTCTAATTTTTAAAGAACTGTTTCTTCAGTGAGCTTTAGGACCTCCTTTTCCATTTGCTAATCCTGCTTTTTAAAGCATTTTTCTCTTCATTGGCTTTTTGAACCTCTTTTGCCAATTGAGTTAGCCTGTTTTTAAAGGGTGTTATTTTCTTCAGCATTTTTTTGGGACTCCTTTAGCAAACGACTCAAATTTCATGATTTTCTTGACTCTCTCTCATTCCTATTCCCAATTTTTCTCCACTTCTCTTGCTTGATTTCAAAATGATTTTTGAGCTCTTCCATGGTCTGAGAACATTGAATATTTATTTTTGATGTTTTGAATACAAAATCCTTGAGTTTTATGTCCTGTCCTGATGGTAAGCACTGTTCTTTCTCATAAGAAAGGATGGGAGAAGACACCTGTTCACCACTTAAGTAACCATCTACAGTCTTATTATTTTTTTTCCATTTTTTGGGCATTTTCCCAACCAGGTACTTGACCTTGGGGTTCTTTGTCAAGAGTAGGGTATACTTTGGCACCCTGTAATATCTCAGTTCCTCCAAGGTGGCATAATCAAGCCCACACACTGGTCTGGAAGCAACCAGAAAACTTTAGTGACCAGAATCTATTAGTAGTAGAATTTCCTCTCTATAACCTCCTGGCCTCCAGTTTCACTATGCCAGCACTGGAGGCTCAGATTCAAATCAGCTGCTCAATTCCCCTAGGTTCTTTTAGTGGGGACAGTGCTGCCACTCAGTGCTGAGGAAAATTACAGCTTTAAAAAGAGGATAACTCAACTGGAAAAAAAGAGTTCCAAAAAGCCAGTGAGGAGAATGAAGCTTTAAAAAGCAGAATTAGCCAAATGCAGAAGGTTCAAAAGCTCACTGAACAACACAGTTCGTTGAAAGAGAGAATTGAGTTCAGGGAAATGAATGACTATGAGATAAACCAAATAGTTAAAAAACAGAACCAAAAGTTTTAAAAAATAGAAGATAATATGAAACATCTCATTGGAAAAACACCTGACCTGGAAAATAGATCCAGGGAAAAAATTCAAAAATTATGGGACTACCTGAAAACCACGAGAAAAAAAAAACATAACAAACAAACAAACAAAAACTAGACGTTATCTTCCATGAAATTATCAAGGAAAACTGCCGTGATATTCTAGAACCTATATACATATATATATATATATATATATATATATATATATATATATATATATATATATATATACCAATAAAATAAATACTGAAAAATTCACCAATCACCTACTGAAAGAGACCCAAAGAGAGAAACTCCTAGGAATATTGTGGCCAAACTTCAGAGTTCCCAGGTCAAGGAGAAAATACTGCAAGCAGCTAGAAAGAAAAAAAAATGAGTCTTGTTGAAATACAATCGGGATAACACAGGATCTGACAGTTTCAACGTTCAGGGATTGAAGGGCTTGGAATAGGATATTTCAGAAGGCAAAGAAACTGGAATTAAAACCAAGAATTACATACCCAGAAAATCTGAGTATAATACTTCAAGGGAAAGAATGTTCGATTAATGAAATAGAGGACTTAGAAGCATTCATATTGAGGAACAGACCAGAACTGTATAGAAAATTTGACTTTCCAATACAAGAATCAAGAGAAGCATGAAAAGGTAAACAGGAAAGAAAAATAACAAAATACTTTCTAAAGCTGAACAGTTGACATTACTATATTGAAAGAAAATATTTATAACTCTTGAATCTTTTCTCAGTCTTTGGGTAGGTGGAGGGATGGTACATAGACACAAACATATACACATAAATAGACAGAGAGTTCCAGTTGTGTTGAATCAAAAGAGATGATATCTTCACAAAAAAAAATTAAATTAAATTTAAAGGGTGAGGGAGGATAATACTGGGAGGAGAAAGGGAGAAATGGAATGTGGCAGGCTATAACCCATAAAAGAGATAAGAAAAATATTGTTCAATGGACAAGAAAAGGGAAAAGGGGAAAAGGGAAAAAGGAAGCGACTCTCCACATGTGGCTGAAGGATGGAATAACATGCTCACTAAATTTGATGTGAAAATCTATCTCACACCACAGGAATGTAGGGGAGGAAGTGACAAATGGGATGAGGGGAATGATGGAAGGGAGGAAAAATGGAAGAATGGAGTTACTGGAAATGAACACTTTTGGGAAGGTACAAGCTCACATGATGGAAAAGAATAAGGGAGAAGAGATCAGGATAGAGGGCAATGCAATTAGTATTACGCAACATAATTATTATGGAAGCCTTTTGGAAAATGAAACATATTTAGTCTTTATTGAACTCCTTGCCTTCTCAGTATGGATGGGGTGGTAGGGAGGTAGAGAAGTTGAAATTCAAAGTATTAACAAGGAATGTTGAGAATATTTATTGCATATAAACAGGATATAAGAAATACAGGGAAAAAGATATAGAAATTTATTTTGCCCTACAAGAAAAGAGAGCAGGTGGGTATAAGGGAAGGGTGTGGTATTATAGAAAGGAGGGTACATTGAGGGAAGGAATAATCAGAATTCAAGGTATTAAGAAGTGGGGGAAGAGGAGTGATTGGGAGAAAAATTGGACACGTTGCAAAGTGAGGTGAAAGCAATTAGTATTAAAACAATTGACTGAATTAATTACTGTGAAAAATCAATGACATCTTTAGTTTGGGGAAAAGAATTTTAGTCTAAATATCCTAGAGGAAGGTAACTTCAGGTAAAATTTGGGCATTGATGGAAAAGTTAAGGTTTTAATGGTAAATTTGATTTTATGATTGCTATTTTATCCAGAACTAGAATGTGTATAGAAAGTCTTGTAAGCCACTTAAGACTTACCTCAAAAGATGTTTCTTAGCTAAAGTGAAATTATAGTCACATTTGAAACCTGGTTATTAGAACTTGCTATTTTTAGATGCTATGGGACTATTAAGTGACTGTTCTTCTGAATGGAACTCCAGATATGAATAGCCAGAAAGATAGTCTGAGCTTGTAAACCGTGATGCCAGTAAGCCTGTGAGATGCTGGTATAAACTGCAAAAGATAATTTCATGGGAAGGGTGAGAGAGTGGCTGCTCAGATTGGGATGAGGTAGGATTCTCCTGATTCAATTTCCCCACTGACACCTGGCAGACTTTAAGTCTGACTGAATGAAAATTGACAATCTTGTCCTGCCTAGAACTGAAATGAAGTTGGGGAGATATTGTTCCCCTGCAAAGTCCTTATTCTTGGTGGCAATTTCCTATATTCAAAAGGTTCATAAGCTTAATACCAAATCTATTAAATTATGGATTGTTCGTAGGGAACCATCCGAGGTTAAGTTTAAAATTAAGCTATTAGGCTTAGGACTTTAGACCAACAAGAATAATGTAGAATCCGTTAATTCTTAGTAATACTGAGGAGATAATTTGGTGAAGGGCTTGTGAAATTAGCAAACAAAAATATTATTGGTGTCTCAGTTGGTTAATGTTTAAAAGAAAAAAAAATCTTTTGTGGTCTATGTGGTAAATGCTTTAAAAAGAAGTAACACCTGACCAAAAGTTGGAATTGTTTTAAGTGTTATGAAGTGTGTTAAAAATGAAAAATAAAATTAAAAAAAAAGATTAGAGTGGGGCAGATAAAAGCTGACGACTTTATGAGAAACCAAGAAATTTCAAAACAATGCCGAAAGAATGAAAAAATAGAAAATAATGTGAAATATCTTTTTTTTTTTTGGAAGGAAACTACATTTTATTAAAGATCCCTGGGGCGGAGCCAAGATGGCGGAGTAGAAGGACGCACGTTTACGAGCTCCGAAACCAAAGCCCATGGAATTGGTGTAGAAAGAGTCCCCCATAGATTCTGGGTGAGTGCAAGGTGTGCAGAGGCAGAGTGGAGGAGATTTCCGTCCCAGGGAGCCCTCAAGACCCGTCCCCAGGGTCCGGCGCGCCCCGGAGAGTAAACCCGACCCCCAGCGCTGCCCTGGCCGAGGCCTCAGAGAAGCAGATCGGAGCAGGCTTCAGAGACGAAAGCTGAAGCAGCCGGGAAAATCCCTCCGCCCACAGAAGCAGGTCAGTGAGAGAGGCAGGGCTGAAGGAGAGGGGAAGCAGGGCGTCCGTGACTCGGGCCCCCTCGGGAGAAAGCGGCGGCGGCAGGGACGGGGGCAGGAAGCGGCGGAGGCAGAGGCGTGGGCTGGGGCTGAGGCGGCAGCGGCCCAGGACTCAGGAATCCCCCAGCTGCAGGCGGGATCTTCATTACGGAAGATTCCCGTATAAAACCTGACGGAGCTGAGCCTGGGAAACGGCCCTGCCCCCGCCCCGCTCTGTTGCTGAAGACTTCTGCTCGGGTCCCCCAGGGGAGCTGAGATTGGGAGGCGGGCCCCCCACCCCGCCCCCACCCGCTCCATTCTTGAGAGTCTCTGCATAAAAGCCCCCTGAGGGATCAGAGTCTCAGAGACAGCCCTGGCCCC
The DNA here is from genome assembly GCA_023548195.1 of Bettongia penicillata ogilbyi. NCBI lineage: Eukaryota > Metazoa > Chordata > Mammalia > Diprotodontia > Potoroidae > Bettongia > Bettongia penicillata. The sequence goes on along the minus strand of JAJHZJ010000035.1, from coordinate 6,883,762 downwards.
ACCCCAGCACCTGAACTAAAGCTCACTGATTGACAGCCAGCAGGAGGAAAGCCCATTTAAATCTCAGAGCCCAAGCTGGGCGGATCCAGGCGGGGGTGGAAAGGAATCTCAGAAGTCAAGTAACTGGCTGGGAAAATGCCTAGAAAGGGGAAGAAAAATAAGACTTTAGAGAGTTTTTTCCAACAAATGCAAATGATCCCAACCTTCGGATCTGATGGGGAGGACGAAAACGTATTTTTCCCATCAGGGAAAGATGTGGAGGGCGGGGCCTCAGCACCCCAGACACCCCAGGGGGGTGTTGGGTGGGCTCAGGCCTTGGAAGAGCTTAAAAAGGATTTTGAAAAGCAAGTTAGACAGGTGGAGGAAAGACTGGGAAAAGAAATGACAAAGATGCAAGAAGAGTATGAAAAAAAGGTCAATATCTTGGCAAAGGAGACCCAAAAAAATGCTGAGGAAATTAACACCTTGAAAAATAGGCTCACTCAATTGGCAAAAGAGGTTCAAAAAGCCAATGAGGAGAAGAATGCATTCAAAAGCAAAATGAGCCAAATGGAAAAAGAGGCTCAAAAGCTAACTGAATTTAATAGTTCTCTCAAAATTAGAATGGAACAGATGGAGTCTAATGACTTTATGAGAAACCAAGAAATCACCAAACAAAACCAAAAGAACGATAAAATGGAAGAGAATGTGAAATATCTCATGGGAAAAACAACTGACCTGGAAAATAGATCAAGGAGAGACAACTTAAAAATTATGGGACTACCTGAAAGCCATGATCAAAAAAAGAGCCTAGACCTCGTCTTGCATGAAATTATCAAGGAAAACTGCCCTGACATTCTAGGACCAGAGGGCAAAATAAGTATTGAAAGAATCCATCGATCACCACCTGAAAGAGATCCAAAAAGAGAAACTCCTAGGAACATTGTGGCCAAATTCCAGAACTCCCAGCTCAAGGAAAAAATCTTGCAAGCAGCCAGAAACAAACAATTCCAGTACTGTGGAAATACAATCAGGATAACCCAAGATCTAGCAGCTTCTACATTAAGGGATCGAAGGGCGTGGAATAGGATATTCCAGAAGGCAAAGGAACTAGGACTCAAACCAAGAATCACCTACCCAGCTAAACTGAGTATAATACTTCAAGGGAAAATATGGTCCTTCAATGAAACAGAGGACTTTCAATCATTCTTAATGAAAAGACCAGAGCTGAAAAGAAAATTTGACTTTCAAACACAAGAATGAGAGGAAGCATGCAAAAGTAAACAGCAAGGAGAAGTATTAAGGGACTTACCAGAAATGAAACTGTTTGCATTCATACAGGGAAGGACAATATTTCTAATTCTTAAAACTTTTCAGTATCTGGGTAGTTGGTGGGACCACACATACACATGTACACGCATGCACACACATACACACATGCATTCACATGCAGAGACAGAGAGCACAGATTGAACTGAATAGGATGGGACAATACCTTAAAGGAATTAAGGTAAATGATGAGAGAGAAATGTAGTGAGAGGAAAGAGGGGGAAATGGAAGGGGGTAACTATATGTCATTTAAGAGGCAAGTAGGAGATGTTTTTAGTGGAGGGAAAAAGAGGAGAGCTGAAGAAAAAAACAAACAAACAAACAAACAAACAAAAGTTTACCCTCATCACATTTGACTAAACGAAGGAGTGAAATGCACACTCATTTTGGTATGAAAACCTATCTTACAGTATAAGAAAGCGGGGGAGAAGGAGATATTGGGGGGGGATGATGGAAGGGAGGGCAAAGGGAGGAGGGAATAATTGAAAGTCAACACTTGGGGAGGGACAGGATCAAAGAGAAACAATGAGGGGCAGGTTAGGAGGGATGGCAATTCAGTTAGTCTTACACAACACGACTATCAGGAAGGTCATTTGCAAAGCTACACAGATATGGCCTATAATGAATTGCCTGCCGTACCAAAGGGAATGGGTGGGTAGGGAGAGATGGGGAGAATTTGGAACTCAAAGTTTTAGGAACAATTGTTTAGTATTGCTGTTGCAACTAGGAAAGAAGACATACAGTTAATGAGGAATAGAAAGTCATCTGGCCCTACAGGAGAAAAGAGAAGATAGAGACAAGGGAAGGGAGGGATGACAGAAGAGAGGACAGATTGGAGATAGGGAAAATTAGATTGCTTGGGGTATTGGGGTGGGGGGAGGGGAGAAAAAGGGAGAAAATTTGGAACCCAAAAATTTGTGAAAATGAATGTAAAAAGCTAAATAAATAAATAAATAAATAAATAAATAAATAAATAAATAAATAAATAAATAAAAAAAAAAAAAAAAAAAAAAGATCCCAGAGACAATGAAGCAATATCAATAGTAAACATATCATCACTGAGTGGCATCACACCCAAATTCTTTTTTTTTCTTTAATTTTTCTTTCTTTATTTTTTAATATAAATTTATTTATTTAACTTTTTACATTCATTTTCACAAAATTTTGGGTTCAAAATTGTCTCCCCATTTATCCTCTCCCCCCACCCCAATATACTGAGCATTCTAATTCCCTTTTCTCAGCATTTTCCCAGGCAGTTACTTGACTTCTGAGATTCCTCTCCACCCTTGCCTAGATCTGCCCAGCTAGTGCTTGGGGTGTGAGATTCAAATGCTGCTCCCCAGTCTCAGGGCTTTCAGTGGTGGGTGGGGCTGCTATTCAATGTGAGCTCAAGTTGTGGCGCTCAGGTGGGGGCAGGGCTGCCTCCCAGGCTCAGTTCCCTCAGAGGGTTTATGTGGAGACCTTCAGTAATGGAGCAGAGCTCCTGTCTGCTTGGGGAGCCCGGGTCTGCTGCTGTCCCTGTCTCTGTCGCTGCCTCCTGAGGGGGCCTGAGTTATGGAGACACCCTGCTCCCCTAATCGACCAGCCCAGAAGTCTCTCTCACTGACTTGTAGTGCCTGTGGGTGGAGGGACCTTCGTGGCCACCAGAGATTCCGTCCCTGAAGCCTGCTTGGAGCTGCTCCTCTCAGGGCCGTATGGCCAGGGCAGGGCTCGGTGCATGATGCCAAATTTGGTACCGGTTTTTTCAGGGATATCTGGAACAGAAATCTCCTTTGCTCCATTGCTGAACAACTTGCACTGCTCCAGAATTTGTGGGGAGTTCTTTTTACAGGAAATTTATGGGCTGTGGGTTCGGAGCTATCATACGTGAGTCCTTCTACTCCACCATCTTGGCTCCTCCCCCCAAAATATCTCATTGGAAAAACAAGGAATCTGGAAAATAGATTCAAAAGAGACAGGTTAAAAATTATGGAACTACCTGAAAGCCATGATCAAAAAAAGATCCTAGATCATCTTTCATGAAATTATCAGGAAATCTGTACTGATATTCCAGAGCCAGAGGGTAAAATAAATATTGAAAGAATCCATCAATCACTTCCTGAAATGGACCAAAAAGAAAAATTCCTAGGAATATTTGTATACAAATTCCGAAGTTCCCAGGTCAAGGAGAAAATATTTTTCTTTTTTTTTTTTCAGTTTTCTACAATCACTACCGTATAACTTAGATTTTTTCCCTCCCTCCCTCCTTCTCGTTTCCCTTTCCGTGCCCCCTCCCTCCCTGAGACTGCATAAAATTTTATGTAAGTTCTACAATACTGCCTTATTAAATACAATTTCTACATAGTCATATTGCATAGAAAAATTCAAATGAATGGGAGAAATCATATAACAAGCCAAAATGTAATGCAAATTAACTTGATCTGCTACATTATGTGATTGAATTCCATAGTTCTTTCTCTGGATGTGGAAGGCATTTTGCTTTAAAAGACCATTGGGAATTTTTTAAGCTCTTGTATTGCAATGGAGTTCAAAAACTACCAGAAAAAGTCCTCGCATATTATGGTGGTTGCTGTGTACAAACTTCTCCTCATTCTACTCCTTTTGCTAAGCTTCATATCAAATATTGAAAGAATTCCCTGGTCATCTCTTGAAAGAGATCTGAAAAGAAAAACTCCTACGAATAATGTAGCCAAATTCCAGAGTTCCTAGGTCAATGAGAAAATATTGCAAGCAATCAGAAAGAAACAATTCAAGTATTGTGGAAACACAATCAGGATAACACAAGATCTAGCAGCTTCTATATTAATGGATAAAAAAGTTGGAATGTGGGGGGGGGAGCCAAGATGGTGGAGTAGAAAGACTCACATATGCTAGCTCCAAATCCACAGCCCATAATTCTCCTGTAAAGAGAACTCCCCCAAAATTCTGGAGTAGAGCAAGCATGCACCAATGCAGTGGAAGAGATTTCCTTTCCAGAGAGCCCTAGAGAGCCATCCCCAGGGGTCTGTCATGCTGCAGACAGCGGAGCCCATCCCTGTGCTGCCTTGGCCATGGCCCCAGAGAAGCAGATCCTACAAGGCTTGAGGGAAGGAATCTCCGGCGGCCAGGAAGGTCACTCCACCCACAGATGCTACAGGTCAGTGAGAGAGACTTCTGGGCTGGCTGAGAGGGGAGTGGGAAGTCTTCGTGACTTGGGCCCCCTCGGGAGGGGGGAGCAGTGGCAGCAGTGGAGGCAACAGCAGCCCGGGACTCCCCGAGAAGACAAGAGCTTCATTACTGAAGGTCTCTGCATAAAACCCCTAAGGGAACTGAGCCTGGGAGGCGGCCCTGCCCCCTCCCACTCCATTACTGAAGGTCTCTGCATAAAACCCCTATGGGAACTGAGTCTCGGAGGCGGCCCTGCCCCCACCTCAGCACCAGACCTTAAGCTCACATTGAATAGCAGCCACTCCTGCCCCGGAAAGTCCTGAGGCTGGGGAGCAGCATTTGAATCTCAGACCCCAAGCACTGGCTGGGCAGATCTGGGTGGGGGTGGAGAGGAATCTCAGAAGTCAAGTAACTGGCTGGGAAAATGCCCAGAAAAAGGAATCAAAATAAGACCATAGAGAGCTACTTTCTTGGGGATGAGATGTTCCTTACTCCTTTCATTTCTGATGAAGAAGTACAATGCTTGCCATCAGGGAAGGACATGGAGGTCGGAGCCTCTCTATCCCAGACATCTGAGGTGGATGTCCGGTGGGCTGAGGCCATGGAAGAGCTCAAAAAGGATTTTGAAAGTCAAGGTGGAGAGGTGGAAGAAAAACTGGGAAGAGAAATGAGAGAGATACAAGAAAAGCATGAAAAATGGGTCAACACCCTGTTAAAGGAGACCCAAAAAAAATGCTGAAGAAAATAACACTTTGAAAAATAGGCTAACTCAATTGGCAAAAGAGGGTCAAAAAGCCAGTGAGGAGAACAATGCTTTCAAAAGCAAAATTAGCCTAATCGAAAAAGAGGTTCAAAAGCTCACTGAAGAAAATAGTTCTCTCAAGATTAGAATGGAAGAGATGGAGTCTAACGACTTTCTGAGAAACCAAGAAATCATAAAACAAAACCAAAAGAATGAAAAAATGGAAGAAAATGTGAAATATCTCATTGGAAAAAAAAACTGACCTGGAAAATTGATCCAGGAGAGAAAATCTAAAAATTATGGGACTACCTGAAAGCCATGATCAAAAAAAGAGCCTAGACATCATCTTTCATGAAATTATCAAGGAAATCTGCCCTGAGATTCTAGAACCAGAGGCCAAAATCAGTATCGAAGGAATCCATCAATCACTGCCTGAAAGAGATCCAAAAAGACAAACTCCTAGGAACATTGTGGCCAAATTCCAGAGTTCCCAGGTCAAGGAGAAAATTTTGCAAGCAGCTAGAAAGAAACAATTCCAGTATTGTGGTAATACAATCAGGATAACACAAGATCTAGCAGCTTCTACATTAAGGGATCGAAGGGTGTGGAATAGGATATTCCAGAAGTCAAAGGAACTAGGACTCAAACCAAGAATCACATACCCAGCAAAACTCAATATAATACTTCAGGGTAAAATATGGTCTTTCAATGAAATTGAGGACTTTCAATCATTCTTGATGAAAAGACCAGAGCTGAAAAGAAAATCTGACTTTCAAACACAAGAATGAGAAGAAACATGAAAAAGTAAATAGCAAAGAGAAGTCATAAGGGACTTACCAAAGGTGAATTGTTTACATTCCTACATGGAAAGACAATATTTGTAACTCTTAAAATTTTTCAGTATCTGGGTAGTTGGTGGGACCACACACACACATACACACATTCATGCACACACAGAGACAGAGAGCACAGAGTGAATTGAATAGGATTGGACCATATCTTAAAAGAAATTAAGGTAAATGGTGGGAGAGAAACGAAGTCGGAGGAGAGAAGGTGAAATGGAATGGGGTAAATTATATCTCATTAAAGAGGCAAGCAGGAGACTTTTCAGTGGAGGGAAAAAGAGGAGAGCTGAGAAAAAAACATGAAGTTTACCCTCATCACATATGACTAAAGGAAGGAGTAAAATACTCACTCATGTTGGTATGACAACCTATCATACAGTTCAGGAAAGTGGGGGAGAAGGAGATAAGCAGAGAGGGAGGGATAATGGGAGGGAGGGCAATGGGAGAAGGGAGAAATTTGAATTCAACACTTGGGGAGGAACAGGATCAAAAGACAGAACAGAAACAATGGGGGGCAGAATAGGAGGGAGGGAAATACAATTAGTCTTACACAACAAGACTATTATCCAAGTCATTTGCAAAACTACACAGATAGGGCCTATATTGAATTGCCTGCCTTACCCAAGGGAATGGGTGGGGAGGGAGGGATGGGGAGAATTTGGAACTCAAAATTTTAGGAACAACTGTTGAGTCTTGTTGTTGCTACTAGGAAATAAGAAATACAGTTAATGGGTAATAGAAAGCCATCTGGCCCTACAGGATAAAAGAGAAGATGGGGAGAAGAGAAGGGAGGGATGTTAGAAGAGAGGGGAGATTGGTGATAGGGAAAATTAGAATGCTCGGTGTATTGGGGTGGGGGGAGGGGATAAATGGGGAGAAAATTTGGAACCCAAAATTTTGTGAAAATGAGTGTAAAAAGTTAAATAAATAAATTTATATTTTAAAAAAAAGTTGGAATGCGATATTCCAAAAGTTGAAAGAACTAGGATTTAAATCAAGAATACCTTCTTAGCAAAACAGAGTATAACACTTGAGGGAAATCAGTGGTCATTTATCGAATACAGGACTTTCAAATATTCTTGATGAAAAGACCAGAGCTGCATAGAAAATTTGACTTTCAACAGAAGAATCAAGAGAAGCATGAAAAGGCAGTCATGAAAGAGAAATCATGTGTGTGTGTGTATGTGTATATATACATATATGTATCTGGGGGTAGGCACAGGATTGGAATAGGACAGGATGATATCTGAAAATATAAAATTAAGTGTTGAGAGGAATATATTGGGAAGAGATATGGAGAAATGGAAGGGGACAAATTAAATTTCATAGAACAGGCAAAAAAAAGCTTTTTCAATGGAGAGGGAAAGGAGGGAGGTGAGAGGTAAAAAGTGAAGCTTACTTTCATCACATTTGACTTAAGGAAAGACTAACATGCACATTTAATTTGGTATGAAAATCTGTTTTACACTACAGGATAGCACAGGATTAGGAGATAAGCAGGATGCGGGTTGACAGAAGGGAAAGCAATGGAGAGGAGGGAGCAATTAGAAGTAAACATTTTAGCGGAGGGACAAGACGACACATTACATGCCAATAGAAAAGCAAAACAGAAAAACTGGCTTGTAAAATAGATTCTCAGAATGATGCCATATTTGCTTCTTAACAGCTGAAATGGATACCCACCTCCTTTTCCAGATTTATGATGCTTTAAGAATCTTGAATAATTTGTCATCATCACTGACAACTACTACTCTGCCCTGGCAATTTGCATCGCTATTATGAGCCAGTTAAGTGTTGCAGTAGGTACAGTTTTGAACCTGGAGTCAGAAACACCTCAGTTCAAATTCCACTGGTTGTGTGAGCATGGGCAAATCACTGAAGCTCTTAACCGAAGTTTTCTCAACAGTCCTATTTGAAAACAAATCACAAAAACCCAACAATCTTTAAAATGAAGGTAATCAGCACCTATCTCAAAAGGTTGTTTTGAGAATCAAAATCAAATAAAATAATGTAAACAAAGTGCTTAAAATTAAACAAAAAAATATTTGTATGCACACCTCTATATAAGCCCTGGTATCTTTCTATGTACCAAAACAAGCCAGGATTCCTGGATATACACAACAATGTGATGAAGATTGCTACTTAAACCAGAGTTAATAAATACTATCTGTAGGAGACACGACCATATCCTATATGCCCATTATATGTTGTATAATATTTTATCATCGCTAAGGAGATTAGTCCTGTTGGGGATATCGCCATGAAGAAGGATTGTTGAATAAGTATAGCTTTCATTTCCTACTTCAGAGTCATGTTGTCTTTTCCAAGTCTCTGTGTTAATGCTACTCAGAACTCATAAGATTTTGGCATATGGTTAGCTCTGTCTCCCAAGTCTGACATGTTTATGATTAGAAACGCAAATTCAATTTGTTCTTTCATTTTTTTCTCTGGATATCAGTTACTTCTCAGAGTGACCCTCTTGAGACTGCAAATAAACATGAAATTCATTCAGCAATCTGTTAGGAAAGCTAGAATGTATTCTGTCTTTGAAAACAGACCCAATTGGAATACCTGTCCCTCTGCTCTTAGGTAATATACAACAACCTTATTTTTACCCCCAACCTCACTGCTGATTTAATTTAGTTATTTATAGTACTGTCCTTCATATTTGATGATGACACTGCTGATGGCTCTATCTAAGTAATGGACCTCAATAGACTGACAAGTCAGCAGCAGTCCGTGCCAAGATGCCCGTCTGCAATACCTGTCCTCTGGATAATGACAGCAAAAATTCTTTCAGGGTTATCTCTCTTCAAGACCTCGCCTCTGAGCCTTCTCTGCAGTATGATGTTGTTTAAGTCTATATATGCCCCTGATTTCTTTGTGCCAATACGGCTTGTCTCTTGCTATTGTTTCTTAACCAATCAATGTTGATGTAATTTTAATCTAAATTGATTTCTAGGTATCCCTTCAGCAAATCTTTGACACATTTAATGGGTAGTTTGCTTCCTTCATTTTTCTGTGTCACAACTAGTTTGTCATGCTGTTGACATTCCTGGCCTGACCAGGCTGGTGAACAATGGGATGGTGATGAACATACCCTAAATTTCATTCATTAAAGAATATTTTGCTCCAACACTGGATAGAAATTATAGCATGGAGATTTCATAGATGCAGCTCATCCAAAAATTGAATAAAAACGTCCAGGTCTTGAACTTATATGAGATATGATTGACATTACTGGTTTATAGATTTTGAGATTTTGCTAAAGCATGTTTTCCTGCTAATTCTAACTGTGCCTGTCATTCAAGTAATGCACCTTAGTTTTTCAACTAGTGCAGTTTTCAGTTCTTTAAATAATAGTGCACAATGAAGTAAAGCACTCTTGGGAAAGTGTCAATCTCAAATATAACAAAGGGCTTACCAGTGTAAAACCTGGATTTGTTCTTGCATCCTTCAGGAAGCCATGCTGACGATCCCAATTGGAAATATAAACTTGTTAGTTAACCTCTCTGGAAGGTAAAATTAGTATTATTTCTCCTCTCATCTATAATGAAGATTGGCATAACACTCCACCTGTTATTCATTCTATTCATGTAAAATTTGCTAAATATTTGACATAGCAGTTCCCCAGGGAGCTTGACTACAAAAGATACTAGCAATAATCAAAGGACTGAGATCGCAATTTTTAGAAGTATGGAAAAGGGCAGAATTTAAAAATCTAAAAAGCATGATACTTGCCTTTCTGATACTGAGAAGTAAATAGTTTAGACTACAAGTGTAGGCTACTGTCCATCATGGAAGAGAAATTAAAAGGATACAGAAACATCTCACCACATTCTAGGATATTGGAGAGAATGGCAGTCTCCTTTAAACATGGGATAAGAGATTCAGTTTCCAAGGAAATAAGAAAGAGAATCTGAAGTGGTGAAGAGAAATCTCGACCCTTCTCATGTTATTGGAGAGTAGAATAACACAAAAGAGAATGAGAAGAAAGATCACTAAGTAATTTTAGCTAAGTGGAAAAGAAGAGAGAGATGGAACCTCAAATGAAGATCAACCTGCTTTGGTTTAAAGTAATGACTATGCATTTCCACCAGATTTAGAAAATCAGGGTGAATAATGGGGGAGAAATAGGAAGGAAAGAAGTTCAGAATTACCAGATCTTAAAAACAGTGTATGTTCTAAAATGATAGTCACAAAAGTTTTTGGTGCCAACTGAAAACAAAGATCAGTGGAATATACTAGATAAACAAGATCTAAAAGCAACTGAACACAGTAATCTGGTGGTTAAACACAAGAACCCAAAATATTGAGAAATGAACTCTTTTTTGAGAACATTAGGGAAAACCAGAAAGATGTAGAGAAGAAATTTGACATTATAATTCTCCCTAAAAATAGCAGTCATGCCATAAAATGATACTTAAATTGATTCACCCCAAACTATTCTGCAGGTCTCTTCAATCTATTTCCCGAGTTCTATTTCAATCTTTCCAAGATTCTTAAAAAAAAAATCTTTTAAATTTGTTTTACTGTTTCTTCTTTTAAAATATTTTATTTTTGATTAAATGTAAAAACCATTTTAGCAAGTTTTTTCTAAAGATTTTTAGTTCCAGGGGGAGGAGCCAAGATGGCAGAGTAGAAAGACTCACATATGCTAGCTCTGAACCCACAGCCCATACATTTCCTGGAAAAAGAACTCTCCACAAATTCTGGAGCAGTGGGAGCCATGTAGCATTGCGGTGGAGGAGATTTCCCATCCAGAGAGCTGTGAAAAACGGGCACCAAAGGTCCGTTGCGCACTGGACGGTGGAACCCAGCCCTGCTTCCATGGCCCCAAGAGGAGCAGATCCGAGCAGGCTTCAGGGACGGAATCTCCAGAGGCCGAGAAGGTCCCTCCACACACAGGCGCTACAAGTCAGTGAGAGAGACTGGCCGGGAGGGGAGCGGGGTGTCTCCATAACTCAGGCCCCCTCGGGAAGCAGCAGCAGAGGCAGTGGCGGAGGCAGCAGCAGAGACAGAGGCAGAGGCAGCGGTGGCCAGAGGCTCCCAGAGCAGACGGAACCTCAGAACCATTACTGAAGTTCTCCACATAAATCCCCTGAGGGAATGGAGCCTGGGAAGCGGCTTGCCCCACCTGAGCACCAGAACTTAAGCTCACATTAAATAACAGCCCCACCCACCACTGAAAGCCCTGAGGATGCAAAGCAGCATTTGAATCTCAGACCCCAAGCACTAGCTGGGCAGATCTAGGCAGGGGTGGAGAGGAATCTCAGAAGTCAAGTAATTGCCTGGGAAAATGCCCAGAAAAGGGAAGAAAAATAAGATCATAGAAGGGTAATTTCCTGGTGAGATGTTTCCCCGTTTCATTTCGGATGAGGAGGAACAATGTGTTTACCATCAGGGAAAGACATAGAAGTCAAGGCCTCTGTATCCGAAACATCCAAAATAGATAACCAATGGGCTAAGGCCATGGAAGAGCTCCAAAAGGATTTTAAAAATCAAGTGAGAGAGGTGGATAAAAAACTGGGAAGATAAATGAGAGAGATGCAAGAAAAGCATGAAAAATGAGTCAATAGCTTACTAAAGGAGACCCAAAAAAATGCTGAAGAAAATAACACCTTTAAAAATGGGCTAAATCAATTGGCAAAAGGGGGTCAAAAAGCCAACGAGGAGAAGAATGCTTCAAAAGCAGAATTAGCCAAATGGAAAAAGAGGTTCAAAAGCTCACTGAAGAAAATAGTTGTCTCAAAATTAGAATGGAAGAGATGGAGGCCAATGACTTTATGACAAACCAAGAAATCACAAAACAATACCAAAAGAGAGAAAAAAAAGAAAGATAATGTGAAATATCTCATTAGAAAAACAACTGACCTGGAAAATAGATCCAGGAGAGACAGTCTAAAAATTATGGGATAACCTGAAAGCCATGATCAAAAAAAAGAGCCTAGACATCATCTTTCATGAAATTATCAAGGAAAATTGCCCTGAGATTCTAGAACAAGAGGGCAAAATAAGCATTCAAGGAATCCACCAATCACTGCCTGAAAGAGAGCCCAAAAGAGAAACTCCTAGAAACAATGTGGCCAAATTTCAGAATTCCCTGGTCAACGAGAAAATATTGCAAGCAGCTAGAAAGAAACAATTCCAGTTATGGAAATAAAATCAGGATAACACAAGATCTAGCAGCTTCTACATTAAGGGATCAAAGGGCATGGAATAGGATATTCCAGAAGTCAAAGGGACTAGGGCTGAAACCAAGAATCACCTACCCAGCAAAACTGAGTATAATAATTCAGGGGAAAATATGGTCTTTCAATGAAATAGGGGACTTTCAAGCATTCTTGATGAAAAGACCAGAGCTGAAAAGAAAATTTGACTTTCAAACACAAGAATGAGAAGAAGCATGAAAAAGCAAACAGCAAAGAGAAGTCATAAGGGACATACCAAAGGTGAAATGTTTACATCCCTACATGGAAAGACAATACTTGTAACTCTTAAAACTTTTCAGTATCTGGGTAGTTGGTGAGAACACACACATGCATACACACACATACACACACGTACATGCCTGTGTGTTCACATACATTCATACATGCATGCACACACAAAGACAGAGAGTACAGAGTGAATTGAATATAATGGGAATCATATCTTAAAATAAATTAAGGTAAATAGTGAGAGAGAAATGTAGTGGGAGGAGAGAGGGTGAAATGGAATAGGGTAAATTATCTCTCATTCAAGAGGCAAGCAGGCGACTTTTCAGTGGAGGGAAAAAGAGGAGAGCTGAGAAAAAAACATGAAGTTTACCCTCATCACATTCGACTAAAGGAAGGAATAAAATGCATACTCATTTTGGTATGAAAACCTATCTTACAATACAGGATAATGGGGGAGAAAGATATAAGCAGGGTGGGGGGGATGATGGAAGGGAGGACAATGGGAGGAGGAAGCAATTTTAAGTTAACACTCGGGGAGGAACAGGATCAAAAGACAGGATAGAAACAATGGGGGGCAGGATAGCATGGAGGGAAATACAGTTAGTCTTACACAACATGACTATTATCAAAGTCATTTGCAAAACTACGGCCTATATTGAATTTCCTGACTTCCCAAAGGGAACGGGTGGGGAGGGAAGGATGGGGAGAATTTGGATCTCAAAGTTTTTGGAACAACTATTTAGTATTGTTCTTGCTACTAGGAAGTAAGAAATACAGTTAGTGGGGAATAGAAAGTCATCTGGCCCTACAGGACAAAAGAGAAGATGGGGACAAGAGAAGGGAGGGATGATAGAAGAGAGGCCAGATTGGTGATAGGGAAAATTAGAATGCTCGGTGTTTTGGGGTGGGGGGAGGGGATAAATGGGTAGAAAATTTGGAACCCAAAATTTTGTGAAAATGCATGTAAAAAGTTAAATAAATAAATTTATATTTAAAAAAAAAGATTTTTAGTTCCAAATTCTCTCTCTTCTTCCCTTTGCTCCCTGTCCCTGAGAAGATATTCATTTTCAGATAGAATACACAGGCAATCACAGAAAACTTATTTCCATATTGACTATATTGGTAAAGACAAAGACAACCTCCCAAAAAAGAAAAAAAAATGTATAAAGAGGGTTAAAAAAGTATGCTTTTATTCGTATTCATTCTCTATCAGTTGTTTCTTGGGAAGTGGATAACATTTTTTAATCATAAGCATTTCAAAATGGTCTTGGCTCATGCTATTGCTGAGAAAAGTTAAATCATTTACAACTTATCATTGTACAATATTGTTATTATTGTCTAAAATATTCTTCTACTTCTCAGTGAAATTTTATCAGTTCATTTAAAGTTTCCCATTTTTTTTCTGAAACTATCCAACTCATCATTGTTACAGCATAGTCATATTCCATCATAATCATATACCACAACTTTTTCATATATTCCCCATTTTATGGGTATCCCCTCAATATACAGTTTTTGTCACCACTAATAACATGTAACAAATATTTTTGCACATATGTTTCCTTTTCCTTTTTGGGGATATAAACATAGTGGTCAAGTGGTATACATAGTTTTATAGTCTTTTGTACACAGTAATAAAAGCTCTCCAGAATGGTTGCATCCAGTTCATAAATCTACCACAAGTGCATTATTGTCCCAATTTTTCTACATCTCTCCAAAATTCATCATCTTCCTTTTCTATTATGTCAGTCAAACTTGTCAGTGTGAGGTGATACTTCAGTGTTCTTCTAATTTCCATTTTTCTAATCAACTGTGATTTAAAACATTTGTTCATATGACTATAGATACTTCTGATTTCTTTGCCTGAAAGTTGTCTGTTATATCCTTTGACCATTTATCAATTGGAGAATGACTTGGATTCTTATGAATTTGACTCAATTCTTTGTATATTTGAGAAATAAATCCTTTATCAGAAAAAGACATTGCTGTGATTTTTTAAAAATATTATGATTTTAATTAGATACCACTAGGTGAGGAAGGTGGAATAGATGCCATCTTCATACATTACTACATGTCTCTTGAGAAGATAGGGATCTAAATCAAGTCACTAAGAAAAGTCATTAATTTTAAAGATGCTTTAAGTATATCAAAGCATTTACAAATAAGAACCAAATAAGGTACAAAGTATTACTATTACTAAGACCAGTTTATAGATGAGAGTAATGAAAGTCAAAGAGGTTAAATAATTTTTCCCCAAATCACAAAAAACACGTCTGACTCAGGATTTTTACTCATGTCCCCTTACTTGAAATAAAAAACGCCAACATAGTACAATCAAAAGTGATTTTCATTCTACTTTTCTTCTTGTTTGCTTTGTTTTGTTTTTTATTTTCTTTCCAGGTCTTATATTGAAGATTCTAACCATTGTAATGTAATTGTTTTCTCTTAACATTTGAAACTGTAATGGTAACTTAAATGAGAAGGTCTTTCCTGTTGATTAATAGGCCCACACCAAAGGTGAACTGTTTACATTCCTGCATGGAAAGACAATATTTGTAAGTCTTGAAACTTTTCAGTATCTCGGTAGTTAGTGGGATTACACACACACATACACACACAGACACACATACACACACATGCATACACACACGCACACATACACACACACATGCACGCACACACAGAGGCAGAGAGCACAGAGTGAATTAAATAGGATGGGATCATATCTTTAAAAAAATGAAGGTAAACGGTGAGAGAGAAATGTATTGGGAGGAGAGGGAGAAATGCAATGGCGCCATTTATCTCTCACAAAAGTGACAAAAATAAGCCTGTTCAATCGAGGAGAAAAAGGAGGAGGTGAGAGGGAGTGATTAGAACTACACACTAATGGGGAGGAGCATGGTCAAAAGAGAGAATAGAATAAATGGGAGGCAGGATAGGATGGAAGGAAATATAGTTACTCTTACACAACATGACTTATGTAAGTCTTTTGCAAAACTACACATATGTAATCTATATTGAATTGCTTGTCTTCTCAGTGGGGATGAAGGGGAGGGAGGAAGGGAGAGAAGTTGGAGTTCAAAGTATTGGGAACAAATGCTGAGAAATGTTTCTGCATGCAACTGAGAAATAAAAAATACAGGTGATGGGGAATGGAAATCTTTCTTGCCCTGCAAGAAAAGAGAGAAGATGGGGATAAGGGAAGGCACTGGTTTGATAGAAGTCATGAACTATGGAGGGAAAGGAGTTATAATTCAAAATGGTATGTTGTGGGTTAGGGGAAGGATGGGGAGAAAATTGGAACTCAATTTTTTTGGAAATGAATATTAAAAAATAAAAATTAATAAATATTGAAAATGAAAAAAAAATACCTCGTGATTCTTGTCAACATTGCTCCTCTGGTTTCAATGTTGCATTGCTCTTAGTAAGCAGCTGATCAGATGGTGTTACTTTGAAGTAATGAAAGCAGTTACTTTGAAGAATGACGAGCACACTTGAGAGACTTCAAGTCTCCTATGTTACATTCATTTGACCATCCCCTCAACTGATGAAGATGGCAATCTTAATGTTTAGCATTCATGAAATGGCACGATTATTATGATTTTAATTCAACCTAGATTTGATCCCTCTGATATGGTTCTTGCCTTTTTGCAAACATGGCAGAATATAGAACGAAGATAATCTGTTTGCAGATCCATCCATCATATGAAATATTTTCAGTACAGTAAGATTTGCCCCTCACAAAGTGTTTTGAGGATACAAGGCATCAGAGTAAAGCTTTTCTGGTAGATACACTTTAAAATAAAAAAAAAAAACTTGTAGCAATACATGTATAAATAATTAAAAACCACAAAAACATTATGAGTGAACCAACCTGACAGAATGGCTAGGGTCAACCTTGGAGACAGGGCAATGAGAGGAAATCTCAGTCACATTCCCCCCATATATATGTGTATTTTCCTAGGATGTCACTTAACACGTATGAGACTAATTTGATCTCTCTAATCCTCAGTTTCTTCACCTTTAAGATGAGGACAAAAAATGTAATATTCACTCTTGCTGGGTTACTGTGAAGAGCAAATGAAAAAAGAAAAAATACAAGTGTTTCACAAACCTTAAAAATATCATCAAGATGAATGTCATTTATTATTTTGAATAGTCTCTGTTTAAAGCTGACAGAATTATGAGAAAAATAATATCCTGTTTCATGGAGTTTACAGTACAGTTTTAAAGATGAAATATACAAGCTTTAAACCTCTAGGTTTACAAAAGACCATATAGTAGAATCTAATATAGAATATGACATAATATAATAACAAATATTGCATTTGTGTGTGCAATCTATAATTTCTATAGTCAGAGAGAGCTATAGGCTATCACGGTCAAGGAAGGTTTCTTAATGACTGTACTTGAATCTTGAAGTATAAGACAGAGAATGTATTTAAAGATGAAAGAAAAGCTAGAAGTAGATAAAGAAATGAAAATGATGTTAATTTAAAGAAAACCATGCCTTTCAAATTAGGCTGAATCAAATAAAATATAATAAAGTGAACACCAATTGAAATTAATAGATCTTCTTCCCCTTACAACTTATGCACTTCTGTGAGAAAAATCCCTTAAATCACAAATGGCATCTCATCTCATTTCTTTTCTCATTTCTACTCTTTCCATTCTTCAAGATCAAAATTTCATGATTTTCATGAAACTTTCTCTAAGCTCCGTTATTCAGCTGAAGAGGAATATCACCCCTAAGTATCTTAGATCAGTCAATTTTCCCCTATTTGCTAATTTGAAATATACTGGTTGTATGAGCTTGAGTTAGCCAAGTTACTTTGTCTCTCAGTGCTAAAGGCAAAGCTGCCACGAAGGACCTGACATGAATATCGGAGTACCTATATTAAATAAACTATTTACCCATTTTCCATTTCTAGTCTTATTCTCTTATTTTATATTTTAAGTGAGCTTTTACTGATGTATTCTATGTTCTGCATCATTATGGTTATCTCCAGCATTCCTCTTCCCTTCACATAAAGCCATCCATATTTCAAATAGTATTTTTAAAAGAAAAAAAAAACAACCAGAAAAAGAAGAAACTGGCATAATCAATTGATAAATCCAAAACATATACATTTTTAACACCTTTAGTTTTCCTACCCTCATGAAAGTGATAAATTGCTATGATGCTCTCATCTTTAATACATTCCAGTCATGCTCAACACAAATACATACCCATAAAGATACTTGCATATGTGGTATTAATATAACAAATTATTAATATAACAGAATTCTAGATAAATAAATATGGATTCTGTATCTTGTATTCCAAACTTTATCAGAATAATATGACACAACTTTCCCCATTCTTCTACTTCTCTTCTTATCCAAGGTTCTTTATGTATTCTGAGTAAAATATTTTCAATTTTATGGAATTAAATTGCATTTTTTATCTTTTTCAATTATGTCTACTTCTCATTAGTCTAAGAATAAATCTATACATAGCTGTGAGAGTTATATGATGTTTCCCTTCTAGTGTTTAATAACATGATCTTTAAGTTTAACACAAAATATACATTTAGAATGCCATGTGGACTATGCTATAAGGTGTTGGTGTAAGTCAAATTTCTGCCACACTACTTTCCAGCTTTCTAGCAGTTTTTATCAAATAAGTCATTTTTCCTACATAATTTATGTTTTCCACTTCATTAAATATTGGGTTGTTAAGCTATACTTTTTCTAGCTCTCCCTTTTCAAGTCTATTCCAACGATTTATATCCATTTATCTTTTACTTAAATGATACCACATAGTTTTCATGAATGAAGCTTAATGATATAGCTTGAGATCTAGGAATGGTACTCCCACTGCCTTTTTTATCATTCCCCTATCTCTTCTCATCATTTTCTTACATATTCTATTTATTTCCTTTTTCAACGAATTTTGTTATTATTTCATCAAGTTCCATAAAGTGTTGTCTTGGTAATTCAATTGGTATAGCACTGAAAATGTAAATTAACTGTGATAGTGGTGTCATTTTAATTATTTTGACACAGTCCATCCATGGGCACAAAAATAGTCCTACAGGTATTAAAGTGCTTAATTTCTATGTGTTTTGTAACTGAGTCTTTTACAAGTCTTTTATGTTCTTTGCTAGATCCCTAGGCGTTCTGTCCATTTTGTAATTATGTGGAATGGGATTTCCCTTTCTCTTATTGCTTCCATAATTTGGTTATTATATAGAAGTACTATTGTTTTTTCAGGTTTATTTTCTTGCCTGCTATTTTGTGGAAGTTATTTACTTCTCAGTCAGTATGACTGATGATTCCCTAGGATTCCCCAAATATACTATCAGTCAATACAGATAATTTCTTCTTCATCTCTTTTCTAGTTATCTTCATGTCTAATAGTTCTTTTCTTGTCTTACTGATATTGCTAGCACTTCCATAACTATGTAATATGAGGGAAGAGTCGATATTCTTGCTTTACTTTTAAATTTATTAGAACAAATTCTATGTATCCGCATACAATATAATGCTTGCTTTTGATTTTATACACACTCTTACATGCTATAAATGTCCTCCATGCCTATACTTTCTAGTACTTTTAACAAAAATAATGTAGTTTTATAAATACATTTTACTGCATCCATTGAGAAAATTCTGTTTGTGAATAGTTTGGTTTTTAATATAACAATATTGATTTTCCCCCTTGTTGGTCACCTTTGCATCCTTGAATTTAAATACCACTTGATAATAAAGAATGTTTTCTTGGATAAACCAATAGGATTTTGTTTTAAAGTGTTGAGTTAATCTTAACTTACGTTGACCTATAGTCTTTTTTTTTTCTGTTTTATCTTTCTCTAATTACTATTTTTGAACTATATTTGTCTCATGAAAATATCTCAATAGAATGCTTTCTCTGTTTTTTGAAGTATGGATACTAATTTTCTTTTATAGTTGTAGTTTATATTTCTCCCTTAATTATGTTAACTAATGGTTTATTATTAAAAGGTCAATTTTATTAATTACTTCAAAGAATTACCTTTTAGTTGTACTTATTTCTATGATTATTTTTTATTTTCAATTTATTTTTACTCTATTTTTTATTATCTCCTTCCTCATATGAATTTATTTTCAATGTGTTTAAATTTTTGGCTAAATTTTAAAAAAACATATTCAGTCAACTAATCCTTTTCCCATGTTGTAAATGTATCTTTGTAATGATATGGTTTTTTCCCCGGTTGATTTAAATGTATTATAGAAATTTTATTATGTTGCTTTATCACTATGATTTTATGTCACATTATTTTTAACTGATCTCTTTTGTTTTCTTTTTTTTACATACTCATCATTTAGAATTTCATTGTTAATTCTTCTTTGGATTTATGTCTTTTCTTTGTATTGTCTATCGTCAATGACTTTTTATCATGTTATGCTCTGTATAGAATGTATTTACTATTTCTGACTTTTTTTTTACTTGTTTGCAATATCTTTATCCCCTAACACTCAATTTTTTGTTGAAATGTCATATGATCCTGAAAAGTTCATATGCCCTTTGTTGTCTAATGTAGGAGAAGCTATATATCTTTTAACTCTAATTACTCCAGCAATTTGTTCAGTTCCATACTTTCCCTTTTAATCAATCAGACTGATCCAAAACTGAGAAAGAGGGGTGCTGAAGTCCCTTTTCACTATTGCGTGATTGTTTACACCTTCCATCATTTAATATTTCCTTTATAATTTTGGATGTTAAAGTATTTGTAGTGTAAAAGTTCATTATTTACATGGGTTTGTTTTCTTTGGTTCTTAGTATAACACAGTTTCCTTATTTACTTTTAAAAATATTTTTACATGCTATTTTTCATTGTTAAATAGAAGATGCAATTTCTATATTTTTAAATAGTAGTTTTATATTTTCCTTCATTTGTTTCTAAAACAATTTTTCAGGTCATGAGTTTTCTATTTTCTATTGTAAGTAAACAGAATATAATGTTGTTTGAGATAAATTAATTTATTTTATAACAAATGTATCCCTATTGCTTCTGCTTCTCTCCCCTTCACTCATTGATTCCCTTCCCCTTTTGCTATCCCTTTCCTTTTGGAACTATTACTAATATATTTTATTATTAATTATAAATTTACTTAATTACTCAACTATTAATTGCCAAATAATTAGTTATTAGTTAGTTAATTAATATGACATTATTATTAGTTCATATTTTGTTTTTATATAATTATTTCTCTCCCTCTTTTTTGTTTTCTCTTTCAGTTAGTAAAATAGATTCTCCTTTCCTTTTCTCACCTTCAACTAGTCATATTTATTAGTTTTGTTTGACTAATTTCATTTTTGCAGCCCTTTTCAAAGATAATTTTTCTCATTTATTATCTTCATTATTCTTCTTCCCTTTATATCTATTCTACACCTTCTTTCTCTGATTCATGTCTGCCGATTAATATCTACTCCCTCTCTAGTCTCTGCATTCCTCATGCAATCACAACTTCAAATGTATCAATTCTAGTTTCTCTCCCTTCCCAGTTCATTTTTGCCAATGTTTTTTCTCTAGAGATTTCTTTTTCATTGTACCTTACTCTCAGGAATAAAAAAATGCTGTATATGACAGAGAAGACAGGAACCCACTTCCCTATATCCTTCTCTATGAAGCTCACCACTGACTTGCAGTTTCTCTTTGGTTATTTTACTTTCCCATTTTCCTTAAAATTTCCCTCTTTGGATCCAAGCTTTCCCACTCCCGCAGACAACAGTTGGTCTCATCTTTTCCAATTATTACTTCTTGAGGCACACGGAAAGATCTTTTTAAGCACCAAATCCCCAACTCTCTTCATAGAACATCTCTTTTCAGTCACAGAATACTCAGAACTATGTCTCACCACCAAAACAAATACTCCTCCTTTTCCTCCACTTTTTAAAGATTCACTCCTCTGTACCCTCTTTTTTTTTCTGAAAGACTACAAGGGTTACTTTTCCCTTGTTGCTCAAAATCAATTTGGCCTGAGAACATCACATATTCCCCTTTAGTCTCATCATCACTTTCTCCCTTTCATGTACTCTCTCATTTTGAGATAGAATCACAAAAAATCAATGATTCATCCGTACAAAGGGTGATTACAAGGTACTTTTCATAATGCCCCGACCTGTTACTCCAGTTACCTCCACCTTACTGCAGCTTTCACTATTATCTCCTTGTGAACACTTAAAAGCAAGTCTCCTTTGAACTCCCTGCTGTTATTCTATCGATGTTGCTGTTCTTGGCTGTTGCATTAATTCACCCCTCTTTATTTCTATTATCTGAAGCATTCCAGAAATAATCTCTTCAGGTCTGGCTTTCTTTCTAACGAAGTCCAAATGCCTACTTATTATTGAAAAAAAATCTTTTTTTGTTTGTTTGTTTGTTTATACTTAAGCTCAGATTTGTGGTTATGTCACCATAGATTGTAACCTTAGTTGCAATGCTCTTCAGGTCACATTAATCCATCAATTCTTTCATTTTCTGGTGGTTACAGAATAGTCTTGTGCTATTCAAATTCCTAGTCCTGGATATTTGAAGGTTTTTTTTATTGTTTGCAAATTTTTTAATTGAATTATTACATTTAACCACCATGTGTCTTGGAGTTTTTAGCCGTAAGCTTTTTTCTAGGGGTGATCAGTGCATTTATTTGTTTGTGGGTTTTTTTTTGTTTGTTTGTTTTTTGTAGGTTTTTTTTTTTTGCATTTAGTTCTCTGCATTCAGAAGTTCTGAGAAGTATTTTAATACTATTTCTTGAATTTTCCTGTTCAGAATTTTTTTTTGATTCTTCATGTTCTTTTAAGACAAGGGAGGGGAACCCTGCACTCTCAAAGCTACATGTGACTTTCTAGGTGCACAAGTGGAGCACTTTGACTGATTCCAAACTTCACTGAACAAATCTCAGATTTGGATTCAGCCAAAGTGCCTCAATTAAGAACCTAGAAGGCCACATGTGACCTTGAGGACACAGGTTCTTGACCCTCTTCTAGGAGATCTATAATCCTTATATGATCTCTATCTATGCCTTCTGTCTTTGAGATCATTGTGTTATACTTGAATTGAAGGAACTTTTTTACTTAATGTTATTTTTTACTTCTTTTTTTTCTGATTTTTTCCCCATGTCTTCATACTCCCAATCAGTTGTCCTCTCTTTAGTTTCTTTGGTTAGACTTGCCATCACAGGCACAGGTTTTTATGTTCTGCCAATAACTTTGGCTATGAAGGTCATAAATTCCATTCTCACAATTTCCATTTCTCTTTAGAACCACCCAGGTATTGTGTGTTGTGTTTTTCTGTTCTCTGTTTTGACAGAATCCTCTATCTCCTCAAGTGTTGTTTCATTTTCCTTTGTTTTTCAATATTTATTCACAGATTCCTGAACTTATTTACTAGGTCTAAAGGTCATATTTCCTTCTGTTGTTAATGTTATCTTTGCACATATATGTGATTATGCTCAAGGACTTTGGGTTTTCTCCCTTCTGTTATCATTGGTCATTTCAGTGTTTTTTCTCCTTGTTTTCCTATGTTTGAACACTGTCTGATTTTCTCCCCTTCAATATCTGTTTCCCTGTGGGCTTCATTTGAAAATACCTCAGCATCCTCCCACACTGGTCCATTCACAATTCACTAACACAGTTCTCTTCCCTATGAGACCTTTGGGGAGACAGAATTCACCCCAGTTGAATATTGGATTCTTTCAGGTTAGGTGGAATGCTATCCTCTCACTGCATACATATGATTTCCTCTTCTTTCCTATTCCTCAGTTCACTAGCAGGAAGTTCAGACTGCTGTCAATTGGTACTACTGGAGCCAAGTCTGATTTCTATCTTTTGAAGTTTGTATCTCTGAGGGTCTGCAAGATGAAGGGTGTGGTGGGTAGGTATTTCAGTTCTATTTTAAGCCCAAACATATGTGTTGTTCCTTTCTTTCTGTTTCATCACTTTCCTGCAGATATCTTTGTAGCACAGAATTCTGCCAGAGCATTGGTCACCAAGGCCCCAGCAAACACCTGCAACCTGGAGCCCAGGTCTCCATGGAAATGGAAATAGACAGTGGGCCCTGTAGTGTGGGGTTACATTTCATTGCAAGTTTATGGACCTAGTGCAGCCTTGCTGAGAGTGGCATGGTAGATGGTAGGAAAGAGTTGCTGAATAGTTCCAGGTAAGTGTCAAATCATATTTCTTTTTGTTATCATTTTTGTCCTTTGTTTGAGTTTCTGGTATTCCAGACTAGGGAGATAGTTGAAATTTCTTTTTTTTGCCACAATTTTCTTTCAGAAGTTTATGAGACTGTGATAATCAGAAAAAATGATTACTCCATCTTCTATTTAATAATTTTTAAAAATTCTATCACAAGTTATTTGTTCATATCTTCTCCTTGTACTATATTAGGGAACATTGCAAAGGTCAGTGCCAGACTTGAAAGAGTTGGGTTCACATCCATTCTTTTTTAAAAATATACACATAATTTATTTTCAGTTCTTTACATTCAGTTCCACAAGAATTTGAATTCAAAATTTTCTCCCCATCTCTCCCCACCCACCACCCTAGCACAGCATGCACTCCATGCACCCCTTCCTCTAGTCTGTCCTTTCTTCTATTACCCACCCTTCTACCAACATCCTTCCCCTCTGTTTTCCTGTAGGGAAGAATAGATTTCTATACTCCATCGCTTGTATAGCTAAATTTCCAGCTGCATGCTAAACAAAATTTAACATTAATTGTTAAAGCTTTGAGTTCCATATTCTCTCCTTCCCTCCCCACCCACCCTCATTGAGAAAACAAGGAATTCAATAGAGGTCATACATGTGTAACAATGCAAAGCACTTCCAGTATAGTTATATTGTAAAAAAAAGAATCACATTTCACTCTTTCCTATCCTGACCTTCTTTTATTCAAGTTCACACACTTGACCTGTCTTCCCACAACAGTGTTTGCATTTTGATTATCCCTTTCCCCAACTTTCTGTTCCTTCTATTATCTTCCCTTTCCTATCCCCTTTTCCCTTGTGTTCTTGCAGGGGGAAATAGATTTCTATATTCAATGGAGTGTGTGTTGTTCTCGCCTTAAACTAAATCCCATGAGAGTAAGACTGAATTATCCTCTCATTTCTCCCCTCTTCCCTTCCAGTGTAAAAGCTCTCTCTTCCCTCTTTTATGTGAGATGATTTGTTGCATTCTACCTCTCCCTTTCTCTTACCCCTAGTACATTCCATTCAAGAGTAAATTTTATTGTTTTTAGGCATTCTCCCATTATATTGAACTCACCGGGCTCTCTCTCTCTCTCCTCTCTCTCTCTCTCCTCTCTCTCTCTCTCTCTCTCTCAATATTTTTAAATAACTATTTTTTTTTCAGTGAGCTTTTGAATCTCCTTCTCCATTTGATCTATTCTGCTTTTTAAAGCATTATTCTCCTCACTGGCTTTTTAGACCACTTTTGTCATTTGAGTTATTCTATTTTTAAAGGTGTTATTTTCTTCAGCATTTTTTGGGTCTCTGTTAGCAAGCTACTGACTAGCTTTTGTTGATTTTCTTGCATCACTCTCATTCCTCTTCCCAATTTTCCTCCACTATTCTTACTAGATTTTCAAAATCCTTTTTGAGTTATTCCATGACCTGAGACCATTGCTTATTTTTTGAAGCTCTTGGATGTCGAAGCCTTGACTTTGATAATTTCTTCTGATGTTATGCTTTGTTTTTCTTCACCTAAAAGGATGGAGAAAGATACCTGATCACCAAGAAAGTAAGCCTCTATAGTCTTACATTTTTTTTTCCATTTTCAGCATCTTCCCAACAAGTTACTTGACTTTTGAGTTCTTTGTCAAATGGAGGGCATACTTTAGGCACCTGTGAGATCTCATTTCCTCCAAGGTGACACATTCAAGGGATAGGAGTTTACTCCTCTCCTGGTCTGAGCTCTGATGTGGGGGTTAGGATGCCTGCTCCAGAGCCTCTACCAGTGCCATCACGCCAGCCATCCCTCCTCCTCTCCTCAGGACTGCCACTCAGACCTGAGACTCAGACCAGCTGCTCAATTCCCCCAAGGTCTTTACAATGAGGGCTCCAAAAATGTATACCACTGCTGCCCCCCTGGGGTCAGGGCTGGAGTCAGAGTGAGTTTCTTTCTCACCTATGTGAAAGAGCTTTCTTACTGAACTTTGAACCTGTCTTTGGTGTTTGTGGGATGAGAAATCTGGGAAATGCAGCTACTACCCATGATTCCATAATCTGAAGTTTACTCCAGTCCTGCCCCTGCTGTGCTGCATGGCCCAGGCTGGGCTGCTCTTCACTCTGAGATCTATGCAATAGACCTTTCTTGTGGACCTTCCAGGCTATCTTGGGTTGAAAACCTCTTTCTCTTTGTTGTTTTGTGGCTTCTGCTGCTCTATAATTTGTTTAGGTCATTTCTTACAAGTATTTTATGGGATATGGGGGTGAATCTCAAGAAGGTCCAACCTTCTGCTCTGTCAGCATATTTCTGCCCTTCAAATCCATTCTTAGATACCTCAATGTATTTATTTTTAAAATAAGTATGGTAATACTGTCCACTTTCCATTATTATCATGAGGCTCAAATGAGATAATCTGTAAAAAAACAAAAACAAATGTTTGTGTAACATTATACAATTGTATGTGAATTCTACATGCATATTTGTAATATATTATTGGTATATCATGTACACATGCATGTATATGGGAGGTATGTAAATGACATATTATGCATGTGTGCATTTATAAAATGTACCAATTATATATGCATATATAATGGGAATTTTATATGAACATTCATATATAATTTCTGCTACTGCTGCCACTTCTTTTGAAATAAGCTCCTTGAGAATGATAACCATGTTGTTTTTACAAGTTTGTGTCTACAGTGCTGAAATATTACCTTGAAACAGTAGTTTCTTATACATATTGCTATTATTGAATTATATCAAAGAAAATTTCAGTCAATATTATTACTTGCCATAAATGAACATGACTCACTTTAGTGCTTTAAAATGACTGTAGCACTCAGGATTGTGGAGACAAGCCAAGAAGTTGCCTGAACTCTCCTCAGTTTTCCTTGGGAATAATGTTAAATTAAACTTCTAAAAGAATTCTGGAGTGACAGAATGCTCAAAAAGACAGGCTGAAACAATTTTCCAGCCTGAGATGACAATGTAAATACAAGTACCCCAACATACAGAGGAGGGCTTGCTATCACAGTTTCTTAAATCTGCTTTTCTAAAATTAAAGGCAACTTTTGAGGGGTCAACCTTCACTTTTATCAAGCACATATATATCATTCATTTAGTTCAGGGGAAAAGGTAGCACCCTGAACTTCAGAGAATATGCAGAGAAATCAAAATCAACAGACAGAGTTTTCAAATGTCTGACAGTGAGCAATGCATACATCACAAATCAATAAACAGATAACTGACTGACCATACACATATAGTTACCAGAGAGAAGCACTCAAAAATCTGAGTTTTCAAAGCCATGAACCTTCTTGCTGGCTTCCCAGAGCACCACTTCTTAAAAAAAAACTAAGCCCCAAAGTAAAACATCACATTAGAGTATTTACACATTTTTCAGAGTCAGTGGGCATCACCACCCTTGAGAACCTCTGCCTCATTTAGAAAAGGCATGAGCCTTTGTACAAATCTTCCTAGACACATTAATTGGTGAGGGAGATCTTCCTTAATCACATTATTCTATCAGAGATACTTGATAAAGTAAAAGCAAAAAACGCATGATCAATAAACTTAGAAGGTATTCAGGAAAGCTCTGTCCCCTTGAGTAAAACAAGAACAGAATCCAGTATAGCCAGTGTTTGCAAAAGCCAAGACAAGGCATTTAGCCACAGCACAAATCAGCAATTGTGGCCTCATGCATCTGGCACAGCAGGTTAGGTGTGAGGTTTCCAGCCCCAGTGAGGCAGGTGCAACTAGAATGGGCTATCAAAGTGCAGTAAGCATGCCACCAGCCCCTAAGATCCCAGCACATAAAACCAGTGAGCAGAGTGCTGACTCTCAACACACAAAGTTTATGACAGTGTCCTCTCTGCTCTAAGAGAGGAGATCAACTTTAAAAAAATAAACAAAAATTTAAAAAAGAGCCCTGGAAACAGAAAACTACTGTGGTGGCTGGGTGACAGGGAAGATCCAGACAAAAATTCAGAAGAGGACAACAATGTCAATATGCCTAGATGTGAAGTGTCAAAGGGAAATATCAATTAGTCTCAAAGTCCAAAAATCCTCTTGGAAGAACTCAAAAGAATTTTAAAAATCAAATAAGAGAGTTGGAAAAAATTTGGGGAAAGAAATTAGAGATACGCAAAAGAATCAGGAAAAAAAGAGTCAAGAACTGGGAAAAGAACATGAAAAAATGGGGAGGAGGAGCCAAGATGGCAGAGTAGAAAGACTCATATACCTTAGCCCCGAACCCACAGCCTATAAAATATCTGTAAAGAAGAACTCCCAACAAATTATGGAGCAGTGGAAGCCACAAACAACGGAGTGGAGATTTCTATTCCAGAGAAACCTGAAAAACCGGCACCAAAGGTCTGACACACAAGGGACCAGAGCAGAGCACAGCCTTGCCTTTGCTGTGCAGACTGGAGAGAAGCAGATCTGAGCAGGCTTCAGGGACAGAATCTCCGGCAGCCACGAAGTTCCCTCCACCCACAGGCGCACAGGTCAGTGAAAGAGAATGTTTGGTGGGCTGAGAGGGGAGAGGGGAGTCTCCATAACTCGGGGCCTCTCAGGAAGCAACAGTGGAGGCAGTGGCAGACAGGAGCTCCCAAAGCAGACAGGAGCTCGGATACATTGTTGAAGGTCTCCACATAAACCTCCTGAGGGAACTGAGCCCCATGTGGTGACCCTGCCCCCACCTCAGCACCTGATCCTAATCTCACACTGAATAACAGCCCTGCCCGCCCTGAAAACTCTGAGGCTGGGAAGCAGCATTTGAATATCAGACCCCAACACTAGTGAGGCAGGGGGTGGAGAGGAATCTCAGAAATCAAGCAACTGGCTGGGAAAATGCCCAGAGAAAGGAAAAAAAATAAGACCATAGCAGGTTACTTTCTTCGTGAACAGATATTTCCTCCTTTCCTTTCTGATGAGGAAGAGCAAGGCTTACCATCAAGAAAAGACAGAGAAGTCAAGGACTCTGTATCACAAACATCCGAAATAGATATCCAATGGGCTCAGACCATGGAAGAGCTCAAAAAGGATTTTGAAAACCAACTTAGACAGGTGGAGGAAAAACTGGGAAGACAAATGAGAGAGATGCAAGAAAAGCATGAAAAATGGGTCAATGCCCTGTTAAAGGAGGCCCAAAAAATTGCTGAAGAGAATAACATCTTGAAAAATAGGTTCACTCAAATGGCAAAAGAGGTGCAAAAAGCCAATGAGGAGAAGAATGCTTTTAAAAGCAGAATTAGCCAAATGGAAAAAGAGGTTCAAAAGCTCACTGAAGAAAAGAGTTCTCTCAAAATTAGAATGGAACAGATGGAGGCTAATGACTTTATGAGAAACCAAGAAATCAGCAAACAAAACCAAAAGAATTAAAAAATGGAAGAGAATGTGAAATATCTCATTGGAAAAAAAAACTGACCTGGAAAATAGATCCAGGAGAGATAATTTAAAAATTATGGGACTGCCTGAAAACAATGATCAAAAAAGAGCCTAGACATCATCTTTCATGAAATGTTCAACGAAAACTACCCTGATATTCTAGAACCAGAAGACAAAATAAGTATTCAAGGAATCCACCAATCACCGCCTGAAAGAGATCCCAAAAGAGAAACTCCTAGGAACACTGTGTCTAAATTCCAGAGTTCCCAGGTCGAGGAGAAAATATTGCAAGCATACAGAAAGAAACAATTACAATATTGTGGAAAAACAATCAGGATAACACAAGAGCTAGCAGCTTCTACATTAAGCAATCAAAGGGCATGGAATGTGATATTCCAGAAGTCAAAGGAACTAGGACTAAAACCAAGATCACCTACCCAGCACAACTGAGTATAATACTTCAGGGGAAAAACTGGTCTTTCAAGGAAATAGAGGACTTTCACACATTATTGATGAAAAGACCAGAGCTGAAAAGAAAATCTGACTTTCAAACACAAGAATGAGAAGAAGCATGAAAAAGTAAACAGCAAAGAGAAGTCATAAGGGAATTACTAAAGTTGAACTGTTTACATTCCTACATGGAAAGACAATATTCGTAACTCTTGAAACTTTTCAGTATCTGGGTAGTTGGTGGGATTACACACACACACACACAGAGTGAGAGAGACAGAGAGAGACAGAAAGACAGAGAGAGAGACAGAGGGAGAGAGAGAGAGAGAGAGAGACAGACAGAGAGAGAGAGAGAGTGACAGAGAGACAGAGAGCACAGAGTGAATTAAATAGGATGGGATCATATCTTAAAAAAAATGGAGGTAAACGGTGACAGTGAAATGTGTTGGGAGGAGAGAGGGTGAAATGGAATGGGGTAAATTATCTCTGCTAGAAGAGACAGGCAGGAGACTTTTAGTGGAGGGCTTAGAGGAGCTGGGTGAAAAACATGAAGTTTACTCTCATTACATTTGACTAAAGGAAAGAATAAAATGTACACTCATTTTGCTATGAAAACTTATCTTACCATACAGGAAAGTGGGGGAGAAGGGGATAAGCAGGGTGGGGGGATGATGGAAGGGAGGCAATCAGAGGAGGGAGCAATTTGAAATCAACCATCTTGGGGAAGGACAGGGTTAAAGAGAGAATAGAAGAAATGGGGGGCAGGATAGGATGGAGGGAAATATGTTTAGTCTTATACAACATGATCATTATGGAAGTCATTTGTAAAACTACACAGATATGGCCTGTATTGAATTGCCTGCATTCCCAAGGGAATGGGTGGGGAGGGAGGAATGGGGAGAAGTTGGAACTCAAAGTTTTAGAAACAACTGTTGAGTATTGTTCTTGCTACCAGGAAATAAGAAATACAGGTAATGGGGAAAAGAAAGTTATCTGGCCCTACAGGACAAAAGAGAAGATGGGGAGAAGGGAAGGGAGGGATGATAAAAGAGAGGGCAAATTGGTGATAGGGGAAATTAGAATGCTCAGTGTATTTGGGTGGGGGGAGGGGACAAATGGGTAGAAAATTTGGAACCCAAAATTTTGTGAAAATGAATTTAAAAAGTTAAATAAATCAATTTATTAAATACAAAAAAGAATGTGAAAATAATGACTGAAGAAAACAACCTCTTAAAAATAGAAATAATCAAATGTGGGGGTGGAATTCACTGAAGAAAACAAGTATGTTAAAAGTAGAATTGGTGAAATGGAAAGGAAGTATGAAAGGTAAATGAAGAAAATAATTTCTTTAATTTTAGAATTAGTCAAGTAAAACCTAATGACTCTATGAGACATTAAGAATCATTCAAACAAAATTAGCAGAATAAAAAAAATGCAAAATATAACTGACCTGGAAAACAGATCAGAAGAAATGATCTAAGAATTATCAGAGTACGCAAAAGTCATAATGAAAATAAAAATAATAAAGGACTGGATATCATGATTCAAGAAATTATCAAGGAAAATTGCCCTGATATCCTAGAAACTGACGGTAAAATAGTCATTGAAAGGATCTACCAATCACCACCTGAAAGACCTTCCAAAATTAAAAATTTAACAATATTGTAGCCAAATCTCAGAACCATCAGGTCAAGAAGAAAATACTTGAAACAGCTTGAAAGACAAAAGATAGGTATTGAGCAGCCATAGTCAGGGTTATAAAAGACTTAGGAGTACTTGGAACATGATATTCCAAAATGAAAAGTGGCTTCGACTGCAACCAGAAGACAAGCACACAGAAAAATGAAGCATATGTTTTTTTTTCAGGGAAAAAGATGGACAGTCAATGAAATATGGAACTTTTAAACTTTGCTAATTAAATATCAGATCGAACAGAAATCTGATCTTCAAATGCAAGACATAAGAGAGGCATAGAATGGTAAACAGGAAGGAAAAAAATGTGTGTGTGTGTTTCTGTGTGTGTTACACAAGAAGAAGAGACTGTTTACATGGCTACATGAGTATTTCTAATTCTTAAGAATTATATCTCTAGTAAGACAGTTAAAAGGAGTATACTTGGAGGGTATGGGGATAAGTTTACTTTGAGGTGATACAAATTATTAAGAGGTAAAAAAAGAATTATACTGGGAGAGGAGGAAAGAGGGAGACAGAATGGAGTAAATTACATTAAATTAAGAGGCATGTAAGACCAACTAAAGTACAGGTAAAAAAGAAGGGGCAATCATGACTTGAACCTTAGTTTCAGGAGATTTTACTAAAAGAGGGAATAACACACAAAGTGGTATAAAGAAATATATCTTGCCCTTTAAGGAAATACAGTGGTAAAGGGAAAAAAGGAGAAGAGCCAACGAAGGGAAGGGTAGATTGAGGTGGATTGGTCAGAAACAAAATATTGATGAGAAGTAACAGGGCAAAAGCAGAGAGAAAATTACAAACGAGAAGACAGGATGAAAGGAAAGATACAGCTAGTAATCATTACTGTGAAAAGGGATGAACTCTTCCATAAAGCAGAATCAGATAGCAGAGTGAATCAAAGTCAGAATGCTATAATATGTTGTTTACAAGAAACACTTTTGAAGCAGAGAGATACACACAGAATAAATGTAAAAGGCTAGAGAGAGCATATTATACTTCAGCTGACATTGGGGAAAAAAGCAGAAGTAGCAATCCCTGATTTCAGAAAAAAGCAAAAGCTAAAAGAAATCTAATTGAAAGAGATAAGGAAGGAAACTACAACCTGCTAAAAAAAAAAAGTACCAAAGACAATGAAGCAATATCAAATACTAAATATATATGCACCAAAAGGTATAGCCTCCAAATTCTTAGAGAAGTTAAGTGAATGACAGGAAGAAATATAAAACAAAACTGTCTGTCTGTCTGTGTTCATCCTTCTTATTCAAAGAAGACGATGATATCAGAGAAATGATGACATGAATTGCATTTGACTTTGTTTTCGGTGAGGGAGGGCTATACAAGGTTACCAACCTCACTTTCTCCTCCAGTGACCAAATATTGATCAGGATGACTGTAGATGGCCCAGGATGCAACAGGAGACCTTGGCCTTTTTAGGGTGGTGTTTTCAGGTACTCACTCAGAGGATGGTAACACCCATTGAATTAACAGGCCTCTTTAAGAAGTAGTCAGGGAATGGCCCTTTTAATGAACAAAATTAAAAAAAAAAACTAAATCTACAGAAATTGTTACTAGTGATAATTAATGTAATCCAGGAGGGTCCAGAAAACTGTCATTAAGTTGAGCTTGGGCAGGGGCCTATTGTTGTCCAATATATGGGCTTCAGAGTACACTGTGTTTAAGATTTTAGGAAAGACAGAAAGAAAAGAAAGACAAACAGAAAGACAGACAGAAACAAACAAAATTTGGAAGTGAGGGACCTCAACTTCCCTCTGAGAGAGCTAGATAAATCTAACTACAAAATAAACAAAAAATAAGTTAAGGAAATAGATTGAGATTTAGAAAAGTTTCTGGAGAAAAGTGCATGAAGATAGAAAGGAATATATATGTATACATAAGTATATATGTATATATATATATACACATATATACATATATATATATACTTGTGTGTGTGTGTATGTGTGTGTGTATAATTTTCCTCAATGGTAGACGGCACTTGTACAAAACCTGACGCATTAAAATAACTCCAGTGCAGAAAGGCAGGAATGTTATATGCATCCTCTTTGGGTAATAGTATAATAAAAATTACACATAATAAAAAGGCCAAGGAAAGACAGGCTAAAAACTAATTGGAAACTAAATAATCTCGTCATAAAGACTGAGTTAGTCAAACAACGAATCACGAAACAATAAATAATTCATTAAATAGACTAACAACAGAAAGACAACATACCAAATATGGGATACAGGAAAAGTGATTCTTAGAGGAACTTTTATATCTCTAAATGTTTATATGGAGAAAATAGAGGGGAAAAAATAAGATCAAGAAATTCAGCATGAAATTAAAAAAGCTAGAAAAAAGAGCATTAAAAATTCCCAATTAAGCATCAAATCAGAGGGGAGGTTAATCAAACTGAAAGTTAAAAAAAAAACTACTAAACTAGTAAATAAAAGTAAGAGGTGGTAATATGAAAATAAAATTAAATAGATAAATATTGGGTTACTTTGACTAAAAAAAGATTGGAAAACCAAATTATCAGTATAAAAAATTAAAAGATTGGATTCACTCCCAATGAATAGGACATTCAAGCAATATGTAGCAACTATTTTGCCCAAGTGCACACAAATAAATCTGACAATCAAAGTGAAATGGATGGATATATAAAAAAATATAAATTTTCTAGATTAATAGAAGATGAAATAAATACTTAACCTCATTTTAGAAAAATACATTGGACAAGATATCAAAAAATTTTCAGGACCATATGGATTTAAACTGAATTCTATGAAATATTTAAAGAATAGCTAATTCCAAAACTGTATATTTTTTTGGAAAAATGGACGAAGAAGGAGTCCTACCAAATTATTTTTATGATATAAATATGGCACTTATGCCTAACCTGGAAAAAGCCCAAAGAGAGAAAGACAATTTCCCTAATGAATATTCATGCAAAAATTTTAAATAAAAGATTAGCAAACAGATTACAGCAATTGATCACTGGCATAACACACTATGACCTGATGGGATTTATACCAGGAATATAGGACTGGTCAAATATTAGGAAAATTATTAGCATTATTGAACATAGTAATAATAAACTATCACATGAGAAATCATGATTATCTCAATAAATGCAGAAAGTTTTTCACAAAATACAGCACTGATTTCCTGTTAAAAACACCACAGAGCAAAAGAATAAATGGAGCTTACCTTAAAATGACAAGTGGAATCTATCTAAAATCATCAGCAAAAACTACCAGTAATGGGAAATTGAAATCTTTTCCAATAAGATCGGAGGTGAAACAAGGGTGTCCATTATTACCACTGTTATCTTTAGAAATAAAAGAAGAAAAAAATGAAGGGAGTAGAATAAGCAGTGAGGAGACAAAACTATTACACTTTACAGGTTATATGATGGCATACTTATACAATCAGCTAAAAATGATTTGAAATTTTAGCAAAGCTGCACAATATAAAATAAACTCACATAAATCATCAGCATTCCTAACAAAGCCCAGCAGCAAGGGATAGAAAGTGAAATTCCATTTAAAATAAGTATAGACAACATAAACTATTTGGGAGTCCTGCCAAGAAAAACCCAAGGAATTTGTGAATACAATTACAAAACATTTTTCATACAAATAATGTCAGACCCAAACAATGGGAAAAAATAAATTGGTTATTAGTAGGCCAAGATAATATAATAAAAATGATAAATCTACCTAAATTGATTTCTTTATTCAGTACTATACCAACTACTAAAAATTATTTAATAGAGCTGGAAAAAAATAATTTCAAAATTAATCTGAGAAAACAAAGGTCAAGAATATCAAAGGAATTAATGAAAAGTAATGCCAATTAAGAAGCCTGGCTGTAACAGATTTCAAACTATAATATAAAGAATCAATCACTAAAACAATTTGATAATGACTGAGAAATAGAGGGGTGGGACAGTAGAACAGGTTGAAATCCACAAGACATAGTAGTCAATGGCTATAGTAATCTACTGTTTGATAAACCCAAAAACTCTAGTTTCTGGAATAAGAAACTTTTTCACAAAGAACTGCTGGGAAAACTGGATAACAAGATAGCAGATTGTAGGTGTAGACCAATATCTCACACTGTATACCAACAAAACGCCAAAAGAGGTATATTATTTAGTCATAAAGGGTGATACAATAAGCAAATTAGTACAGCAAGAATAGTTAACCTGTCAGATACAAGAAGAGAATATATGAGAAAGAAAAGATCTACAGCATTATAAAATGCAAAATAGATAAATTTGATCACAATAAAGATTTTGCACAAACAAAACTAACTCATTTGAGGTGAGAAGGAAAGCAGAATGCTGGAAAACTTTATTTACATCCAGTGCTTCTGATAAATGCATCATTTCCCAAATATCTAGAGAAATGAGTCAAACTTTCATGAATCCAGTCATTCCTTGGTTGATAAATGAACAAAGGATATGAACAGGCAGCTTTCAGAAGAAGAAATTAAAATTATCTTTAGTCACATGAAAAAATGTTTTAAATCACTATTGAATAAAGAAATACAGATCAAAATAACCCTGAGGTGTCACACCACACCTATCAGATTTGCTAACATGACAAAATAGGAAAATGTGAAATGCCTGAGAAAATGTGGGAAAATTCAAACACCGATTTGTGGTTGATAGAATTGTGAACTGATCCAAACATTCTGTTAATCAATTTGGAACTATGCCCAAGGGTCATCAAACAGTGCATACCCTTTGATCCAGCAATGTCCCTAAAATGTATGTAACACAAAAAGATCATAACAAAGGGAAAAGGAACTACATGTACAAAAATATCTGTAGCATCTGGTGACAAAGAATGAGAAGTTGAGGGAATGCCCACCAATTGGGAAATGGCTAAACATTTTGTAGCATACAAATGCAATGCTATTATTGTGCTAAAAGAAATGATGAGCACGAAGATTTCAGATAAAAACCTCAAAAAAACATAAACTTATGTGGAATAAAGTAAGGAGAACCAGAACATTGTACATATGCAGCTGCAGCAATATTGTGAGATAATCAGCTATTGACTCACCTAGCTCTTCTCATCAATACTGTGATTCAAGACAATTTCAAAAGCCTCATGATGAAAAATGCTGTCCACATCCAGGGAAAGAACTATAGAATCTAAATATAGATCAAAGCATACTATTTTCACTTTTTTCATTTTTTTGTGATTTTTCACTTGTGTTTCTTTCACAGTTTGATTAATGTAGAAATATGTTTACATGATGGCATATGTATAACCTATATCAGATCATGTGATGTCTTGATAAGAGGATGTGAGGGAGAAAGGAAAAATTTTGGAGCTTAATTTTGTTTCAAAATGAATGTTGAAAACTATTTTTACATGTAATTATAAAAATAAAATATTATTTTTGAAAAAGGAAATTTTAATTATTATCTCAAGTGATATCAAGGATATCAAATGATATCAAATGATATCAATCAATCAATAGATATCAAGGGCTATTGAAAGCTAAAAAACCCACAGAAAACAAAAATGAAGAGAAAAATTAAAGCTATGCTTTCACTCACATGAAATCTTTCCCTGCTGTCACAGATTAAAACTCATATATAGCTTAGTAAGTAATCTTAATGAACTGAAGAAAGGAAAAACATCCCAAAATATCTATCACCTGGAAGGTGGAATACATTAGATTTGATGAGCCTTTGTAAAATTAGCTTACCTTGTCATTGGGAAACTGATTCAAAATTGACTGCCAGATTCATATTCTAAGTATTCCTATATGGTAGATTTTGTGCCTTGCTGATATAGACTTAAAGAAGCCATAGTCATGTCCCCATCATCATAAAGTCTCAGAGTAATTTCATGATTTTACTACTGTTAATACTATTCATTACAACAATAATAATAATATTTGAAACCTAGGGACCACAGTTGCCCAAAGCACTCATATTAACTGGTTTTAATCCTGAGTGATTTTTCTTTTATTTCCTTTTTTTCTTCTTTCTCTTTCTTCTATTTCCCTACCTGGAGCTGAAATCCAAGATTTCCAAAACTAAATAGTAAACTTTGTATCTAAATTCCCCCTGATGTGTAAGAGTATGCATAGGTACCTGTATAGGTAGCAATGCATATGTAAAAATTATCTCTTTTTTCAGCCCATAGAAAAAGGACAAAAAGGAACCATATAAATAGATACAGAAATATTGCAAACTCAGCCTTTGGAAGGGAAAGGAACTTGAGGATTACAGAAGGGCAAATCTGACAATTTGGAGTTTCCTCTTTTTCTGTTTTTATTCAGGTATTTTTAGTTTTCAACACTCATTTCCACAAGATTTTCATTTCCAACACATTTGGAGGGAAGGAGCCAAGATGGCTAAGTAGAAAGAAGCACACACGCTTAGCTCTTACTCCACAGCCCACAAAATACCTATAAAGAAGAACTCTCAACAAATTCTAGAGTAGCAGAAGCCACAGAACAACGGAGTGGAGGAAATTTCTGTCCCAGAGAGACTTGAAAGATCGATGGGAAAGGTTACTCATGCACCAGACGTGGAAGAGAACACAGCCCTGCATTGGCCACGTGGCAGTGAAAGGAGCAGGTCCGAGCAGGCTTCTGGGACAGAATCTCCTCCTGAAAAAGACCCAAGCAGAGAAACTCCTAGAAACATTGTGGCCAAACTTCAGAGTTCCCAGATCAAGGAGAAAATACTGCAAGCAGCTAGAAAGAAACAATTTGAGTACTGTGGAAATATAATCAGGATAACACAGGATCTGGCAGCTTCAACATTAAGGGATTGAAAGTCTTGTAATAAGATGTTTCAGAAGGCAAAGGAACTGGGATTGAAACCAAGAATCACCTACCCAGGAAATGTGGGTATAATAGCTCAAGGGAAGAAATGGTCATTCAGTGAGATATACAACTGTCAATCATTCTTGTTGAGGAAAAGACCAGATCTGTATAGAAAAATCTAACTTCCCAAGGCAAGAATCAAAAGAAGCATGTAATGGTGAACAGGAAAGAAAAATCATAAAAGACTCTCTAAAGCTGAACTGTTTATATTACTACATAGAAAGAAAATATTTTTTAACTCTTGAATCTTTTCTCAGTATTTGGGTAGATGGAGAGATAGTACATACACACATAAACTCTCTCTCTCTCACACACACACACCCATACACATAGATAGATAGTACAGGGTGTGTTATATCAGAAGAGATGATATCCACACACAAAAAAAAATAAAATAAAAAATTAAGGGGTGAAGGAGGAAAATTCTGGGAAGAGAAAGGGAGAAATGGAATGGGGCAGGCAATAACTCATAAAAGAGATAAGAAAAATCTCATTCAATGGAAGATTTAAGGGAGAAGGGGAGAGAGAGGGGAAAATAAAGCTACCCTCTCCACATATGGCTGAAGGAGAGAATAACATGTTCACAAATTTGATATGAAAATTTATACCACATCACAGGAAAGAAGCGGTGACAAATGGGGTGAGGGGATCATTAGAAGGGAGGGCAAATGGGAGAAATTAACAATAGAAATGAACACTTTCGAGAAGGGACAAGGTCAATTGAAGGGGGAAAAACAAGGGGGAATAAAATAGGACAGAGGGCAATATAATTAGTATTACACAACATGGTTATTATGGAAGTCTTTTGCAAAAGAACACATATTTAGTATGTATTGAAATGGCTCCCTTCTCAGTGGGGCTGGGGAGGGAGCAGGAAAGGGAGAGAAATTGGAATTCAAAGTATTAGAAACGAATGTTGAGAATTTTTATTGCATATAATCGGGAAATAAGAACTACAGGGAATGGGGTATAGAAATTGATCTTGCCTTACAAGAATAGAGAGAGGATGGGGATAAGGGAAGGTTGGGGTGTTATAGAAGGGAGGGTACATTGAGGGAAGGAGTGATCAGAATATAAGGTATTAGGAAGTGGGTGGAGAGAAGTGATGGGGAGAAAAATTGGACATGTTACAAAGTGAGGTTAAAGCAATTAGTATCAAAACAATTGACTGACTTAATTACTGAGACTAAATCAATGACATCTTCAGTTTGGGGAAAAGAATTTCAGTCTAAATTTCCTAGAGGAAGGTAGCCTCATGTAAAATTTGCATTGATTTCAAAGTTACAGTTTTAATGGTAAATTTGATTTTATGAATGCTATTTAATAAGGAACTAGAACATGTATAGAA
Source organism: Bettongia penicillata ogilbyi (assembly GCA_023548195.1). Classification (NCBI taxonomy): domain Eukaryota; kingdom Metazoa; phylum Chordata; class Mammalia; order Diprotodontia; family Potoroidae; genus Bettongia; species Bettongia penicillata. Next base: position 6,844,344 of record JAJHZJ010000035.1, on the reverse strand, counting down.
AGGCATGCAAGCTTCTTAATATTTGCCTCAAAAGATGTTCCTTAGCCAAAATGAAAAGTATAATCATATTTGAAACCTAGGTATTGGAACTTGCCATGTTTTAGATGCTATGGGATTATTAGGTGACTGTTCTTCAGAGTCTAACTCCAGGTATGGGTAGCAAGAAAGTTGATCTGAGGCTCCAACCCATGATGTCAGTAAACTGGTGAGATACTAGTATGAACTGCAAAAGGTGATCTCATGGGAAGGGTGGAAGAGTGGCTGTTCAGCCTGGGCTGAGGTAGAATTCTCCTGACTCAATTTCCCCACGGGCACCTTTCAGACCTTAAGCCTGACTGAATATTCACAAGTGGATAACGTAATCCTGCCTGGAACTGACATGAAGTCGGGGAGATATTGCATCACTGCAGTGTTCCTACTCTTGGTGGCAATTTTCTATAGTCAAAAGATTTGCAAGCTTAATACTAGATCTATTCAATTATAGATTATTGGTAGGAGAACATCCAAGGTTAAGTCTAAAATTAAGCTATTAGGCTTAGGACTTTAGACCAACAACAGTAAGTTAGGATCCTTTAATTCTTAGTAATATTGTGGAGACAATTAGGTCAAGAACTTGTGAAGTTAGCAACTTAAATATTATTTGTGTCTCAGTTGGTTAATGTTTAAAAAAAATTCTTTTGTGGTTCATATTGTAAATGCTTTAAAAAGAAGTATCACCTGACCAAAAGTTTGAATTGTTTTATCTATTATAAAATGTGTTAAAAAGTGAAAAATGAAAAATTTTTTAAAAAAAGATTTTCATTTACAAATTTTCTCCCCATATTTCCCTCTACCACTCACCCTGAGATGGCATGCATTACAATTATCCCTTCCATCGATCTGCCCTCCCTTTTATCACCCCCTTTTATCTCCTTCCCCTTTATTTTCTAGAAGTGCAAGATAGATGTCTATGCCCCATTGATTGTTTATCTTATTTCCCAGTTGCATGTACAAGCTATTTTTAGCATTTGTTTTTTTTTTAAAACTTTGAGTTCCAAATTCTCTCCCTTTTTACCTCCCCATCCACCTTCAACAGGACAGTAAAAATTCAGTATTCGTTTAACTTGTGTAGTTCTACAAAACACCTCACAATAGTCATATTGAGAAAGACTATTTTCCTCCATCGTGTCTCACCCCCCAATTATTTTATTTTTTCCTTTGACCTTGTCCCTTTTCAAAAGTGCTTGCTTATGACCTCCTCCCCTAATCTTCTCTCTCTTCTATAATCCCCTTTATACTCCCCCCACCACTTTCCTGGGGGGTAAGATAATCAACTGAGTGTGTATATTATTCTCTCCTAAAGTCAAATCTGATTAGAGTAAGGTTCACTCATTCCTTCTCCTCTCCCCTTTCTTGCCCTCCATTGTGAAACGTTTATCATGATTTTCTTTCCTTACGATCATTTCTCTTAATAATTTTTCTTCTACTTCTTTTTTGTGGTTTCAAAATCCTATTTCAACTCCTCCATGTCCTATGAGTAATTCATAATTCTCTTGGAGACTTGTATTCTTTTTTCTTTTATTTGATTTTTAAAATTTATTTATTTATTTTTTTAGTTTTCAGCATTCATTTCCACAAGATTACAAGTTCCAAATTTTCTCCCCTTCTCTCCTGTCCCTGCCCAACAAGACACCTTGCATTGTAATTTTCCCTTCCCCCAATCTGCCCTCCTTTATGTCATGTACCTCTGTTCCCTTATCCTCATCCTCTCTCTTGTGGGGCAAGATAGATTTCTATACCCCATTTCTGTATTTCTATTTCACAGTTTCATGTAAAAACAGTTCTCAACATTAATTCCTACAACTTTGAATTCCAACTTCTCTCTTTTCTTCCCTCCCCACCCATCCACACTGAGAAGGCAAGCAATTCAATACAAGCTATATATGTGTATTTATGCAAAAGACTTCCATAATAGTCCATTCTATCCTGCCCCCCCCAATTCTATTCCCCCTTTTGACTTTGTCCCTCCCCAAAATTGTTTATTTTTAATTACTCCCTCCTTCCATTTGCACTACTTTCTATCATCCCCCCATACCACACTTGTCCCATTCTCCCCTACTATCCTGTAATCTAACCTAGATTTTCATACCAAATTGAGTGTGCATGTCATTTCCTCCTTAACCCAAATGTGATGAGAGTAAGTTTCACTTTTTCTCTCTCACCTCTCCCCTTTTCCCCTTCATTGAGGAAGCTTTGTTTTTCCTCTTTTATGACAGATAATTTGCCCCTTTCCATTTCTCCCTTTCTCCTCTCAATTTATTCCTCTCTCACCCTTTAATTTTACATTTTTACATATCATCCCTTCCTGTTCAACTCACCTTGTGCCCACTGTTCACACACACATGCATATACATATATACAGACATACATGTACACATGTATATCTGTACATATGTATACATGTATATCTGTGTATGCATATGTGTATATATACATACATATATGTATATATACATATATGTATACAATCCCACCAACTATCCAAATACTGAGAAAATTTTCAAGAGTTACAAATATTACCTTTCAATGTAGAAATGTGAACAGTTCAACTTTAGTAACTCCCTTACGATTTCTCTTTCCTGTTTACATTTTCATGCTTCTCTTGATTCTTGTGTTTGAAAGTAACATTTTCTATTCAGCTCTGCTCTTTTCATCAAGAATCCTTGAAAGTCCTCTATTTCGTTGAATGGTCTTTTTCCCCCTGAGGTTTTGCTGGGTAGATGATTCTTGGTTTTAATCCTAGTTCATTTGATGTCTGGATTATCATAATCGAAGTCTTTTGAGTCCTTAATGTAGAAGCTTCTAGATCTTATGTTATTTCCCCTATACTTAGATTATTTCTTTCTGGCTGCTTGCAATATTTTCTCCTTGACCATCCTCCCTTTTGGAAGCTTTTGATGTAGGATTTTTGACTCTACTGTCCTCCTCTGGTTGTATGCCCCAATCTTGTCTCCAAGGTAAGATTTTATAGTCTGAATTCTTTTTATGATGTTTACCTATCTTCCCACTCAATCACTTGACTGTCTAAGTCTTTATCAAGGTAGAACTCTGCTTCCAGTGGGGATGGGGATTGGGATGGGTGTACTGCCCCAGGCTTCAGGGAATTTGTATCAGCTGCTAGATCACCCCACTGTCTGCAGGCTCATAGCTCTGGAATTAGTCTCTGCTGAACCTGTAGCTGCCACTGCTCTTCTCCATCATGACTACTCCCACCTCCCTGGTGCTGAGGCCAGACCTGGTCCAACAATATATACTCCTCTTTCACCTATGTCCCACACAGTTTTCCCCCTTACCATTTGGACATTTGTTGGTTGAGAAGTCTGGAAACTGCCACAGATGCCAATGATTCAGTAAAAACGTTAAAAAAAAAAGGAAAGAAAAGAAAATGAAGGATGCATGGGAAGTTTCTCAGGCAGATGTACAATAGGAGAATCAAGGGGGCCACATACTGTTTGAGGAGGTAGGGGAGGATTTTACTCATCAGGAGGTCACAGATTTTTTGAATCCTTTCCCCAAATGGATGGGAGAATCCTTGGTATCTTGGATGGTGAGAATCAGTGAAAAAGACACATTTCCTCAGGAGAGAGAGAAAAGTAAATAGTAAATATATTCAAAGTCAGGACAGATTGGCAAGAAAAGAATTATTTACTGCTCTATTGAGATCAGGGGAATATTTTGGAAGAAAATGACATTTCAAATAATGAACTATATAAAATGTACTGAGAAAAGGGAATTGTTATTAGATTGAAAAGGGTAATAAGAACTACTCCTACAGAACCTTCTGAAACATTGTATCCAAGTTCATCATACCTGAAGGGAGAATAGGAAATTGGACAGATGTCAGTCCAGATGAAAGTATGCCTCTAGTCAGAATGATGACCCCCAAACTGCACATTAAAAAACAGTAAACAGTGAATTAGGCTATAATAGTCAGTTCATGAATTTCAAAAGCATGGTTAACCTTACTGTACCTGCTTCTGTTCATTGTCTTGTTTCTTTTTGACTTTGAATGGAATGAAGTTAGTGAAGACTTCTCAGTGCTTAACAAAACACTTTTAGTAGATGATTAGGCCTAAGTTTCAGTTTTCCAGAAGTTATGTGACTTTTGGGAATATGAAACTTAAACTCCCCCCACTTGGCTTGCCACGTCAACATAACACAACCCACTTTGACTTGCCATATCAGCATATCATAACCCTTCCTTGCCCCTTTGGGTTGCCATATCAGCATAATACAACCCCCCACCCCACCCTTGGGTTTCCACATCAACATCCACATCAACATAATGCCTATTGGTTATTCCATTGCTTCCTTGTCCCCTATACACAGGTAGAATGTCACATTTAGATTGTGAACATGCCTCCCAGCCATTGAGAGTAGCGGGGTGGGATCCGCGTTAGCACTATATAATCTCTATTTTCACCTTGTGTAATTGCCTCACTCTCCTGATTACTTCCCAGAGAGGAGATGTGTTTTCTCTTGAGATTGTAATAAAATTTTGCTGCTTTGTTTCTGTCTTGAGAAGTGACTGATTTTTATTTGAGTAGGTGGTCTCCAACCCACACAGCTTATTTATATGTTCATCTTGCTTGTGAGATTTGTTTTCTGAAGGCTCAATATCCTCCACCTGCAGATGCCTGACAACTAAAACTAAATGTTACCCCTTGTCCATAACTGTGATGTGTTACACCTAGACCTGGCATCAACCAAGCTCTGGATACCAGCTAAAGAACTGACCTCTAGAAGGTGACCTCTTGGAACAGGGACAGCTGTATATTCAATTTTAGTAGAAAGTATCCCTGGAAGACATGACTTTCACCACTTACTTCAATATTTTATGCCCTATTCATTTCAGAGGGGAATGATGGAATGCGGATGCTCAAGTCCTAGCCTTAGATAATGTTTGATGTGCTTATTTTGTGTGATCCCTGTTATATTGTTCTAAAAATCTATTGACACCAGTTGCCTAAGATATTGTTTTATATGATTGTTTTCTGTCATCCCTGTTAAAGTTCTGTTGATATGACCGAACTCTGCAATGAATGCAAAAGATCTTGGGATCACATGTAATCGTAATTTAAATGGAAAAATCTTACCCCTTAATTAATAGGCCCATACAATCTGCCTGGGTCACATGGAAGCCTGAGTCACATGAGTTTGTGGTGGGAGAAACTTGCTGAGTGGGTAGAGCAGGAAGGGTGGAAAAGGAGGAGGCAGAGCTAGAGCAGAGCTGAGAGAAAATTTGGTCAGATCAGTCAGAGTTAAGGGAGAGAGAGAAAAGTAGGCACATAGCTAGTGTGCGTGTGTGTGTGTGTGTGTGTGTGTGTGTGTGTGTGTGTGTGCGTGAGAGAGAGAGAGAGAGAGAGAGAGAGAGAGAGAGAGAGAGAGAGAGAGAGGGTTTCTTTATGATTTTGTTTAAGGAAGCCTGTCTGTGATTTGTTTAAGGGAGCTGGTTTGTGGAAAGTCTAAGAAAGGGAAGGTTTGGGGTAGACATTGCCCTCTGCATTGTTATTGTATATAGATTTCCTTGTTACTAAGACTAATTTGGTCTGGTGTCTGAATAAATGCTTTGGTTCTGTCTTCTATGTGGAAAGTCTGCATATTTCACAATTCAGAATTGTACTAGCACATGCATGGCTGCTGTAGATGCTGTGAATATCACATTGGCACTACAGCATTCAATGAGGGAGAGATTGGAAGCAGTCATAGACATCCCTCCCATCTGAATCAAGTCCACTTTGATGTACAGTAGCCTGTCTTCTGAACAGTGAAAAGGACAGCAGACGAAAGGGACAAGTTGACTAACCTTTTTTCTTAATAATCAACAGAAAAGGAGAGTTCTGTAAACAATTCAACAATAGGAACCATCACCACCACCACCACAACAGTTCTTTCCCCTAAGAGAGATGACTGTCAATCAATAGTTCTGCAGGCAGCCCTAGTCACTGAAAGTTAATCAGGATTTGTCTGTATTTTTTAAAAAGAAGCGTCAATCAAACACACAACCTATATGGCTAGTAAAACTTCTGATTGAAGCCAATAACAGATTTGGAAATGATTTAGAAACATAATTTGGAAATGATTAGAGAAATAAGTAAAAAACACAGTAGAAAACATTACATTTTAAAACTAAGTTAACCTATGTCTCACTGGAATCCTTATGTATTTTTCTTAGTTTTCCCTATTTCTATTTGAATTTGACATCATTATCCTGATGAACACATCCATATGCATATCTATCCTCTATGTGGAAGATATCTTTATGGTTTTATAGAATGACTCCTTTCTGTCAACTCAAATTGCTTAAGTAGCTCAAATCAGTTGTAGATGTAAATATTGCTATGGTACATTACAGTTATAGCATTGTCATACCCATTAACTATTTTGACTTTCATAACAGCCCCATGAAGTATTGCAAGTATTAATTATTATTTCCATTTTATAGACCTCAGAAAGGTTGAGTGATATGATCAATGCCTTAAGTTAGTGTTGGATTAAAAATGTGAAAGTTGATTATTCTATTAAGTCTATCAGGAAGCAAGAAAACAGGAACAAGAAGTGGGAACAATTGACCTAGGAGTTTAATGAATACAGTTATAGTAAGCTGTATGTCAAAACTCACATACCTTACTGTTAATATAACTTGACACATGGCATCTTAATTACCTTACCTATATACCAATTAGTACATGTAACTAGAAACAACAAACCAACAGCATTTATTATTTACAAATAACAACCCAGATTGTACATTCATTATTCACCACAAATATATCCTTTCACACATTTGCAGAAACAGAAGTTATAGAACTGATTTTTACAAAATGATCCAGAAGACAAATGCTACCCTGTAATCTGCTAAAATATGTCTAGAAATATGCATATTTATTTTTTCTGTTATACTATGTTTTCATGCCACTTAATAAATATTGCCAAGTTCTTATTTTACTTCAACTACTTTTTAAAATAAATGATTTACTTCTAAATATTTGCCCAAACATGGCTTCTTCACTCTCAGAATATATTAGTCATATAGCAAAGTCATAATGTTAATGAATGAAGCCCAATTGAATAATGTAAATCATGAATGATATTGTTAAAATAGACTTTCTAATGGCATCAAGAAGAACGTCATTATCTATGGAAGTTAACTAGACTGCCTGGGGCTTACTCTTTAGACTAACAGTTATTAAGTAGTAAAAAAAATTCATAATTCTTTGCTTTACTGTCAGTATACATTTATACATTCCTTTTCTAAACATAAATACTCAAAAATTAAAGAAAATAAAATAATTAAGTCAATATTAAAGAGCTCTAATAATTCAGTACTTTATACACTGATTAAATATGCAATTTTTCAAACACATATTAGAAAAAAAATTCTATGTGGAAGTTCCCCAAAATTGTCCACTTTTAACCTGCTTTACAAAAATTAACTATAAGAATGACTGACCCCACTACTGATGGGGTTATTGGGGAGACTATAACAAAATACAATCTCAACACCACTGAGTAGAAGGACACTTAGAACTAGTCTGCATGCTTTGATTGTGGGAGATAAATCAATCAATAAACATTTATTAAGTGTATACTATGATCCAGACACTGTACTAATGGTGCTGCCAAAGATGGAAACAGTGAAATCTGAAGGAGAAACAGGATTAGGGAGAAATATACTAAGTTTTTTTTTTTATGTTTTTGAGTTTAAATTACTGGTGAAACAAAGAGATAGAGATGCCTTGTAGGAGAAAATGGGACTATTCTTAAAAAACACTCAGAATTTAGGAGAAGAGAATCAGGACAAGAACAAATATAAAAGTAATATAATTCTAAGCTTGTTTCTCATAATGGTAATTTAAATGGGAAGATCTTTCCCAGTCATTAATAGGCCCATGTGACATGCCTGGGTCACATGGAAGTCTGACTCTCATGAGTCTTTGTTCAGAGGAGCTTGTTGAATAGTGGAGTGGTAAGGGGTTCAAACAGGAAGGGTGGAACAGGAAGAGGTAGAGCTAGAGCAGAGGTGAAAAGAAATTGATGAGAGCACTCAGAACTGAGAAAGAGAGATAAAAGCAGGCAGCTGGCTAGTGAGAGTGAGAGAGCTTGGTTGTGATTTTGTTTAAGAGAGCCTGTGTGTGATTTCTTTAAGGGAGCTGGTTTGTGGGAAGGTTTGGGGCTGGTGTTGCCCTCTAAATTGTTACTGTGCATATATTTCTTAGTTACTATGATGGATTTGGCTTTCTGGTGTTGGGCTTTAGTTTTCTAGTGTCTGAATAAATGTTTTGGTTTTGTCCTCCATGTGGACAGTGTGTTGTATTACATGATAGAGAATTGTGCCAGCATATTTATGGCTCCACAGGCCCTGTGAATATGATGTGGATGCTACAAATGCCAATGGGCATGGGATTTCCAGACCTCTCTTTCAAGATAGAAGACATTTAGGGGAAGAAATAGATATCCCAGGATGAGAGATTTTACCTTATTCCTCTCTAGCAAGAGAATGGGCTAAAAAGCACAGGTCTCTGTCAAAACTGGGAACTGAGGCTAGTCAGAGCTGGGAAGAACAGAGGTAAGCAGAACCAGTTAAGTTTCTTTGTGGGAAAGCCCTAGCAGAGGCAGGGGATAGTCTAGGAGATGCCTTTATCTCCAGTAATCTAACCTGCATTGAATTCTTGGTTACTATGATGGATTTGGTCTTCTGGTGTCTGAATAAATGTTTTTCTTCTGCCTTCTATAAGAAGAGTCCCTTATATTTTGCAATTCAGAACTGCACTGCGATATTCATATCACCACCAATGCTGTGAATATTACCTTGGGGATACATTTCTAATCCTCATTACTTGTGTGACATCAGCCTTGGTTTCCCCAACAGTATAATGAAACTTCTAAGATCCGTTCCAGCTTTGTGATTCTATGATCCATATCAAGAAGTTGAAAGTAAATGATGAACAACCAAAGGAATCAACAAAAGATGCAAAGAGATTTCCTAGCTTTCAGAACTAAAGGAAAAGAAAGTATACAGCAATAGTGAATGGAAAAAAAGTCTCAAAAATTTCATAGCTAGGCAAGGAAGATGAGAAGTGGAAAATTGTCACTGGATTTGACAATTATGATGTTGCTGGCAAAATGTGAAAGAGAAATTTCAATAATGTTGACAGAATAGAATTATGATTACAAGAAAATGTAGAAAGTATAGATAGCAAGGAATAGGATGGTAGTAGGGAATGGAGATATAGAGAAGTGCATTTTTTTTCTAAGAAGGTTATCAGCAAATTAAAAGTTTCTCTCTGAATTCCTGACATTAACATATTAGGTCATGGAGGTGCTAATGTGCTTGTTGTTTTTAAATAAATGCACTAGATTATGTTACATAATCTACCAATAATGGAAAATAAAGACCAAATTTCTTGTTACCACCTACTAATACGTTCAGATGTTTAGATTGGCAGGGTGGCATAGTATTAAATATGTGCCCTTTCTCTCTGTCTTTGTTTCTGTATCTCTCTCGTTCAATTTCATTTTCATTTCTGAATTATCGCCCTCCCACCAGCTACTCCCTTATTCACTGATAAATGAAGAAAACCAGAAAAGAATCTGCTAGAAATATACATACACACAGTCAAGCAAAACTACCCCCTTCACACACACACACACACACACACACACACACACACACATTTAGTCTTATGAGAAAAAAAAAGGAAGAAGAAAGCAGTGCTTTAATTTATACTCTGAAGATTCAAGTCTCTATCTGGCTTTGAGTAGTATGTTTCATCACAAATATTTTACAATGATGGTTGGTCATTATGTTGATCAGAGTAACTAAGTCTTTCAAAGTTAAAATTACAATATTCACAAAATTTTGAACATAATTCCAAATCGCTTTCCAGAATGACTAGACCAGTTCACAACTCTACCACAGGTGCACCAAAGTACCTGTTTTCATGGGTGGAGTCAATATGGTGGAGTAAAAGGATGGACCTGCTCTAGCTGTTACCCCCATAGCCCATGAAATGCCTCTATAAAGGAATATAAACAAATTCTAGAACAGCAGAAACCACAAAAAGGCAGAGTGAGAGAAATTTTCTGCCTGAGATATCCTGGAAGGCCGTCAGGAAAGGTCTATTGCACCAGGCTCAGAGTGGAGCCCAGCCCAGCCTTGGCTGTGCTGTGCAGCAGGGACAGGAGCAGAGCAGGCTCTGAGACAGGAGCTGTGATTCCTAGATTTCTCAACTCACAAATGCCAAAGACAGTCTCAAAGGAGAGTGAGAAAGCCTTTGCACCTGGATGAGAAGGGAACAGGTTCCTCCCCTAGACCTGGCCCCAGGTGGAGGCTGCAGCAGCAGAAGCATCCATTTTCAGAGCCCTCTAGCCTAAAGACCCTGCAGGAACTGAGCAACCAATTTGAGGTTCAACCATGAGGAGTTGTCTTGGGGTGAAGAAGAGTGCTTGGCACGGTAGAGCTGGTGGAGGCTCCAGAAAGGGAATTCTACGTGCAAATCCTGGGCAGAAAAGCTTTGGTAGCTCTCAGGCTAGAGCACAGGTCAGGAGAGGAGTAATTCCTCTCACTTGATTGTGTTACCTTAGAAAAACTGAGAACCTACATGTTCCTAGAGTATACTCTCCTCTTGACAAAGGACTCAAAAGTCAAGTAACTGCCTGGGAAAATGCCTAAAAGAGGGGGAAGAAATAAGACTGTAGAAGGTGACTTTCTTGTTTAATGGGGATTTTCTTCCATCTTTTCAGATGAGGAAGAAGAAGGTTTACCATCGGGGGAAGACATAAAAATCAAAACTTCTGCATCCAAAGCAAGTATGCAATGGTCTCAGGCCATGGAAGAGCTCAATATGGATTTCGAAAACCAAGGAAGAGAAGTGGAGGAAAAATTTGGAAGAGAAATGAGAGTGATGCAAGAAAATTATGAAAAATGAGCCAACAGCTTCCTATAGGAGATGCAAAAAATGCTGACAAAAATTATACCTTCAAAAATAGACTAACTCAAATGGCAAAAGAGGCCCAAAAACCCAATGAGGAGAAGAATGCTTTAAAAAGCAGAATTAGCCAAATAGAAAAGGAGGTTCAAAAGGTCACTGAAGAAAATGGTACTTTAAAAATTAGAATGGAGTAGATGGAAGCTGGATTTTATGAGAAATCAAGAAATTACAAGACAAAAACAAAAGAATAAAAAAATGGAAGACTATGTGAAATGTATCATTGAAAAACAACTTACCCAGAAAATAGAGCTAGGAGAGACAATTTAAAATTTATGGGACTACCTGAAAGCCATAATTAAAAAAAGAATATAGATATCATCTTTCATGAAATTTTCAAGGAAAACTGCCCTGATATTCTAGAACCAGAAGGTAAAATAAATATTGAAAAAGCAACCTGTCACCTTATGAGATTCCAAAAGGAAAACTCCTGGAATGTTATAGCCAAATTTCCAGAGTTGCCAGGTCAAGGAGAAAATATTGCAAGCAACCAAAAAGAAACAATTTGGATCCTGTGGAAATAAAAACAGAATAACACAAGATCTACCAGCTTCTACATTAAGGGATTGAAGGGCTTGGAATATGATATTACAGTAGTCAAAGAAACTATGATTAAAACCAAGAATCATCTACCCAGAAAAACTGAGTGTAGTACTTCAGGAGAAAAAAATGATCATCCAATGAAATAGAGAACATTCAAGAATTCTTGATGAAAAGAACAGAGCTGAATAGAAAATTTCAATTTCAAACACAAGAATCAAGAGGAGCATGGAGAACTAAACAGAAAAGAATCATAAGGGTCTTACTAAAGTTGATCTCTTTCCATTCCTACATGGAAAGATAACATTTGTAACTCTTGATACCTTTCACAGTATTTGTGCAGTTGGAGAGATTATACATATGTGTGTGTGTGTGTGTGTGTGTGTGTGTGTGTGTGTGTGTGTGTGTGTATAGACAGAGAGTACCGGGTGAGTTGAATAGGAAAGGATGATGTCTAAAAAAATAAAGTTAAGGGGTGAGAGAGGAATACATAGGGAGGAGAAAGGGAAAACTGGAAGGAGCAAATTATCTCTCATAAAAGAGGCAAGAAAAAGATTTTTCAATGTAGGGAGGAGAGGGGCGAGATGAGAAGGAAAAAGTGAAGCTTACTCTCCTTACATTTGGCTTAAGGAGGGAATAACACACACACTAAATTAGTATGAAAATCTATCTTGTGCTACAGGAAAGTAAGAGAGAAGGAACTAAGTGGGATGTGGGTGGGTGATAGAAGGGAGGGAAAATGAGAGGAGGGAGTAATTAGAAGTAAACACTTTTGGGGAAGGACAAAGTCAAAAGGGATAATAGAATCAATGAGGCAGGATAGGATGGAAGGAAATATAGTGTTTCACAACATGACCGTTATAAAAGACTTTTGTATGGCTATACACGTGTAACCTGTATTGAATTGATTGCCTTCTCACTGGTAATGGGCGAGGAGGGAGGATGGGAGATCAGTTCGAACTCAAAGTTTTAGGAAGTAATGTTGAGAATTGTTTTTGATTGCTACTGGGCAAGAAGAAATATTAGTCCTGGGGTACAGAAATATACTTTGCCCTACACAAAAGAGAGAAGATGGCAATAAGGGAAGGGAGGGGTGTGATAGAAGGGAAGGAACTTTGAAGGAACTGGTATTCAGAATGCACAGTGTCTTGGGGGAGAAGGGAGAGATGGGGAGAAAATTTGGAGCTCAAAATCTTGTGGAAATTAATGTTGAAAACGAAAAATAAATTAATTAATTAAAAAAATAAAGCACCAGTTTTCCCATAGTCCTCTCAGCATTTGTCATATTTTTCTTTTTTGATAACTTCTATATAGACTGTTGGATAGGAGGCCATGCCTGAGAATTAGTTGACTTTTCATTTTTCAAATTTTTAGGTCCTTAAGGAATTGTTTTTCATATGTCTAATGATAATTTTCAGTGTCATATTCTGAAAATTACATATTCACAACCTGTGACCATTTATAAATTTAAGAATTGCTCTTACTCTTATAAATTTGACTCAGTACTTGTTAGATTTTAGAAATGAGATCTTTACTTTAAAAACTACAGATTTTCCTCAATTTCCTATAATGTTTTCATATTCAAATCGTGGTACGTTGACAACTACCAGTCTTGAAACCCTTTTGTGTCCCATAGAGATCCAACCAAGTTGCATGATTATACTACTTTTTTTTTTTGCTTATTAAAATGCTCGTCTTTTTTTCCACCTACAGACATATGTGGGGACAGATTGTCTTCATGTGCTTCAATAAAAACATCACGACAAGGTGAATGCAGAAGCAGAATGCAGAAAAGAAAATCTAACTCTTATTAAGACGTACAAAACAGAGATTTGCAAAATATTGCTACTTTTTCAGTATATTGCTTGTTTTGGGAAATACAAGCATTTTTCACAAAAATATCAATATTAATATGTGATGAACTTAATATTTAGTGCAGTATATGTATGTGTATATATATGTGCACACACACATATATATATTACATATTTATATGCACTGTACATGCATATATTTGTTTATAAATGAAACACTTTTACAGATCTTCAATAACATTTAAGAGCATAATATGGTCAAGAGACTAACATGTTTGAAAAATACTGGCACAAAAATTCACTCATTTCAAATCATGATATTTTGGTTTGAATCCCGTCTCAAACATTTATTAGTTTTGTTACTTTGGGCAAGTCACTTAAGGCATCTAGTTGGTTTCCTCATCTATAAAAATAATACTCACTTTTACTTATCTCACATAAACACTATGAGAAAAATCTTTACAAACTTTTAGGGAGTATATGAATTTAAATGATTTCTTATTTCTCTATCACCGTACCTCATTCCTAACCTATCTTGTCTTTTGATTTCCACGAGTTGCTCTGTTGATGAATCCAAGAATATTGCTAGTTGAAAGACTCTAAGGAGTTTGATTCTTCCAATTATAGACATAAATCACTTTTAAATTATTGTAGGGAACTTACACAACTAAAATAATAACTATACAATCCATCTTCTCTATTTAATCTAGTTTTCAGGGAGCTACATATATGGAGCACTTCAGATTACTAATAATGAAAGTAATGTGTTTTTAAAAATCTGTGTATGTGTTTAGTGAACCTATCATTTCATTGATATAGGGAATTTCAATTTGGAAAACTTCCCTGTATCAGTTCAGATCAAAAACTGCTTGACAATAATAATTTAAGAAAGCTATGTAAGGCATAATGTGATTAAATGATTTGTCCAGGATGACATATAAGGAGTGAGTCAGAGGCGAAACTTCTAATCAGTGTTTCTCACTCAAAAACTGGCTTCTATCTCCTTTTTTATTTAAATGAGTATCTGAAACACCTTGTATGAAAAATATGAAAACACTACCACAGTCTCAGGAAAATTAAAATTTTCGATTAGGTCTTGGGCAAAAAAAAAAAAGTTATATAGTAGGTTTAAATAAGCCCAACCACATGGTCATACATGATTTGTGATCAAGAAATAGATAAAGTACACATATGACTGGTCACAAGACTACGATAAAATAGTTGAACAGTCTAATCCACTACTAATGATATACTTGATATACTAAGCATATTACCACCATACCAAGGACAAAATAGTTCAACATCTATCAAGGACAACATAGTTGTCTAAATAGTTGTCTAAATGCCAAAGAAGGGATATGAAGCAGCATGTTTACACACACATATTTACACACACAACATACATATATAGTTTTTAACTACCTCTGATATATGGCACTCAGTTTCTCATTTTTGTACCTTTGCTCAGGTATCTATCTATCTATAGCTCTCTATTATCTATATCTATATCCATATGAGCTATATCTACATGAATGATATATGCATATCTTTACATATCAAATGCTACCAACATATTATATAGCCATAGATATTTTAGTAATTTTATCTGTATAATTACAAAATGCTCTCAAGATTGGTTGTACTAATTTATACCTCCATCTATATGCATTACTGTGGAGCTAGTCCCTAATCACATTAATATTGGTATAGATACATAGCTTCTTAATGACACATTTGATTTTTAAAATATATTTTACTAGATGTATGATTTCATTAATTTGATCACTACATGGAATAATGATTATCACTAATCAAGACATCTTCATAATTTGTGACACTTATTCATGCCTTGTTTAAAGAATAAATCTTGTTTAAAGAATCTATCCAACCTCAGTTATTCTTATATTACATAATGAGAATTCCATAAAAGGTAAAGAAATTATTTATTTTAAATATTTCTAAATTTAATTTAAAGTATTGTGATGATATATTTACATCTGATTCATTATTATGCTTGATAAAGTGATTTTGGTCTACCTACGGCTGACAAAATCTCATATTTTCCATCCCCCAAAAAGTCATTTTTAATCCTTTCATGCTATCAATTTGTCATCATTCATGTATAACCTCTTTGTGTTAAACCCTAGAAGGGAACCACAGAGATTCTCTATTCTTTTTTGCAAAAGCAGTTTATTTTTCTGAGTTCATGAAATTCATAATCATAATAAAATGTATTTGTGTTTTTTAACTTTTAAAGGCACTTTTAAAGTTATTGTTTTAAATTTTCACATCATATAAGTGAGTCAGTTAGGAAAGACATTATATGTGTTTATCTAATAAAGAAATTAAGGCATAGAAGGAATTGTCTTTTGTGAGGTAAAATATCAACTGAAATTTCTGAATATTCCAATCAATCACAAGATTTCATATTTGCCATCATTAACTATATATTAATTTTAAAGGTGAAAATAGTCTTTTATGTACATTACGAACAGGTTGCATTAAAAAATGGACCTATATAGTGAGACGCTCAAACACTATAGCTTCCATTGGGGAAATTCCAATCAGGTTGCTTTATTTGGCTTTCCTGTGTCTCCTGTCAGACAATTACCAAAAGGAATGATACAAGAAATTACCACTAAATTCAGAGTGACCCTAACCTCAAGAGTTTTCCTTTCATACTGCTCAAGATGAACTAATAATTTACAGCTCTGAAACATTGGAGCTCCATTATGTGATTGCCTGAGGCTCACTAGAGATGGAGTTGGAATAATATTCTGTAAGATGACTGTGACCCACTAACTTAGCTATTAGATGATAATTCAGCTTTGCTTCCAAGCATCGTCATTAGAACAACACTGGGTAAAGTTTTATATATTTTTTTTTCTTTGCCAACTCATAAAAGACCAGTTATTCCCCAATTCATCTAGAAGCATATACTAAAAAGTCTTGTAATCAATGGCTATTACACAAATAAGACAGTAGTAATGCCTGCTAATGATACTAAAGTAGTGCTTACTTTGGTAAAATGTATAAACACATATGGTAAATTGCATTTGTTGGTTATGAAGACTTCTAGAATGAGCTCATTTGAGTACCATTGCATTGACTGATAACAATGCAACAATATATAGAAAGTGTAATTGCCCTTCAGTGTTTAGGAATCATTGAAGATTATGGCTTTCAAATACAGAATATCAAAGTGCAAGGAGAAAATAATATTTTTTGAGGTAGTGCCACAATTAACAGTCACCTTTGTCTGAACATCAATCAAAAGCTAATCACAATACTCTATGTGATAGCATGCCTTTCATTCATTTAATGGCATGTGAATCTACATAAATCTGTCAAGGTAGTATATGGATAAAAATACAGGGCTTAAAATTAGAAGGGCAATGGACTTGAATTTTTCCCTTGACATTTGCTACATGGATTTATTTTGATAACTTATCATTTCTCTGGATCTTTTTATTCACTTTTATACAATGAAGTTACTAATATCTATAATCCCTAACTCCCAGGGTTGCTGTTAGGAACAAATGTGATAATAAACATAAAGCACTTTCATAAGTCCTAAAGTTCTAGAAATTTCATTTACTTTTGCTATAAAATCATTATCTGTGGTTTCCTCTGTAGTATGCTCTACTAATTTGGAGGGGATAGCTTAAATGCTACCAAATAAAAATGAATAAAAGGAAAATAAATAAAATTTCTCCAGATCCTGATTACTGATATCTTCAGAGACTATCATTCCACAACCAACTGGGACTTTTCTAAAATAAAATCTGCATTCTAAAAAAAGGCAAAGCATCTATCCAACTAGAAAAGATATAGGATGAAATATGCTATCAAAATTACAAATATGATGGATAAAGGGAACCATGGAAAGATGTAAATTTACTGATGCAATGTGAAATAAGCAAAGTCAAGAAGGAGCAACAACCACTAAACAATTAAAATGAATATTGTGTTCTGGACAATGTGAATGACAAGATGGAGAACCAAACATTTTCCATGATCCCCATGAACTCTCAAACATCTTCAAAACATAACTTCTGGGGACACAAGAAAGAAGAGTACAGGAAGTAGCTGATCTTTCCAAATATTCCCTCTAAACAACTTTAAGTGGCACCTCAACTTAATTCAGGGGCAGCAAAATCAACCAAATATCTACATGAAATATTTTTCTAGAAGAAAATAACTTAAAAGGGTGGAAAGAGAGGTCTGTGAAACTGAGGTAAAGGCCAACTTGAAGCATGCATGGTGACAACAGCAGCTATAGCTCTCACAGGTGGCAATAACAGTAACCACAGATTTAGAGGCTCTAAGCAAGAAAACTGTAAATGGATCAGGCAACCAGTCAGAAAGAGATTTCAAGGAACACTGTGTTAGCACTGAGTGCAGGACAGGATGTTGTTGGTCATGTCCACTGTCAACACTCTTTTCTGGGTTGCAGTTGCAGGTAGAACAAATGATCAGGGATCCCGAAGAGCAATTTTGCTTCACTCTGAAGGGAGCAGGTACCCTGAACAGCAGTACTGCTTGCAATTTCAAAGGATCAAGATAAGCACCAAACCACAGACAAGAAAAGGAGTGACCAAACGTCTCCCTGAATCATACCATTCTGGAAGCACCAAAAACTTACAGCCTCGAGAATTACTTCTAAACACAGTGGGAAAAAAAAATAATCACAAAGCTGGGAACAGTGATCCTGGCCTCCATCCTCAGAAGAGAGCCAGATTTTACAATAAAGTTAAAAGTCAAGAAATGGAGCAGAAAATGAGCAAAGAACAAGTTTAAAATGTGACCATTAAAAATTACTATGGTAATAGTGAAGATCAAGGTACAAACCTGAAAGAAAGCAACAATATCAAAATAAATAGCTTTTTTTTTTTAAAAAAAGCTAAAAGCAAAACAGGAATTGTATACCAGTCTAACAAGTATTTCTGGAAGAGTAGGAAAAAATGATATAAACAATCAAATAAATGAAATAAAAGACAAGTAGAGGAAAACATGGGGAAAGAAATGAAAGTCAAAAATAACATCAGGAAAAGACAATAGGTTGATTAAATGGAAAAGGTGTAAAATACCGGAAAAAATAACACCTTAAAGACAGAATTGGCTTAACAGTAAAAAAGGCACAAAATTTAAATAATGAAAATAACAACTTAAAAGGCAGAACTGAACAAATGGGGAGAAAAGATGTATAAAGGTCACTGAAGAAAATAATTCTTTAAAATGAGATTTGGGCAAGTGGAAAGAAATGAATCAATTAGATATTAAGAAAAATGAATCAAAATCAAAAGAAGGAAGTATAAAAGATGTGAAATACCTCACTGGGCAAACAAATGAATTAGAAAAATAAAACAAAGAGAAATAATGTAAGAATTATATTTGGATGTCTGAAAGTCATGATCAAAGAAAAAGCCTAGACATTATGTTTCAATAAATTATACCATCGTTTTCCCTAATATTCAAGAACTATATGATAAAAAGTTCCAAATAATCCACTAATCCATTCTAGATTTAAGAAAAAAAACCTTCAGTAATAAGAGAAAAATTCCATATTCTCAAATCAAGGAGAAACTATAGTAACAAAGCAATAGAATATTTAAATATTGTGTAGCCACAGTCAAGATCAAACAAGATTTAGCAGCTATCATATTAAAAGAGTGAAGGGCTTGTAAAAGCCCTTCCTTCTGGAAAAAAAAGAACCTAAAATTATAATCAAGAATAGTATACTCAACAAAACTTGAGTGTAAGCTTTTTAGGTGAGGGTGGAGATGGAGATGTATGTTTAAAGAAATAAAGGATTTCCAGGCATTCCTGATGAAAAGACAAGAGCTGAAAGAAAAGTGACATTCAAACATAAGATTCAAGAAAAGCATAAAAAGGTAAATACAAAGTAGAAAAACATAAGGGTTTCAATAAAGTTAGACAGCTTACTTTTCTGCATGAGGAAATGACATATAAAAATCTTAAGGACTTTATCATTATTTGGACAAAAGGCAATGAAGTGACTTGACAATGTTAGGATGATTTAAAAACTAGATGAGGGGGAGTGATTGATGCCCTGGGGAAAGGGGAAGGGAAAATGGGGAATATTATCTCATATAAAAGAGGAATGTAGGGGCAGAGCCAAGTTGGCAGAGTGAGAGCGTTACTCACCTAAACTCTTAGACAAATTCCTTCAGATACCTTTAAAAAGAGAAGCTGACCAAATTTTGGAAGTTCAAAGTCCAATAAGAGACAGATTGCTGCACATTCACAGCCCAGGACAGACTGGAAAGTCAATGGGAAGAATTTGTTCTGCAGGGGTGGAGGAGCATATACCACACAGCACACAGTGCAGCTCTTCCCCGAAATTTCTGGGCCCAGCAGGAAAACCCTGGGGCTGTCTGAGGAAGCAACAGAATGGGAGCATAGCACTGCAGGTTGGGAGTCCGGAGGAGTGAGCAAGTGAAAGCTGTGGACAGAGCCCCATGTATTAGCAATAGCTGCTCCTGAGACTATCAGCCTGCACATTGCATGTCTCCAAGGCACCTACTGGAACGTCTGGGAGCCAAAATATCAGAGTGATTGGTAAATGCTCTCTCCTATTCCCCTTGTTGAGCTTGGAAGAACCATAAAATATTTCCCCGGAAAAATCCTGGGTCAGTGGAATCAGCAGGAGGGCTAAACAGTCTCTTAGCACCTGAGATAGGATAATCACTAAGGAGGATTCCTCTCACTGTGGCAAAAGACAGGAGCCCCATGGGGGTAGAGCCTTGAACCTGGACCTCAAGCATGCCTCAGGGTTCCAGGGGAAATTGGAAGACAGGAAGAAATAGGGCATCCAGGATCACCAACCACTGAACTTGCCATTGCACTAGCTTACTTGAGGAGACCTCCCTTGACCAGATCACCCCTCCCCCACAATTCACAAACTAGCTCCGGGGTTAATCCAGGGAAACTCAAAAAGAATTCACCTGGCCTTCGATTTCACAGAATAGTCAGCTTAGCACCAGGTTCTTCAGCTTCTAGCTGAAAGAAGCAGAGGCCACAACATACAAAGCCTCACCATCATCGGTAAGAAGCAAAGGAGGAAGGAAAGACCATAAAAGCTTTCTATGAGGACAAGGTCCAAAACAAGAATATCAAAGAGATCAGTTTTGAAACTTCAGAAGGGATTATGAACTGCTCACGTGCAGAAAGAGCACTCTTGGAAGAGTTGAAGAAGGAAACAGAGAAAAAACTAGTCAATGATTTTAAAAGTCTGAGAAAAGAATTCACTGATGAGAGCAGCTCTTTAAAAATGAAAACTGAACAAATGGAAAAGGAAGCACAAAACCTCCCTGGGAAAATTGGACAAATGGAAAAAGAAATACAAAAATTAACTGAAGAAAATAATTCCTTAAGAAGAATAATTGGACAGATGGAAAAGGAGATACAAAAGTTAACTGGTTAACTGAAGAAAACAATTTGATGAAAATTAGAATTGAGCAAGTAGAAGCTAATGACTCTATAAGACATCAAGAATCAGTGAAAAAAGATCTAAAGAATGAAAGAAAGAAAAGATAGAAGAGAATGTAAAATATCTAACTGCAGAAGCAACTCTCCTAGAAAATAGATGCAGGAGAGAAAATTTAAGAATTTTGCCCTTCCAGAAATCCATGATGAAAAAGAGCCTGGAGAGTATCTTCCAAGAAATCATTAAGTAAACTTCTTAGAAGTTCTAGATCCAGAGGGTAAAATGGTCACCAAAAGAATCCACCATTCACCACCTGAAAGGGATCCCAAACTAAAAACACTAAAAAATATTATTGCCAAATTCCAGAACTATCAAGTGAAGGAGAATATATTGCAGGCAGCCAGAAAGAAACCACTGAAATACAGGATCTTACATTAAAAGATCGAGGGAACTGGAATATGATACTCCATAAGGCAAAAGAAATGGGTCTAGAACCAAGGACCAATTACCTAGCAAAGTTGAGTGTATCATTTCAGACAGGGAGAGGGACATTCAATAAAATAAAGATTTCCAGACCTTCCTGATAAAAAGGCTAGAGCTCAATAGAAAATTCAATCTTCAAATTCAGGTCTCAAGAGAGGCATAAAAATATATAAAGGGGAAAAGAAAAATTTCTTATTCAATTGGGACAAAATGTTTACCTCCCTATAAAGGAAGATGATACTTCCTAATCTTGAGAATTGTATATCTATCATGAAATATGATAAGGGTATACATAGATGTATGCAGCATGTATAAAGTAAATGATGTGATGATAAAATGTGATTTAAGCAAGCAAAGGAATTATATCAGGAGATGTGAAAAGGAGGAGCCAGAAAATGATAATTTACATCACAGGAAGAAGTACAACACTATATTAGAGTAGAGGAATAGAGGGGAGGGAAATGAGCATTGTTTGAGAGTTATTCTCATCCGATTTGGTTAAGGAGGGAGAAACAAACTTAAATAAGTATATAAATCTAACAAGCTATAAAGGCAGTAGGAGGGTAAGGGGGAAAGAAGGAGAAGGGAGACTGAAAAGGAGGGAAGAAGTAGTAAAGGTAAAGGGGTGTAAAAAGGAGGAGGGGCTGAAAGAAGGGAAAACTGTGGAAGGTGGTGGTCAAAAATTAAAACTCTACTGTGGCTGGGAAAAGAGATGTAAAAGTACAAATGGTGGGAAAGAGGATGGAGGGAAAAATACAGATAGTAATCGTAAACTGTGACTATGAATGGGATAAACTGTCCCATAAAATGGAGAGGGATGGCAGAATGGATTAAAAGTCATAATCGAACAATATGTTGTTTACAAGAAATGCATTTGAAATGGGGGTTACAAACACAGTAAAGGCAAAAGGATGGGGCAGAATATGCTGAGGTTCCATTGATGTAAGAAAAGCAGGAGTAACAATCCTAATCCCAGACAAAGCAAAGGCAGAAATAGATCTAATCAAAAGAGATAAGGAAAGAAAATCTATCCTGAAAAAAAGGGACCATACACAGGGAAGCAATATCATTACAAAATATATATTCTCCAAGTGACATTGCATCCAAACTTTTAGAGAAGTTAAGGCAGTTACAGAAAGAGGAGACAGTAAAAGCATAGTAGTGGTGGACCTCTACCTCTTCCTCTCTGAACTTGATAAACCTAACCTTAAAATACAAAAAGAAAGAAGGTAAGGAGATGAATAAAACTCTGGATGATGTAGAAATGATAGATTTCTGGAGAAAATTGAATGGGGAAAGACACAGCACATATAAAAAATAATTGACCATGTACTGGGGCATAAAAAGGTCACAATCCAGCGCAGAAAGGCAGATAGGCAATTAATCCTTCTCAGATCACAATACAGTGAAAATTATATGTAATAAAAGGTCATGGAAAGGCAGACCAAAAAGCAGTTGGAAACTAATTAATCTTATCCTAAAGGACTAGCGGGTTAAAGAACAAATCATAGAAACAATCAACAACTTCTTTCAAAAGAATGACAATAATGAGACAACCAACCAAATCATATGGGATACTGCAAAAGAAATACTTAGGAAAGGCTTTTATCTTGGAATGCCTACATAAATAAAATAGAGAAAAAGGAGATCAATATATTGGGCATGCAGCTGAAAAAGCTCAAAAAAGAACAAATTGAAAATCTCCAAGAAAATATCAAATTAGGAATACTGAAAGCAAAAGGAGGGATTAATATAATTGAAATTAAGAAACTATTGAAGTAACAAATAAACCTAAGAGTTGGTTTTATGAAAAAAACAAGAAAATTAATAAAGCTCTGTTCCATTTGATTTAAAAGGAAAGAAGAAAACTAAATTACCAATATCAAAAATGAAAGGGATGAAGTCAGCTACAATGAGGAGGAAACTAAAACAATAACTGGAAATTACTTTGCCAAACTTAAATAAATCCATCTCAGAAAAATAAATTGAACAAATCATCAATAAACTCCCTAGGAAAAAATCTTCAGGACCAGATGGATTTACAAGTGAATTCTATCAAACATTTAAAGAAGAGTATATTCTTATAGCATATGGACTACTAGGGAAAATTGGGGAAGAAGGAGTCATGAAAAGTCTTTTTATGATACAAGTATGGTTTTCATACCTAAACCAGGAAGAGCCAAAACACAGAAAGAAGACTATAGAACAATTTCTCTAATGAATATAGATGCAATAACTTTAAATAAGATTTTTGCAAAAAGAATATAGTAATTTATTACAAGAATAATACATTGTGATCATGTAGGATTCATACCAAGAATGCAGGTCTGGTTCAATATTAGAAAAACTATTAGCATTATTGAGCATGTCAACAACAAACCTAACAGAAACCAGATCCCTATCTCAATAGATGCAGAAAGAGCTTTTGACAAAATAACACATCTTTTCATATTAAAAACACTAGAGAGCATAGGAATAAAAGGAATTTTTCATAAATTAATAAGCAGCATCTACCTAACATCTTCACCAAGCACTATATGCAATGAACATAAGTTACATTCAATTCCATTAAAAGCAAGAGTGAAACAAGGATGTCCTTTATCTCCACTATTATTCAAATTGGTTCTAGAAATATTAACTGTAGCAATAAGATAATAAAACCAAATAAAAGGAATTAGAATAGACAAAGAAGAAACTAAGTCATCACTCTGTGCAAATGATAAGATGATATACCTGGAGAATCCAGAGATTCAAGTGAAAATATACTTGAAATAATAAAAACAAAACAAAACAAAACTTTAGCAAAGTTGAAGTTTACAAAAATAATCCACACACATCTTCTGCATTTGTATATATTAGTGACAAAATCCAACACCAAGAGGTAGAACGTGAAATTCCATTTAAAGCTAGGTTAGACAGTGTAAAATATTTGGGAATCTATTTGCCAAAACAAATGCAGGAACTACATGAATGCAATTACAAGATCCTTTTGGTACAAATAAAGTCAGATCTAACTAAGTGGAAAAACCTTAGTTGCTCATGGGTAGGCTGAGCCAATAAAATAAAAATGAGAATTCTGTCTAAATTAATTTACTATTTTAGTGCCATATTAATCGAAGGATCACATAATTATTTTCCAGAGTTGGGAAAAAACGTCAAAATTCTTCTGGAAGAACAAAAGGTCCAGAATACCAAGGGAACTAAAAAAAGAAAGCTAGAGAAGGTGGCCTAGCTCTACCAGGTCTCAAACTATATTATAATGCAGTAATTTATAAAGTCACCTGATTCTGGCTAAGAAACAGAAGGGTAGACCAGTGGAATATTCTAGGTACTCAAGACACAGTAGTCAATGTAGTATCTCTCCCCTCCTCCCAAAGACAGCAATCTACTGCTTGATGAACTCAAGGACACCATCTTCTGTGATAAGAATTCACTGCTCAACAAAAATTGCTGGGAAATCTGGACAACAGTGTTGCCAAAATTAGGGATAGTCTAATGTCTGACACCATATGCTAGAATAAAATCCAAATGGGTACATGATCTAGGTATAAAGGCTAATATTATAAACAAATTAGTGGAGCAAGTAAGAGTGTATTACCATGTTTATGGAGAGGGGAAGAATTTTTGACTACGGAAGAGATAGAAAGCCTTATGATGTACAAAATGGATAATTTTTATTACATTTAACTGAAAAGTTTTTATACAACCAAATCCAATGAAAACAAGATTAAGAGATAAGCAGAAAACTGGAAAAGAATTTTCGCAACTATACAGGCCTCATTTATAAAATATATAGAGAACTGAGTCAAATGTACAAGAATAAAAATCATTCCCTAATTGATAAAGGGTCCAAGGACATGAACGGGTACTTTTCAGAGGAAGAAATTAATATTCCTACGAAAAAATTTTCCTAAATTACTATTGATTAGAGAGATGTAAATCAAAACAACTCTGTGATACCACATCACACCTCTCAGATTGGGTAACATGACAGTACAGGAACATGATAAGTGTTGGAGAAGATATGAGAAAGTTAGACCACTAATTCATTATTGGTGGTACTGTGAGCTGATTCAACCATTCTGGAGAGCAAGTTGGAACTATGCCCAAAGGGCTACAAAAATGTGCACAATCTTTGATCCTCTTTGCGTTCCATAAACTTTATTGTTGGGTCATTAAAGGAATGGGTTATTAAAAACAAATTTAAATTAGTCCCCAAAGAAAATAGATCATACATTTACAATAGAAAGGAACCTCAACTTTCCCCTCTTAGAACCAGATAAATATAACCTCCAAAAAATAAATGTGAAAGAAACTATGTGAAAGAAACTATTATTATTATCTTATTTGTTTTCAGTGTTACTTCCATATAACTTAGATTTTCCCCCACTCACTCCTTCTCTCCTATCTCTCCCCACCTCCCAAAGACAGCATACAATCATATATAGGATGAACACATATATTCCTATTAACTACTTTTTTATGTTAGTCATGTTCCACAGAAGAATTGAAATGAAGTGGGGGAAAAAATAATACAAAAGAAAATGATCTACTACATTCTGTGATTGAATTCCATAGTTCTTTCTTTGAATGTGGAAGGCATTTTGCCATTAGAGACTACTGGGAATTTTTTAAGATCTTGCATTGCAATGAAGTTCTAAGTGTACCCGAAAAAATCCTCACACACTGTGGTTGCTGCTTTGTACAAAGCTGTCCTGGTGTTGCTATATCATTCTTCATCAATTCATATAACTCTTTCCAGGCCTCTCTGAAGTCTTCCTGTTAATCACTTCTTACAGCACAATAGTAATCTATTACATTCATATACCACCATTTATTCAGCCATTCAATAATTGATGGACATCCCTTTGATTTAGAGGTTTTGGATCACCTCACAGCTCCACCAATAATGAATCAGTGTTCCAACTCTCCCACATCTTCTCCAATACTTATTGTCTTTCTCCAGTTGTGATGAGGTATCACAGAGCTGTTTTGATTTGCATCTCTTTAATCAATGGTGATTTAGAGCATTTTTTCACATGACTAGATATCTTTAATTTCTTCCTATGAAAACTGTCTGTTCATATCCTTGGACCATTTGTCAATTGGGGAATGACTAGATTCACAAAAAGTTGACTCTCTTTTCTACATATTTTAGAAAAGAAGCTGTTATCACAGACACTAGGTGCAAAAATTTTTTCCCAGTTTTCTGCTTCCTTCTTTATCTCGGCTGCGCTGATTTTGGTTGTGCAAAAGCTTTTCAGTTTAATGTAATCAAAGTTATCCGTTTTGCACTTTCTAATGTTTTCTATCTCTTCCTTAGTAAAAAAATTCTTCCTTTCTCCCTAAATCTGATAAATACACTATTCCTTTCTCCACTAATTTGTTTATAGTATCAGTCTTTATACCTAGATCATGTACCCATTTGGACTTTATTCTTGTATATGGGATCAGGCATTGTTCTGTGCCTAGTTTCCACCACACTGTTATCTAATTTTCCCAGCAATTTTTCGAAGAATGAGTTCTCATCCTAGAACTTCTAGCAGCTTTCGTTGGATTTATCAAACAGTAGATTGCTATTTTCATTGACTACTGTTTCTTGAGTACCTAGCATATTCCACTTATCAACCCATCTGTATCTTAGCCAGTACCAAGTGGTTTTGATAATTGCTGCTTTATAATACAATTTGAGATCTGGTAGATCTAGGTCACCTTCCCCATCACTTATCATTACTTCACTTGATATTCTACACCTTTTGCTCTTCCAGATGAATTTTGATAATATTTTTTCTAGCTCTAGAAAATAATTATTTGGTAGTTTGATTGGTAGGACACCGAATAGGTAAATGAATTTAGGTAGAATTGTCATTTTTATTATGTTAGCTTGGCCTGTCCACTGGCAACTGATGTTTTTCCACTTACTTAGATCAGACTTTATTTGTGCAAAAAGTGTATTGTAATTGTGTTCCTATGATCCCTGAATTTGTTTTTTCCATATAGACTCCCAAATATTTTATATTGTCTACCATACCTTTAAAATGGGATTTTTCTTTCTGTCTCTTGCTTGTGGATTTTGGTATTAATATATACAAATGAAGAAGATTTGGGTGGATTTATTTTGTAATGTGTAACTTTGGCAAAGTTATTTATTATTTTAAGTTTTTTTATTTGCATCTCTGGGATTCTCTAAGTATATCAATTTATCATCTGCACAGAGTGATAACTTAGATTCTTCTTTGCCTATTCTAATTCCTTCAGTTTCTTTTTCTTCTCTTATTGCTGCAGCTAACATTTGTAGTACCAAATTGAATAATAATGGTGATAATGGACATCCTTGTTTCACCCCTGATCTTATTGGAAATGCATCTAGCTTATCTCTATTGCATGTAATGCTTGTTGAAGGTTTTAGGTAGATATTGTTTATAATTTTATAGAAATATCACTTTATCACCAGGCTCTCCAGTGTTTTTAATAGCAATACATTTTGGATTTTGTCAAAAGTTTTTCTGCATCTATTGCGATAATCATGTGGTTTCTGTTAGATATGTTGTTCATATGATCAATAATGCTAATAGTTTTCCTAATTTTGAACTAGTCCTGCATTCCTGGTATGAATCCTACCTGATAACAATGTATTATTCTCATGATAAATTGCTATATTCTTTCTGCAAAAATCTTATTCAAAATTTTTGTATCAATGTTCATTACAGAAATTGGTCTTTAATTTCCTTTCCTTGTATTCTTCTTCCTGGTTTAGCTATCAAAACCATATTGCAACATAAAAAGAATTTGGGAGGATTCCTTCTTCCTCTATTTTCCCAAATAAAATATATAGTAGTGGAATGAACTATTCTTTCATTGGTTGATAGATTTCATTAGTAAATCCGTCTGGCCCTAGAGATTTTTTCTTAGGGGTTTCATTGATGGCTTGTTCAATTTCTTTTTCTGAGATGGGGTTATCTAAATATTAAACATCTCTTCTGTTCATCTGAGTAATTTCTATTTTTTAAAAGTAATAATCTATCTTATTTAGATTGTCAAATTTTGGGGCATATAATTGGAGAAAGTAATTTCTAATTATTATCTTAATTTCCTTCTCATTGGAGATGAGATTACCCTTTTCATTTTTGATATTGGTAATTTGGTTTTGTCCTTCTTTTTTTTTAGTCAAATTAACCAAAGGCTTATCAATTTTATTGTTGTGTTTTTTTCATAAAACCAACTCTTAGGGGACATAACCAAGATGACTGAGCAGAAAGAAGCACATAGTCTAGCACTTCCCCCATAGCCCACAGAATACATGTAAAAAATGACTCTCAACACATTCTAAAGCAGCAGAAGCTGCAGAACAACAAAGGGAAAAAGGTTTCCAGGTAAAGGTAACCTAAAAGGCCAACAGGAAAGATCTATCTCACAGGATGTTGAGCAGAGTGGAACCCAGCCCTGGTAATGTGGCACAGAGAGGAATAGGACCTATACAGACCTCCAGGGCAGAGTTCCCAGGAGGGAGGGTCCCAGATACTGCAACCTACAAGTGACCAAAAAGCTCCAAAGGTCAGTGTGGGAAGGCTTTCTCAGATGGGGGAAAGGGGACTGGGGTTCCTTGAGCAATAGCTTTTAGGCCATGGCAATAATAGCAGCAGACTGCAGGCAGTTACAGTGCCTGGGAAGCAACTTGGGTACATAGTCCAGGCAGCTCAGCTGAAAGCATATGGTGGAAGAGAGGAGCTGATCTAACCCTCAGCCCTGAGTGACACTCTGCCAACACCCAAAGCCCCAGGGAATGGAGCAGTTCACTCCAATCTCAACCTCGAATATGAAACTAGGGAGAGGGGCAATAGGAACATCCTCTTGACAAAGGATTCATAACTCAAGTGACTGGCTAGGAAAATGCCAAAAAAAGGGAAAGAAAATAAGACCATAGAAAGTTACTTTCTTGGTAATTGGGGGTCTCCTCCCATCCTTTTGGATGAGTAAGAATAAGGTATCCTCTCACAGGAAGGCAAGATCCCTCCCTCCAGGGCCTGCAAAGGGAACTTAAACTGGGCTCAGGCAATAGGAGAGCTTGAAAAGCAAGTTAGCAGCTTACTAAAGGAGAACCAAAAAAATGCTGAGGAAAATAAGACCTTTAAAAATAGGCTAACTCAAATGGAAAAAGAGGTCCAAAAAGCCAATGGGGAGAAGGAGGCTTTCAAAAGCAGAACTAGCCAAATGGTGGAGAAAGTTCCAAAGCTCACTGAACAAAATAGTTCTTTGAAAAAGAGAACTGAATTCGGGAAAATGAATGACTATGAGATAAATCAAGCAGTTAAAAAACAAAAGCAAAAGTTTGAAAAAATAGAAGATAATGTGAAACATCTCATTGGATAAACAACTGACCTGGAAAATAGATCCAGGAGAGATAATTTAAAAATAATGACACTGTCTAAAAGACATGATTAAGAAAAGAGCCTAGATTGTATCCTCCACGAAATTATCAAGGAAAACTGTCCTCATATTCTAGAACCAGAAGGCAAAATAAGTACTGAAAGAATCCACCGATCACCTCCTGAAAGAGACCCAAAGAGAGAAACTCCTAGGAATATTGTGGCCAAATTTCAGAGCTTCCAGGTCTAGGAGAAAATACTGCAAGCAACTAGAAAGAAAAAAAATTGAGTATTGTGGAAATACAATCAGGATAACATAGGATCTGGCACTTTCAACGTTAAAGGATTGAAAGGCTTAAAGTAGGATATTCCAGAAGTCAAAGCAACTTGGATTAAAACTAAGGATCACGTATCCAGCAAAACTGAGTATAATACTTCAAGGGAATAAATGGTCATTTAATGATATAGAAGACTTTAAAGCATTTATGATGAAAAGACCAGAACTGAAGAAAAAATTTGACTTTGAAACGCAAGAAGCAAGAGAATCATGAAAAGGTAAGTAGGAAAGAGAAATCATCAAAGATTCTCTAAAGCTGAGCTATTTACATTCCTATATGGAAAGAAAATATAACTCTTGAAACTTTTCTCAATATTTTGGTAGGTGGAGGGATTGTACATACACACACATTTATGTAGACAAAGAGTATAAGTTTTGTTGAATTAAAAGAAATGATATCCATAATAAAATAAAATAAAAGTTAAAGAGTGAGGGAGGAAAACACTGGAAGGAGAAAGGGAGAAATGGAATGTGGTAGGCTATACCATCATTAAAGAGATAAGAAAATCTTGTTCAATCAAGGAGAAAAGGGAGAAAGGGAGAGGGGAAAAACAAAGCTACTCTCTCCACATGTGGCTTAAGGAGGGAATAACATACTAACTAAATTTGGTGTGAAAATCTGTCTTACACTACAGGAAAGTAGGGGAGGAGGCGAAAAGTGGAGTGATGGGAATGAGAGAAGGGAGGGCAGATGGAAGAAGAGAGTAACCAGAAATCAACATTTTTGGGGAGGGAGAAGGTCTAATGAGGGAATGAAAAAACAAGAGGGGATAGAGTAGGATAGAGGGCTATGTGTTAGTACTACACAACGTGATTATTATGGAAGTCTTTTGCAAAAAAACCCCCACATATTTAGTTTGTATTGAACTGTTTGCCTTCTCATTGGGGAGGGGTAGAGAGGGAGAGAAGTTGGAATTCAAAGTATTAGAAAAGAATGTTGAGAATTTTTATGACATATAATGGGAAAATTAGAAACACAGGTAGTGCGGTATAGAAATTTATCTTGCACTACAAGAAAAGTGAGAAGATGGGGATAATGGAAGGGTGGGGTGTGATAGAAGGGAGAGTACATTGAGGGAAGGGGTAATCAGAATGCAAGATATTAGGGAGTGGGGGAGGGGAGAGAGGGAGAGAAAACTTGGACATTTTACAAAATTATGAAAAAGTCATTATTATTAAAAAATTGACTGAATTAATTACTGGGATTAAATCAGAGACATGCTTAGTGTGGGGAAAATAATTTTAGTGAACGTTTCCTAGAGGCAGGTAATCTTGGGTAAAATTTGACATTGATGGAAAAGTTATGGTTTTAATGGTAAATTTGATTTTGTGATTGTTCAGGAGCTAGAACATGTATAGAAAGGTACGTAAGTCAATTATGACTTGCCTCAAAAAATATTCCTTGGCCAATGTGAAATTATAGTCATATCTGAAACCTGGTTATTGGAACTTGCTATTTTAAGATTCTATGGGACTATTAACTGACTTCTTCTCAGTCTACCTCCAGGTATGAATAGCAAGAAAGGGGGTCTGGGCCTCCAATTCATGATGCCAGTCAGCCTGTGAGATGCTGTATGAACTGCAAAGGGTGATCTCATCAGAAGAGTGGGAGAGTGGTTGTTCAACCTGGCATAAGGTAGGATTCTCCTGACTCAATTTTGCAACTCACACCTGGCAGATTTGAAGCCTGACTGAATACAGAATGACTATCTACTCCTTTTGGAATTGACATAAAGTTGGAGAAATATTGCTTCCCTGCAACGTCCCTGCTCTTGGTGGTAATGTACTATTGTCAAAAGGTTTGTAACCATAATAAAAGATCCATTAAATTATAGATTGTTGGTAGAGGATCATCTGAAGTTGAGTCGTAAATTGAGCTATAAGGCTTAGAATTTTAGACCAAAGACAAGAAGTTAGGGTCTTTTAATTCTTGGGGACAATTAGGTCAAGGATATGTGAAATTAGCATACATAGTAATTATTTGTGTTTCAATTGGTTAATGTTAAAAAGAACTTTGTTTTCTATACTGTAAATGCTTTAAAAGAAGTATCACCTGACCAAAATTTATAATTGTTTTATGTGACATGAACTGTGTTAATAATGAAAAATAAAAAAAGAAAAGAAAACCAATTCTTAGTTTCATTTGTTAGTTTAATAGTTTTCTTCTTTTTTTAATAAAAATTTATTTATTTAACTTTTTAAGTTCATTTTCACAAAATTTTGGGTTCCAAATTTTCTCCCTTTTTATCCCCTTCCCCCACCCCAATACACTGAGCATTCTAATTTTCCCTATCACCAATCTGCCCTCTCTTCTCTCAACCCTCCCTTCTCTTCTCCCCATCTTCTCTTTTCTCCTGCAGGGCCAGATGACTTTCTATTCCCCATTAACTATATTTCTTATTTCCTAGTAGCAAGAACAATACTAAACAGTTGTTCCTAAAACTTTGAGTTCCAAATTCTCCCCATCCCTCCCTCCCCATCCATTCCCTTTGGGAAGGCAGGAAATTCAATATAGGCCCTATCTGTGTAGTTTTGCAAATGATTTCGATAATAGTCCTGTTGTGTAAGACTAACTATTTCCCTCCATCCTAACCTATCCCCCATTGTTTCCATTCTGTCTTTTGATCTTGTCCCTCCCTGAGTTTTGACTTCAAATTGCTCCCTCCTCCCATTGCCCTCCCTTCCATCATCTCCCCTACCCTGCCTATCTCCTTCTCCCCGACTTTCCTGTATTGTAAGATAATTTTCATACTAAAATGAGTGTGCATTTTATTCCTTCTTTTAGTCAAATGTGATGACGGTAAACTCGTGTTTTTTTTTCTCAGTTCTCCTCTTTTTCCCTCCACTAAAAAGTCTCCTGCTTGCCTCTTGAATGAGATATAATTTATGCCATTCCATTTCACCCTCTTTCCTCCCACTATATTTCTCTCTCACCATTTACCTTAATTTCTTTTAAGATATGGTCCCATTCTATTCAATTCACTCTGTGCTCTCTGTCTCTGTATGTGCGTGCATGTGTGTATGTGTGTGTGCATGCATGCGTATATATGTGTGTATGTATGTGTGTGTGTGTGGTCCCGCCAACTAACCAGATTCTGAAAAATTTTAAAAGTTATAAATATTGTCTTTCCAGGTAGGAATATAAACAGTACACTTTTGGTAAGTCCCTTATGACTTCTCTTTGCTGTTCACTTTTTCATGCTTCTTCTCATTCTTGTGTTTGAAAGTCAAATTTTCTGTTCAGCTCTGGTCTTTTCATCAAGAATGCTTGAAAGTCCTTTGTTTCATTGAAAGACCATATTTTCCCCTGAAGTATTATACTCAGTTTTGCTGGGTAGGTGATTCTTGGTTTGAATCCTAGTTCCTGTGACTTCTGAAATATCATATTCCACACTCATCAATCCTTTAATGTAGAAGCTACTAGATCTTGAGTTATCCGGATTGCATTTCCATGATACTGGAATTGTTTCTTTCTAGCTGCTTGCAATATTTTCTCCTTGACCTGGGAATTCTGGAATTTTGCCCCAATGTTCCTAGGAGTTTCTCTTTTTGGATCTCTTTCAGGCAGTGATCGATGGATTCTTTCTATACTTATTTTGCCCTCTAGTTGTAGAATATCAGGGTAGTTTCCCTCGATAATTTCATGGAAGATGATGTCTAGGCTCTTTTTTTGATCATGACTTTCAGGTAGTCCCATAATTTTTAAATTGTCTCTCCTGGATCTATTTTCCAGGTCCGTTGTTTTTTCAATGAGATATTTCACATTCTCTTCCATTTTTTCATTCTTTTGGTTTTGTTTGGTGTTTTCTTGGCTTCTCATAAAGTCATTAGCCTCTGTCTGTTCCATTCTAATTTTGAGAGAACTCTTGTCTTCAGCGAGCTTTTGGGCCTCTTTTTCCATTTGTCTAATTCTGCTTTTGAAAGCATTCTTCTCCTCATTGGCTTTTTGAACCTCTTTTACCAATTGAGTAAGCCTATTTTTCAAGGTGTTATTTTCTTCAGCATTTTTGTGGGTCTCCTTTACCAAGGTACTGACCCATTTTTCATGTTTTCTTGCATCTCTCTCATTTCTCTTCCCAGTTTTTCCTCCACCGATCTAACTTGATTTTCAAAATCCTTTTTGAGTTGTTCCATGGCCTGTGCCCACCTGACATCCCGCTGGGATGGCTGGGATACAGAGACCCTGACCTCCACATCTTTCCCTGATGGTAAGAATCCTTCCTCGTCATCAGAATTGAAAGGTGGCAACATCTGTACCCCAGCAAAGTAACTATCTATAGTCTTACTTTTCTTCCCTTTTCTGGACATTTTCCCAGCCAGCTACTTGACTTCCGGGATTCCTGTCCACCTCCACCTAGATCTGCCCAGCTAGTGCTTGGGGTCTGAGATTCAAATGGGCTTTCTGCAGCAGGTGCGGCTGCTATTCAATGTGAGCTTAAGTTCTGGTGCTCGGGTGGGGGCAGGGCCGCCTCTCAGGCTCAGTTCCCTCAGGGACTTTATGCAGAGACCTTCAGTAATGGCGCTGAACTTCTGCCTGCTGCTGCCTGCTGTCTCCGGCGGCCACCACTGCTTCTGCAGCTCCCTCTGCCGCTGCCTCCCAAGGGGCCCGAGCCACGGAGACACCCTGCTCCCCTCTTGGCCAGCCCAGATGTCTCTTTCCTGTGGCATCTGTGGGCGGGGGAACCTTCCCGGCCGCTGGAGGTTCCGTCCCTGAAGCCTGCTCGGATTCGCTCCTCTCAGCCTCGCGGCCAGGGATGGACTCCTTTGTCCGGGGTGCGATGGACCCCTGAGGACAGCTCTCCAGGGCTCTCTGGAATGGAGATGTTTTCCACTGTGTTTCTGTGTGCCTTTCAGTGATCCACAATTTGTGGGGAGTTCTTCTTGCAGGAAATATATGGGTTCAGAGCTAGCATATGTGAGTCTTTCTACTCTGCCATCTTGGCTCCCTAATAGTTTTCTTAATTTCAATTTTATTAGTCTCTCCTTGGTTTTCAGTATTTCTAGTTTGTTATTTATTTGGTGATTTTCAATTTGTTCTTTTTTGAGCTTTTCCAACTGCATGTCCAATTCACTGATCTCCTCTTTCTCTATTGTATTCTTGTATTCTTTCAAAGATACAAAACCTCCCCTAAGAAGTGTTTTTGCTGTAATCCGTAAGTTTTTGTAGGTTTTCTCATTATTGTCATTCTCTTGAATGAAGTTGGTGATTGTTTCTATGGTTTATTGTCTAACTCACAAGGATTAGATTATTTAGCTTCTAATTAATTTTTGCTGTAACTTTCCATTGCCTTTTATTACATTTTTTTTGGTTTCATTATGATCTGAGAAGGATGTGTTAACTATCTCTGCCTTTCTGTCCTTGATTGTGAGTTTCTTATGCCCTAGTACATCGTCAGTTTTTGTATATGCACTACGTATCGCTGAGATGAAGGTATATTCCTTCTATCTCTAATCAGTTTTCTCCAGAGATCTATCATAACTACCTTATTCAGTGTTTTATTCACCTCCTTAACTTCTTTCTTCTTTATTTTGGGGTTAGACTTATCAAGTTCAGAGAGGGGGAGTTTGTGTTGCCCCACTAGTATAGTTTTAGTGTCTGTTTCTTCCTGTAATTCCTTTAACTTCTCCTCTAAGAATTTGGGTGGTATACCACTTACAGCATATATGTCTAGCAATCATATTGCCTAGTTGTCTGTCATACCTTTTGGTAGCATATCGAAAATGTATATCTTTAAGCACAAACATCAATAAAGAAAGTTCAGATCAATAAAGGGGACATGCAATTAAAATCTAAAAAGAGAACAAGACAAAAACGTTTGGGAGAGGAGCCAAGAGAACAGAGTTACAGAAGGGCCTCACCTGATCTTTCCCAATAATTCATTCATATACCTCTAGCGAGTAAATCTGATCAAATTTGGGTGGCAGAATCCCCAGGGACACAGAGAGTGACAGATTTCTAGCTCAAGACAGCCTGGAGGGTAAACAGGAAATATCTGTTGCACATTACTAGGAAAGAATCCTAGTCTAGTGCACAGGCTGCACCAGTACACCTTCAACTACAACTAGGTAGACCCTAGATGACTGAAGCACCAGCCACAATGGTGAATCTCAGAACTATCTGTGCATGAGGTGGATCTGTCAGAATGGAAAGAATTCAGTCTTGCATAGTGTTTTCAGCAACGGGAACAGCTACTCTTGGTGCTAGATGCTGTCAGTCCACAGATGGCTCCCAATGCCACAG
Organism: Bettongia penicillata ogilbyi; assembly: GCA_023548195.1. Lineage (NCBI taxonomy): Eukaryota > Metazoa > Chordata > Mammalia > Diprotodontia > Potoroidae > Bettongia > Bettongia penicillata. Next base: position 6,808,083 of record JAJHZJ010000035.1, on the reverse strand, counting down.
CACACAAAACCAGTAACCAGGCCACAGTGCCCAGCACAAGAAAAGCGGGAGAGAGCCCCCTGCACCTGAGAAGTAGATATTTGTTTTGATAGCCAGGAGAAACGCAATGAGCAAGAAGCAAATTAGAAAAGCAAAACCTTAGATTCTTACTATGGGGACAGGGAATATCAAAATATGAATTTAGAAGAGGACAACATTGACAGTATAACCCCATTTGAAACATCAAATTGGAATGTTAACTAGTCTCAAGCCCAAAATGCACTCTTGGAAGAGCTCAAGAAGGATTTCAAGTCAAATTATAGAGGTAGAAAAGAATTGATCAACTTTTATTTTTATTAGTTTATTTGTTTTCAGTGTACTACAATCACTTCCATATAAATTAGATTTTTTTTCCCTCTCTTCCTCTCCTTCCTCCCATCCTCCACCCTCACTCTCTGAACCAGCATGAAATTATATACAGCTTCTACACATAGATTCCTACTAAATACATTTTAAGCTTAGTCATGTTGCATAGAAAAATTAAAATATATGGGAGAAATCATAAAACCAACCAAAATGAAATACAAAAGAAAATGATCTGCTGCATTCTGTGATTGAATTCCATAGTTTTTTCCTCTGGATTTGGAAGGCATTTTGTCTTAAGAGAACACCGGGAATATTGTAAGTCCTTGCATTACAATGAAGTTCTAAGTCTATCAGAAAAAATACTTACACACTGTGGTTGTTGCTGTGTATGAGGTTCTCCTGGTTCTGCTACTTTCCCTCAGCATCAGTTCATATAAGTCTTTCCAGGCCTCTCTGAAGTCTTACTGTTCATCATTTCTTACAGCAAAATAGTATTCCATTATATTTATATTTCACAATTTATTCAGTCATTTCTGAATTGATGAGCATCCCCTTGATTTTCAGCTTTTGGCCACTACCAAGAGTGCTGCTAAAAATATATTTTGTACATATGAGACCCTTTCGCATTTTTATGGTCCCCTTGGGGATACATTTCTAGAAATGGTATTGCTGGGTCAAAGGGCATACACATTTTTGTAGACTTTTGGTCATAGTTTATGGGAATTCTTTATTTCATTTAATGTCCATCTCCTTGATTGAAATATTATGCTGAATTATGCTGAGTAATTGATTCTTGGCTGTAGTTCCAACTGCTTTGTCTTATGGAATATCATATTCTTATCCCTCCAAGCTTGTAATATAGAAGATGCAAGGTCCTGTGTGATCCTAACTGTAACTCCTCGATATCTGAATTGTTTTTTTCTAACTGAATGAAGTATTTTCTCCTTCACTTGATGTTTCCATCATTTTTCAGTTATATTCCTTGTTTATTTGTAGTTCGATATCCCTTTCAGGTGGTGATGGATGGATCTTTCAATGACTATTTTGCCCTCTTGATCTAGGATTTCTGGGCAATTTTTCTTGAAGGTTCCTTGGAATATATTGTCCAGGTTTTTTTTTTTATCATAACTTTCTGGTAGACCAATAACCCATAGATTTTTCTCTCCTGAATCTATTTTCCAGGTCAGTTGCTTTTCCAATTAGATATTTTACATCTTCTGTCTTTTCATTCCTTAGACTCTGTTTGACTGATTCTTAATGTCTCATAGAGTCATTAGCTTCTTGTTGCCTAATTCTAATTTTTATCAAAGTCTTTTCTTCAGTTAACTATTGCATATCCTTTTCCATATATACTAATGTTCCTTTTAAGGAGTTATTTTCTCCAGTCAGGCTTTGTACTTCCTTTTCCATTTGTCCAATTTTCCTTTTAAAATGTTCTGTGATTTTTTTTTCATGTTTTTAAAATCATTGGTCAACTTTTTTTCATTTCTCTAATATGGCTTTTAAAATACTTTCTAAGTTATTCCAAGTATGTTCACTGTTCCTCGGACCAGTTTATATTCCATTCTGAAGTTTCAGTTGGGATTACAATCTTTATACTGACCTCTTTGTTATCTGTGTTTTGGTCCTTGTCCCCATAGAAAGTTTCTACGGGTTTTTCTTTACTGCTTTGCTTCTTACTCAAGATGGTCACTCTTTTCCTGATTTTTTTTTAAATAAATTTATTTATTTAACTTTTTACATTCATTTTCACAAAATTTTGGGTTCCAAATTTTCTCCCCATTTATCCCCTCCCCCCACCCCAAATACACTGAGCATTCTAATTTCCCATATCACCAATCTGCCCTCTCTTCTATCATCCCTCCCTTCCCTTGTCCCCATCTTATCTTTTGTCCTGTAGGGTCAGATAACTTTCTATTCCCCATTACCTGTATTTCTTATTTCCTAGTAGTGAGAAAAATATTTAATTGTTCCTAAAACTTTGAGTTCGACCTTCTCCCCATCACTCCCTCCCCACCCATTCCCTTTGGGAAGGCAGGCAATTCAATATAGGCTATATCTGTGTAGTTTTGCAAATGACTTCCATAGAATCATGTTGTGTAAGACTGACTATATTTGCCTCCATCCTATCCTGCTTCCCATTGTCTCTATTCTCTCTTTTGATCTTGTCCCTCTCCGAATGTTGACTTCAAATTGCTTCTTCCTCCCATTGCCCTCCCTTCCATCATAACCCCCACCCTGCTTATCCCCTTCTCCCCCACTTTCTTGTGTTGTAAGATACATTTTAATACCAAAAAGAGTGCGGATTTTACTCTTTCCTTTAGTCAAATATGATGACAGTAAAATACATGTTTTTCTCTCAGCTCTCCTCTTTTTCACTCCACTAAAAGGTATCTTGCCTGCCTCTTCTATGAGAGATAATTTGCCCCCTTCCATTTCACCCTCTTTCCTATCAATACATTTCTCTCTCACCATTTGCCTTCATTTTTTAAAGATGCGATCCCATCCTATTCAATTCAGTCTGTGCGCTCTGTCTCTGTATGTGCGTGCATGTGTGTATGTGTGTGTGCGTGTGTACATACGTGTGTGTGTGTGTAATCCCACCAACAACCCAGATACTGAAAAGTTTCAAGAGCTACAAATATTTTCTTTCCATGTAGGAATGTAAACAGTTCACTTTTGGTAAGTCCCTTATGACTTGTCTTTGCTGTTTACTTTTTCAAATTTTCTTTTCAGCTCTTATCTTTTCATCAAGAATGTTTGAAAGTCTTCAATTTCATTGAAAGACCATTTTTTCCCCTGAAGTATTATACTCAGTTTTGCTGGGTAGGTGATTCTTGGTTTGAGTCCTAATTCCTTTGACTTCTGAAATACCATATTCCATGCCCTTCGGTACCTTAATGTAGAAGTTGCTAGATGTTATGTTATCCTGATTGTATTTCCACAATATTAAAATTACTTCTTTCTTCTTTTCTCTCCTGGACCTATTTTCCAGGTCAGTTGTTTTTCCAATGAGATATTTCACATTATCTTCCATTTTTTCATTCTTTTGGTTTTGTTGGGTGATTTCTTAGTTTCTCCTAAAGTCATTAGTCTCCATCTGTTCCATTCTAATTTTGAAAGAACTATTTTCTTCAGTGAGCTTTTGGACCTCCTTTTCCATTTGGCTAATTCTGCTTTTGAAAGCATTCTTCTCCTCATTGGCTTTTGAACCTCTTTTGCTAATTGAGTTAGCCTATTTTTCAAGGTGTTTTTTTCTTCAGCATTTTTTTTTGGGTCTCCTTTAACAAGGTATTGACCTGTTTTCTTGCTTTTCTTGCATCTCTCTCAGTTCCCTTCCCAGTTTTTCCTCCACCTGTGTAACTTGATTTTCAAAACCCTTTCTGAGCTCTTCCATGGCCTGAACCCATTGGATATCTATTTTGGTTGTTTGGGATTCAGAGTCCTTGACTTCTATGTCTTTACCTGATGGTAAGCATTGTTCTTTCTCATCAGAAAGGAAAGGAGGAAATATCTGTTCACCAAGAAAGTAACCTTCTCTGTTCTTATTTTTATCCCCTTTTCTGGGCATTTTCCTAGCCAGTTACTTGACTTCAGAGATTCCTCTCCACCCCTGACTCACTTCCAGATCTGCCCAGCTAGTGCTTGGGGTTTGAGATTCAAATAATGCTTCCCAGCCTCAGGGCTTTCAATGTGGCAGTGCTGGTATTCATTCTGAGATTAAATTCAGATGCTCTGGTGAGAGGCAGGGCTGCTATTCAGTGTGAGATTAAGTTCAGCTTCTTAGGTGGGGGCAGGGCTGCCACACAGGGCTCAGTTCCCTCATGGGGTTTATGTGGAGACCTTCATCAATGGATTTGAGCTCCTGCTTGCTTTGGGAGCTCCTGTCCTGTGCTTCCCCTGTTGCTGCCTCCCGGGGCGGCCTGCTGAGCCTAGCCCAACTCCCCTCTCGGCCAGTCCAGAAGGCTCTCTCACTGATCTGTTGTGCCTGTGGGTTGAGGGACCTTCACGGCCGCTGGAGATTCCGTCCCTGAAGCCTGCTCCAGTCTGGTCCTCTCAGGGCCACACAGCCAAGGCAGGACTGGGCCCACCTCCGGGTCTGGTGCACAATGGACCTTTGGTGTCAATTTTTCAGGGCTCTCTGGAAGAGAAATCTCCTCCACTCTACTGTTGTGCAGCTTCCACTGCTCCAGGTTTTGTTGGGAGTACCTCTTTACAGGTAATTTATGGGCTGTGGGTTCAGAGCTAGCATATGTGAATCTTTCTACTCTGCCATATTGGCTCCTCCCCTCTTTTCCTGATTTTTAATGTAGGTCTATGCATCTGGGGCACAGTGGGCTCTGTCCCACAGTTCTTGTGCCAAAAACTTGAGGCTTTGTGTGTTATGGCCTCTGTTTCTTTCAGTTAGAAGCTTCCCTGGTGCTGAGCTGGCTGGTGTTGGAAAGCACAGGCCGGGTGAGATCTTTTTGAGTTTCCCCGAATTTACCCTTGATCTAGTTGCATTAAGTGTGGGGGAAGGGTGCTTTGGCCACATGAAGTCTCATCTGCTGAGCCTAGAGCATAGGCAAGCTCAGTGGTTGGTGATCTCAATCTGTCTTTCTGATTCCCCTGGGGAGCTGAGGCACGCCTGGGTTCATGGTTTTGGTGGTTGCAGGCTTCACCCCTCTGAGTCTCAGGACCTTCTCCCAGTTTTCTGATATGGGGCTGTCTGGGGCAGCTCTGGTCCTGCAGTTGTGCCCTTCTGTCATAGCAAGATGTACCCTCTTTAGCGATTTTCCTGGTCTCATGGGCTAAGCGACTGTTTATCCATTCTGCTGCTTGCACTGTTCTAGGACTTTTCCTGAGGAGATAGTCTCTGGGCTCTTCAAGGTCAATAAGTGGAGGGAGATAGCAGTTACTGATCACTCTGCCATCTTGACTCCTGGAAGTCCTTCCCTATGCAGCCTTTTTCAAACTATTTTCCATACTCTCATTTTAAAACTGGCTTACTTGATGTTTCCCTTGGGATAACATTCCATCTTCCAGCTCCATACCCTTGCAAACGTCATCCTCCATGTCTGGAATATTTTTTCTCCACATTCACCTCTTTTAACCCACAATTTCCCTGAAGGCTAGGACTTACTGACAGCAAGTTGTTAGTTCCCCTCCCTCTCCATTTATTTTTTTTAACTTATTCATGTGCTTTATCCCCCAATAGAGCATAAGTTGCTTGAGGGCAACCTTGTATTTATTTACCATCTAGTGAGATGCCTTGAATGTAGCAGTCAATTAATAAATATTTACAAAACTGATCTTGTTGACTGAAAGACATAGAATATATCATATCCCCCTTTGTTATAAATTTGGGCAATATACTCATCTAGCCTCCTCACAAATCAGCAGCAAATAGAACATATTGTTCATGGTCTACTGTTTGGGAGCCCATTGACCATTCTTCTCATTATAAAAATATCTATATACACACCAGGAATGAACAATGAGCAAGGCCCACAACTGAATAAAAAGAATATAGGCTGGTTGCATGCAGAAAAATGTACAGAATTTTTAATAAACTTAAGCTGCTCTCTAAAATGGAAACCATCTTCAGATTCTTCATACTATTCCAGTGATGCCATATAATTAGGAATCATGAAATACTGCAATCTACTGGAAAAGACCACATAAACAAGAATGATTTAAAAAGACAAAGAAGATGCATATGGAAGAACTAAATTGACTGCAGAGTATTGCTAACAATGATTGAAGGTAGGCAGTGACATGAAAGATATCTATCAGATACAAGATTAGAAAGGTGGTAAGTTGGTAATGTAACTAAGAAGAGGCAAGAGAAAGACAAGGTAAGTATTGCCCAATAACGATGAATTTTTTTAATAGAGGAAGGCTGGCATGCCATATATGGGTATACCATAGTGGGAGAGGTTATTGGAGTACATGGATAAGTATTGTGCAATATGGAATTAGAAGAGTTGCAACCTACATCATGGGTGAATTCACACATTTGAAGTCACAAATCTATTAAAGCACAGAAATGTTTACTTAACAAAATGATAAACCATAATCTAATATCCATTTCTTATAACAAGAAGTAAGATATAGTAGGCTACCAACAAAGGGAAGGAAAGACAATTTCAATGATACTGCTCCTTTTAGCTCCTTTTTCTCATACTTTCTCCCCTTACTATTTCCTGAATTGCCATAACTGCTTCAATGTACTTAATAGTACTCTTGCTATGTGGTGCTCCTATAGATTCTAAACATGCTTTATATAGGCCTATGAAGGATGTAAGTTAATAGAATAATCTAAATCAATATGTTAAACAAATTATTTCCCTTAGCTTCATTATCTGTAAAGTCGAGGTGTAGAAAAATTAATTTTGAGGTGCTCACTGTTCTTAAAGTTATATAATATCATAATTCTAAGTCCAGAAAATTTTTCTTTCTACTTACTTTTTTTATGTGAGGGGTTGGGGGCAGGTAGTAACTAGTCTGCTATTTCAATAGCATAGAAAGTTTCAGGTAAACAATTTCTTCTTCCAAAATAAATTAGCCTTGTCCCTGCAAACCCTTGAGAGTTTTCTGAAGGCACTGACGGGTGAGGTGATTTGTCCAGAATCACAATACCTAGATGTTAAAAGAACACTTTAATGGAGTTCTCCCTGACTCTCAAGCTAGGTCTCTATATGTTATGGCACAGTGCCTCTCAGTGTTTTGCCTAAAAGGCTGAGAAGTCATCTATCTTTCTGTCTTGTTAGCAGCAGTAGCATAGTTCAGTGACAGGAGCACTGACTTTTCAGGCAGAAGATGGAGTTTTAAAATCCCATCTCTATCACATAATACTTGTGTGACTTGAGGCAAATCTCCTTGACTTCCTGTTAGTTTCCTCATAAAATGAAGGAACAGTACAAGATGTCCTCTGAGATCCCTTCCAGATTGATGATCTATGAGCAGATAAAGAAATATTCTTCTAATACACAATTATTCTTCAAGCTTTTAGGAATGGGCATGAAAACAAACATGCCGTTTTGAATGGAAAAACTCATCTGCTATTAGAATGTATTCCACAGATAGTATCAGAGGGCAAACAAGTTCCTAATGTTTGGTAATTCTCTAAGGAGAAGCACTGTAGGACAAGACAGACTTTGGATGTCTAAATTTACCAGTCACATTGAAATTTTTTTTCATATTGTCTTCTTCATCTCAACTGAAAACAATTAAAAAGATAAAATACCACACTAGAAAATGTATAAGAAAGCTTTTGAATAGAACAGGGAGAACAAATTACCTTGTTACAAATGATAAAAAAAGATATTCAATCACCACAAACCACTTATACTTCTTAAGTGTGATCTTTTTTTACCCTGTGTATATTTTAGTTCTTTCTTTGTGAAACTCATATAAAATGAATTGGAAGGAAACACATGAGAGGAAAAAAATGTATTCTTATCAAACTGCACCTTTTCATCAGGTACTCACACTGTTCAGATAAATAATTCGTAATAGTGGGGTATCCTTGGTTTCAGTTTTCTGTGTGATTTTCTAATTTCTCTTCTGATCACAGGGTTATTTCAGGACCTAAATAAATGATCTATTTAAAAACACTTTCCCTTTGTCCTTCATCAGATTTTTTGACAAAACCACCCTGGACAAGCACTTTGCAGCTGATTCTTTTATCCCATCATAGAATTCTCCAAGCTTTTTAAAAAGTGGCTTTCAGGGTGATGTGGTAGGTGGAACCCCACTCCAATAAATGTCTTTGCTCTAGAGGGAAAAGGATATTGAATAAATACTCCTAAGCACACTAGCTCTCGGGAAAATTCCAAGCTCTTCACAAACACGGAAGAAGTATAAAAAATGATTCCTATTAAATTGAAACTATCATTCCTACCAATATCCCTAAATGTGCAACTACACAAGTATTTCTGAGATGAAGTTGCAATTAGATCAATACGTATCCTAGCGTTGGAGCCAAGATGACAGAGTAAAGGCAGGGACTCATCTGATCTTCCCTGCAAAGCCATTCAAATACCTTTAAATAATGACTTTCAACAAATTCTAGAGTTACACAACACACAAAAGACAGAGTGAAACAAATTTCTAGCTCAAGACAACTTTGAAGGTCAGAAAGAAAGATCTGTTACGCCAGGGTGAGATAAGAGTTCAATCCAGTTCAGGTCACACCAGCATGGACTGAGATCCAGAAAAGCAGAAAAAGGCCTCAGAACAATTGAATAAATGGCAACAGTGGAAGTTTCCAGACCTGTCAGCACACGGACCCTAAAGACAACTGATAATGTAATAATCCTTCCCCAAACCATTTTGAACCACCAAGCCCTAAGAAAAGCCTAAAATCTGGTCTGTCCGATCAGGAGAGACAGTTTGACCTACTCTGGTCATATCCTACCATAATGACTTGCATGCTCTGATGTAACAGACATATTTTGCTTTTGTCTCTGAATAAACCCAAAGTGCTCCTACCTGAGTCAGAAACTACAAGGCCAGAAGAAGATGAATAGGAACATTGTTTGTTTTTAATTATCCCAGGCAGGTCACCTTGAACTGGACACTACCTTGAATAATGATACTTTTTCTTATCTTGCTATTTTATAGATGAATGTTTTTCTATGTTAGTCTCTATATGTGTGTATGTGTGTGTACATATATATATGAATATACGTATAGTCATTGTAATGATAGAAGAAACACAGAAATTCTGTCAACTAACACCTTAACATTATCTGATCTTATATTTACAATATATCCAATTAAGAAATTCCTTTCTCATATTATGGTTAACACATATGGAGACCATGATTTCAGCTGACACAAGCACCTTGAGCAAGGAAGGGAGGGCACAGTGAGAGGAATTACCCTGAAGATAAAAGATCCTCTATGTTTATCTCTCGGGCTCATTTTCCACTGTGAGCTCCTAAGCATATCTCTATATGCATTTTCCACAGTGAGCTCCCAAGTATATCTCTGCATGCATATCCACAAGCTTTGAGAGAAATGAACATACACATGCAGGCTAATTCTGTTTATCTTTCTTAGAACAAACTCATTGATAGTTGACAAAGGTTAGTAGGAAAGGTCTGTTGAGTGATAGTGGAGTGCATTTTAGTTAATGATTATGAAAATTCAAGAAACAATAAAACAAAAAGAATGTAAAAAATAAGCCAATATGAAATATCTCACTGAAAAAAACTGACCCAGAAAACTGATGTAGGAGAGATAATACAATATGCATTGAACCACTTGAAAGCCATGATCAAAAAAAGAGCTTACACATCATCATTCAAGAAATTATCAAGAATGATAGTGATTGTAGAACATTGAAAATAAATTTTAAAAAAATCTCAAAAAAAAAGAAGTTTTCAAGGAAAACTTTCCAGGATATTCCAATACCAGAGGCTAAAAACAAAACTGAAAGAATCTACTGATCACTTCCTGAAAGAGACCCCAAAATGAAAACTGCCAGGAATATTGCAGCCAAATTCCAGAGCTCCCAATACAAGGGAAATATATTGCATGCTGCCAGAAAGAAAGAAAAAAGAAAAAAATTCAAGTATGGTGGAGTCACAGTGAAGATAACACAAGATTTAGCAGCTTGTATATTAAAGAACAAGAGAGCTTGGAGTCAGGATTACAATCAAGAATTACCTACTCAGCAAAGCTAAGTATAATGCATTTTTTGTAAATTTAAAATTTTATTTTTTAATTACTTTATTTGTTTTAAGTATCCTATAATCACTTCTGTATATCATAGATTTTTTTCCCTCTTACTTATGCCTTATTCCTCCCTCCTTCCCCATGTCCTCCTTGAGATGGTGTACAATCTTATATCAGTTTAACATGCATTTTCCTATTAAATATATGCTGCATAGAGTATTAAAGGGGAAGGAGCCAGGATGGAGGAGTAGAAAGATGCACATATGCTAGCTCTTGCTCCACAGCCCACAAAATAGCTATAAAGAAGAACTCTAAAAAAATTCTACAGCAGCAGAAGCCACAGAAAAATGGAGTGGAGGAGATTCCTGTCTCAGAGATACCTGAAAGACTGATTGGAAAGATCTATCGTATCTACCTTATCGAGAGTTTTGTTCACTTCCTTAGCCTCTTCCTTTTTTATTGTAGATTAGGTTTATCAAGTTCAGAGAGGGTGGCATTGATGTCACCCACTAGTAGAGTTTTACTGCATATTTCTTCCTGTAACTCCCTTAAATTTTCTTCTAAGATTATGGATGCTATATCCCTTGGAGCATATATGCATAGTAATGAATTCTTCCCTGTCTATGGTACATTTTATCAGGATACAGTTTCCTTTCAAAATTAGAGTGAAACAGATGGAGGCTAATGACTTTCTGAGACGCCAAGAAATTACAAAACAAAACCAAAAGAATGAAAAAAATAGAACATAATGTGAAATATCTCATTGGAAAAACAACTGACCTGGAAAATAGACCCAGGAGAGACAATTTAAAAATTATGGGACTACCTGAAAGCCATGATGAAAAAAAGAGCCTAGACATCATCTTTCATGAAATTATCAAGGAAAACTGCCCTGATATTCTAGAACCAGAGGGCAAAATAAGTATTCAAGGAATCCACCGATCACTGCCTGAAACAGTTCCAAAAAAGAAACTCCTAGGAACATCGTGGCCATATTCCAGAATTCCCAGTTCAAGGAGAATATATTGCAAGCAGTTAGAAAGAAACAATTCAAGTATTTTGGACATACAATCAGGATAACACAAGATCTAGCAGCTTCTATATTAAGGGATTGAAGGGTATGGAGTATGATATTCCAGAAGTCAAAGGAACTAGGACTCAAACCAAGAATCACCTACCCAGCAATACTGAGTGTAATACTTCAGGGGAAAATATGGTCTTTCAATGAAACAGAGGACTTTCAAGCATTCTTGATGAAAAGACCAGAGCTGAACAGAAAATTTGACTTTCAAACACAAGAATGAGAAGAAGCATGAAAAAGTAAACAGCAAAGGGAAGTCATAAGAGACTTACCAAAGGTGAACTGTTTACATTCCTACATGGAAAGACAATATTTGTAACTCTTAAAACGTTTCAGTATCAGCAAAACTGAGTATAATACTTCAGGGGAAAATATAGTCTTTCAATGAAATTGAGGACTTTCAAGCATTCCTGTCCCTATGGGACAAAAGAGAAGAAGGGGACAAGGGAAGGGAGGGATGATAGAAGAGAGGGCAGATAGGTGATAGGGGAAATTACAATGCTCGATATATTGGGATGGGAGGAGGGGACAAATGGGGAGAAAATTCGGAACCCCAAATTTTGTGAAAATGAATGTAAAAAGTTAAATAAATAAATTTACTAAAATAAAAAAAATTGAATTGAAATAAAAAAAAATATATTGTCCAATTTCTTTTTTTCATTATGGCTTTCTGATAGACCAATAATCCTTAGACTTTCTTTCTTGGATCTATTTTCCAGATCAGTTGCTTTTCCAATCATGTATTTTGCATTTTCTTCTGCCTTTCATATTTTAGATTATGTTTGGCTGATTCATGATATCTCATAAATTGATTAGCTTCTAATTGCCTGATTCTATTTTTATTCAATTTTTTTCTATTTTTATTCTTCAGTTGACTTTTGCATCTCCTTTTCCATCTGTCCAGTTGTTCCTTTAAAGGAGTTATTTTCTCCAGTTTGGTTGTGTACTTCCTTTTACATTTGTCCAATTTTCCTTTTAAATTCTTCTGAGATTTCTTTTTCAAATTTTTAAAGTCACTCCTTAGTTTGTTTTTATGTTTCTTTAATTTGGGTTTCAAAATCCTTCCTGAGCCCTTCCAATAAGGCCCTTTTTGCTTCAGACCAGTTCATATAGTCTTCTGAATTTTCAGATGGGAGTACAGTCTCAATGTTGACCTCTTTGGTATTCATGGTCCTTGTCACCTAGAAACATTCTATTGTCTTTTGTTTTCTGTTTTACTTCCTACTAATGATAGCCACCCTTTTTCTGGCTTTTATAATAAATTTCTGCATCTGGGGCATAGGGAGGCTCTCTCCCACAGTTCTTGTGCTTAAAACTGGAAATTTTTTGTTTTATGGCCTCTGGATCTTTCAACTAGAAGCTAAAATGCCACAACTTACCTGGTGCTGAACTGACTGGAGTTTGAAAGCAAATGATGTCTTTTTGGTTTTTCCTGGAGTTACCCTGGAGATAGCTGCATTAAGTGTGGAGAGAGGGATGGTCTGGTAACAGGAAGTCTCCCCTACTGAGCTAGAGTATAGGCAAGCTCAGTGGTTGGTGATCCTGTCTGCACTAGTGTCTTCTCAATTCCCCTGGGGTGCTGAGTTACTCCTGGGGTCCCGTTTCCGGTCTTCACCTCCTTGGGACTGAGGCATTTTTCCCAGTTTGCTGAGATGTGTTTTGTAGGAAAGCTCTGGTCCTTCACTAGCTCCCTTCAGTCACAGAAAAAGGGACTCTCCTTAGAGATTTTCCTAGCCTCACAGGCTAAAAAACTGTTTACCCTTTCTGCTGCTCCCACTGTTTCAGCTTTTTGCAAGGGGAGATATTCTATGGGCTCTTCAAGGTCAACAAGGGGAGCGAGATAGCAATTACTGATCACGCTGTCATTTTGGATTCCAGAAACTGAAAAATCGTAAAAACTCATTTTCAAAAATAAATTTCAGTATACAATATAAAATGGAAAGCAAGGATCATAGATGAAACAATGAACATATTTTATAGATTTTTTTTACTATTATTTTATTTGATTTCAAGGTTCTACAAACACTTCCATATAACTTAGGTTTTCCCCCCTCCATCTCTTCTTCTCCCCCTCAAGACTGCACACAATTTTATGTAGGTTCTACACATACAGTCCTATTAAATACATTTTCTCCTTAGTCATGTTGCATAGAAGAATTAAAATGAATGGTAGAAATCATAAAACAGACCAACATGTAATACAAAAGAAAATGATCTGCTACATTCTGAGACTGAATTCCTTAGTCCTTTCTCTGTATGTAGAAGGCATTTTGCCTTAAGAGAACACTGGGAATTTTATAAGTCCTTGCATTATAATGAAGTTCTAAAACTACCAGAAAAAATTCTCACACACTGTGGTTGTGTATAAAGTTTTCCTGGTTCTACTCCTTTTGCTCAGCATCAGTTCATATAAGTCTTCCATGTTTCTCTGAAGTCTTCTTTTTCATCATTTCTTACAGCACAACCGTTTTCCATTACATTCATTTACCACAATTTATTCAGACATTCCCCAATTGATGATCATCCCCTTAATTTCCAGTTTTTGGCCACCACAAAGAGTATTGCCATAAGTAGTTTTGTATATGTGGGACCTTTTCCCATTTTTATGATCTCTTGGGAATACAGTCCTAGAAGTGATATTGATGGGTCAAAGGGTATGCACATTTATATAGCCCTTTGGGCATAGCTCCAAATTACTCTCCACCATGGCTAGATAAGGTCCTTTTTTATAGATTCCTTAAGGAAAACAAGCATAGATTGAATTTAACTTATTCCTTTCAAAGGTATCCAGCTTGTTTTTCCTTTTGAACATCCTTCTATTCTGCACATTCAAAAATAGTTGATTTATCCTCTTTCTTCTTCTTTTTTTTAAAATTTTAACAGTATCACTATTTTCTTGACTTCCCAAATTCTCATTTTCTAACTTCCTTTTGGTTACTATATAAACTATTCTCCTATTTCTACTCACTTCATCCTTAATCAACTTATTTAATATTCCTCAGTTTTATCTAAATAAATCCCTTTTTTCCATTTTTAATTCAAAATATTACTCTATAATGTATTTCTTGAGGCAGCTACATGGCCCAGTGGTTGGAGTGTCAGAAGTGCCAGGCCTGGGGGCAGAAAGAATTACCTTCCTGAGTTTATATCCAAACTCAGATTCTTACTATCTGTATTACTCTGGGAAAACAATCGGGTCTGCTTCAGTTCCTCTCTTGTAAAATGAGCTTATGAAGGGAATGTGAGGGGGCAGAGCCAAGATGGCAGACTAGAAAGACTCACTTATGCAGGGCCCTCGCCACAGCTGATAAAGAACCTGTAGAGAGGGACTCTCAACAAATTTTGAAGCAGCAGAAGTGGAGAACAACAGAGTGGAGGAGATTTCCAGCCCAGGGTGACCTGAAAGGCCCATGGAAACGTTGGCTGTGCCAGACCTGGAGCCAAACACGGAGCCCATCCCAGCCTTGGTAGGGCCGTGCAGTGCCACAAGACTCTGGGAGGAGGACAGCTAGGGGCAGAATCTCAAGTAGCAGTAGCGGGTCCTCAGATTCCATAGCCCACAGGCAACAAAGGTCAGTGATGGGGTTTTATCACCTGGCCACAAAGGGAGAAGGACCTTTCCATAGCTCCAGCAGTAGGCCACAGTCACAGAGCCTGCACAGCAGCCCATATAGAAGTTCCATTCTTGGAGCATAAAAACCCTGGGGGAATTGAAGAGCTGAGTCTTACCTCAGCCCAGAGCGGAGGCCCTGGCCAAGCTGGTCTTTGGGTAACACTGAATGGCGGCCCTACCCATCCACATTATCTGAAAATCTGCCCCCAGTGCTGACTTGGCTGAACCAGAGGCCAAGTGGCTATGGAGAGGTATCTGCTAAGATACTGGGCACAAAAATCCCTCTCTGAATCCAGACCAATACGCTCTTGATTATGCCACCTTGGAGGAACTGAGATCTCACAAATTCCCAGAGTATATCCTACTCTTGTAAAAGGACCCAAAAGTCAAGTAACTGGTTGAGAAAATGCCCAAAAAGGGTGACAAAAGTAAGATCACCTAGGAAGAGAAATGAGAGAGGTACAAGAAAAACCATGAAAAGCAGGTCAAGACCTTGCTGAAGGAGATCCAAAAAATGCTCAAGAAAATAACACCTTGAAAAATAGGCTATCTCAGGAGGAGGCAAGATGGCAGAGTAGAAAGACTGACTATATGCTAACTCTGAACCCACACCCCAAAAATTTCCTGTAAAAAGAACTCCCCACAAATTCTGAAGCAGTGCAAACCACATAGGATCACAGCAGAGGAGATTTCTATTCCAGAGAGCCTTGGAAAGCCATCCCCAAAGGTCCATCGCCCACTGGACAGCAGAACCCACCCCTGTGCTGCCTAGGCCACGCAGCCCCAGAGGAGCAGATTCCAGCAGGCTTCAGGGAAGGAATCTCCGGCAGCCGGGAAGGTCACTCCAACCACAGACGCTAGAGGTCAGTGAGAGAGATGTCTGGGCTGGCTGAGAGGGGAGCGGGGTGTCTCCCTGACTCAGGTCCCCACAGTAGGCAGTGGCGGAGGGAGCAGCAGAAGCAGCAGCGGCGGCTCGGAACTCCCGGAGCAGCAGGCAGAAGTTCAGGGCCATTACTGTAAGTCTCTGCATAAACCCCTTGAGGGAACTGAGCCTGGGAGGCGGCCCTGCCCCTACCAGACCCATTACTGATGGTCTCTGCATAAAGCCCCTGAGGGAAGGGAGCCTGTGAGGCGGCTATACCCCCCACCCGAGCACCAGAAGTTAAGCTCACATTGAATAGCAACCCCACCTGCCACGGAAAGTCCATTTGAATCAAAGACCCCAAGCACTAGCTGGGCGGATCTAGGCGGGGGTGCAGAGGAATCTCAGAAGTCAAGTAACTGGCTGGGAAAATGTCCAGAAAAGGGAAGAAAAGTAAGACTATAGATAGTTACTTTGCTGGGGTACAGATGTTCCCACCTTTCAATTCTGATGACGAGGAACTATTCTTACCATCAGGAAAAGATGAGGAGGTCGGGGCTTCTGTATCCCAGACATCCCAGGTGGATTTCCGGTGGGCTCAGGACATGGAAGAGCTCAAAAAGGATTTTGAAAAGCAAGTTATACAGGTAGAGGGAAAACTGGGAAGAGAAATGAGAGAGATGCAAGAAAAGCATGAAAAATGAGTCAATGCCTTGCTAAAGGAGACGCCAAAAAGGGCTGAAGAAAATAACACCTTGAAAAATAGGCTCACTCAATTGGCAAAAAAGGTTCAAAAAGCCAATGAGGAGAAGAATGCTTTCAAAAGCAGAATTAGTCAAATGGAAAAAGAGGTTCAAAAGCTCACTGAAGATAATAGTTCTTTCAAAATTAGAATGGAACTGATGGAGGCTAATGACTTTCTGAGAAACCAAGAAATCACCAAACAAAACCAAAAGAATGAAAAAATGGAAGAGAATGTGAAATATCTCATTGAAAAAAAAAACTGACCTAGAAAATGGATCCAGGAGAGAAAATTTAAAAATTATGGGACTACCTGAAAGTCATGATCAAAAAAGGAGCATAGACATCATCTTCCACGAAATTATTGAGGATAACTGCCCAGATATTCTACAACCAGAGGGCAAAATAAGTATTGAAGGAATCCATCAATCACCTCCTGAAAGAAATCCAAAAAGAGAAACTCCTAGGAACATCGTGGCCAAATTCCAGAATTCCCAGGTCAAGGAGAAAATATTGCAAGCAGCTAGAAAGAAACAATTCCAGTATTGTGGAAATAATATCACTATAACTCAAGATCTAACAGTTTCTACATTAAGGGATCGAAGGGCATGGAATAGGATATTCCAGAAGTCAAAGCAACCAGGATTCAAGCCAAGAATCACCTACCCAACAAAGCTGAGTGTAATACTTCAGGGGAAAATATGATCTTTCAATGAAACAGAGGACTTTCAAGCATTCTTGATGAAAAGACCATAGCTGAACAAAAAATTTGACTTTCAAACACAAGAATGAGAAGAAGCATGAAAAAGTAAACATCAAAGGGGAGTCATAAGAGACTTACCAAAGGTGAACTGTCTACATTCCTACATGGAAAGACAATATTTGTAACTCTTAAAACGTATCAGTATCTGGGTATCTGGTGGGACCACACACAGACGTACACACACACTCGCATGCACACACACATGTACATGTGTGCACGCACACACACATACACCCATGCACGCACACACAGAGACAGAGAGCACAGAGTGAATTGAATACAATGGGGCCATGTCTTAAAAGATATTAAGGTAAACAGTGAGAGAGAAATGTAGTGGGACAAAGAGGGTGAAATGGAATTGGATAAATTTTATCTCATTCAAGAGTCAAGCTGGAAACTTTTTAGTGGAGGGAAAAAGAGGAGAGCTGAGAAAAAACCACGAAGTTTACCTTCATCACATTCGACTAAAGGAAGGAATAAAACGCACATTCATTTTGGTATGAAAACCTACCTTACAATACAGGAAAGTGGGGGGAGAAGGAGATATGCAGGGTGGGGGGGGATAATGGAAGGGAGGGCAATGGGAGGAGGGAGCAATTTGAAGTCAACACTCTTGGGGAGGGACAGGATCAAAAGACAGAATAGAAACAATGGGGGGGGAAGGATAGTATGAAGGGAAATACAGTTAGTCTTACACAACACGACTATTATCGAAGTCATTTGCAAAACTACACAAATAGGGCCTATGTTGAATTTCCTGCCTTCCCAAAGGGAATGGGTGGGGAGGGAGGGATGGGGAGAATTTGGAACTCAAAGTTTCAGGAACAACTGTTTAGTATTGTTCTTGCTACTAGGAAATAAGAAATACAGTTAATGGGGAATGGAAAGTCATCTGGCCCTACAGGACAAAAGAGAAGATGTGAACAAGAGAAGTGAGGAATGATAGAAGAGAGAGCAGATTGGTGATAGGGAAAATTAGATTGCTCGGTGTACTGGGGTGGGGGGAGGGGATAAAATGGGAGAAAATTTGGAACCCAAAAATTTTGTGAAAATGAATGTAAAAGTTAAATAAATACATTTTCATTAAAAAATTTTGGAGGCAGTTATAGTTTATTAAAAAGAGTGCAGGATTTGGATTTAGAAGAAAAAAAAGACAATGAATATTAAAAGTTAATTAAATCAATTGAAAAAAAAAGGGGAATGTGAAAGCCCTCCACTGTCCTAAGAACAACTACTTACATCGAAATCACTCTGACTCTCATTGACTGGCCAGCTGTATGTTCCAGAACGAACCCTATTTTTTCACTATTTAGCCCTGATTTGCTCAGAATGAATACATACAGATACATACATATATGTATATAAACTATACACACATATATTTACTTATATACATATATTCACACATCTCTATTTTGTTTGTATATATTTATACACACATATGTATGGCAATTGTTTCTGTTTTGGTCAAAAACCCTGAGGGTCTTTCTCTCCCTGATCTATTTTTTTTTTTTAAAGAGGCCATTTTCGTTTCATTTCTTGCTATGCATTAATCATTGAATGGAAATTACCTCAGTCAAACTGAGACTTATTGGAATCCTTAACTTGAATGGGCCATGCTCCTCCACTGCATTGTAGGCCATCCCCATTTTTCCTGATCTTTATCTGTCCATTGGACCAAAATTAGAAGAGAAAATGAGGCTGGTGAGTTGCAGAACCACTCCTATCTTAAATCCAATACATTTTCTTTCATTCCATCACCTTCCTGACGTCATGGAAAACAAAAGACAAACAAACAACATGATCTTGGTCAATTAATTTAACCTCAGTATGCCTGTTTCCTCAACTGTAAAATGGGGATACCTACCTATCACATTATATCAGTATCAAAGGATAATATTTACAAGGTGTTTGGCAGAGTTTCTGGCATGTAATAAGTGCTTAATAAATTCTGGGTTTCTTCCTTCCTTTTGTTGTACATTATATAAAACATTTTATCTTTCACTCAGGAGGCTTCTTATATACTGTCCTTTGTGTCTGAAATACATTGTTTCCTTACCAATAAATAAATGAATAAACAAATGAATAAAGAATGAAACTACCTTTATTAAATTGTTTTTATTTGCATTTCTGCCCTTAGCTTTGTGCTGAGGTACAAATTAAAAAAAAGAAAAAAGAAAAAAAAAGAAAAGAAAGGAAATACCTTGCTCTAAAGATTGAGTGTACTTGGTGAGGAATATTATATAAAATAATTTTCAACCACAGAAGACCTGGAACCAAGTTTTGTGAGTTTATTTACAGAACAGATGTCATGGCTCAAGGTGTCTCAGGCCATATAAACAGAACTTCAAGTTTTGCTAGCTGGGGATGGGGAGAAATACTTCAGTCACAGGAGTAGAGTAGATGAGATCTGATGATTCTCCATCTCATCACATGGATTACTCTTTACTTTTTTGTTTATTTTTCTACTTAACAGCATTTTTTTGTCCCAATTACATGGGAATAAAGTTTGCAACATTCAATTTTATATGGCAGTTGGATGTCAATTTTTTTTTGCCCTCCCTCTCTCCCCTTCAGTCTACCCAAGACAGCAGGCAATTTGATATAGTTTTTACATGTACAATCATATTAAATATATTTCTTCATTAGGTATATTGTGAAAGGAAAATCAGAACAAAAAGGAAAAACCACGAGAAAGGGGAAAAATCATAAAAAAGACAACATAGTGTGCTTTGATCTACGTTTAGACTCCATTTTTCTTTTGCTAGATTTGAACGACATTTTCCACCATGAGTCTTTCTGAACTGTCTTAGATCATTGTTTTGCCAAGAATAGCTAAGTCTATCAAAGTTGGTCAACTCATAACTTAGTCATACCAGATTTTAAATTGCATTATAAAGCAGTAACCATTAAAACTACTTGGTACTGGCTAAATAAATAGAGGGTTAGATTAGTGGAACAGTAGTCAATATCTATAGTACTCTACTATTTGACAAACCCAAAGACCCCAACTTCTGGGATATGACTGCAGTTTTTGACAAAAAGTGATGGGAAAATTGGAAAATGGTATGGCAGAAATTGGGCATAGTCAACCTCTTACACATATACAAAAATAAAATCCAAATGGGTATGCGATTTATATATAAAGGCTGATACTATAATCCAATTAGGAGAGCAAGGAATTGTTTTATCTGTCAGATTTATGGAGAATGGAGGAATTTATGACCAAAGAAGTGATGGAAAACATTATAAAATGCAAAATGAATATTTTGATTACATGAAATTGAAAAGTTTTTAAACAAACAAAGCCAATACAACCAAGATAAAAGTGAAGCAGAAAACTCAAAAAGAATTTTTTGCAGCCAGTGTGTGATAAAGACCTCATTTTTTTAACTATATAGAGAATTGAGTCAAGTTTACAGGATTACAAGTCATTATCATTGATAAATCGTCAAAGAATACGAACAGGCAGTTTTCAGAGGAAGAAATTAAAAGTATCTATAATCATAAGTAAAAATGCTCTAAATCATTATTGATTAGAAAGCTGGAAATCAATACAGCTCTGAGGTGCTACATGAAACCTATCACATTGGCTAACATGACAAAACAAGAAGATCATAAATATTAGAGAAGTTGTGGGACAGTTGGAATTCACTGTTGGTGGAGCTGTGACCTGATCCAAATATGGAGAGCAATTTGGAACTCTGCCCAAAGGGCTACATAAAAGTGTATAACCTTTAATGCAGAAATATTACTTCTAGGACTGTATCCCAAATAGATCATAAAAATAGGAAAACTCCCTCATGTGCAATATTTATGGCATTTCTTTTTGTAGTGACCAAGAATTGGACATTGAGGGAAGGCACAACAATTGAGGAATGACCGAACAAGTTGTGATATATGAACCTAGTGGAATATTATTGTGCTATAAGAAATGACAAGGAGTTGGACTTCAGAAAAGCCTAGAATGACTTATATGAACTGCTGCTGAGTGAAGTGAGCAGAGCCAGGAGAACATTGTAGACAGTAAAAGCCACAGTGTATGATTACTAACTTTCATAGACTTAGCTCTTCTCAGCAATAAAACAATTCCAAAACACAATGATGGAAAATCTCATCCACATCTAGAGAAAGAACTGTGATGTCTGAATGCAGACCAAAACATACTATTTGCTTTTTCTTTTATTGCTTTTGTCCCCCATTCTCATCATTCCTCCCATTCAGTCTAATTCTTCTATACAACATGACTAACGTGAAAACATGTTTAGTAGGAATGTATATGTAGACCCTATATTGGATTGCATGCTGTCTTGGGAAAGAGGGAAGGGAGTGAGATGGAGAAAAATCAAAACTTATGGAAATGATTCTTAAAAACTAAAAATAAATTGATTAATTTAAGAAAGCTAAAAAATTAGTCATCATACAATGTTGCTGTCACTATGTCAAATGTTCTCCTAGATCTGCTCCCTTCACTCAGCATCAGTTCATGAAGCTTCGGGCTTTTCTGAAATCCATTTGCTTATCATTTATTATAAAATAATAATATTCTTTTACATTCATATATCATAACTTGTTCAGCCATTCTCCAATTGATGGGAATTCCCTCAATTTCCAATTCTTGGCTATCACCAAAAGAGGTGCTATAAATATATTTGCATATGTGGGTCCTTTTCCCAGTTTTATGGTATTTGGTATACAGACCTAGAAGTGGTATTGCTGGTTCAAATGATATACACAGTTTTATAGTTCTTTAGGCATAGTTACAATTTGCTTTCCAGAATCGTTGGATCAGTTTATAACTCCAGCAAAAATGTGTTAGTGTTTCAATTTTCCCACATCTCCAAAAGTTATCAACTCCATATTGGTCATATTAGCCAATCTGATGGGTATGAATTGGTATCTTAGAATTGTTTTAATTAGCACTTCTCTAATCAATGGTGATTTAGAGCATTATTTTTCATACAACTACAAACTGTTTATCTTCTTCATCTGAAAACTGCCTGGTCAAATAATTTGACCATTTATTTATCAATTGGGGAATGACATGTATTGATATAAATCTGATGCAGTCCTCTATACATTTTAGGAATGAGACAAACCGGAAGTGAAAAATTGCTGGTCTAGATGATATGGAGGGCCTTATTCAACTCTACTTCCATTGATTTTGATTAAGTGCCAATAGCTGATTGACCCAAACAAATTTTTAGGAGCATCTCTAATTTCCCCTTCACATTCATTGGAGTTACAGTGTGTGAAGAATATGGCCACAGCAGGCATGTAATAAATATGTTGATTATTTCAAGAATTGAGTTATTTAATTCATTGTAAATTGGGATAGGGAATGTTTCCAAATTGCTGAAAACTATAATTTCTAAATATTTATAAATTTATATTTTAAATATTATGTATCATTTATGCTTTATATATATATATATATGCATATTTATATTTAACACTTTAGAGAATATCCAGAAGTCAATAGTTCATAGTGGTCTCTCTATAATTTTCATCTTTTCTTCCTCTTATAATAGAATGAAAAGTTTGGATTGTATGAATTTTTGAGTTACATGAAACTACTTCAGATTTACAGTGATGGTCAGAAAAAGTACAAGATATAAAATGTCCAATTAAGAAGTTTAAATATCAAGAACCAATCAATCAAAACCCATATTAAACTTCATGGTGTAATAGAAAGGGCCCTTGATTTGGATTCAGAAAACCTCATTTTCAGTCTTTGCTCTGTCACTTCCTTCCTATCTAATCTTAAGCGAATCATTTGCCTTTCCTGGCTTTCATTGTTTTCCTCTGTAAACTTATATGTTTAGACTAAATGAACTCTAAATATTCTTATTCTTGAGTCAAAAGAACTGGGTCTGTATCCCACCTCTGTCAATTACAATGTGACTGTGGGCAAATCACTTAACAGTATTGGGTCTCATTTTCCTCATCTGTAAATTACAATATTGGGCTAGCTGACCTGTGATATCCCTTCAATTGCTAGCTACATTATCCCATGATCTTTCCTTCACAGATAATTATTTTTCTATTTTTATTTAGTACTATAATACTTGAGGTAAAATTATATTCAATAGAATAAGATTTGACATTAAAATGACATATAAAATAAAGATTTGAAATATTTTATAATCCCATGAGAATATGACCATTTTCCTTCTGTATATAACTGACAAAAATACAAAACAAAACAAAACCCAGGCAATATTCAACAAGTTCCTAATTCTTGTACTTCCTATCTTTAGAATATCTCTTATATTTACCTGCTTCTCTCCTCAGACAGAGGTTCCCGTCTCACTCAGACTCCCATTACCTCATACCTATACTATCTCATTCAAATACAATTCAAAGGCGGTGGAGCCAAGATGGCAGAGTAGAAAGACTCCGTATGCTAGCTCTGAAACCAAAGCCCATATATTTCCTGCAAGAAGAACTCCCCACAAATTCTGAAGCACTGCAAGGTGCGCAGAAACACAGCGGAAGAGATTTCCATTCCAGAGAGCCCTGGAGAGCAGTCCCCAGGGGCCCGTCATGTCCCGGAAAGCAGAGCTCACCCCTGAGCTGCCCAGACAATGGCCCCAGAGGAGCAGATCTGAGCAGGCTTCAGGGACGGAATCTCCAGAGGCCACAAAGTTCCCTCCACCCACAGACACTGCAGGTCAGTAAGAGAGACATCTGGGCTGGCCGAGAAGGGAGCGGGGTGTCTCCATGACTAGGGCCCCCTCGGGAGGAAGCCGTGGAGGGAGCGGCAGAGGCGGCAGAGGTGGCAGAACCGGCAGCCATCGGGACACCCCGAGCAGCAGGAAGAAGTTCAGGGCCATTACTGATGGTCTCTGCATAAACCCCCTGAGGGAACTGAGCCTGGGAGGCAGCCCTGCCCCCATCCAAGCACCAGAACTTAAACTCACATTGAATAGCAGCTGGGCCTGCTGCAGAAAGCCCATTTGAATCTCAGACCCCAAGCACTATCTGGGCAGATCTAGGTGGGGTGCAGAGGAATCTCAGAAGTCAAGTAACTGCCTGGGAAAATGCCCAGAAAAAGGAAGCAAAATAAGACCACAGAGAGCTACTTTGATGGGGTGCAGATGTTCCTGCCTTTCAATTCTGATGACGAGGAACTATTCTTACCATCAGGGAAAGATGTGGAGGTTGAGGCCTCTGTATCCCAGACAAACCAGGTGGATTTCCGGTGGGCTCAGGCCATGGAAGAGGTCAAAAAGAATTTTGAAAATCAAGTTAGACAGGTGGAGGAAAAACTGAGAAGACAAATGAGAGAGATGCAAGAAAAGCATGAAAAATGGGTCAATACCTTGCAAAATAGACTAACTCAATTGGCAAAAGAGGTTCAAAAAGCCAGTGAGGAGAAGAATGCTTTCAAAAGCAGAATTAGCCAAATGGAAAAAGAGGTTCAAAAGCTCACTGAAAAGAATAGTTCTCTCAAGATTAGAATGGAACAGATGGAGTCTAATGACTTTCTGAGAAACAAAGAAATCACCAAACAAAACCAAAAGAATGAAAAAATGGAAGAGAATGTGAAATATCTCATGGAAAAAACAACTAACCTGGAAAATAGATGCAGGAAAGACAATTTAAAAATCATGGGGCTACCTGAAAGTCACGATCAAAAAATACAATTCAAATACTGTTGCCCCAAATTTATCTGCACTTCATTTCATCCTCCTTTCAGTTGTCAGACTGATCTTGCAAATGAACAAGTTTATAATGTCCTAGCATCCAGACAGACAAATGCAGTGGCTCCCTACTGCCTCCCATTTCAAAATAAAATCTTCTGTTTGTTTTTTAAAGCCATCCATAACCTAACACCATGTTAGATTTGCACTATTCTTCTTTTTTACCACCTAAACCCTACCATGTACTTTATTTCAGATGACCTCCTCGCTGTTTCTTGTATGTAACATACTGTCCACTAACGGAATATTTCAAGAGACATTTCTAGACATTTTATCTCCAGGCTATCCCCTTGCCTTTAATACTCTCCTTGCTCATCTCTATCTCCTAATTCACCTGGCTTCTTTTAGGCTCCAACTAAATTCCCAACATCAGAAAGAAGACTTCTTTTGAATTCCCGTACTAATGCCTTCCCTCTTGATTACTTCCAATGTATCCTTTATATATGTTTGTACATAGTTGTTGGAATGTTGTCTCTTCTTCTCAGCTGCAAACTCCTTTAGAATAGGGATTGTTTTTTATGCTTTTTGGATGCCCACTACTTAGCCCAGTGCCTGGAGCATAGTAGGAACTTAAGTGTTTTTTGACGGATGTAATGAGGAAAAGATAGAAAATGGAATTACATTAAAAATCTATAGAATATGCATTTACTCAGCTTACAAAGGAACATACAAGACTGAACATGCCTTTATGTAAACTAGGGAAGTTTGAAAATCAGCAATATATTTGCTGTTCATGACGATACTGCAACTATTTTTTTTCATGTTTAATAAAAAAATTTATTTATTTAACTTTTTACATTCATTTTCACAAAATTTTGGGTTCCAAATTTTCTTCCCTTTTCTTCCCTCCCCCCATCACAATACACCGAGCAATCTAATTTTCCCTATCACCAATCTGCCCTCTCTTCTATCATCCCTCCCTTCTCTTATCTCTATCTTCTCTTTTCTCCTGTATGGCCAGATGACTTTCTATTTCCCATTGACTGTATTTCTTATTTCCTAGTAGCAAGAACAATACTCAACAGTTGTTCCTAAAACTTTGAGTTCCAAATTCTCCCCATCCCTCCTTCCCCACCCTTTCCCTTTGGGAAGGCAAGCAATTCAATATAGTGTAGTTTTGCAAATGACTTCGATAATAGTCATGTTGTGTAAGACTAACTGTATTTCCCTCCATCCTATCCTGCCCCCCATTGTTTCTATTCTGTCTCTTGATTCTGTCCCTCCCCGAGTGTTGACTTCAAATTGCTCCCTCCTCCCATTGCCCTCCCTTCTATCAACCCCCCGCTTGCTTATCTCCTTCTCCCCCACTTTTCTGTATTGTAAGATAGGTTTTCATACCAAAATTAGTGTGCATTTTATTCCTTCCTTTAGTCGAATGTGATGAGGTTAAACTTCTTGTTTTTTTCTCAGCTCTCCTCTTTTTCACTCCACTACAAAGTCAACTGCTTGCCTCTTGAATGAGATATAATTTCCTCCATTCCATTTCACCCTCTTTCCTCCCACTGCATTTCTCTCTCACCATTGACCTTAATTTCTTTTACGATATGGCCCCTTCCTATTCAATTCACACTGTGCTCTCTGTCTCTGTATGTGCGTGCATGTGTGTATGCGTGTGTGCATGCATGCGTGTATGTGTGTGTGTGGGGGGGTCCCGCCAACTACCCAGATACTGAAACGTTTTAAGAGTTACAAATATTGTCTTTCCATATAGGAATGTAAACAGTTCACTTTGGTAAGTCCCTTAAGACTTCTCTTTGCTGTTTCCTTTTCCATGCTTCTTCTCATTCTTGTGGTTGAAGGTCAAATTATCTTTTCAACTCTGGTCTTTTCATAAAGAATGCTTGAAAGTCCTCTATTTCATTGAAAGACCATATTTTCCCCTGAAGTATTATACTCAGTTTTGCTGGGTAGGTGATTCTTGGTTTGAGTCCTAGTTCCTTTGACTTCTGGAATATCCTATTCCCTGCCCTTTGATCCCTTAATTTAGAGGCTGCTAGATCTTGAGTTATCCTGATTGTATTTCCACAATACTGGAATTGTTTCCTTCTAGCTGCTTGCAATATTTTCTCCTTGACCTGGGAATTCTGGAATTTGGCCACAATGTTCCTAGGAGTTTCTCTTTTTGGATCTCTTTCAGGTGGTGATCGATGGATTCTTTCAATATTTATTTTGCCCTTTGGTTGCAGAATATCAGGGCAGTTTTCCTCAATAATTTCGTGGAAGATGATGTCTATGCTCCTTTTTTGATCGTGATTTTCAGGTAGTCCCATGATTTTTAAATTGTCTTTCCTGGATGTATTTTCCAGGTCAGTTGTTTTTCCAGTGAGATATTTCACATTCTCTTCCATTTTTTCATTCTTTTGGTTTTGTTTGGTGATTTCTTGGTTTCTCGTAAAGTCATTAGACTCCATCTGTTCCATTCTAATTTTGAGAGAACTATTAAATACAATGAGCTTTTGAACCTCTTTTTCCATTTGGCTAATTCTGCTTTTGAAAGCATTCTTCTCCTCACTGGCTTTTTGAACCTCTTTTGCCAATTGAATGAGCCTATTTTTCAAGGTGTTATTTTCTTCAGCATTTTTTGGGGTCTCTTTTACCAAGGTATTGACCCGTTTTTCATGCTTTTCTTACATCTCTCTCATTTGTCTCCCAGTTTTTCCTCCACCTGTCTAACTTGATTTTCAAAATCTTTTTGAGCTCCTCCAGGGCCTGTGCCCCTCGAAAATCCACCTGGGATGTCTTGGATGCAGAGGCCCCGACCTCTACATCTTTCCCTGATGGTAAGAATATTTCCTTGTCATCAGAATGGAAAGGCGGGAACATCTGCACCCCATCAAAGTATCTCTCTGTGGTCTTATTTTGCTTCCTTTTTCTGGGCATTTTCCCAGGCAGTTACTGGACTTCTGAGATTCCTCTGCACCCCCACCTAGATCTGCCCAGCTAGTGCTTGGGGTCTGAAATTCAAATGGGCTTTCCATGGCAGGTGGGGTTGCTATTCAATGTGAGCTTAACTTCTGGTGCTTTGGTGGGGGCAGGGCTGCCTCCCAGGTTCAGCTCCCTGAGGGAGTTTATGCAGAGATCTTCAGTAATGGAGCTTCTGCTTGCTCGACGAGTCCCAGCCACCTCTGCCGCTCCCTCCTCTGCTGCCTCTCTAGGGGGCCCAAGCCATGGAGACACTCCGCTTCTGTCTTGGCCAGCCCAGAAGTCTCTCTCACTGATCTGTAGCGTCTGTGGGCGGAGGGACCTTCCTGGCTGCCGGAGATTCCGTCCCTGAAGCCTGCTCCGATCTGCTCCTCTGGGGCTGTGGCCAGGGCAGCTCAGGGGTGGGCTCCGCTTTCCGGTGTGTGATGGACCCTGGGGATGGCTGTCCAGGGCTCTCTGGAATGGAAATCTTTTCCACCATCATTCTGCGCACCTTGCAGTGATCCCGAATTTGTGGGGAATTCTTCTTGCAGGAAATATGAGGGCTGTGGGTTTGTAGCTAGCATACATGAGTCTTTGTTCTCTGCCATCTTGGCTGCACCCCCTGCAACTAATTTTTGTATAAGGATATTACCTAATTAATCTGCCGATTTCATTATGTACTAATCAAACAGTCAAGAGTTTTTAATTTATAGAGACAACATGCTAATAGAAAACAAAGTTTAAAGGCGGCCATGTATTTAATGGAAACTTATTCTTAAATGGTAGAAATTGGGTGCCATTAAGATATCTCAATTATAACAGCAATGATCAGAATGGTGGCCCTGGTTAAAATGAGGACAAATAAATTGGTGAGGCATCTCAATGACTAAGACCTGGAAGCAAATGAATTCAGTATCATATTGAGCACTGATTATAAGTATTGAGGATAAAATCTGAGCCCAGATCTTTCAGTTGCAAGATTAAGGTGCTATCCAGTCTATGCTTTTCTATTTAAAGTCTTAAAGTTTATGAGAATAACTAAGTTTACTTCCTGTTATGATGGGGTTTTTTTGTTTGTTTTAACCTCCCTTCCTATCCATGTAAGGAATATTTATCTGGACTTTTACTAGAATTAAATAGTAGATATCTCCAAGTGTTGCAGTTGACTTATTAGACAAGCAGATGCAGAGATTAAGGGATTTCCTCAAAGGACTGGAGATGTGACACAATTATTATAATAAATTGGAGGAAAAAAAAATTCCTTCAAATAAAAGACACTTAACCAAGGTTTATAGGGCAGGTTATTGAAAGGTAATGCTTATTTGAATAAGAGTTATGGCTATAATGATGTATTAAAAAATGACAATACTACTAAAACTGAAGACTGGATGTTGCATCACTTAAACTGCTAAATGCATATTTTAAAGAGCTCAAGAAAATAATTGTAAAGCTCATTTGGAAGAACAAACTACAAAATATCAAGGAAAATAATGAAACAGGTAAGAATGAAAAACAAATAGCATTACAGAACTCAAAATATATTATGAAACATGAATCAACAGAAATTTTTGATAATTGTTAAAAAATAACACATATATGTGTATATATACACACATATATTACATATACACATGCACACACACACATGGAGGCTAGGAAAGAAAACGTTCATAAAATAAGGACTATAGTCTACCTGACAGGGATGTTATAGCAGTAATTCATACAAATTTATTTGGAAATATTAAAGTTTATTTGTCAATTGTCATTTAATTGAAGATGGAACATAGTAGAGAGTAATCAATGAAAGGACACCTATATGGTACTAGGTGGTACAGTGGATAGAATTCTGGTCTTGGAGACTGAAAGAGAAGTTTCTGAATCCTGCTTATGACACATTCTCAATGCATGGTCTCATGAAAGTTTCTTAACTTTTTGCAGCCTCAGTTTTTCAACTATAAAAAGGGAATAATAAATGAATTCCTCTTCATAGAATTATGAGAACCAAATCATATTTGAAATATGAAAGATCCTTAATAATCCTTATAGAACTAAATAAATTTTAGCTATTATTATTGATAGTACTGAAGCAAGCTGACACATTTGTCATAATTTGAGTCCCCAGAACTGAGCCAGTTTCCCAAGGCATATGAAATGTGAGGTCTCCTTGTGCTACCCTACTCTTTTCATTAACCCCAGAAAGAAGCTTAGTTTTGTGAAGCATACAAATATTTCTTTGTCCAGACTTCTAAAGCATGACTAATACAGGCCTTAGGAATGTACTAATAAACTTGAAGTCATATTCTCTTTCCCGTTACCAACATAATGATACATAGAGTCTCTCCTAATTAAATTAAAATTGCTTTGGGGAGTTTTTAGTCATATTCTCAGAT
This sequence comes from Bettongia penicillata ogilbyi, assembly GCA_023548195.1. Classification (NCBI taxonomy): domain Eukaryota; kingdom Metazoa; phylum Chordata; class Mammalia; order Diprotodontia; family Potoroidae; genus Bettongia; species Bettongia penicillata. The sequence continues at coordinate 6,778,012 of JAJHZJ010000035.1, read as the reverse complement.
ATCTTTATGATTTGAATATGTTTCTGTTTGGTTACTTTAGGTTATTTAATCAAATGCATTAATTCATCAGAAAATGAATGCTTGAGGGAACCCATGGCTGTACGTTGTGGAATATGATCCAACTTAACACTCTAATAAGCTATCAGTGAAAATCCCCCACTCCCCCTTTCTTCTTGATCCAAATAGCCTTGAAAGTGAATTTCTGTTTAGCCCAAACATAAAAAATAATCAATATGTACCATACTTGACTAATTAACATGAGTTATAGAAAAAATGAAAAAGTAAATTCATTTTTTAAATTACTTGGAAATAAGTAACAGGTATTTTAATTACTTCTTTTTATAGTCTTAACAAGGTCTTAAGAAATCAAGTCATCTTTGCAGCAGCATCACGTAAACTCTGATCTCCTTCCATAGGCCAAATTTAGAGTTAGCTTAATTTTACAATTACACATATAATTATAGAATTGCAGAGGTGGAACAGAATCTAGAAATAGCCTAGACTAATCCACACATTTAAGAGATGAAGAAATTGAAAATCTCAAGATATAGAATGATTTAGTAAAGAATAATAACTAGTTTCTGGCAGAGCTGGAATTATTTATCTTTCTATTTAGGCCACACAACAATATGAGATCTTTAAATCTCCACATAAGACCTATTATGTTGTGTTTAATGATAATGCAGTTTTACACAAAGAATGTAATAGATCTACAGTTACTCACGCGCATTTTAAACTCAATAAAAATGCTTTTTTTCCTTCCTTAAATATGTTTCTCTTTTTTGTCCAACAAGTTTTATGTTTCTTTTTCTGTCTACTACTCTTTATCTTCTCTGTGGTACTTTTATTCTCTTTACTTTTGCAAGGACTAAAAGACTGAATAAATGAATGAATGCAAGGACATGTTCCTTAATGTTTATTCTAAGTATTGGGGATGTAAAGATAAAAATAAGACAGTCTCTGCCCTCAAACAACTTACATTAGAATGAGGGAGACAATGAATATATGGGAGTAATAGTCAAAAGAGAGAGTAAATGAAGTGAAAATCACTGTGTGAAGTGTTTTCACCATCTTTAAACTGGATTTTTAAGTAAGAAAATAAAAGTATTTTATTGAATCTGAAATGTGTATAATAGTAACTTTGTTCATGCATTCTTTCTTCCCAAACAGTTACAACATTAACACAGTATATTGAGGTCTATGCTTGAAGTGATATTATATTGTGTGGACTGATATCATCATCATCATCTTCATCTTCATCATCATCATCATCAATCTAGGTAGTGCAGTAGGTATAGTGTCGGGCCTAGAAACAGGAAGACCTAAGTTCAAATATGGCTTCAGAGACTTATGAGCTACGTGACCCTGGACAAACCATTTAGTCCTATTTTCATCCATTTCCTCATCTGTAAAATGAACCAGAGTAAGAAATGGCAAACCAGTTCAGTACTTTTTGCCAAGGAACTCCAAATAAGGTAACAAACATTTGGGAATAACTGAGACTATTAAACAACAACAAAATTGTTGTTACTATTCTTGTTAATGGAATAATAGAGTTGCTGAAGACCAACCAAGATCCTGTCAGTGAAAAAATCACATACTTGTGAAATCCTTCTAGTCCTGATCATTCACTATAATCCAATCTCCTCTCTGCCACAGGTTTACACAGCAAGCGTCAGAAGTGAGACTTGAAGGTAGGGCTTGATAATTTTCAGTCCTATTCATTAACTACTACACAAGCTACCTTCCATGTATCTGAAGTGTATTGTGGCTGCTATTGTTTGTTCTTCATTTTCAGAGGATCATCACAGAGTGATGTCATGATTTCTGTGGGAATTGGATTTAAGTAGCAAAGTTGCACAAAATCATTGGCTTCTCATTCTCTTACAGAGTCATCAAAATGCAGTGGCAACACAAATGTTAGAATGTGCTCCATAGCACCTGCTTCTTCTGCCTTCGTGGTCATTGGAACAAAGTGTTAGCATTTCCCCATTCCACCAAGGTAAGTCTTGTTCTCACTCTGCCATTCCACCAGGGAAAGTCTTCACATGCTTGGGGTAGACATTCCCAACTCACCAAAAAGTTTGAGATCTGTTAGTTATTCAAAAGCTAATTTAGCCCAACTGCAGACATGATTTTACAAGAGTGTGCTACTGTGGCATGGTACAGTTTTTGGAGCCACAGGTTAGAGTTGAGTTCCAGGAGAACACTAAAGGTGAATGAGTAGCCCTGAAAAGGGCTCAGTAAGCCTTGAGACTAGAGGTATAGATCCTTTTTGAACACCACATATACCTCACTTAGGGGTGGTTAGGTGGCACAATGGATAGTGTGATGAACCTAGAGTCAGGAAGAATCATCATCCTGACCTCAAATCTGGCCTCAAACACTTATTAGCTATGTTACCCTGGGCAAATTACTTAACCCTGTTGGCCTCAGTGTTTTCATCTGCAAAATTAATTAGAAAAGAAATTGAAAAAAAATTATTTCATTATGTGAAGGGTAAATAAATGCTTATTGAACTGAATTTTACTTATATGCATGTCTCATCACCTCACTAGACTGTAAATCCTTTTAGGACAAGTACTATATTATTTTACATTTCTGTATCCCTTGTACCCTCTTAAAGTCTTACAAGAAACAAAGTGTCTAATCAAGACTTATTGAACGAAACTGAATAATACAACATTGAAAGTGAATTAAATTCCAGGGTTTTAAAACATTAACACATATATTTTCCAGCTGAATCTTCATGCTTACCCTGTGAAGCAATGAAAATATATTATCATCAGATCTCTTTAGTTGATTAGAAATTGAAGATCATAGAGGTAAGATGTATATGTTCACTTGGCAATTTTTCTAACTTTTACCCAGTCCTCTCTTCCCTACACTAAGTTTAAGATCATAATATCATTAATGTAGAGCTTGAAAGGATGTTAGGAGCCAACTCCCTTACAAAGTTTCAAAGGTACAAAGAAGTTACATAACTGGAAAAGTATCATATAGCTAGTATGCATCCGAGTCATTATTTGAACTCATATCTTCCTGACTCTAAACCCAGTGACCTACTATCCTCTGTCCTATCTAATTCCTCCCTCACAATATTTACCTATGTGGAGAGTTGTCAAAAAATATATCCAGTGCGTATTATCTCATTCCATTCTCAAAATAACAGTTTAATGAATAAGGGAAGAAAAAAAGACAAAAAAATAAAAATAATGAATAAAGAAAAAATTTGACAATTAGGAAGTCCTTAGTCATATTAGATAATAGAGTTTCAGTAGATTAATGGATATCAGAGCCTTATTGTCAATAAAGAGTGAATAGATGATAAGGCAAAAAAGTTAACAGATCAAATATTTGAGAAAGTTGTCAAGGAAAAAAAGGATATAAATAAGATAGTAATTAGAAAGAGTCGAAAGGTTCACTGAAAATATGATTTTACTGAATTTTGTCTTTCCATTCTGAAAGTGCTTCTCTACCTACTTGGAGCTCCAATAAATAAGATGTCCCTGACAGGTTAACGTCATCACTTCTGATTTCATTATCATGCTGCTAATTTAAGCTTTGATTAACACTATCTTGTTTAGCTTCCTTTCCCATCTGATGGTAGGCCTAGAGGATAGGAGCTGCAAACTCCTCCCAATGCCTTCCTTAACAGAGGGCAGTAACTAGGCTTTCCAGTTCATTTTTTTCTGCATCTGTGGCTTTGTTGGTTTCAGCTTCACAAAACAAAAATGCTAAGTTCCTCCTGCTGCCCTCTCTAACTTCCTCCATTTGCTGCTAGAGGGATGGGGAGAGAGAGAGAAAATGGATAGAGAGAAACCCTCCTCTTCCCAGAATCCTCCTTAATAAACTGATCATTCACTTGGAAGATGATCATCTACCTGAGAGGCAGTGTAACTTCAGAAAGGACAGAGGAACAGTCAATATGTTTTTTTCTGCCCAAGAAATCCAGGAAATATGCCAAGAGCAGAAGAAAGATCTGTACACAACATTTGTAGATCTGACCAAGGCATTTGATACTGTTAGTCGTAAAGGCTAAAGGAAAATTATGTAAAAATTTGATTTCCCAGAGAAGTTCGTCAACATTGTATGTCAATTTCGTGATGGCATGCTCTCCCAGGTTCTAGATAATGGACAATACTCTTATGCTTTCCCAGTTACCAATGGTGTGAAGCAACGCTGTGTGATTGCTCCCATACTATTTTTTTTTCAAATTGAGCAGCTTTACTTTTATTACTTTTTAATAAATTTATATATTAAACTTTTTACATTCATTTTCACAAAATTTTGGGTTCCAAACTTTCTCCCCATTTCTCCCCTCCACCAATCCTAATATACTGAGCATTCTAATTTCCCCTATCACCAATCTTCGCTCTCTTCTATCATCCCTCCCTTCCCTTCTCCCCATCTTCTCTTTTGTCCTGTTGGGCCAGATAACTTTCTATTCCCCATTACCTGTACTTCTTATTTCCTAGTAGCAAGAACAGTACTCGACAGTTGTTTCTAAAACTTTGAGTTCCAACTTCTCACCATCCTTCCCTTCCCACCCATTCCCTTTGGGAAGGCAGGCAATTCAATATGGGTCATATGTGTGTAGTTTTGCAAATGACTTCAATAATAGTCATGTTGTGTAAGACTAATTACATTTTCCTCCGTCTTATCCTGCCCTCCATTGTTTCTATTCTCTCTTTTGATCGTGTCCCTCCCCAAGAGTGTTGACTTCAAATTGCTCCCTCCCCCCATTGCCCTGCCTTCTATCATCCTCCCCACCCTGCTTATCTCCTTCTCCTCCACTTTCCTGTATTGTAAGATAGGTTTTCATAAAAAAAATGAGTGTGCATTTTATTCATTTCTTAATTCGAATGTGATGAGGATAAACTTCATGTTTTTCTCTCAGTTATCCCCTTTTTCCCTCCACTAAAAAGTCTCCTGCCTGATACTTCTATGAGAGATAATTTGCCCCATTCCATTTCACCCTCTCTCCACCTAATACATTCTCTCACAACTTCTTTTTTTTTAAGATATGATCCCATCCTATTCAATTCACTCTATGCTCTCTATCCCTGTGTGTGTGCATGTGTTTATATGTGTGTGTGTGCGTATGTGTGTGTGTGCATGTGTGTGTGTGTGTGTGTGTGTGTGTAATCGCACCAATTACCCAGATACTGAAAAGTTTCAAGAGTTACAAATATTGTCTTTCCATGTAGGAATGTAAACAGTTCAACTTTAGTAAGTCGCTTATAACTTCTCTTTGCTGTTTACCTTTTCATGCTTCTTTTGATTATGTGGTTGAAGGTCAAATTTTCTTTTCAGCTCTGGTCTTTTCATCAAGAATGCTTGAAAGTCCTCTATTTCATTGTAAGACCATTTTTTCCCCTGAAGTATTATACTCAGTTTTGCTGGGTAGGTGATTCTTGGTTTTAGTCCTAGTTCCTTTGACTTCTGGCATACCTAATTCCATGCCCTTTGATCCCTTAATGTAGAAGCTGCTAGATCTTTGGTTATCCTGATTGTATTTCCACAATACTGGAATTGTTTCTTTTTAGCTGCTTGCAATATTTTCTCCTTGACCTGGGAATGCTGGAATTTGGCCACAATGATCCTAGGAGTTTCTCTTTTGGGATCTCTTTCAGGAGGGGATTGATGGATTCCTTCAATACTTATTTTGCCTTCTGGTTGTAGAATCTCAGGGCAGTTTTCCTTGATAATTTCATGAAAGATGATGTCTAGGCTCGTTTTTTGATCATGGCTTTCAGGTAGTCCCATAATTTTTAAATTGTCTCTCCTGGATCTATTTTCCAGGTCAGTTGTTTTTCTAATGAGGTATTTCACATTCTCTTCCATTTTTTTCATCCTTTTGTTATTGTTTTGTGATTTTTTTGGTTTTTCAGAAAGTCATTAGCCTCCCATCTGTTCCATTCTAATCTTGAGAGAACTCTTTTCTTCAGTGAGCTTTTGAACCTCCTTTTCCATTTGGCTAATTCTGCTTTTGAAAGCATTCTTCTCCTCATTGGCTTTTTGCACCACTTTTGCCAATTGAGTTAGCCCATTGTTCAAGGTGTTATTTTCCACCTGTCTAATTTGATTTTCAAAATCCTTTTTGAGCTCTTCCATGGCCTGAGCCCATTGGATAGTGATTTTGGATGTTTAGGATACAGAGGCCTTGACTTCTATGTCTTTACCTGATGGTAAGCATTATTCTTTCTCATCAGAAAGGAAAGGAGGAAATATCTGCTCACGAAGAAAGTGACCTCCTATGGTCTTATTTTTTTTTCCCCTTTCTGAGGGGGTTCCCAGCCAGTTATTTGACTTCTGAGATTCCTCTCCACCCCTGCCTCAGCAGTGCTTGAGGTCTGAGATTCAAATGCTGCTTCCCCACCTCAGGGCTTTCAGCGGAGGGCAGGGCTGCTATTCAGTGTGAGAGATTAAATTCAGGTTCTCAGGTGGAGGCAGGGCCGCCTCCCAGGCTCAGTTCCCTCAGGGGGTTCATGTGGAGACTGTCAGTAATGGACCAGGGCTCATTTCCGCTCCAGGAGTCCCTGGCCACTGCTTCCCCTGCCGCATCCTCCCAGGGGCCTGAGTTATGAAGACACCCCGCTCTCCTCTTGACGAGCCCAGAAATCTGTCTCATTGACCTGCGGCGCCTGTGGGTGGAGGAACCTTCACAGCCGCTGGAGATTTCATCGCTGAAGCCTGCTCGGATCTGCTCCTCTCTTGGCCCAAGGCAGGGCTGGGCTCCGCTCTGTGTCCAGTGTGTGATGGACCTTTGGTAGCAGTTTTTTAGGGCTCTCTGGAGCAGAAATCTCCTCTGCTCCGTTGTTGTGTGGCTTCCACTCCAGAATGTGTTGGGAGTTCTTTTTATAGGTAATTTATGGGCTGCGGGTTTGGCCTAACCAGTAACAACAAGAAAACACAGGTGCTTCATCAGTCAACACCATACCATCCATATATGGAAGCATAGGTTACAGTAAATGGAGAAGTTCTGAACGCTGTGGATGTGCACTTTTCAGGGATGTAAACATTGATAATGATGTTGATGTATATACTGTCAGAAGTAGCTCATTGTTTGGGAGGCTCTGAAGAAAAATATGGGAGAGAAAAGGTATTAGACTGATAACAAAATGAAGGTCTACAGAGTAGTTGCACTGACGTCATTGTTGCATGTCCGTGAAACCTGGACGGTATACCAGTGACATGCCAGGAAATTGAACAGTTTCCATTTCTATTGTCATAGTGAGGTACTGAAGATTACCTGACAGGATAACATACTGCATAGTGAGTTCCTTTCTTGAACTACATTCCCAAGGATTCAGACTCTGCTTCAGAGAATACAGCTTCAACAGGCTGGCCACATTGTTCAAATGTAAAATGCACACTTGCCAAAATGATTATTTTATGGAGAACTCACACAGGGCAAGCATTCATATGGTGGTCAAAAGAAGCAATAAAAGGATTCTGTCAAGGTCTCTCTTTAGAATGTTGGAATTGTTTATGTGATATAGAAGACACTGGCACATGAACTTTCAGCATAGGATGCCCATGGCATGCTGTGCTCTATAACAAAGGAGAATGGAAACAGCTCAAAGGAAACACAGGATACTCAAATTTCAAGAATCCACCCAAAATGTTCACACAGACTATTTAAGCCCAACCTGTAGTAGAGAATTCTGAGCTCATATTGGTCTGATCGTCCAGGATCAGACGCATTGAAACTTGATTAGCACAGTGACATCATTTTGGTCCTCTTGGAGAATGAAGGAGAATCATTAGTTCCTTAAACACATGAACTATCTTGTAATTAATTGTATCTTACCTCCCTCACCACCTCAACCCCGTACTTAACACACTACCTGACACATAGTAAGTGCTTAATAAGTGTTTATTGAATTAGATTGGATTCTTAGAAACACAGTGATAGTTTCAATTTCTGATTTCAACTCAGAGTAACTTTCACATGGTTTTAAAACTAGGAAAGTATACAAAGAAATAGTGATCTCATTCCTATCCACCAAACAATAAGTATATACCAAGTATATACCCCGCCTTTGGTCTAGCAACTAGATGGTGCAAAGGCAAAGAATGAATCAACTTCTGCTCATAAGAAACTCCCATTCCAATAGGGAAGACCACAAATAAACATATAGAATCAATATTAAAAAAAAATTAAATACGAGGTAGTTAGGGAAGGAGGCACTAGTAGTTGTTGGGGGGTGGAGATGAAGAAAAGCTACTTATCAAGGGTAATGCTAGAGTTTAATCTTGAAAGAACAGATACTGGACTAGGTCGAGAAGAGGAAAGACTTCATTTCAGGATTTGGAGTGTTACATTGCAATAAAGAAACCATGTACCATTCAAACAAATGATTCATTTATTCATTCATTCATCCATTCATCTATTCATTCCTTTATTTATTCATTCATTCATTTACTTGTTCATTCATTCATTTATTTATTTACCTATTTATTTATTTATTTATATAGTTGCAAGGCATACCACGTTCAAGCCTCTCAGTCACCAAGAACCTAAAACTTTGGTCTTTACCCAGCTCATGTACAGTTTGGAGGAAATAAAATACAGAATGAAAGGATTAAGACACCTGGTTTCTTATCTATTGGAGGAGGGGATCAGGAAACAATGAGGTAAGGGTGATACGTAGCTGGAGTGGATTAAGTGTTTTCAGGAGAGACTGAGGAGAGAAAGAAAATATGGGTTGTTTTATGACCTTTGTAAGTTGGGTGATTCTTGCAAGGGGGAGGTAATCTTGCTATTTCCACAAACTCAGGTGACTCTAAGACTTAATTTCACAAAATGGTGGATAAAGGTAAAATCGAGTAACTAATGCTATTTCAAAATTATAGAGGAAAATCCCAGTAGTGATAAATACATGGGAGCTGGAGTGTCCCATATAAACATCAGAAAGGCCTACTTGGCTGAATCGCAGAGTATGAGATGGAAATTAATGAGACTAGATAGATGGCTTTGTGTCCATTTATGAAGAGCAGAAACTACACAGACATATACCTATATCTTCTTCCTTAAGGTAACTGTAAATTTATGTAATTTTCTTAATTTACAAATGCCTGAACTCCATTTATTCCCAATTGTTTGTATAACACACTTAGGTTACAGAGATGATTTGTCTCTGTTGCTCACATACAACATTCCACTCTTCATACCCTTCATAAGTTTACACAGTCCATCTCATATTCCCATTATATTCTTCTTTCCTTTGTCTACTTCATGGAGTCTTTTTCTTCCTTCAAAATACAGCTCATGCATTATATTCTGCATGAAACCTTTAGTGATAGGCTCAGTTGCTGATACCCTTCCTCCTCCCCCCCAAAAAAACTGTAGCTAATTTAATATGTATATATATATATATGCATATATATATATACAAATATATGTATGTATATGTATATATGTGTGTTTGTATGTATATATACACACATATATGTGTGTGTACAAACTTTGTTTGAGTATCCCAAAAATCTAAATTCTATAAACTTGCACATACACTAAAAATTAGATAGCAAAATAATAATAAGAGACAGAGAACTGAGATGAAAGTGGGTGATTTCACAAAAAGAATACGTTATCTTGGAGTCCATCTTCATAGAATGCCCTACTAATTAGCCGACATTCTATAGGGTTTTGAATAATCACTTTTGCTGATGAAAAATGAGAAAATCAAAGAAGGTGTGAATTTCTAAAATTCTATTGAATGTTAATCCTTAAATCATGTGAAAGGTTTAGGAAAAATATTTTGTAAAGATATTAAGTAATGTAAACATACTTTTGCATCTCATCTTTTTTCATTTATTAAATTTAGTAGAATTTGAAAATTCTGATATTTATGGTAAGTATCAATACTTTGAAAGAGTTATAATTTCATTTGAATGGGTAATACCAGCAATGATACAGATCTCAGCCCCACATTTGCACCCATCCACTGATGTTTTCAGAGATGGTCTTACTCTAAGCTAGAAAAACCACTCATCTCTCAAAACTCTGGTGATGGTTAGGTCCTCCTGAACTTAGTTAGACTGGGCCCACAATGGAAGAAGTCAATAATATGTTCCCAAGAAAAAATGCTTCAAATATATGGAAAATGAGGGACCTTCCAGCATATCAGGGCCACTCAGAACTTGTTTTGTTTACCTACCCTTTGAGATTTCAGGGTTATCTCCACACCACCCTGGAACAAAAAAAGTAAAGATAGAGAATGTAGGGGGTATTTTGTACATGCAGCATAGGTTTCTTGAATCCACATTCTGTTCTTCAATGAAAATAAGCACTATGTACATTGCCTCTTTGAGAATCTTTCTTAAACCTTTATTAACAGTAATATCCTTGTTCAGGATTCTAAGAAATTTTCTTTCAGTGTGAAAGAGCAGTTAGAAAATGTAATAAACTGTAATAAACTACTGATATCCAAGCAGTGCAGAATTTTATTCTAACAGTCAAGAAGGACAGGTTAATTACTTTTTCCTTCAAATGAAATCCAGAACACTAGAGTGAGAACTCCATTACTTTAGCAGTTAAATCCTCAGTCTCTAAACATAAGAAGACACAAAAGAGAAATGCTGAAACTTCCTTCCAGAATTTGATTCCAGTCATGCTTTTGCAAAGTCTCTAGAATTTCCAGTTGATTTTACAAGTATTAGGAAACATTGCTTTCTAGGTTTGTTATTTTTTTTTTTTAACCTTAGGGATAACCAGTAAGATGTGATGCTGAGAGACATCAATTAAAACACAAATTAGTTTGAATTTTAGAGTTGGAAGGTCATATGGTCATATTGCCTTCTGGTACCCAATTCAGTAATCCTCTCCATATCACTGATAGAGCTCTACTTGAACATACCTGGTGACAGGGATATCCCTAGCTAACAGAAATAGACAACTGTGAAGAGCTCCACTAAAACCCAATATTTTTCTAAACCCTTAGAGGGAAATCACTTTACCTTTCTAAATCCTCTTTTTGTCCCCATTGACAACCTCAATTGACATTTCATTCACTATTTCAGTTCTTCAACAGGTCTAATGATATCACTTATATGGACACTTCCCCATTAGGAGGAGAGATTGCAACTTATCTCCTTCCTATAAATCTTTGACAGATGTATACCTGTACATGCTGGGGGTCTTCTTCTGAATGGGTACAAGAGTAACATATTACTACAACCCAGTAATGAGTCATGCTATGAAAATGTTTCTTTTTTATAACATAAATTTATTTATTTAACTTTTTACATTCATATTCGCAAAATTTTGGGTTCCAAATTTTCTCCCCATTTCTCCCATCCCCCCACTCCAATACTCCAAGCATTCTAATTTCCCCTATAAACAATGTGCCCTCTCTTCTATCATCCCTCCCTTCCCTTCTCCCCATCTTCTCTTTTGTCCTGTAGGGCCAGATAACTTTCTATTCCCCATCATCTGTATTTCTTATTTCCTAGTAGCAACAACAATACTCAACAGTGGTTCCTAAAACTTTGAGTTCCAACTTCTCCCCATCCCTCCCTCACCACCCATTTCCTTTGGGAAGGCAGGCAATGCAATATAGGCCATATCTGTTAGTTTTGCAAAGACTTCGATAATAGTCGTGTTGTGTAAGACTAACTATATTTCCCTCCATCCTATCCTGCCCCCCCCATTGTTTCTATTCTGTCTTTTGATCCTATCCCTCCCCAAGAGTGTTAACTTCAAATTGCTCCATCCTCCGATTGCCCTCCCTTCCATCATCCCCCCCCTGCTTATCTCCTTCTCCCCGACTTTCCTGTATTGTAAGATAGATTTTCATACCAAAACGAGTGTGCATTTTATTCCTTCCTTTAGTTGAATGTGATGAGAGTAAACTTCATGCTTTTTTTTCTCAGCTCTCCTCTTTTTCCCTCCACTAAAAAGTCTCCTGCTTGTGCCTTCTATGAGAGATAATTTGTCCCATTCCATTTCACCCTCTCTCCTCCCAATACATTTCTCTTATATATTTACCTTAATTTTTTAACATATGATCCCATCCTATTCAATTCACTCTGTGCTCTCTGTCTGTGTTTGTGCATGCATGTTTGTATGTGTGTGTGTGCTTACATGTGTACGTGTGTGTGTGCATGTGTGTATGTATGTGTGTGTGATCCCACCAACTACGCAGATACTGAAAAGTTTCAACAGTTACAAATATTATCTTTACATGTAGGAATGTAAACAGTTCACCTTTGGTAAATCCCTTATGACATCTCTTTGCTGTTTACTTTTTCATGCTTCTTCTCATTCTTGTGTTTGAAAAGTCAAATTTTCTTTTCAGCTCTGGTCTTTTCATCAAGAATGCTTGAAAGTCCTCGATTTCATTGAAAGACCATTTTTTTCCCCTGAAGTATTATACTCAGTTTTGCTGGGTAGATGATTCTTGGTTTGAGTCCTAGTTTCTTTGACTTCTGGAATATCCTATTCCATACCCTTCAATCCCTTAATGTAGAAGGTGCTAGATCTTGTGTTATCCTGATTTTATTTCTACAATACTGGAATTGTTTCTTTCCAGCTGCTTACAATATTTTCTCCTTGACCTGGGAATTCTGGAATTTGGCCACAATGTTCCTAGGAGTTTCTCTTTTTGGATTTCTTTCAGGCGGTAATCGATGGATTCCTTCAATACTTATTTTGCCCTCTGGTTCTAGAATATCAAGGCAGTTTTCCTCAATAATTTCATGAATGATGATGTCTAGGCTCTTTTTTTGCTCATGGCTTTCAGGTAGTCCCATAATTTTTAAATTGTCTCTCCTGGATCTATTTTCCAAGTCAGTTGTTTTTCCAATGAGATATTTCACATTATCTTCCATTTTTTCATTCTTTTGGTTTTTTTTGGTGATTTCTTGCTTTCTCAGAAAGTAATTAGCCTCCATCTGTTCCATTCTAATTTTGAGAGAACTATTTTCTTCAGTGAGCTTTTGAACCTCTTTTTCCATTTAGTTAATTTTGCTTTTGAAAGTATTCTTCTCCTCATTGCCTTTCTGAACCTCTTTTGCAAATTGAGTGAGCCTATTTTTCAAGGTGTTATTTTCTTCAGCATTTTTTTGGATCTCCTTTAGCAAGGTATTTACCCGTTTTTCATGCTTTTCTTGCGTCTCTCTCATTTCTCTTCCCAGTTTTTCCTCCACCTGTCTAACTTGATTTTCAAAATCTTTTTTGAGCTCTTCCATGGCCTGAGCCCATTGGATACATATTTTGGATGTTTGGGATACAGAGGCCTTGACTTCTATGTCTTTCCCTGATGGTAAGCATTGTTCTTTCTCATCAGAAAGGAAAGGAGGAAATATCTGTTCACGAAGAAAGTAACCTTCTATGGTCTTATTTTTTTCCCCCTTTTCTTGGCATTTTTCCAACCAGTTACTTGACTTCTAAGATTCCTCTCCCCCCCACCCTTACCTCTAAATCTGCCTAGCTAGTGCTTGGGGCTGAGATTCAGATGCTGCTCCTCAGCCACAAGGCTTTCAGCTGGGTGCGGGGCTGCTATTCAAGGTAAGATTAAATTCAAGCTCTTAGGTGGGGCAGGGCTACCTCCTAGGCTCAGTTCCCTCAGGGGGTTTACACGGAGACTTTCAGTAATAGATTTGAGGTCCTGCCTACTTGGGAGCTCCTGGCCGCTGCTTCCCCCCACTGCTGCCTCCCAAGGGGGCCTGAGTTATGGAGACACCCCACTCCCCTCTTGGCCAGCTAGATAAGGTCTCTCATTGACCTGTGTGCCTGTGAGTGGAGGGACCTTCGTGGCCACCAGAGATTCCATCCCTGAAGCTTGCTCTGATCTGCTCCTCTTGACACCACACAGCCAGCGTAGGGCTGTGCTGTGCTCTCGGTCTGGTGCACAACGGACCTTTCCTGCTGCTTTTTCAGGGCTCTCTGGAACAGAAATCTTCTCCACTCCATTGTTGTGTGACTTACACTGCTCCAGAATTTGTTGGGAGTTCTTATTTACAGGTAATTGTGGGCTGTGGGTTCAGAGTTAGCATATGTGAATCTTTGTACTCTGCCATCTTGGCTTTTCCCCTCTACTCCATCATCTTGGCTCCTCCCCTATGACACTATTTCACAAACATTTATTTGTAATGAACTAGGGCCACCACATATCCTCCGTGTATCTCTCCTACTATATAGGTAACTAGTGTTTCACTAAATACTGGAAATGGAAATATTAAAGCAAGATAACCTTTGTTCTCAATAACATGTAGGATGCTTTATCAGCATGGCAGATGTCAGTGTTCACAGATTTAGTAGATGGTAATTTTCAATTATCTTTAAGGTACAGTGGCAGATTAGATGTTGAGTGAAAACTGTAGCTCTTGACTTCTTGCTCATTCAAGTGACTTGAACAGTCATAACTTCCTGGCAGCCAGGAAATTGGAAGGACTGTTCAGGAGAGGTTAGTTGGTTTGAGGATAGGAGTGTATAAGGTACTTCAGGGGGTGAGGATAAGAGAGCGCTATCCAATTAAAGAGGAAGAAAATAGAAGGGTGTATTGGCTGGAAGTTTGGGGAGAGGAGATGATCACAGTGGAGTTGGACTGGAGCAGGAGGAACAGCTGTTTCTCTGTCCTTGCACTCCCAGTGGGATTTTTGGAGAAGGAACAGGAAAGGCCAAGAGTTCAGCTCAATGATATCTTCAAGTGATCGTGTCTGGAGGACTTTACCACCTTTAAGAAATTCCTCATCAATCTTGACCCTAGACAAGTTAAACTCCTTTACAGTAGAATAAATTTGAGAATCTATTTTATACCATAGGTGATATAAATTATCAGAAGATCATCAAATAAACTTAGCTATGTGACAATACATCACACCTCTTTGAAATCTTTTTGTGATTGTAACATATTTATGACCGAAGATTAAGTGAGTAAATTTAGTGAACCACTAGTTATGTTAGAGAAAAAGGAGGGGAAAATCAAAGTATTTGCTTTGTGTCATTTAGGCAGAAATATGATTGATGTAATAAATACTTTGCTTCTTTTTTGACCAATTGCAATGTTTTGTGAACAAAACCAAAGACAGGTTTTACTTTCCTTGTTATAAATCTTCAATGTCTAACATAATTCTATTAGAATACTCATACTTGTTATAGGGACTTGGCAGATAAAAATTGGAATGTCAGCTATAAAAGTTCATGTTACTTAGAAAGTGATGGAAGAAGCCTGTGATAGACAAAGATTTTGTACATGGTTCTATTTCTTGCTAGTTCATATAAGAAAAGGTATTTCAGCTTGAAAAGGTACTGAATACAACTTCCTGCAGAAGACAGAGCTATGGCTCTCAGTGACCAGAAATCTCACATTAGCTTATACAAGAATGAGAGACTGCTCCCCACACTGATCAGTTTTCATTAATTAAGATTCTACATATAATGTTTATAGATGATGCACATATTTTTCATGTTTCTCAATTATAACATAAAACCTAATCCACCATTTTATACTTTTCCTCTGTGTTTATGTATGTGTATGTGTTTGTATTTGTGTGTGTGTGCATGTGTATGTGAGTTTATGGCATATATAACTTTTGGGAGCATTTAAAAAGATAGAATCCAACTAAATATTTATGTGAACAAATAAGGAGATATATAACTGTTCTTTCACTGAATAACAATAAGATATGCTTCTACAATGAACAAAAAGATGATGATGGGACAGGAAAGAGGAGGAGGCACATTACCAATGGTGGGACACATGAATATAGTACATAGGACACAGAGTCAATATTACATCGGTGTCATATGGGTCATTCAAGGATGATAAATCTAGAGCTGTAAGTGATCTTAGAGATGATTATTTCATTTTTTTTTTTAATTTTAGACACATACTAAAACTTAAATACAAAGTGAGAAAAAGAAAATTATCAACTTAAATATTAAACTTAAACAAAAATAAGAAAAGAAAAAAGCATGTCATGTACAGAACAGAACATCAGAGAGAATTCAAAATAAATAGCAGTAATTTATCATTTTGAGAAAAAACTATATATTAAATACTGAGTGTTAAGCTGAAAACTGTCCATCTTTTGTTTCTTTCCTTGCAGGTTTTTTTTGTTCTCTACTGTGCACTTTTTACTTTCCTCTTTGCCCTGCCTCTTTTACTCCCTTTCCCTCCCCCCCCACACCACCTCATGGCTGTAATTGAGCATGGATAGTTTTATAAATAGATACCGATGTCTGCATACACGTATATATGCATATTCATATATATATATATGCTTTCCCTAAGAGATTCTACTCCTAATCTTATTTTTTATACTTGAGCATATCTCTTTTTTCCTCTAATAACTCTTCTACTTTACCTCTACTCTTCTTGCTATTTTGTCCTCCTATTACTTAACCTACCCCTGCTCCAGGAATCCCTCCTTTCCCTCTCATTTCCCTAAATCTAAACACCCTTTTATAGACCTCTTTTAACCTATTCCCTCACCCTCCCCTCTAAAGATCCCTCGTTTATCCTCTTAGAATTTTCTTTTTTTTTAATTTAAAAGACTTTTATCCTCTTCTAGATGTATATATAATTTCCCCTTCGTAAACCCATTCCTGATGAAAGTAGGCCCCATAACAAATCACTTCCCTCTTCCATCTAATTCATCTATATTGGTCCTTCCTCTTATACCTCATTTGTATAGGATAATTACTCTTTTAGCTGTTCTTGAATGGTTTTACATTTTAAAGGATATATCATACTCAGGTTTTCTCCAATCTTTCCGATAAGCTTCCTAATTACTAATATTAATCTTAGACACAGGTTTTACAATTTCCTTGTGTAAAGGTAAACATTCCATCCTTACTGAGTTCCTTCCACTTAGTCATTGGTATGTACCTTATCTTTCTTTTGGCTCTTGTATGTCAAATCTTCCACTGGGTTCAGGGCTTTTTTTTTTTTAGAAGTTCTGAAAGTGTGACAGTTGATCAAATGTCCATTTTTTTCATTCAAAATTATGCTTAGCTTTGCTGGGTATGATATTTTCTGTCTTTCCACAGTTCAATATTGACCCTTTCCAAGTTTGCATGGTGTGAGATTAGGGTTGCTTTACGTTTGCATTTGTTTTTCCTCTTAGTGATTTGGAACATATTTTCAGTGGGTCATTTACAATTTGCAATTCTTCTTTGGAAACATATTCAAATTCTTGGCAGAGTGCTGGGCCTTGAGTGAGGAAAATTAATCTTCCTGAGTTCAAATCTGATTTTAGATGTCTACTAGTTTTGTGACCTTGGGCAAGTCAATTAACCCTGTTTGCCTCAATTTCCTAACCTGAAAAATGAACTGGAGAAGGAAATATCAAATCACTCTTAGATCTTTGCTAAGAAAACACAAAAATGGGGTTACAGAAAGTTTAAACTGACTGAAGTAATTGATTGACAACAATCAGCTCTCTAAATATTTGAAGATCATTCTTATGCCAGCAATAATTGATGTAAATATTGTCCCACCATTCTTTTCTAATTCCATCTTCCCTGAATTCTTTTGAGCAAAAGCATTTAAACTACGTGCAGTCAAAATTCTATTTTGTTTTGTGATCTTCTCTAACCCTTGACTAATTAAGAATTTGCACTCACCTTTGTCATAACTTTGAAAAGTGTATGTTCTTATTTTCTTAAATTTTTTTAAGATGTGGCCTTTAACTTTTAAATAGTATGTTTCTCTTCAACTATTGCCATATACAGTTTTGGACGATAGCATAAACGTAAAATGTGCCAAATTACTTTCTAGTTTTCCCAGAAGATTTTTTGTTTGTTTGTTTTAAAACCAGTCATTTATCATGTAGAACTTTTTATTGCTTTTGTTTCTAGCTAGTTTAATCTGTTAAAAGTAATTTTATTAACAAAGAATAGAAATGTATCATTTGACAGTTGACACAATTATAAAGACATTTCTCTTCAAATTTACTAGTAACAAAATTTTATCTTTCCTATCCTAAAACTCAACTTTTTATAGCTGTCCACTCAGAGCAATAAAATTAAGGTAGGTAAACTTCTATTGATTTGTATTTTAAAATCATCCACAAAATCCTACCATCCCACTTGTTGTTAATTAGGACGTTGGAGCAAGCAATTAAAAGATCATGAATTTATTTGGAAAATTGATAAATTCAATCAATTGATCATTTTGCTATGAAAAAATAATATATACTAACACAATGCTGCAGTCTTAGACTGAAAAAATACAAATATATTTATAGGTATGTACATATGTGTATGTGTGTCCATATGTATACATATACTTTTTATACACACATATATACACTTTATTCATGTTTTCAAAATTTGATGTCATTAATTTTTTTTGTTTCTTTTCTTATGCCAATTTTAGTTGTACATATTAATATTGTGTGTATATCTATTCCTGAGGTCTTTTAAGAATTAATAAAAGTGTATATGACAAAATTTTTGAGAAATTTGAGTTTTATAAGAAGCACTTGAAAAAGAGGGAGGTAGTTGTCACAGCACTTCTGGTTGGAGTAATTATGTCAGAATGACTAAAAGCCAGTGACAGAATCTTTATTGAGATATATGACCTGATATGATCTAGGGTGGTGAAGCTGGAGATGAAATACCTATGATATGATATGTATAAAGCTTTGGAAACACTGAAGGTATCTGTATACTGGAACTTTCACCCCAACCCACAACCCTGCATTCTCTAATCTGCAGTAAAGCTAAGGATTTTGTACCAGAAGCCCTATTACATGATGATTGACTCAGAATAAAATACTATTCATTTTATAGATCTAGTCTAAAAATAATTGATCTTTTTCAGGCAAACTTTAAATATTCCTATGAGAGATTTGTAGAATATATCAACCTACATAGACAAGGAGAGATTGATAAAGATAAGTTCTTTATGGAAATAAGAGAAGCATTATTGGCAAAGAGTATTATCTTACAATAAAAAGTCAAAGTAGGATTTCATATTACATAAATCAGAAACTTGAAACATTAACCACAAATTCAGATTTCTACTGGAAGAAAACCCCATAGGATAAACCTTTGGAGTTAGCTGAAGAACAACTAAAGACAGTGTCCTTCTCAACCAAGGAATTATGCTTCAGTATATCAGGTCTGCCGGATCACTCAACAACTATACACAGTGGATCAATGTTGAGTTATCACAGTATTAGAAGATCTGGGCAAATGTTTCTTGAGTTCTGTGTGTTCACGTTGTGTTTTGTAGCTTCAACTCTTTTCAGACTTGACAAAACCCAAAACATTTACTTGACAGGCAGTCATGTGAACTTTCATTCTTGAATACTGCATAATTATTTATAAAACTGTTTCCTGTAAAGCTTAAATGGTATTTTTAAATTATCTTATTTCAAACATTATGATTAGATTTCAGTATGGTGGTTTCCACTTGAAGAAGCTGTATTCTTATCTTGGAATGTGATTTCCTACCATTTCCACAACTCAGAAGCATTGTGTTTATTCAGAATGCAAATTAGTTCACAATTCCTCTGTAAAACTTCTCCTAAATATCCAAATTATTATTTGCTCTCTCCTCAAATTACCTTTTTTTGTCTCTTAAATTCCACCACTCTCTGATAGAAAATAAGCTCAATGAAGTCAAGGACTGTTCCATATGTTTGTTTTGTTTTTATTTTTTACTAGTGCCTAGCCCTTCCTTTATTATAGAAATTGAATAAATGGTTTGCTGATCATTGAAATGCATTGAATTTTTATTGTGAATTGTGAGAGAATTGCAAAATTCTATCAGATGCAAAAATTTCCACTTTTTAACAGACCATGATGACTCTAACGATATAAAGGAGTTTGGTTCAAGCAACCACGTGACTAATGTTGGTAAAAGGAAGTTTCATCCTGGTTCCTACAGAAGCTATGTCCTTCTTTAGTCTGATAAATACATACAAATTCCTAGGTGCACCTTGAGTTCAGCTTTTGTTTATTCTGGACTACCAGAGGAGAGCAACAGTATAATACAGATGCCAGGATGGAATTTAGTCAGTAAGCTTGGGTTCAGTTCAAGCTGTGCTACATACTATATAACTTGTACAAGTCATTAGTTCTCAAATGTAAATTAGGAACATGATCCTAATCTATGAGATATAGTCCACAATAATTAATTAATCTAAGAATTCTAAGGTTTATTCATAATGCATTTGTCAGGTGACTTTAAAAAAGTATTTTTAAAAGTAATAAGCACACAATAATTTTTTTTTAAATGTATATATTTTTCATCGATTTTTTTACATTGAGAATAAATAGTAGATGCCCCACTATAGAAATTCTCCAAGTAGATGTTATATGAGCAAACATTATGGATATTTTCAAGTAAGTTCCTTTTCAGCACATTTGACTTGACTTCTGAAGAGCCTACCATCTCTAAGTATTCAGCAAGTGTTTTGCATCTTAAGTTCATATTTTTTATCACATAAATATCAGACATTGAGGAAGATCATATCACTGGTTTACAACTCAGGTAAACAATTCTGAAATGGCTCAGTTTTAGTGAGTAATAATAAATCAGATGAATGTAAAGCATGTTGCTCTCTATAAATTGTCCTTATTTGAGATCTGTATGATATATGTAACACATTAAAATACTGGAGAGGGTGGGGGGAAGGAGAAGTGAAGAATTCCCCTTTCCCCTTTCTACACCTAACATACTTTTTCTTTCTTTCTGTTCATTCAATCCATAAATAGAATTATGCTTTCTTTCTCAAAAAAAGTATTTATCATCTCTAGAATATCTTACATTTTTATATTTCACTTTCTACTCTGTATGTTACAAGGTCTTATCTTCAGGAGTCTGAAAATTTTCATGGATAAAAAACTGTTTTCTTTTGATTGTAACCAGAATAACACATTAGATTTACATGTTTTATTTTGCATTTTAATTTTACATACACTTCACTGTCAGTATTATTTTTTTAACAAATTTTCTTGGAAAAATTTATAATGACACTGTAAATATTATTAGTTGTTTGGAAATAAGCTGCAGTTATCCAAATGACATCTTGCTAGATTGTAACTAGCCTTCTCAAAAATCTATATATGATAAAAAAATCAAAAAAGTATTTCACTGTATGGTCTGTGACAACATTTTCTCTTTAAAAGGTTATTGTTATATAAGACACAAAGACCAAATATTATTCCTTTGACCAATGTACTGCTTTCTTTCATAGAAGATACAGGAATACTTTCAAGGGTTCAAAAAAATCACAAGGTTCTCTATCACTGAGTAAATTTGAAATTTCAAAAGTGAGTGGAAAATGGATTTCATAACTCAAATATGAATGAGAGAAGGAGTTGTGGTGAATTGTTGGTGCTATTGTACTCCAAAGCTAAAATATAAGGGAAAGGTATCACACAATATTAGACTTCAATCAGGATATATTGGTGAATATTTAGCAATAATCTCAGCAGAAGAAAAAAATGTAATTACAATACACTTTTAAGTTGAATCTGCATTACTAAAGTTTTTCTTATCAGTTTCTTCAGTCTAGACAATCAACAAAACAATATATCAAGCTTTGTTTTGAAGCATTTGCTCATTTTCAAGGCATAATTGCTCACACTGAAATTTAACAATTGACTCTCAAAACACCATTAAGTCTACAATTTAAGTTAAATTTGTTCTAAGAGCTATGAACAAAATTTCTCAGAATTCTATTCATATCAGATTAAGAAACTCAGTTGTCAATTCTATTCAGTTTGCAGCCTAGTTGTTAAAGTACTTGAAGTCTTAACAGTTATCCTCCAGATTTCCCCTCTCCTCAAGTGTAGTCCTATATATATAAACATACTAATCAGGTTATAAATTATTGTCTATATTTTCTATTAGTGTGCATTATGAAGTTTCCTTGAAATAGCTGGAACACTGAGAGAGCATATTATTAGATGGAAATATGTATGCACTAGAAACCACAGATGCAAATTTTCCTTCCATCTTTGTCTCTGAATAGGCATATAAATTGAGCATATCATTTAACCTCCCGCTCTGAACTTTAGTGTCCTTATTTCTAAAATTTGAATACAAGCTATATACAGTAATGTTCTCTAGAAAATAGAATTTTGAGTCAGGGAGACTATAGTTCAAATCCAGCCTTAGACATTTAACTTCCTATGACTTCAATCAAATCATTTAACTTCTACCTGCCTCAGTTTCCTTTTCTGTAAAATGAGAAAACTAATATCAATTATCTCCAAGGGTTATTTTACAAAGATAAAATGAGATATTATTGCAAAATACTATATAAATACTGAGCATTATTATCAATGTGATTTACTTATTGATATAATTTTATTAATAGGACATAGCTAAGCTGTTGTGTGGACAAATGAAATGATATTTGTAAAGTACTGTGAAAACTCTAAGCAATATATAAATACTAGCAACTATTACTAATAGTATGAATTCCTGCTTTCTGTCTCTCATTGGATCATCTCAGTCAGTAAGCATTTCTTAATCACCTATTTACTACATGCCAGGAATTGGGCTATGTACTGGAGAAAACTAAGAAATGCAAAAGACAGGACCTATTCAAAAGGAATTTAAATTCTAATTCTGTGAGGATCTAATGAGATAATATATGTGAAAATACTGAACTAAAAGCATATTAAAACTGGAAAATGGTTCATATAGTTGCCTTTGCCTTAAAGTTGATGGGAGGAGGAGGAAGAGGAAGAGAAGAAGAAATAAAGGGTCATTTTCTCATTGCAAGAATTCTAACCACTGCACCAATAATGCATGTACCCTAAGGCAAAGAGAGAGTAATATCAAAATTTGCAGTTCAGGTTTCTCTTTAGTGCCAAACACTAGCGACTAAAGCAAGTATTTGCTTTTTTTTCCCCTTTACTTTCTCAAGGTATCAAAGAAGTATTCATTACATGTGGCTGCAAGCCATTTCCAGAAATCTTCAAAAGACCATAACCAACAATGAGGTAATTTCTGCTGATGGAATTTCTTCAAGGTAGTTATGGTACCTGTCATGCCCATAGCTCTGTTTGATGTCAGGACATTTATAGCTCCCCTTTTTCCTTATTACCTATCATGGAGTATGATAATGAAATACACATATTAGCTTCCAGGATTCCTCTTCCTGGAAAATGTGAACTATTTTGTGGCTTTATCTCTTACAAGAGTATTGTCTCAGTAAGATTTAAATAATCTTTGAAATTTATTTTTTCCCTCTAATTGAATAAAACTTGCCTGAAATTCTGTATAAGAGCATAGTTATAGTGTGTTACATACGCTATATTTATATTTTATTTTGCTCACATATAGTCTATCTGTAGTTTCATTTCTATATGGAAATTCTAGTGGGGAAATGCTCTTTACGAATGGGTATTAGCAAATATTCTTCAATTTTCAGTCTCAAAGAGTCACCTAGAAGTATTGAGAAGTTAAATGATAAGGACTGGGTACTCAGAGTATATGTGTCAGCGTCAGGACTTGAACCTATATCTTCCAAACTCTCCTGTTAACAGATAATAGATATTTGAAGTTTACTTATATTTTTCCCATCAGAGAATCAGTCCAAAAAACCTCTGACATTCATATTAATTTAGGCTTATTTGACCCAATTTTACCTATGTTTTTCCAGATAAAATCCTGAACTTTCAAAAATTGCAGTAAAAAATCGCATCTTTTAAAATAACAACTTGTATTATTTTGCATAGTATACAGTTATTGTGTAACCAAATTCTTCCTATTAGCAGTACTTGTAGTAACATGATTCAAGGAACTTTATTTTTAGGTAGACTACATTATAGATGATACAGTTTTGGACTTCCTAGAGTCAGGAGGACCTAGATTTAAATCTTACTTGTCATATTTTACTAACCATGTAACTTTGATCAAGTCACTGAGCCTCTTGTAACAGTAAGCAACTCAACATACGCAGGGGTGCCTGCTAACACAAGTTCTTAGATATGCATAAAGGAAAGGCAGCTTTAAACAAGTACATGTATCATTCCTTCAACCAAGCACACATATCATTTACCTAATTCAGGGTAGTCAGCACCCTGAATGTCAAAGAAAACAAAGAGAAATTAAAAGGCACCAAACATAGCTTCCTCTGCCTGAATTGAAAAGATAGTTGGATCCAAACTGCTTGATTAAAGTTATCAGAGAGGGAAGCACTGACACCAGGGTTTTCAAAGCCAGGCGCTCCTTAAAATTACTTCCAAGAGCCCTTTTCTGGACAAACAAACACTGCCAGTCAGTAAGTCCCAAAGTAAAACTACACCTCACAGTCTTTATACTTTTTAGAGCCAGAAGGCATCACATCCCTTGAGAACCAGTGCCTCATTAACAAAAGACTTTGCCCTTCTTAAAAATCTTACCAGTCCAGATTATGGGAGAAAAAGTCTCTCTTAATCATGTTCAAATAGAGGCATTATGCTTCTTGATAATACTAAAACAAAAGCAGTAAAATGTAATATTTTACTTGGCATTATCCCTTTCTAAACTTCCGGTTCCTTCACTGAGGAACATGGGGATGAAAATCCCCGTAATACATTAAACATAGGTTTGTTGTGGAGATTAAATTTAGTAAAGCAGGCAAGGACCTTTGCAAACTTTAAAGCATTGTATGCCTTTTAACTGTTATTGCTAATTAAATTTCACAAAAATGTACCACCATGAGGAGAGCCAAGATGGAGGAGTAGAAGGATGAACCTGTACAAGTTCTCCCTCCACAGCACATAAAATACCTGTAAAAATGAGTCTACATTGATGCCAAGATAGGGGAGTGAGAGAAATGACTTACCTAAAACTCTTGGACAAACTCCTTCAGATACCTGTAAAAGAGAATCTGACCTAATTTTGGATGTGCAGAAACCAAAATGACTCAGACTGTGGCAAATTCATAGCCCAGGACAGACTGGAAGATCTACAGGAAGGATCTGTTCCTCAGGAGTGAGCCCATATCACACAGCACACCGTGTCAAGAGCAGCAGAGTGGGATGGCCACGGGGAGACCTGAGACAGCATCATGTGGAAAGGTGGAGCAGCAGCCCAGGGTTAGAGACAAAGAGAGCTGAGCAAGTGACAGCCGCAGAGCCCCAGATATCAACCTCAGAAGCCCCTGAGACTTTCAGCCCACAGATTAAATATGTGTAAGTCACCTACTTGAACTTTTGGGAGCCAGGATGACAGAGTGATCAGTAAGTGCTCTCTCCTCCCCCCTTGATAACCTCGAAAGAACTATAAAATATTTCCCTACAAAAATCCTGGATCAGTGGAAACAGCAGAGGGGGCAAATAGTCTCATAACACTTGAGGCTAGGAAAATAGCTAAGGGGGATTCCTCCTACTGTGTTAAGACAAACCAGAAGGAGAGGGGCCCCAGAACTGTAGAAACTCACACGAGGACAAAGGTGTGCCCCAGCACTAGGAGAGGAGCCCCAGGATGATTGGAAATTCACACTAGGAAAGAAAGAAAAAACATTTCAGAGGAAAAATGGCCATTCAATGAAATAGAGGACTATCAAGCATTCTTGAAGAAAATAGCAGAGTTGAATAGAAAATTTGACTTGTAAACACAAAAATCAAGAGAAGCATGTAAAGGTAACACACAAGAGAAATCATTAGGGACCGACTAAAATGAACTGTTTATATTCCTACATGGAAAGATAATATTTGTAACTCTTGAAACTTTTCTCAGGATTTGGGTACTTGAGTGGATTATACACACACACACACACACACACACACACACACACACACACACACATATATATATATGTATACATACAGAAGGCATAGGGTGAGTTGAATAGGAAGGAATAGTGTCTAAAAAATGAAATTAAGGAATGAGAGAGAATATATTGGCAGGAGAAAGGAAAAATGGAATGGGGCACATTTTCTCCCGTAAAAGAGGCAAGAAAAAGCTTTTTCAATGCAGGGGAAAAGGGGTGAGGTGAGAGGCAAAAAGTGAAACTTACTCTCATCACATTTGACTTAAGGAACAACATGCAAACTCAATTTGGTATGGAAATGTATCTTGCACTGAAGGAAAATAGGGGAGAAGGAAAGAAGCAGGGGGGGGATGATAGAATGGAGGGCAAATGGGAGGAGGGGATAATTAGAAGTAAACATTTTGGGGGAGGGACAAGGTCAAAAAAGAGAATACAATAAATGGGGGGCAGGAAAGAATGGAGGGAAATATAGTTAGTCTCTCACAACATTACTATTATGGAAGTCTTTTGCAAAACTACACGGATATAGCTTGAATTGATTGCCTTCTCAGTGGGGATGGGTGGGGAGGGAAGAAGGGAGAGAAGTTGGAACACAAAGTTTTAGGAAAGAATGTTGAGAGTTGTTTTTCCATGCAACTGGAAATAAGAAATACACGTAAAGGACTATATAAGTCTATCTTGCCCCACAAGAAAAGAGGGAGGATTGGGATAAGGGAAGGGAAGAGTGATAGAAAGGAAGGAATATTGATAGGAGTTATCAGAATGCATGGTGTTTTGGGGTGGTGAAGGGGAGAGATGGGGAGAAAATTTGGAGCTCAAAATCTTGTGGAAATGATTGTTGGAAATTAAAATAAATTTTAAAAATAAAAATTAAATTTGCATCCTTGAAAATACAATAAAGGTGTGACAAAGATATGACAAGGCATATATTTGTACCTTGTGCCAAGGAGATCATTTCTGTATTGTGTGCAGGTGAGGACTGAGGATTCTTTGTTTTGTCCCTCTAACATCTGATGGATTCAGGTTCATCTCTGAGTCTCTCCTTAACTTCACTGCTAACTGATGATTGGGCTCAAACGAAATCTTTTTCTTTTCTTTTCTTTTCTTTTTTTTTTTTTTTTTTTGTACTTTTTGGTAACTGGAGTAGTATCTCCTGATGTTATTTTTTTTTTTCAGTTTTCCACAGGTATGTTATATAAGCCTGCAATGTGCTCATTTATGTGTTTCTTTCTAATTCTTATTGTTCCATTATCCCTAGAGCCATAAGAGGAAAGGAAACACAAGTTTTTTGTTTGCTTTTTTTTGAGCATCTTTTGTGTGTTGGGCACAATTCTAAGTGTTTATACATACGACATTTTGTTTTTGCAACAGCCGTAGGAGATACAAGCTATTATCTCCATTTCACAGTTGAGGAAAATATATCAGAGATATTAAGTCACTTGCTCAGGGTTGCACACTAGTCTAAGGCCTATATACGAACTCGGGTTTTCCTACTTCCAATCCCAGTGATCTATCCACTGCATCACCAATCTTTCCCCTTTCTTTTGGCGCACAACTGACTCTAAGCTACATTACAAATTTGGCATTATGTATGTATATGTGTGTGTTTGTGTGTGTGTGTGTGTGGGTGTGTGGGTGTGTACTTCTCTAAATATCCATCCCACTAAATGTCTACTGTCTTCACACTACTCATGAATTGAGCTTGGTTTTAGTCTCTGGTAAGTACCCCATCAAATTGAGGCAGTACCTTATATGAGAACTCTCCAAAATGAGTTGACCCTGAGGCATGTGGCTAACCAATGAGAGGATGAGAAGGCTAGATACTATTCCCCATCTTGGGGACTGTCTTCAATACCACATCACATACCCTTCACTTCTTACTTCCCAACACTCCTTTACTCTCTACTATGAGCTCCCAACTCTTCTTCCCTGTCAATCCTGGGTTCTTAAATACAGCTATAGTGTAACTGAAACCCTGGCACCAAAACAGGAACAGGGCAGGTGCTGTTGGGAAATTTTCCCATTCAATCTCCTGCCATCCCATTCCCTCAGACCATGGCCTCCTAAGTGTTCTTCCTGTCTTGTCTCTCCCCACTGCAATTCATTCTCTACCACATCACTCTACTACTCAGTAAACTCCAATGGTTCCCTGTTTACTCCAGAACCAAATATAATGTCGTCTATTTCTCATTTAAAATCTTTCACAACTTGAACTCCAGCTAATCTTTCTAGCCTTAATACCTCAATTCCCTTGCACTTAAGATTCAAACAAATTAACATTTTTTTTTGACTTTAGGCTCATGCAAAAATCCTGGTACATTGAAACACAAATAATGAAGTACAATATGCCATATAGTAAGAGAAAAACAAGAAGAAAAATTGAATTCATGAACTTTTTAATATCTAAAAATTTCTATAGTGTTGAAACAACAGTAAAAAGAAAAACTAGCATTTAAATAGCATCTTATGATTTACAGTGATTTACAAAAAATATTTTATCCTCTCAGCAACTCTGTGAAGGAGGTACTATTATCATCGCAATTTAAAAATGATGAAAATGCAGACTGAGATTTAGTGTCTTGCTCAGTCATACAGTTTTTAAGTTTTGGAGGCAGGATTCAAACTCCAGTCTACCTGACTCCTGGGTCAGATCTTGCTTAAGAAATATAATTTCCAGTGGAAAAGCTATTATTTTTACTGACTGATATTACCTCTATAATTATTGTATCTCATATCTTTCAATAAAATTATATTTTAGAAGTAGGTTCACATCCTTGGCTAGCTATACAAAAATATTAATTGAATAATTACTTATCAACAACTGCTATAAATCCATTATATCTTCTTATTTTTTTGGAAATTTTGAAGAATATCTTCACACTTTGCTTTTACTAAATAATTTCATTAATAATAAATATTTAATTAAGGTGCTTAAGAATTTAGTGAGTGTAGTTTTTGTGCTATTAAATTTGAAAAATTTAAAAATTAAAATTATTTCACCTCTCACCCCTTATTCAACAAGCTTCACCAAGGTTCACACATAAAATTTTACATTTGACATTCAAAGTTCTTCACAACCTTTCCCATCCCACCTTAACAACATATTTATTTATTTATTTATAATTAATTTTACTTTTTTTTAGTGTTCCAAAGTCATTACCATACAACTTACATTTTTTCCCTTGCCTCTCCCTACCTCTCCCCTCCATCCCCAAGACAACATACAATTTTGTATAGGATCTATACATACATTTCTATTAAATGCATCTTAACTATAGTCATGCTAAGTAGAAGAATTATAATGAATGGGAAAAATAATATAACAAACCAAAACATAATACACACACAAAAAAATGATCTTATATATTCTGCAGTTGAATTCCATAGTTCTTTCACTAGATGTGGAAGGTATTTGACCTTAGAAGACCATTGGGAATTTTTTTTTAAAGTCTTTGCATTGCTGAGAAGTTGCAAGTCTACCAGAAAAAACTCACACACTCTCATAGTTATTCACAGAATTCTCCTGGTTCTGCTCCTTTCACTCAGCATCAGATCATATAAGTCTTTCCAGGCCTCTCTGAAGTCTTCCTGTTCATCATTTCACATAGCACAGTAGTATTCCATTACATTCACATACCATAATTTATTCAGCCATTCCCCAGTTGATGGAAATCCTGTTGATTTCCAAATTTTGGCCACCACAAAGAGTGCTGCTATAAATATTTTTGTACATGTGGGATCCTTACCCATTTTTATGATTTCTTGGAGATACAGTCCTAGAAGCAATATTGCTGTGTCAAAGGGTATGCATATTTTTGTAGCCCTTTGGGCATAGTTCAAAATTGCTCTCCAGAATGGTTGGATGAGGTCACAGCTCCACCAACAATGTATTAGTGTTCCATCTTTCCCCCATCCTCTTTAACATTTATCATCTTTCTGTTCTGTCATATTTGCCAATCTGATAGGCATGATGTGGTAACTCAGAGTTATTTTGGTGTGAATCTCCTATCAAAAGTGATTTGGAGCATTTTTTCATATGATTATAGATATCTTTAATTTCTTCCTCTGAAAATTGCCTGTTCGTATCCTTTGACCATTTACCAACTGGGGAATGACTTGTATTTTTTTTTTACATTTGACTCAGTTCTCTATATATTCTAGAGATGAGGCCTTTATCCCTGACTTTCCCCTAAAAAAAGTCTTTCCCAATTTTCTACATCCCGCTGAATTTGGGTTGCACTGGGTTTGTTGTGCATAAACTTTGCAGTTCAATGCAATTAAAATTATCCATCTTGCACTTCATAAGGCATTCTATCTCATCTTTAGTAAAAAATTCTGCCCTTTTCCATAAACCTGATAAATACACTATTCCTCCACCAATTTGTCCATAGTATCAATTTTTATACCTAGATTATGTACTGATTTGGATTTTATTCTTGTGAATAGTTTCAGGTATGGGTCTATGCCTAGTTTCCTCCACACTATTATCAAGTTTTCTCAGGAATTTTTGTCAAACCCTGAGTTCTTATCTCAGTTTATCAAACAGGAGATTGTTATATTTACTGTCTGCGGTGTCTTAAGTACCCAGTGTATTCTACTGTTCTACACTTTTGTTTCTTAGGCACTATCAAGTGGTTTTGATAATTGCTGCTTTATAATACAACTTGAGATCTGGTAGCACTACACCACCTTCCCAGGCATTTCTTTTCATTAGTCCATTTGATATTCTGGACTTTTGTTCTTCCAGATGAATTTTGATACTATTTTTCTAGCTTTAGAAAATAATTATCTTATAGTTTAATTGTTAGGGCAATAAATAAGTAAATTAATTTAGGTAAAATTGTCATTTTTATTGTATTGGCTCGGCCTACACACGAACAACTGATGTTCTTCCACTTACTTAAATCTGACTTTATTTGTGCAAAAAGTGTCTTGTATTTGTGTTCATAGAGTCCCTGAGTTTGTTTTGGCAGGTAAACTCCCAATTATTTTATAGTGTCTACCCTAGCTTTAAATGTGATTTCTCTATCTCTTGCTGTTGGGCTTTGTTACTACTACATAGAAATGCAGAAGTTTTGTGTGGGTTTATTTTGAAACGTGCAACTTTGCCAAATTCGTTTATTATTTCAATTAAGTTTTTTCTTGAATCTCTGGGATTTTGTAGGTATATCGTCATATCATCTGCAAAGAGTGATAACTTATTTTCTTCTTCAATTCTTATTTCTTCAATTTCTTTATCTTGTCTAATTGCAAAAGCTAATATCTCTGGTATCAAAATGAATAATAGTGGTGATAATGGACATCCTTGTTTCACCCCTGATCTTAATGGAAATGCATCTAGCTTATCTCCATTGCATATAACGCTTCCTGAAGGTTTTAGGTAAATACTGCTTCTTATTTTGTGGAAAGTTCACTTTATTCCTATGCTTTCCAATGTTTTTAATAGGCATGAGTGTTGTATTTTGTCAAAAGCTTTTTCTGCATCTATTGAGATAATCATGTGGTTTCTGGCAGTTTTGTTGTTGATATGATTGATAGTGCTAATAGTTTTCCTGATACTGACCTAGCCGTGCATTCCTGGTATGAATCCTACCTGATTATAATGCATTATTCTCATGATAAGTTGCTGTATTCTTTTTGCTAAAATGTTATTTAAAATTTTTGCATCAATATATGTTAGAGAAATTGTTCTATAATTTTCTTTCTCTGTTTTGGCTCTTCCTGGTTTAGGTATCAAAAACCTATTTGTATCATAGAAAGAATTTGGGAGCATAACTGTTCTCTAAATGTTTGAAAGAATTCAATTCAAATCCATCTGGTCCTGAAGATTTTTTCCTAGGAAATTCGTTGATGGCTTGTTCAATTTCTTTTTCTGAGGTAGAGTTGTTTAGCTTCCTCTTCTGTTAATCTGAACAAAGTTTTTAAATACTCATCCATCTCATTAAGATAGTCAAATTTGTGAGCGTAAAGTTGGGCAAAAGATTTCTAATTTTTTTTTAATTTCTTCCTCACTGGAGATGAGTTCACCCCTTTCATTTTTGATATTGTTAATTTGGTTTTCTTCTCTCTTTTTTTAATCAAATTGACCTGAAGTTTATCAATTTTGTTAATCATTTTCATAAAACTATTAATTTTATTTATTGATTCAATACTTTTTTTCATTTCACTTTTGTTGATCTCTCCTTTGGTTTTTCAATATTTCTAATTTGCTTACAAATATTTTTACAGATGGCACACCTTACTCTTGTTTTCACTGACACTGGGCTCCTTGTTGTTCCTTGAACAAGATATTCTATCTCACAATTCCTTGGATTTTAGATTAATTTCTCTCTGTGTCTGAAATGTTCTCCTTCTTCATTTCTGTTTCCTGATTTCCTTCAAATCTCAGATAAAATCCTGCCCTGTATGACAAAGCTCTCCCAACCTCCCTTAATACTTATGCCTATCTGTTGTCAATGAACTTCCCTAAATTTCTCCAAAATATGAATAAAAATAAAAATTAATATGAACTAATGAATAAAAACAATTTTTTTTGTATTACACAGTAATATGCTATAAGTTGGAGACAGAAAAATAAAAATCAAATTAGTCCCTGCCCAAATGGAGTTTTTTTTTTCTTTTTTAACTGGAGAGATAATAGGAATAGGACTGTAATAGCCAGCAATGGATATGGAGTGCATAGTTGTGGGAAAACTGATTAGCATATCCTTTTCAGGAATGCAGGTAAAGGAGAGGATAAGGATTTTTTTGAAGGACCTATTCTGTTCCAGACACTGTGCTAAGTACTTTATAGAAACTGTCATCTTGGTTAATTCTCAAAACTACCCTGGGAAGCAATATCAATTATTATATCCATTTTCTGATGAGAAAAGTAAGGCAAATGGAGCTTAAAAGACTTCACAAGGTCGCATATCTAGTGTAGGGCCATATTTTTTTACGTTTATTTATTTTCAGTTTTCAACATTCATTTCCACAAAATTTTGAGTTCCAAATTTTTTCCCAGTTCCCCCCCCTCCACCCCATAGTGTCTTGCATTCTGATTACCCCTTCCCTAAATATTCCCTCCCTTCTATCACATCCCTCCCTCCCCTTATCCTCTTCTACTCTCTTTTCTTGTAGGGAAAGATAGACTTCTGTACCCCATTAACTGTATTTCTTATTTCTGAGTTGTATGCAAAACAAATTCTCAATATTCATTGCTAATGCTTTGAATTCCAACTTCTCTACCTTCCTCCCTCCCCATCCATCCCCACTGAGAAGACAAGAAATTCAATATACGCTGTATGTATTTAGTTTTGCAAAAGACCTCAATAAGAGTCATGTTGTGTAAGACTAACTATATTTACCTCCATCCTAGCTTCACCCTATTTATTCTATTCTCTCTTTTGACCTTGTCCCTCCCCAAAAGTATTTACTTCTGATTACTCCCCTCTCCAAAATACCTTCCCTTCTATCATGCCCCTCATTACACTTGTCCCCTTCTACCCTATCCTTCTGTAGTGCAAGTTATATTTGCACACCAAACTGAGGGAGCATGTCATTTCAACCTTATGTCAACTGTGAAGACAGGAAGCTTCCCTGGATTCTTTCAAAATTTATTTTGCCCTCTGATTCTAGAACATAAGGGCAGTTTTTCTTGATAATTTCATGAAAGATGATGCCTAGGCTCTTTTACTGATCATGGCTTTCAGGTAATACTATGATTTTTAAACTGTCTCTCCTGGATTTATTTTCCAGGTCAGTTGTTTTCTCCAGTTTTTCACATTATCCTCTAATTTTCATTCTTTTGGCTTGTTTTATAATTTCTTGGTTTCTCATAAAATCATTAGCTTCCATTTGCTCCATTCTAATTTTTAAAGAACTATTTTTTTCAGTGAGCTTTTGAAACTCCTTTTCCATTTGGCTAATTCTGCTTTTTAAAGCATTCTTTTCCTCATTGGCTTTTTTGATCTCTTTTGCCAATTCAGTTAGCCTGTTTTTAAAAGTGTTATTTACTTTTTTAAAATTTAATTTAATTTTTTTTAATGCCCTACAATCACTACTATAAAATTTAGATTTTAACCCTCCCACTAACCCCCTCCCTCCCTAAGACAGCATACAATTCTATATAGGATCTAACGTACTTTCCTACTGAATACGTTTTCACGATACTCATGCTATGTAGACGAACTAAAATAAATGGAAGAAATCATATAACAAATCAAAACATAATACACAAACACACAAACACACGCACACACACACACGATCTGCTACATTCTGCAAAAGAATTCCCTAGTTCTTTCTCTGACTGTGTAAGGCATTTTGCCTTACAAAACCATTTTTTTAAAAATAAGTTATTGCGTTATTATGAAATTCCAAGTCTACCAGAAAAAAAACTCTTGCACACTGTGGTTGTTGCTATGCACAAAGTTCTCCTTGTTCTGCTCCGTTCACTCAGCATCAGATCATATAAATCCTTCCAGGCCTCCCTGAGGTCTTTTTATTCATTATTTCTTATGGCATAATAGCATTCCATTGCATCCATACACCATAATTTGCCATTCCCCAATTGAGGGGAATCCCCTTGATTTCCAGTTTTTGGAAAGTACAAAGAGTGCTGCTATAAATATTTTTGTAGACGTGGGATGCTTTCCCATTGCTATGATCTCTTGGGGATACATTCCTAGTAGCAATATTGCTGGGTCAAAGGGTATACCCATTTTTGTAGCCCTTTGGGTATAGTTCCAAAATGCTCTCCAGAATGATTGGACGAGCTCACAACTCCACCAACAGAGAACTAGTGTTCTAACTCTCCCACATCCTCTCCAACATTTATCGGGTTTTTTTTGTTCTGTCGTGTTTGCCAATCTTATAGGTGTGATGAGGTACCTCAGAGTTGTTTTGATTTGCATCTCTCTAATCAAAAGTGATTTAGAGAAATTTTTCTTATTGTTATAGATATCTTTAATTTCTTCCTCTGAAAATTCCCTCTTCATATCCTTTGACCACTTATCAATTGGGGAATGATTTGTACACGTATAAATTTGAGTCATTTCTCTATATATTCCAGAAATGAGGCATTTATCCCCGAGATTACCTGTAAAAACTCTTTCCCAGTTTACTATACCCCTCTGAATTTTGGTTACAATGGGTTTGGTTGTGCCAAAACTTTTCAGTTTAATGTAATCAAAATTATCCATCTTGCATTTCATAATGCTTTCTATCTCTTCCTTAGTAAAAAATTCTTCCCTTCTTCATTAATCTGATAAATACACTATTCCTTGCTCCTCCAGTTTTTCCATGGTATCAATCTTTATACTTAGATCCTGCACTCATTTGGATTTTATTCTTGTGTACGGTGTCAGGCATGGGTCTATGCCTAATTTCCACCATACTGTTATCCAATTTTCCCAGCAATTTTGTCTAACAGTGAGTTCTTATCCCAGAAGATGAGGTCCTTGGGTTTATCAAACAGGAGGTTGCTATATTCCTTGTCTACTGTGTCTTGAGTGCCAACTTCAGTCTACTTGTCTACCCTTCTGTTTCTTAGCCAATACAAAGTGGTGTTGATAATTGCTGCTTCATTGTACAATTTCAGGTCTGGTAGCGCTAGGCCACCTTCCCTAGCATTTCTTTTCATTAGTCCCTTTGTTATTCTGGACCCTTTGTTCTTTCAGATGAATTTTGATATAATTTTATCCAGCTCTAGAAAATAACTATGTGATAGTTCAATTGGTATGGCACTAAATAAGTAAATTAATTTAGGTAGAATTGTCATTTTTTTATATTAGCTAGACCTACCCATGAGCAACTTATGTTTTTCCACTTACTTAAATCAGACTTTATTTGTGCAAAAACTTTTGTTATTGTGTTCATATATCCTATATATATATATATATATATATATATATATATATATATATATATGTAAAACATATATTACAACAGGTAAACTCCCAAGTATTTATAGTGCCTACCCTAGCTTGAAATGGAATTTCTCTTTCTATCTCTTGCTTTTGGAGTTTGATGCTAATATATAGGAATGTAGAAGATTTATGAGGGTTTATTTTGTAACCTGCAACATTGCCAAACTTGTTTATTATTTCAAGTAGTTTTTCACATGAGTCTCTGGATTCCCTAAGTATATCATCATATCTTCTGCAAAGAATGATATCTTCGTTTTTTCTTTGCCTGTTCTTATTCTTTCAATTACTTTATCTTGTATAATTGCTGCAGCTAACATTTCTAGTACTATATTGAATAATAGTAGTTATAATGGATATCCTTGTTTAGCCCCTGATCTTACTGGAAATGCATATAGCTTATCCCCATTGCTTACAATACTTGCTGAGGGTTGTAGGTAGATACTGCTTATTATTTACGAAAAGTTCCCTTTGTTCCTATGTTCTCCAATGTTTTTAATAAGAATAGGTGTTGTACTTTGTTGAAAGCTTTTTCTGCATCTCTTGAGATAATCGTGTGATTTTTGTTACTTTCGTTGTTGATATGATTGACAATGCTAATAGTTTTCCTAATACTGAACCAGCCCTGCATTCCTGGTATGAATCCTACCTGACCATAATGTATTATTCTCATGATGAGATGCTGTATTCGTTTTGCTAAAATCTTAAAATTCTTGCATCTATATTCATTAGAGAAATTGATCTATAATTTTCTTTCTATGTTTTGTCTCTTCCTGGTTTAGGTATCAAAACCATATTTGTATCATAGGAAGAATTTGGGAGGACTCCTTCTTCCACAATATAGCATGGAAATTAACTGTTCTTTACATGTTTCGTAGGATTCTCTTGTGAATCCATCTGGCCCTGTAGATTTTTTCTTAGGGAGTTCATTGATGGCTTGTCCCATTTCTTTTTCTGAGATGGAGCTATTTAAGTATTCACCTTCCTCTTCTGTTAATCTGGGCAATTTGTATTTTTTAAAACACTCATCCATCTCATTTTGATTATCGAATTTGTGGGCATAAAGTTGGGTAAAGCAATTTCTTATTATTGTTTTAATTTCCTCCTCATTGGAAGTGAGTTCACCCCCTTTCATTTTTAATATAAGTAATTTGATTTTCTTCTTTCTTTTTTTAGTCAAATTGATCAAAAGTTTATCAATTTCATTATTTTTTTTCATAAAATCAACTACTGGTTTTATTTATTAATTCAATAATTTTCTTACTTTCAATTTTATTAATCTCTCCTTTGGTTTTTAGTATTTCTAATTTGGTATTTACTTGGAAATATTCAATTTGTTCTTTTTCTAGCTTTTTCAGCTGCATGCTCAAGTCATTGATCTCCCCTTTCTCTGTTTTATTTATGTAGGCATTCAACGATATAAAACTTCCCCTAAGAACTGCTTATGCAGTATCCTATAAGATATGGTAAGTTGTCTCGCTACTGTCATTCTCTTGAATGAAGTTGTTGACTGTTTCTACAATTTTTCATTTA
Organism: Bettongia penicillata ogilbyi; assembly: GCA_023548195.1. Lineage (NCBI taxonomy): Eukaryota > Metazoa > Chordata > Mammalia > Diprotodontia > Potoroidae > Bettongia > Bettongia penicillata. Next base: position 6,740,891 of record JAJHZJ010000035.1, on the reverse strand, counting down.
ACCCACTCCCTCTTTACAATTAAATTATTTAGTGTCCAGTTGATTCTTGGATTATTTTTCCATGGCCTTTTATTATATGTAATTTTTGTTGCATTATGATCTGAGAAGGATGTCTTGATTATCTCTGCATTTCTGCACTGGATTGTGAGATTACTATGTCCTAGTACAAGGTCAATTTTTGTAAATGTGCCATGTACAGCTGAGAAAAAGCTATATTCCTTTCTATTCCCATTCAGTTTTCTCCAGGGATCTATCATATCCACTTTATCCAGAATTTTATTTACCACCTTAACTGCTTTCTTGTTTATTTTGAGGTTAGATATAACAAGTTCAGAGAGGGGGAGATTGAGGTCACCCACTAGTGTAGCTTTGCTGTTGGTTTTTTCCTTCAACTCCCCCAAACTCTCCTCTAAGAATATGTATGCTATATCACTTGGAGTATACACGTTTAGTAATGATATTGCTTCATTCTCTACCGTGCTTTTTTAGCAGGATATAGTTTCCATCCTTATCCCTTTTGATTAGATCTATTTCTGCTTTTGCTTTGTCTGAGAATTAGGATTGCTACTCCTGCTTTTCTTACATCAGCTGAAGCACAATATGTTCTGCTCCAACCTTTGACCTTTATCCTGTGTGTGTCCCCCTGTTTCAAATATGTTTCTTGTAAATAACATATTGTTGGATTATGGATTTTAATGCATTCTGCTATGCATTTCCGTTTTATGGGAGAGTTCATTCTATTCACATTCACAGTTATGATTAAAATCTGTGTATTTCCCCCTGTTCCCACTATTTGTGCTTTTAACTCTCCTATCTCCCTTCCCCTCCTCAATAGTATTCACTTTTCACCACCTCCTCCTTCCGGCTTCTTTTCTTTCCTTTAACCCCCCTCCCCTTTACTCCCCTTTACCCTTATCGCTTCTTCCGTCCCTTTTGGCTTCCCTCCCCTTTCTTCCCCCTTCCCCTCTTACTGCTTATAGAGCTAGTTAGGATTATCTACTTAAGTTTATTGTTCCCTCCTTGAAACAAATCAGATGAGAGCACCTCTCAAACAATGCTCATCTCGCTCCCCTCTTTCCCTCTACTATAATTTTGTACTTCCTCCTGTGATGAAAAGTACCATTTTCTGCTTCTTCCTTTACGGAGCTCCTGTTGCAATCCCTTCTCATACTTAAATCATGTTTTTAACATGACATCATTTACTTTATACCCGTTCCCTCCATTTATATCCCTTTTGTATTTCATAATAGATGCACAATTCTCAATATTAACAGGTACCATCTTCCCTTTTAGGGAAGTAGAAAGTTTGCTTTAATTGAGTAACAAGTTTTGTTTCCCCCCCCACCCCACTGTTTATCTTTTTATGATTCTCTTGAGACCTGCATTTGAAGATCAAATTGTCCATTAAGTTTTGATGTTTTAGTCAGGATGTTCTGGAAATCCCTTACTTCATTGAATGCCTTTCTCCTTGCCAGAAATATTATAGTGAAATTTGCTGGGTAGTTGACCTTTGGTTGTAGTCCCAACTCCTTTGCCTTATGGAATATTGGATTCCAATTCCTTTGATCTTTTAAAGTAGGAGTTGCAAGTTCCTGTGTGATCCTGAGTGTAACTCCTTGATATTTGAATGATTTCTTTTGGGATGCCTATAGTATTTTCTCCTTCACTTGATAGTTCTGGAATTTGGCAAAGATATTTCTTGGGATTTTGAATTTGGAATCCCTTTCGGGAGGAGAATTGTGGATTCTTTTGATGACTATTTTGCCCTCTGAATCTAGCACTTCTGGGCAGTTTTCCTTGATGATTTCCTGGAAGATATTGTCCAGACTCTTTTTTTTCCACCATGACTTTCTGCCAGGCCAATAATTCTTAAATTTTCTCTCCTGGATCTATTTTCTAGGTCAGTTGTTTTTCCACTTAGGCATTTTATATTTTCTTCTATCTTTTCATTCTTTAGATTTTGTTTGACTGATTATTGCTGTCCCATTGAGTCATTAGTTTCTACTGGCCCATTGTTGATTTTTATCAAATTGTTTTCTTCAGTTAACTTTTGCATCTCCTTTTCCATCTGTCCAATTTTTCCTTTTAAGGAGTTATTTTCTCCATTTAATTTTTGTACTTCTTTTTTTCCATTTGTCCAATTTTCCCAGTTAGGTTTTGGGTTTCCTTTTCCATTTGACCAACTGTTCCCTTTAAGGAGTTATTTTCTCCAGTTAATGTTTGTTCTTCCTTTTCCATTTGTTCAATTTTCCTTTTCACAGAGATGTTCTCATTAGTGAATTCTTTTTTCATTATTTTAAAATAATGATTTTAAAATCATTGGCCAGTGTTTCTTCTATTTCCTTCTTCAGCTGTTCCAGGAGAAATGTTTGTGCTTCTGAGCAGTTCATAGTCCCTTCTGAAATTTCAGATGGAAGTACAGTCTCAGCACTGATCTCTTTGATATTTGTGTTTTGGTCCTTGTCTCCATACAAAGATTCTATGGTTTTTTCGTCCTTATTTTACATTTTTTATTCATGATGTTGATTGTGTGTTGTGGCTTCTGATTCTTTCAGTTAGAGGCTACAGAACTTTGCGTTTACATGACGTGTGAAAAAATTAAGAGGAGGTTGTTTTGTGTGTGTGTGTGTGTGTGTGTGTGTTTCCCAGATCATCCTTGGGGTTAGCTTGTTAAGTGTGCGGAAGGAGTGGTCTGGTCTCAGAAGATCTCCTCAGCTGAACTGACACAAAGGCAAGCTCAAAGGATGGTGATCCCAGCTGCCCTATTGTCTTCCTGTTTCCTTTGGAATACTGAGGCACACCTAAATGCTAGCATGTTTTTCCACCTCTCCTAGGGATCCTCTCCTGGCACTGAGGCTTGCCTGGGTCCTAGTGTGAGTTTTCTCTGCCCTCAACCCTCTGTCCTTCTTGCTTGCCTCTGCCACAGTAGGAGGAATCCCCCTTAACTGTTTTCCTAGCCTTAGGTGTTATGAGACTATTTGTTCCCTCTACTTTTTCTACTGATCCAGGATTTTTCTGGGGAAATATTTTATGGTTCTTTCATGGTCATCAAGGGAGAATGAGAGAGTAATTACTGATCACTCCTCCATCCTGGTTCCCGGAAGTTCAAATAGGTGACTGATAGATGTTTAATCTTTGTACTGAAAGTCTCAGGAGTTGCTGGGCTGATATCTGGTGCTCAGCAGCTCTCACTGGCTCAGCTGATCTCCTCGCCTCAGGTGCTGCCCTCAGGTTTCCTAGAGCATTTCTTCTCTGCTGGCCACACTGCACTGTGCACTGGAGGCTCACCCCTGCATAACAGATCCTTCCCATGGATCTTCCAGTCTGTCCTTGGCTCCAAATCTGCCACAGTCTGTCTCCCACTGCATTCTGCGCTTCCAAAATTTGGTCAGATTCTCCTTTCAGAGATATTTGAAGGGGTTTGAAAAAGAGTTTAGGTGAGTAGTTGCTCTCATTCTGCCAGCTTGGCTCAGTCCCCCACCTTCTGATCTACACGTATTATTTTCTTCAAAATGTTTATGTCTCCTTTAGCAATCTGTTGACTCACTTTTCATGATTTTTTTCAATCGTTCTAATTTCTCTTCCCAATTTTTCTTCCAACTATCTTAATGGATTTTCAAAATCATTTCTGAGTTCTTCCTTGGCCTCAGAGCATTGCACATTTATTTTGGAGGTTTTGGCTGTAGAATCCTTGACTTCTTCTGATATTATGCTTTGTTTTTTCTCATCTAAAAAAGATGGAAGAAAATACCTGTTCACCAAGAAAATAACCTTATATAGTCTTATTTTTTTCTCCCCTTTTGGGGCATTTTATCAGCCAGTTACTTGACTTTCAAGCCCTTTTTCAAAAGGAGATTATACCCTGGGGATCTGTGAGTTCTCAGTTCCTCCAAGGTTACACAGTCAAGGGAGAAGAGTTTATTCCTCTCCTGGCCTGCACACTAGTCTGGGAGCAACAAAAAATTTTTCTGCCCAGAATCTGTGATTGAAATTTCCTCACCACAACTCCCTCCAGTTCCACTGCCAGTGCTTCTCCTCACCCCTGGTTGGAACTCAGGGCTGCGAATAAGATCAGTGGCTCAATTACCCCCAGGGTCTTTAGGCAGAAGTCTCCTAGGGCTGCCAATCAGGGTTGAGGTTCAGATCAGTTGCTCAATTCCCCCAGTAGCTCTAGGTGGAGGCCTCCAAAAATGCTGCTATAGTCCCTGTTCTCAAGGGTCCAGACCAAGCTGTCCTCTCCTGGGTGAAGGAGCCCTCCTACTGAACTTTGAAGCTATCTGTGGCATTCGTGTGTTAAGCAAGCTGGGAACTACTGCCAGTGATACCCTGAAGCCTGTCTGGAATCCAGTTCCTGCTGCTCTGTACTGGTCTGTGCTCCATGCTAGTCTGCACACCTGCTGGTCTACATTTCACCCATGCTGAGCTAGTCTGAGGTCTATACACACTGGGTTGGTCTTTTTGGTCCATATTTAAACTCAGGTTTTTTGTTTGTTTGTTTGGTTTTTTTTTTTTTTTGGTTTTTGTAGCACCAGACCATGTCATCTACCCTTTGGGCCACTTAGCTGTCACCTAGCTGGTGAAGTTAATTTGGTTTAGAGTAGAGCCCTAAAGTAGCATCTGCAGAGTTAATAATAGACAAGGATATATCTATATCTATCTATCTATCTATCTATCTATCTATCTATCTATCTATCTATCTATATAGAGAGAATAATATTATTTCTTTGTCAGAAATATTTTTTAAAAGAATCCATATTAAAAACTTATTAGAACATAAGAAGATAGTCATCTACTGTAGGTAGAGCTGTGATTTTATGCAATCAATATAGAATTATTTGAAAAGTGGCATTGAATAATTCATAATATTTGACACATGACAAAACTAATTTGCATCTAATATGAAAAGACCTTGACAGAAAGAAGTACTATATAAAACAAAATAGTCACAAGAGGACCCTTTTTGGTAGCAAAAACATGAAAGTAAAATGACTGCTTACCCATTTTGAAAAGTTCTGAATGAACTGTGTTCTGAAAATATAATGAGAATTACAATAGAAACAACATTTAAAGATTTAAGAAAACCATGAGAAAACTTGAACAAATAATTCAGAGTGAAAGGAACGTAGTCAAGAAAAATATGCACAACGACAACAGTGATGTACACAACAACAAACCTAAAAAAAGCACACTTAGACAAATTATACTTAACAGCCATAATCTTAGAGAACTGATAAGAAAAATCACCTTCCTTTTGTCAACATAGAGTTTAGGACTATAGATATAGAATGGAATATACATTGTCTTACTTTTTGACTTGTTTAAATGATTTTCTCCCTTATAACAAAGGGTTAATTCTGGGTTGGAGGAAAGTTAGGGGTAAATGCCTGTATAAAAAACAAACAACAGAACTTTAATTTTTTTTTTTTTGTAATGTTGGGAGAAAAAAAGAATATTGCAAAAAGTTTTAAGTTTCTCATTGACTAGAAATAACTTACTAAACATAAGCAAAGAAAAATATATCATGACTTAAATCTCAAGGATTTTTTCTCAGGAACCTATATCCACTTCTGGATGCCACTACAAAAATAAACTGATTATGTTGCTAAGAAAGAGAGAGAGAGAGAGAGAGAGAGAGAGAGAGAGAGAGAGAGAGAGAGAGAGAGAGAGAGTCAATTTATTACTCAGAACTTAGCCTGAGCATACTATCTATATTTCAGATCTGCCACATAAATCTATGCATGATCAAATCAGCCAGAAATCAATGTTTAGGTTTCATGTTGGATCATCTTGTTTGTTAGGCAGAAAATGACACAATAGCTTTCTTTTATAAACAGAAGAAAAGGCCATCACAATTCAACTTTTAAATCTGTTGAGGCTTTAATGACTTCTCTCCATATGTTAACACTGAAGCAGACGTGTTTCGAATTTTCTGTCATATATTTGTCAAATATTATCTATTCTGTCGAAATATTTGCAAAATATTCATTTCCTTGATGGTAAGATCCTGGTTTGTTTATGAAATGAGAGATATCCTTCTAAAAGACACCATAATCAACAAAGCAATATCATTATTACACTAATATGCTCCAAGTGATATAGCATCCAAATTCTTAGTGGAGAAGTTAAGGGAGTTACAGGAAGAAATAGACAGCATACTAGTAGGGCACCTCAATTCCTCCTTTCTGAACTTGATAAATCAAACATTAAAATAAGCAAGAAACAAGTTAAGGAGGTGAATCAAACTCTGGATATGGTGGAGATGATAGATCTCTGGAGAAAACTGAATGAGGATAGAAAGGAATATACCTTTTTTTTTCAGCAGTGCATGGCACATATACAAAAATTGACCATGTACTAGGGCATAAAAACTTCACAACCCAGTACAAAAAGGCACAGATACTCAAGGCATCCTTCTCAGATTGTAATGCAACAAGAATGTTATGTAATACAAGGCCATGGGAAAGTAGACGAAAAATTAATTGGAAAATAAATGATGCAATTCTAAAGAAGAGTGAGTTAAACAACAAATCATAGAAACAACAACTTCACTCAAGAGAATGACAATAATGAGACAATATATAAAATCATATGGGATACTGCAAAAGCAGTTCTTAGGGGAAGTTTTATATCTTGGAATGCATAAGTGAATAAAATAGAGAAAGAGGAGATCAAGAAATTGGACATGTAGCTGAAACAGCTCCAGAAAGAACATATTAAAAGTCCCCAGTAAATACCAAATCAGAAATACTCAAAATTAAAGGAGAAATTAAGAAGAGATGGTTTTATGAAAAAAACAAGAAAATTGATAAACCTTTGGTTAATTTGATTGCAAAAAAGAAAGAAGAAAACTAAATTACTAATATCAAAAATGAGAAGTGGAACTCACCTCCAAATGAGGAAGAAATTAAAACAATAATTGGAAATTACTAAGTTATCACTCTATGCAGATGATATGATGATATGCTTAGAGAATCTCAGAAATTTAAGTAAAAAAAATAAACTACTTGAAATAATAAACAAAGGCAAAGTTGCAGGTTACAAAATAAACCCACACAAATCTATTTCATTTCTATACATTACTAACAAATCCCAACAGCAAAAGATAGAAAAAATCATCCCATTTAAAACTTTTGTAGACACTACAAAATATTTCGAATTCTACCTGCCAAAACAAATCCAGGGACTCTATGAATGAAATTACAAAATACTTTTCACACAAATAAAGTCAGATCTAAGTAAGAGGAAAAACATTGGTTGCTAGTCTGTAGGCCAAGTCAATATTTATTTAGTTAGTGCCATACCCATCAAACTGTCAGAAAATTATTTTCTAGAGCTGGAAAAAATATATTAAAATTCAGCTGGATGAACAAAATTTCCAGAACATCAAGGGAACCAATGGAAAAAAATTGCTGGGAATGGTGGCCTAAATCTACCAGTTCTCAAATTGCATTACAAAGCAGCAATTATCAAAACTACTTGGTACTAGCTAAGAAACAGAAGTGTAGACCAGTGCAATATGCTAGGAACTCAAGACACTGCAGTCAATGAATATAACAATCTACTGTTTGAAAAACCCAGCAACCCCAGCTTCTCTCATAAAAACTCACTATTTGATAAAAATAGCTAGGAAAACTGGATAACAGTGTGGTGGAAAGTGGGCCTAGAAAAATATCTGACACTGTGCACAAGAACAAATTCCAAAGGGAACATGATCTAGGTATAAAGATTAATACTATGGACAAATTGGTGGAGAAAGGAGTAGGGTATTTATCAGATTTATGGAGAACGCAAAAAAATTTTTAAGAGATAGAAAGCATTGTGAAGTGCAAGATAGATAATTTTGATTGCATTAAACTGAAAAGTTTTTACATAACCAAACCCAATGCAACCAAGATTAGGAGGGAAGGAGAAAACTGGGAAAAAAAAAATTTGCAACTAGTGTGGGTGATAAAAGCCTCATTTCTAAAATATACAGAAAACTGAGTCAAATGTACAAGAATTCAAGTCAATCTCCAGTTGATAATGATCAAATGATATGAACAGGCAATTTTCAGAGGAAGAAATTAAAGATATCTATAACCATATGAAAAAATACTCTTAATCATTACTGATTTGAGACATGCAAATCAAAACACTTCTGTGATACCACATCACACCTACCAGATTGACTAACATGACAGAATTGGAAGATGATAAATGTTAGAGAAGATGTGGGAGATTTGGAACTGTAATTCATTTTTGGTGGAGCTGTGAGCTGATCCAATAATTTTGGAGAGCAATTTGGAACTATGCCCAAAGGGCTACAAAAATGTGCATACCCTTTGCCCCAGCAGTACTGCTTCTAGGACTGTATCCCCAAGAGATCATAAAAATGGGAAAGGGTCCCATATGTACAAAAATATTTGCAGCAGTATTCTTTGTGGTGGGCAAAAACTGTAAATCAAAGGGATGCCCATGAATTGGGCAATGGCTGAATAAATTATGGTATATGAATGTGATGGAGTACTATTCTTCAATAAGAAATGGTGAACAAGAAGACTTCAGGCAGCACTGAAAAAACAATAATGATCTGATGATGCATGAAAGGAGCAGATGGAGGAGAACTTTATACCCAGCAACAAACACAGGGTATAAGGATTTTTTCTGGTAGGCTTAGAACTTCATTGCAATGCAAGAACATAAAAAATTCCCAATTGTCTTTTAAGGGAAAATGGCTTCCACATTCAGAGAAAAAACTATGAAATTCAATCAAAGAATGCAGTAAATCATTTTCTTTTGTATTATGGTTTGCTTTGTTATATGATTTCTCCCATTCATTTTAATTGTTCTATTCAACATGACTATGGGGAAAATGTATTTAATAGCAATGTATGTGTGGAACCTACATAAAATTGTATGCTGTCTTGGGAAGGGCAGGGGAAGGAAGGTGAGGCAAGGAAAAATATCTAATTTACATGCTAGTGACTTTAGAACACTGAAAATTAATAAAATTTGTAAAAGTATTATAAATTAAAAAGAAATGTACTTTGCATACAAATTTAAGGGAAATTAAAATATTAAAGAAATTTTTAACTTCAATCTATTCCATTTTGGTGATCTGAAAATTTCAGCTAGTGAACTTATTCTGCATGTGTTTTTTTAATATAAATTTATTTATTTGACTTTTTACATTCATTTTCACAAAATTTTGGGTTTCAAATTTTCTCCCCCTTTATCCCCTTCCCCCACCCCAATACACCGAGCATTCTAATTTTCCCTATCACCAATCTGCCCTCTCTTCTATCATCCCTCCCTTCCCTTGTCCACATCTTCTCTTTTGACCTGTAGGACTAGATGACTTTCTATTCCCCATTAACTGTACTTTTTATTTCCTAGTAGGAAGAACAATATTAAACAGTTGTTCCTAAAACTTTGATTTGCAAATTTTCCCCATCCCTCCCTCCCCACCCATTCCCTTTGGGAAAGCAGGCCATTCATATAGGCCATATCTGTATAGGTTTGCAAATGACTTCGATAGTAGTCATGTTGTGTAAGACTAACTGTATTTCCCTCCATCCTATCCTGCTCCCCATTGTTTCTCTTCTGTCTTTTGATCCTTCCTTTCCCTCTCCAAGAGTGTTAATTTCAAATTGCTCCCTCCTCCCATTGCCCTCCCTCCCATCATTCCCCCAACCCTGCTTATCTCCTTCTCCCTGACTTTCCTGTATTGTAAGATAGGTTTTCATAGCAAAACGAGTGTGCATTTCATTCCTTCCTTTAGTCGAATGTGATGAGGGTAAAGTTCATGTTTTTTTCTCAGCTCTCCTCTTTTTCCCTCCACTAAAAAGTCTTCTGCTTGTCTCTTGAATATGAGATAATTTACCCCATTCCATCTCATCCCCTCTCCTCCCAATACATTTCTCTCTCACCGTTTACCTTAATTTCTTTTAAAATATGGCCTAATCCTATTCAGTTCACTCTGTGCTCTCTGTCTCTGTATGTGCGTGCATGTGTGTACGTGTGTGCATGTGTCTCTGTGTGTGTGTGTGGGTGTGTGTATGGGTGTGTGTGCGTGTGTGTGCGTGTGTGTGTGTGTGTGTGTGTGTGTGGTCCCACCAACTACCCAGATACTGAAAAGTTTTAGAGTTACAAATATTGTCTTTCCATGTAGGAATGTAAACAGTTTACCTTTGGTAAGTCCCTTATGACATCTCTTTGCTGTTTAATTTTCATGCTTCTTCTCATTCTTGTGTTTGAAAGTCAAATTTTCTTTTCAGCTCTGGTGTTTTCATCAAGAATGTTTGAAAATCCTCTGTTTCATTGAAAGACCATATTTTCCCCTGAAGTATTATACTCGGTGATTCTTGGTTTGAGTCCTAGTTCCTTTGACTTCTGGAATGTCCTATTCCACGCCCTTCGATCCCTTAATGTAGAAGCTGCTAGATCTTGTGTTATCCTGATTTTATTTCCACAATACTGGAATTGTTTCTTTCTAGCTGCTTCCAATATTTTCTCCTTGAACTGGGAACTCTGGAATTTGGCCACAATGTTCGTAGGAGTTTCTCTTTTTGGATCTCTTTCAGGCGGTGATCAATGGATTCCTTCAATACTTATTTTGCCCTCTGGTTGTAGAATATCAGGGCAGTTTTCCTTGATAATTTCATGAAAGATGATGTCTAGGCTCTTTTTTTGATCATAGCTTTTATGTAGTCTCATAATTTTTAAATTGTCTCTCCTGGATCTATTTTCCAGGTTAGTTGTTTTTTTCAATGAGATAGTTCACATTCTCTTCCACTTTTTCATTCTTTTGGTTTTGTTTGGTGAGTTCTTGTTTTCTCAGAACGTCATTAGCCTCCATCTGTTTCATTCTAATCTTGAGAGAACTATTTTCTTCAGTGAGCTTTTGAACCCCTTTTTCCATTTGACTAATTTTGCTTTTGAAAGCATTCTTCTCCTCATTGTCTTTTTGAACCTCTTTTGCCAATTGAGTTAGCCTATTTTTCAAGGTGTTATTTTCTTCAGCATTTTTTTGGGTGTCCCTTTCCAAGGTATTGACACGTTTTTCATGCTTTTCTTGCATCTCTCTCATTTCTCTTCCCAGTTTTTCCTCCACCTGTCTAACTTGATTTTCAAAATCGTTTTTGAGCTCTTCCATGGCCTGAGTCCACCAGACATCCACCTCAGATGTCTGGCATAGAGAGACCCCGACCTCCACGTCTTTCTCTAGTGGCAGGCATTGTACTTCGTCATCAGAAATGAAGGGGGGAAGGAACATCTCTTCCCCAATAAAGTAGCTCTCTATGGTCTTATTCTGCTTCTTTTTTCTGGGCATTTTCCCAGCCAGTTACCTGACTTCTGAGATTCCTGTCCACCCCTGCCTAGATCTGCCCAGCTAGTGCTTGGGGTCTGAGATTCAAATGCTGCTTCCCAGTTCAGGGCTATCTGTGGCAGGAGCCCCTGCTATTCAATGTGAGCTTAAGTTCTGGTGCTTGGGTGGGGGCAGGGCCACCTCCTAGGCTCAGTTCCCTCAGGGGGCTTGTGCAGAGACCTGAACTTCTGCCTGCTGCTGCCTGCTCTCCCCGGCCGCCACTGCTGCCCCCACCACTGCTGCCTCTGCCGTTCCCTCTGGCGCTTCCTCCCAAGGGGGCCTGAGCCAGGGAGACACCCTGCTCCCCTCTCTGCCAGCTCAGACGTCTCTCTCACTGACCTGTAGCATCTGTGGGCGGAAGGACCTTCCCAGCCGCTGGAGGTTCCATCCCAGAGGCCTGCCCTCTGGGGCCACGTCCAGGGCAGCTCAGGGGTGGACTCCACTTTCCAGGGTGCAACACACCCTTGGGGACCACTCTCCAGGGCTCTCTGGAACAGAAATCTCTTCCACTGTGTTTCTATGTGCCTTGCAGTGATCCAGAATTTGTGGGAAGTTCTTCTTACAGGAAATTTCTGGGCTGTGGATTCAGAGCTAGCATACGTGAGTCTTTCTATTCTGCCATCTTGACTCCTCCCCCGGTGGGAGTACTTCTAGAACAATATTCATCTCCTTTCCCTCTTTCTGTCTACTGCAATGGACTTTTATGCCTCTCCCTGTGATGGAATTCATTTTTTTTTTTCTGCCTCTTTTTCACCTCTCCTATTACAATCCCTTCACACTATTATATCACAGTTGTTATCATCACATCATTTAATTTATACCCACTCTATGTATGTATATCCCTTTTATATATCATAATATACATACACTTCTCAAGGCTTACAGGGATCTTCCTTTGTAGGGATGTAAACAGTTTGCCCATATTGAGAAGCAAGATTTTCCCCCATGTTTACCTTTTTATGTCTCTCTTGAGACATACTTTTGAAGACTGAATTTTCTGTTGCCTTCTTCATTAATATCTGGAAATCCCCTATTTCATTGAATGCCCACCTTCTTGCCTGATATATTAAGTTAAATTTTGCTGAGTAATTGATCCTTGGTTGTACCCCTAACTCTGTTGACTTAAGGAATATCATATTCCTATCCCTGTGATATTTTAATGTAGAAACTTCAAAGTCCTATGTGATCCTTAATGTAGGTCCTCGGAATCTGCTTTGTTTCTTTCTGGCTACTTGCAGTATTTCCTTAAATTGATAGTTATAGATTTTCAGAACTATATTACTTGGAGTTTTCAGATGGGGATCTCATTCAGCAGGTGATTCAGTGGATCATTTTAATGACAATTTTGCCTCTGGATCTAGGTCTTTTGGCGATTTTCCTTGATGATTTCTTGGAAGGTATTGACCAGGATCTTTTTTGGTAGATCCATAATTCTTAGATTTCTTCTCTCCTAGATTTATTTTCCCAGTGGCTTGGTTTAACAATGAGATATTTTGCATTTTCCTCCGTTATTTTCATTCTTTAGTTTCTGTTTGACTGATTCTTGATATCTCATTGAGTCATTAACATCTACTTGCTCAATTTTAATTTTTTCAGATTGTTTCTTTCAGTTAACTTTTACATCTCCTTTATCATTTGTCCAATTGTTCTTTTTAGGGAATTGTTTTCTCCAGATAGGTTTTGTGTTTACTTTTACTTTTGTCCAATTTTCCTTGTTAAAGAGTTGTTCTCTTCAGTTAATTCTTTTTTCCATATTTTTACCATCATTGTCCAATTTTTCATCTACTGCTCTTATTTGGTTTTTAAATCTTTCCTGGGGGAGGAGCCAAGATGGGGGAAGGAGCCAAGATGGTGGAGTGGAGAGATTCGCATATGCTAGGTCCGAACCCACAACCCATAAAATCCTGTAAATAAGAACTCCCAACAAAGTGTAGAGCAGTGGAAGACCCATCACAAGGGATTGGAGGAGATTTCTCTTTCAAAGAGCCCTGAAAAACTGACACCAAAGGTCCATCACACACCGGACCTGAAGCAGAGCCCAGCTCTGCCTTGGCCGTGTGGCACTGAGAGGAGCAGATCTGAGCAGTCTTCAGGGGCAGAATCTGTAGTGGTGGTGAAGGTCCCTCAACCCACAGGCACTACAGGTAAGTGAGAGAGGCTTCCAGAGTGGCTGAGAGGGGAGTGAGGTGTCTCCATAACTCAGGTCCCCTCAGGAGGCAGCGGAAGAGGCAGCAGGGGACAGGGGCTCCCCAAGCAGGCAGGAACTCTGATCCATTACTGAAGATCTCCACATAAAGCCCCTGAGGGAACTGAGCCCTATGAGGTGGTCAGCTGCCCCGTGCAGCTGAACTTAATTTCCCACTGAATAGCAGCTCTGCCCCCACCTGAGCACCTGAATTTAATCTCACACTGAATAGCAGCCCTGGCCCTGCTGAAAGCCCTGAGGTTGGGAAGCAGCATTTGAATCTCAGACCCCAAGAACTGGTTAGACTGAACTGGAGGCAAGGTAGGGGTGGAGAGGAATCTCAGAGGTCAAGTAACAGGCCTGGAAAATGCCCAGAAAAGGGGTAAAATATAAGAGCATAAAAGGTTGCTTTTATGGTGAACAGATATCTCCTCTCTTCCTTTCTGATGAGGAAGAACAATGCTTACCATCAGGGAAAGACATAGAAGTCAAGGCCTCTATATCTAAGACATGTAAAATAAATATTCAATGGGCTCAGGCCATGAGAGAGCTGAAAAAGGATTTTGAAAATCAAGTTAGAGAGGTGGAGGAAAAACTGGGAAGAGAAATGAGAGAGATGAAAAAAAGCATGAAAAGTAGGTCAATACCTTGCTAAGGGTGAGGCAAAAAATGCTGAAGAAAATAACACCTTGAGAAATAGGCTAACTCAATTGTCAATAGAGGTTCAAAAAGCCAGTGAGGAGAGGAATGCTTCCAAAGCAGAATTTGCCAAATGGAAAAGGAGGTTCAAAAGTTCACCGAAGAAAATAGTTCTTTCGAAATTGAATGGAACAGAAGGAGGCTAATGACTTTCTGAGAAACCAAGAAATGACAAAACAAAACCAAAAGAATGAAAAAATGGAAGATAATGTGAATAACTGACCTGGAAAATAGATCCAGGAGAGGCAATTTAAAAATTATGGATCTAAGAAAGTCGTTATCTAAAAAAAGAGCTTAGACATCATCTTTCACGAAATTATCAAGGAAAACTGCCCTGATATTCTACAACCAGAGGGCAAAATAAGTATTCAAGGAATCCACCGATCACCGGCTGAAAGAGATCCAAAAAGAGAAACTCCTAGGAACATTGTGGCCAAATTCCAGAATTCCCAGGTCAAGGGGAAAATATTTCAAGCAGCTACAAAGAAACAATCCCAGTATTGTGGAAATACAATCAAAATAACACAAGATCTAGCAGCTTCTATATTAAGGGATCAAAGTGCATGGACTATGATTTTCCAGAAGTCAAAGGAACTAGGCCTCAAACCAAGAATCACTTACCCAGCAAAACTGAGTCTAATACTTCAGGGTAAAAACTTGTCTTTCACTGAAATAGAGGGCTTTCAAGCATCCTTGATGGAAAGACCAGAGCTGAACAGAAAATCTGACTTTCAAACACAAGAATGAAAAGAAGCATGAAAAGGTAAACAGCAAAGAGAAGTCATAAGGGACTTACCAAAGTTGAACTCTTTACATTCCTACATGGAAAGACATTATTTGTAACTCTTGAAACTTTTCAGCATCTGGATAATGGGTGGGATTACACACACACACACACACACACACACACACACACACACACACACACACACATGCACGCACACACACAGAGACAGAGAGCACAGAGTGAATTGAATAGGATGGGACCATATCTTAAAAAAGTGAAGTTAAGTGATGAGAGAGAAATATATTGGACGGAGAGAGGGAGAAATGGAATGGGCCAAATTATCTCTCATAGAAGACGCAAGCAGAAGACTTTTTAGTAGAGGGAAAAAGAGGGGAGCTGAGAGAAATACATGAAGTTTACTCTTATCACATTCGACCAAAGAAAGGAGTAAAATTCAAACTCATTTTGATATGAAAACATATCTTACAATACAAGAAAGTGGGGGAGAAGGAGATAAACAGGGTATGGGGGGATGATGGAAGGGAGGGCAATGGGAGGAGGGAGCAATTTGAAATCAACACTCTTGGGGAGGGACAGAATTAAAAGAGAGAATAGAAGCAATAGGGAACAGGATAGGATGGAGGGAAATATATTTAGTCTTACACAACATGACTATTATGGAAATCATTTGCAAAACTACACAGATATGGACTGCATTGAATTCCCTGCCTTCCCAGAGGGAGTGGGTGGGGAGGGAGGGATGGGGAGAAGGTCAAACTCAAAGTTTTAGGAACAATTGTCAAATATTTTTCTTGCTGCTAGGAAATAAGAAATACAGGTAATGGGTGATAGAAAGTTATCTGGCCCTATAGGACAAAAGAGAAGATGGGGACAAGGGAAGGGAGGGATGATAGAAGAGAGGGCAAATTGGTGATAGTGGAAATTAGAATGTTCAGTGTATTGGGGGGGGGAGAGGACAAATGGAGAGAAAATTTGGAACTCAAACTTTTGTGAAAATGAATATAAAAAGTTAAACAAATAAATTAAAAAAATCTTTCTGGAACTCTTTCAAGAATGCTCTTTTGATTTGAGACCACTTCATATTCTCCTCTGAGTTTCAGATGGGAGTACAGTGTCAATGCTTATCTCATCTGTATTCGTGTTTTGGATTTTTTTCATTGTAGTAATATTCTATGGTCTTTTCTTTTCTGGTTTGCTTCCTGATGATGATGATTTTCTTTTTCCTGACTTTTAAAATGACTGAGTGCATCTGGGCCACACGGGGCTCTGTCCCAAAATTCTTTTGTTGTGAACTGGAGGCTTTTGGTGTTTTAGCCTCTGTTTCCTTCAGCTAGAAACCAGATTGTTGCAGCTCACCTGGTTCTGAGTTGTCAGTTGTGCCAATGCAGAGGCCAAGTGAAATCTTTCTGAGTTTCTTTGAAGTTCAAAAGGAGCTAATTCTGTGAGGTGTGGGGCAGGTGCTGTCTGGCCACAGGAGGTCTTCTCTTGACATAGAACACAAGCAGTCTCAGGGTTGATGAATTCATCTGTGCTAGTGTCTTCTGTTTCCCCTGGCTGTGCTAAGTTATGTTTGGATTCTGATGCTTGTACTTATAAGCTCTACCCCTCTGGGCTTCAGGATCTCCTCTAGTTTCCTTGCGGTGGGGCTGTCTAGGATAGTACTGGTTCTACACTGATCCATTCAGCAACAGCAAGAGAATGTCTCCTTAAAAATTTTCCTGGTTAGAAGTGGAGCCAAGATTGTGGATTAGAAAGATGCCTATACTCTAGATCTTCCCCCACAGCCCACAATATACCTATAGAAATGATTCTCAGCAAACTCTAAAGCAGCAGAAGCCACAGAACAACAGAGTGAAAGAGATTTCCAGTCAAAGGTAACCTGGAAGGCTAATAGGAAAGGTTTATCCCATGGGATGCTGAGCAGAGCAGAGCCTAGTCTGACCTCACAGCATGGGAAGGAAGAGGACTGGAACAGGCCTCCAGGGCAGAATCCCCAGCAGGCAGTGTCCCAGATCTCTCAACCCACGAGTGACAAAGAAAGCTTCAAAAGTCAGTGTGGGAGAGGGGTTTCCCATCTGGACAGGAGGGGAGTTGGGTTGTCCCATGACTGTCTCCAGGTGGCAACATAGGCAACGGCAACAGCAGCAAAGGGCAATGGGCAGCTACAGTGGCCATTGAAGCAGCTTGGGTCCATTGTCTGAGAGGCTCACCTTAAAGCCTCTGGGGGAATTGAGTAGTTGATCTGAATCTCAGCCCTGAGCACTGTACTTGGAGGAGGTGAAGCATTAGAAACCTGCTCTTAATAAAGGATTTGGAAGTCAAGTAAATGGCTGAGAAAATGCCCAAAAAAGGGAAAAGAATAAGACCATAGAAGATTATTTTCTTGGTGAACAGGTGTCTCCTTCCATTCTTTCAGATGAGGAAGAACAAGACATATTGTCAGAGAAAGTCAAGGCTTCTGCCTCCAAACCTCCAAAATGAATATGAAATAGGCTCAGGGATAAAAAAGGGTAACTCAACTGGAAAAAGAAGCCCAAAAAGTCAATGAGAAGAAGGGGGCTGTAAAAAGCAGAATTAGCCAAATGGAAAAGGAAGTTCAAAAGCTCACTGAACAAAATAGCTCTTTGAAATGAGAGTGCAGTACAGGGAAGCTAATGACTATACAATAAACCAAGAAGTTAAAAAAACTAAAAGTTTGAAAAAAATAGAAGTTAATGTGAAACATCTCATTGGAAAAACAACTGACCTGAAAAATAGATCCAGGGAGACAATTTAAAAATTATGAGACTACCTGAAAACCATGATCAAAAAGGACTCTAGACATTATCTTTCATGGAATTATCAAGGAAAGCTGCCCTGATATTCTAGAACCAGAGGGCAAAAATAAATATTGAAAGAATCCACAAATCACCTCCTGAAAGAGACCTGAAAAGAGAAACTCCTAGAAATGTTTTGGCCAAATTTCAGAGTTACCAGGTCAAGGAGAAAATATTGGAAGCAGCTAGAAAGAAACAATTTGAGTAATGTGGAAATACAATATAGATACCACAGGATCTGGCAGCTTCTACATTAAGGGATTAAAGGATTTGGAATAGGATATTCCAGAAGTCAAAGGACCTGGGATTAAAACCAAGGATCACCTATCAAGGAAAACTGAGTATAACACTTCAAGGTAAAAATGATCATTCAATGATACAGAGGATTTTCAAGCATTCTTGATGAAAAGACAGAAGTGAAGAGAAAATTTGACTTTCAAACACAAGAATCAAGAGAGGCATGAAAAGGTAACAAAAGAGAAATCATAAAGGACTTTCTAAATCTGAACTGTTTATGTTCCTACTTGGAAAGGTAATATTTGTAACTCTTGAGGCTTTTCTCAGTATTTGGGTAGGTGGAGGGATTACACACACACACACACACACACACACACACACAGACAGAGAGTAGGGTGTTCAGGGACCAGCATTAGTACATTTGGTATGATGGCTGCCTAGCCCTTTTGAGGGCTCTTTCCACCTTTGGTGTCCACCTGTTCCACCTAACTCTCACCTGTGGCTCCAAGAAGCTGCAGCATGCACAGCAGCCATACCGTGGTAAACTGTTTTGGCAGACAGGCCAAACCAGGTTGAGGGTAACCAAGGGTTTTCAGACCCATTGATGAATTAGGGGGTGTCTACCCCAAACATGTGAAGACTTCATCTGGAAGAATGAGTGGATTGGAACAATTTGTTCCAGTGGCCATGAAGCAGACAAAGCAGGTGATGTGGAGCACTTAGAGCTTGTTTAGACACCAAGATCATTCACTGCATCCTGAGTCATCACCAGTCTTCTTGACTGTGTCCTGCCAATGTGTCTGGAGGAGATAGTGAGATAAACAACTTCATGCAACTCTGCCTCACTGAAATCCAATTTCCCCACGAATCAAAAGACATCACACATATAAAAAAAAAAGACATCACACTTAGAGAGGTAAATATTGGGAGGAGAAAGGGAGAAATGGAATGGGGCAGATTATCACTCATAAAAGGGATAATAAATATCTTTTTTCAATGGAGGAGAAATGGGAGGAGGAGAGAGGGGAAAAATGAACATTACTCTCTTCACATATGACTTAAGGAGGAAATAACATGCTCACTAAATTTGGTATGAAAATCTATCTTACACTACAAGAAAGTAGGAGAAAAGAGGGCAAGTTTGGTGAGGGGGATGATAGAAATGAGGGCAAATGGGAGAAGGGAGTAACCAGAAGTAAACACTTTTGGGAAGGGACAAGGACAAATGAGAGAATAGAAAAACAAGGGGGGGACAGGGTAGGACAGATGGTGATATGTTTAGTCTCACACAACATGAGTATTATGGAAGAATTTTGCAAAAGGACATATTATATATATATATATATATATATATATATATATATATATATATATATATATATATATATATATATATATATATATATATATATATATATATCCTGTGTTGAATTGCTTGTCTTCACAGAGGTTATGGGTAGTGATAGAGAAAGGAATAGAAGTTAGAATCCAAAGTAGTAAAAATGAATGTTGAGAATTGCTATTGAATATAACTGAGACATAAGAAGTACATGTAATGGGGTATGGAAATCTATCCTGCCCCACAAGAAAAGAGAGAATATGGGGATAAGGGAAGGGTGGGGGTGTGATGGAAGGGACGGCTCATTGACGGAAGGGGCAATCAGAATGCAAGGCATTATGGGATGGGGAGGATGGGGATTTGTAAGAAAGCAGAAAACTAGGAAAAGTTGGATGTTTTTGCCTTTTATTTACAACAATTAATTCTGAGTCAATTTCATGAGAATGCAAGTCATTCTCAAAATGATCAATGGTCAATAGATATGAATAAGAAGTTGTCTGAAATTAAAGGTATTTATAGTTATTTTAAAAATGCTTTTTAAGTCACTACTGAGTATATAAATGTAATATAAAACAACTTTTAGGTACCATCCACATCTATCAGATTGTCTAATATGACAGAAAAGGAAAATTCTAAATATTAGAGGGGATATGGAAAATTTAGGACACTATTGAACTATTGGTTATAGTTGTGAACTGATACAGCCATTCTAAAAAAACAATTCAATACTATGTCCAAAAGGCTATAAAAGCCCTTTGACTCAGAAGTAACTTTACTAGATCTGTATCCCAAAGAAGAAAAAAAAAATAAAAGTATCTTTTTGTTTGTTTCCTCTTCCTTGTGGTTTTTCCCTTTTGTTCTGGTTCTTCTTTCACCGCATGAATTATGTGAAAATATATTTACACATATGTAAATGTGTATGCACACATAAGATGTGTGTATATATATATATATATCTGTATATATGTGTGTGTATATATGTGTGTATATGTGTATATATATATACATATATGTATGCATATTATATATATGTATATAAACCCTATATCAAATTTCATATTGTATTGGGGAGGAATTTGGAGAGGCAACAGGAAAAATTTAAAACGCAAAAAATTTATAAAAGCAAATGTAGAAAAATGAAAAAAAAATTAAATTAAATTGATAAATAAAATTAAAAGAAAAAAATAAAAATTAATGAAAAATTAACAAAAAATGACAAAGAAAAAGCAAAAAAAAAGTTTTACCTAAAACTCACTTTTAAACGAAACTTCTAATTATTTTCCCCCAGTTTAGTAACTAAAACTACAGAGTGGAAAAGCATCTATATATTATTTTGGATTAAAATAGGAATCATTTAAATCTTTTTTTATGTTTATTTGAACCTGGTTGCTGTTTTGCTTTTTAATATCAGATCAGTGACTTATCTATAAAATGCTATTGGTAGATGCAAGTAATGCAGTATTTGTTTCATTTTTCCTAATAACAATCAGGATGAATATTTACATTGTAATGAATGTGCTTTTGCATAATTTCCAAACCCTGATCTGACTCTTCTGTAGTTTATTCATCTAGTTACTGACTTGAACAGAAAACTGAAATAGACAAGTCAGTGAAAAAGAAAAATCAAAACCATGGCAGAACTCATACTAATCATGTTTCAAATTGTTCATAGATGACATAATTTTAAGAAAAAAATAATAAAATGAAGAATTTTCCCTTTCCATTAAATCTTAGAGAGATGTAAATGAAAAATAATCCGTTCAGTATTTTTAAGATGAGAAGTGAATTTTACCTAATTGGTCAAAAGCTGCTATTTAAACAAAATACACTGTAACAGAAAGTAATTAATTATCAGACATTTATGTTGCCAAATCCTTTGCTCTATAAAATTGAGCTTTCCATGACTCTGCTACTTTACCCACATCATTATCTTAAGTTGACAGACTGTGGCCCCTTAAACACAGATTTAATTTTGCCCATGAGTTTTAGAGAATTATAGTACATTTGAGTAGTTCTTCTAATAACTGTCTTTAAACAAATTCTTGGATGTATTCAGCAAAACCAGCCCTTTGAAACACCATTTCCAATGCTCATCATCATGTAGAGCAGAGTCACCTCAGAGAAGCGGTGTCTTAAGCACACTAACCTTTCTTATTATAAGAATAACTTTATCTAAAAAGTTTTAAAATCTTATATATGTATGTATGTGTGTGTGTATATATATATATAATATTTTTCAGCAAAATTAAAGTTCAAACTTTTACCTTCATTTAAGTTGGGATCTAAATGTGAATCCATTTGAGAATCAGACATATGAATCATTATGAAAAGATTTCATAGAAAGAATTAAATATAGATTCTTCAGATATAATGAATAGTTTGTGTATGTGTTTATATGTGTATGTGATTTTAAAAATTTAGCTTCATCAAAAGCATTACATAACATATAAGATCTTTTGGCACCACTGACTTTCTGAAACCATGGATCCTATTATGCAGAACACATTTATGTGTATACACACACAAACACAAAAGTAAACATGTATATATATTTAAATATGCATGTACACATGCATTATACATGTAAATTTGCATGAATTTTGCATATGAACATGCACACATAGGTAAACACACAACAGACCAAGGAATGATCTAGAAGCATGTCCAATTGAAAAATCTATCCAAGTTGTCAGGAATTCATTAATGATTATAATTTGGATCTCAGCATGGAAACAGCTAATTATGCTATTATCTAGGCTATATACATGTATGTGTATATATACATATGCATATATACATATAGTAAGGTTATATATGCATATGTAAATTATATGTGCGTGTATTTCTTCACTATCAAAAATAAGAAGAGTTCTAGTATATATAATTAAAATCATGATGACTAGAAGCTGAAATAGTGACAACTATGAGTAAGTATGTTTTCCTCAAGAATATTTCTTACAAAATTAACTTCAATTCTGGTTTTGAAAGCATTATTAGATCACTGGAACATCATAAAAAGAGTATTCTTGGATTTCAGCAAAGCATTTAATAAGTCACCTTATTCTATCATTAATCACTGTCTTTCTGTGATTATCAGAGAAATATTGGCTAAATGATAGTACTATAGTTGTGTATGAAGAATTGTTTCAGTAACTGGTCCCAAAGTGTGCTCTTGACTAGATTCATAACAACTTTGGTAGTTTTCTTAATTGGAGGGAACCACAGATCTTTCCTTGGTTTGTTATGTTCAACATGCTTCTCAATGAATTGGATAAAGTCAAAAATTACTCCTTTATACTATTTCCATGTGATTAATCTCTGGGATGGATGGTTAACTCTTTTAGATGACCTTGGCAATCTACTTTTTGTTGTTCAGTTACTGTCAATCATGTCTGATGCTTGGTGACTCTATTTGGGGTTTTCTTGGAAATGATACTGGAATGGTTTGCCATTTCCTTCTTTAAATCATTTTACAAGTGAAGAAATTGAAGCAGAGATGCTTAAGTGATTTGCCCAGAGTCCAAGAACTAATAAGTTTCTGAGGTTATATTTAAAGTAACACCCACCTGACTCCTCTCAAAGCTACTATTCAGGTCTCCAGAAAGTCTTCCTCTGACTCTTCCTTCTCCTCTTCTTTCTCCTCCTCTATTCTTTATTTGAGTCCAGCTGTGAGAGAGCAACCCAGACTTTTGTTCATAGAACAAGAACTGTGATCTGAGCAGTTACAGAACAAAAGCAGTTGTAGGGACAAACTTAATTGCCTATAAATATAATCAATAAGTAAATAATACAGGATTGATGTAATTTTCTCACTAGGTAAGTCCCCAACTCAATACATACAATTTTTCTCTTGTACCCTAGTTCTTTCAGCTTCCACTGATCTATACTAAATAAACAGTTAGAACCATGTAAAGAGCTGTGCCAACCTAATGCCTCATGCTGGAAAAAATCTTAAGCCAAAGACATATTTACAAAGCAAATTGCCTAGAATTTGGGAGATGATTGTCTCAGGAAAGAATGAGCTCCCCCACTCTAAAGGATTTTAATCAAAATTTCAACCACTTAATGTACTCTTTTGAGGAATATGATATGATGAATGTTTAAGAACACACTGAGATAAGCTACATATTAGCTACCTCTCAGGTTTTTTTTTTCATGTTGTCATATAATCATCTTATAACTCCTGTGCCTTTTCTTTCTTCAGCTCATTTTACAGATGAACTGAGACAAACATAATAAGGGACCTACCAAGATCACAGAACTAGTAAGTGTCTGAGATGAGATTTGAACTCAGAAAGATGAGTCTTCCTGACTTCAGGATCCACACTCTAACCTACCTACCTGCCCTAGCTAACTAGATACTGAAAAATAACTAAAATAAGTGCCTTTTATTCATTTGTTCATATACTCCTATGTCCTACATTAAATAATGCCAAGAAAAAATAAGACAATGAAATAAACAGTATAGAAGTTATAAAGCATTTTTTTTTATTTTAAAGAGAACGTTCTATATCTCAGTGAGCATTAATTACTTTCTTTAAACATGACTTTTAGAGTATGGACAAAATCAAGATCATGATATGACAGCATCAGAAAATCATGAGAGATAGATATATGTTGTTTATCTCAAGACTTCTCACTAGTCCAGATCACTGAAATCTCCAGTTGCCAGTGTATTGTTAGCAACATTCAGGAAGCAAGTGGGAACTGAAAACCCACCTATGGCAACTGCTACTGCAGAGTGCTCTAGCACATGTTATGTTCCCTGGAATCATTCCTTTATCTTTCATCTTTTAAAGGGCATGCACAGACTCCTTTTCTTGATGGATATGGCAAATTTTCCATACAATCTTATTATGTGTGACTTTTGTTCATGTCCTCCCATAATTATAGCAGTCTACTTCTTGTGTTCATATTCTTCCTTTGGATATCTTTATATTATTTGGAAACCGATGGGATACTCACAACATACATTACTTATGACTGACTCACTTCATTTACCAGTCAAGCATTGCTTTGATTGTAGCCCTTAAGTTGCTCTCCTTGTCTAGTATTTTTTGACAATATGCTACAGCATCTTTATGTTCACCATTTTCTAATCAATTGACCTTTGGGTAACATGCAACTTTAATACTTTCAAATTCCCTACTTCATAGCAATATAGAATCACTGCAAGAATCTTATTGTTAAAATGATGACCCTTCTTTCAGAGAAAAACCTGAGGTCACCAAAAGACACATAATTCCCCAATACAATCTACTAAATTTTCATATTTAATTTATATCCGTATTCCATACAATCTACTAAATTTTCATATTTAATTTATATCCATATTCATTGACTAACTGTGGTGCTTATCCAAGACATATACAATTATAGACAGAATTGTGGACTACTCATTAAATCACTATCATCATATGGACATGAATTTCTTTTTCTCCTTGGTTTATCTTAAACGTAGAGTTAAGCAAAAATATTTTTGAGTGACTATAAATCTTGTTTGGAAGATTAAGGTACCAACTAAATATAGCAACTTTAATTGACTGGGGCATTTCTTGATACTCAAAGTATTAAATGTGTACTTTGGGGGATAAGACATAGAAGAATAAAGTCATGTAAAGGTGGTTAAAGCTTCTCAGTCAGTGAATTACCTATCAAAAGACCAATTAGAAGCATAAATCATAGAACAAAGTATTTAATTTGGAAAGGGTAGCAAAAGAAATTACAGAAAAGTCTCTAGGAACTTGGAGTTAACTCTTACCCCAAAAAATGAAGATGTCATATTTCCCATTTACTTTTCCACCACTAGAAAAGAGAACACTCCAGAAAACTCATGCTCCCAGGTGAGAAAGCATTTTATTGCTTGTTATAATACTCTTGACAACAGTCTTCTAACAATTAGCTATGTATTCTGCTTCACAGATCCTCCTCCCACACTTCCACAGTTCCCTAGGCATAGTGCCATAACCATCTTATCAAAGCTATTCTACTATTCCTCTGCAGGTGACTCCCTCTGCCTTTGTTGAGCCCTCTCCTATTGTAATATTCCATCAATACTGCCAATTTACTACCTTTTCACTGAGCTGCTGTTGACGTGTTTACAAGCCAGTCAAAACATTTTTAGCTTTCCTTTCAAAAAATGACTTCCCTACACCAAAATCACTCAGATACTACTAACTTCCTTCCTTCCCTCCCTCCTTCTCTCCACCTTCTTTCTTCTTCTTCTTCTTCTTCTCTTCTTCTTCTTCTTCTTCTTCTTCTTCTTCTTCTTCTTCTTCTTCTTCTTCTTCTTCTTCTTCTTCTTCTTCTTCTTCTTCTTCTTTCCTTTCTCTGTCTCTCTGTCTCTGTCTCTCTCCCCCCCCTTCCCCCTTCCATATGACACCTCATAAAAAGGTCCCCAGTCCTCCCTTTTACCTGAGTCTGGATAAACACATTTCTTTTGCTATTTACTCTATCTTAGATTGCTGACTGTACATCAATCCACATGGTCCATGATTTCTGCTGAGTTTTTTCTGGGGTTAATGATAAACATATGTAGCACTTTTCATTGAATCTTTCATCTCCTACCGTGTTCCCCAGGAGCTAACATTTAGGGCTATCAGAAGCCTTGGAGTTTTAATAAGCCATTAGAATGCATACGGTAATTTTAAAAGAGAAAAGCAGAAATGGTGATCTTTTTTCCTGCATCCATGAGGACAAATGAAGAAGCCCCTATTTCCATTATATACAAGGCATTCAGTTTCCATTTGGACTCTGTGTTGTACAGCTACCATGATCTGATAAATTTCTTTGACTACATATATCCTAATTTATGTATTGCTGGATATAGTGTTATGAAACTAATATCTGTGTTGATGATACTTTATAAAAATTGTATATGACTTTAACTTGTTTGGTTTATACATTGATATAAAAGAAACTTTAGGTAGTCATTTCGTTCCACCACATCATATGTTTTTAGAGGTAAAAAAATTTGTAAAGTAGAATGTTGTCTTTATTCAGCAAACCTCTAAGTAAAGATGTGGCTATAAAGATGTGGTCTTCTATGGAGTTTGCATTATGAAAGCATTCCTCTTCCATTCATAAACCATCAAATGTGTGCACTGGTGATGTGGGTGTTAGTTTTATAAAAATGGAGGAGAGGTCTGAAAGTAGGCATATAAGTCAGTAGAAGATACTGTTTCTTGATTGTCATTTTTCAGGAGTAATCATTTCCATTATCTTCTCTAAGAAAATGACATCCCCTCATCTTTCAAACATTTTTCAAATATATCCCTTCAATATACTAGAAATTACATACCTTATAGTACAGACTTTCTACTTTACTTTGTTACCATTTAATTTATAAAGATATACATTATATATTTGACTGAAGTACAATAAGAGCAATTATAATAATGAGTTACATACTTTTGTGCGAGTGTGTTTGATTCTCAGAACAATGTTGTGAGATAAGTTCTACTGATACCACCATTCTGTGAATATGGAAACTAAGGCTGAAAGAAATAGTTAAATCCCACCCAGGGTCACATGGCTAGTAAGTGCCTAAAACAGGAAAAGAGCTCAGATCATTCTAACTCCAAGTCTGCTACTCTACTCTATGTACTACACCATGTAAGTGCCGCTGGAATTTAATTTTTTCCCCTCAAGAAACTTGAGAAATTTTATCTGTTTTACTTAAATTTATTTTAAAAAATATGTCCTGAAAATAGTTTGGCATCACATCCTCCCACTGAATATCTCTCCTTTAAGTAATAATGGTGGAGAAGAGACTATTGATGATTTCTGTCCCAAAGAAATGAGGGTATATCCATGATAATGGTTAGATCAATTAGTTCGTGAATCATCTTGGTGCATGAAAAGGGACAATGCAAAGCTATTAGGCCCCTGTAGAATTTACTTACTTTAAATTTCAGTTATTGTATAACAATTAAAATATATTTTTTTCAATAGATAACTTTTGTTGAGAAGGATATGATGTATCAGAAGGTGAGCCAGTCTCAAAGGCAAAAAGACTTTGAACATTTGCAATCTATGATACATATTGGCTGGCACTGATTCAGGATAAGTCATTTAACTTTTCAACGTCCCAGGCAATGTGGTAAGATTATAAATTCCAGAATAGTTACCAGTCTGGATAGGGGTAGAAGGTTTTTTTTTTTTTCCTCATTGAGAATTTCCTAAGCCAATGAAGTCATAGGTTCAGTCTAGTTAAAATAATACCCATTGTTACTTGGGTTGCACAGGCATTATCAAATCGATCTAGGATGTCATCAAAGTGGATGGCTCCTCCAAAAATATAGATAACCACTTGTCCATTCCACTCTTTATCTCTGTAATGGTAATTTAAAATTGGGAATCTTTCATATTCAGTAATAGGCCCCTGTGGCCTCCTTGGGTCATATGGAAGCCTGAGTACCATGGAGCCTGCGGTCAGAGGAGTTTTCTGAGTGGGCAGAACAGGAAGGGTAGCACAAGAAGAAATAGAACTAGAGCAGAATTGAGAGGAAGTTAGTTTTGAGAGCGGTAAGAGCTAGGAAAGATGCAGGTGCAGGCTAGTGTGAGTGAAAGAGCTTGTTTGTGATTTTGTTTAATAGAGCTTATTTGTGATTTGTTTAATGGAGTCGGTTTGTGGGAAGCCTATCAGTGGGGAGGCTTGGGGATGGTGATGTTCTCTGTATTGTTACTGTGTGTTGATTTTTATTACTGTGATGGGTTTGGTTTTCTGCTGTCTAAATGAATCTTTTAGTTCTATCTTCCATGTGGAGAATCTGTGATATTTCATGATTCAGAATTGCGGTGGGATATTCATGACTGTTGCAGGCTCTGTAAATATCACTTTGGTGCTACAAATGGTGACAGTGATGGGATTACAAAATATCAGACCTCTATTTGAAGACAGAATGGCATAGGGAACAGAGGAAGAAATGGACATCACAAAGTGGGATGATTTGCTTTATTCTTCCATGACAAGAGAATGGGCTAAAGGACAAGCCTCCAGAAGGGAGAACCTAGAACCTTAGAAAGATGTTTACAGGGAATACCAATAAAGCCAGGGAAAGAAATGGCAGGGATATGTAGGAGAGAATGGGTCTTGCTATAAAGTTATCAAATTATGTGTAAAGGTCAAGAAAAGATACTGGAGGGAAAGGTTCATATGGAAAGGGAATTGACTGGTTTGCAGGAGAAACTTTTTATTCCACAGTATATAAATTATCTTTCAGAAGAAGAAGCTAGAGGCAGAGAAAAGATGGCTGAGTGAGAGTATGTACTCACCTAAGCCCTACCATAAAATCTTTCAGACACCTCTAAAAAGAGAATCTGAACAAATTTTAGAGTGGCAGAATCCAGTAGGAGACAGTGTGGAAGATTTTCAATCTAAGACAGCCCAGAAGGTCGATGGGAAGGAGTTGTTAAAGTACAGAGTGTACAAGCTGCACCAGCACAGATGACATAATGGAGCTGAGCAGGAACCACAAAGCAGACTCTCAGAGACAGCAGTGCAGATGCTCAAATATACAGCCCAAGGTGGGAGTCCAGTGGAACTTAGTGAGAGAGAGGCACAGGAACAGAAATAATGGCAGGATCCTTTCCTGAGACTCTCAGTCCATAAATTAAATATCTGTAAGTCAACTACCTGAATTTCTGGAAGCCAAGATGGAGGAGTGATCTGTAAGTGCTCATACCCTCCCATTATTTCCCTGAAAAACCTAGAGAATATTTCCCTAGGAAAAATCCTAGAGTGTGATCAGACAAAAGGAAAAAAAAAGTCTCTTAGCTTTACAGAATAGGAAAATCTTTAAAGAAAGATACTCTTGCTGGGGCCAAAGGGGACTAGTACAGGACCACAGCTATCCCAGACAGCCCCACCTCAGTGAAACATGAGAAAATTCTGAGCCCCGGCAGTGAGGATGGAGTGAAGACCATAAGCATCAACACTTGGACCCCAGGCATGACTTACCACAGCCAGCATAATAGGAATACATTAGTGGAAACAGAAGTCCACCAACCATTGAAACTCCTGTGCACTAGCTCAATAGAGGAGACCATTTATGGCCAGACCACACCTCCCTCACACCTTATACATTTAGTTCTAGGTTAACTCCAGGGAAACTCAGAAAGACTTCACCTGGACTCTGCATTAGCACACCAGCCATCTCAGTAACAGGTAAGCAGCAGCATGCTAGTTATTAGTTAAAAAAAAAAACAAAAACAGAGGCTACAATACACAAAGTCACAAATTCTCATCACAAGAATCATGGGAAAGAGCCCTCTGTACCACGGAAAGAGAGATCCACTTTAAAAGCAGGAAAAAGCAATCATGATTAGCAGGAAGCAAAGCAGAAAAGACCACAAAATCTTACTATGAGGACAAAGTTCAAACTACTAATACAGAAGAGGTCAACATTGAGACCATACTCCCATCTGAAACCTCAGAAAGGAATATGAACTGGTCTCAAGCCCAAAGAGCACTCTTTGAAGAGCTCCAGAAGGATTTTAAAAGCCAAATTAGAGAATTACATGACAAATTGGTCACTGATTGCAAAAATATGGAAAAATATTTAACTAAGAGAACAAGTCCTTAAAAAAGAAATAGGACAAAAGTACAAGTAAATACAAAATCTAACTGGAGAAAATAACTCCTTAAAAGGAAAAATTGGACAAACAGAAAAGGAGAGGCAAAGTTAACTGAACAAAACAAACTTAAAAATTAGGATTGGGCAAATAGATACTAATGACTCTATGAGATATCAGAAATCAGTCAAACAGAAAATTAAAATGAAAACAATGAAAAATATCTCATTGGAAAAAACAGCTGGCCTGGAAAATAGATCCAATAGGAAAAAAAAATGAAGAATTATTGGTCTACTGCAAAGCTATGATGAAAAAAAGGAGAGTGTACAATACCTTCCAAGAAATCAAGGAAAACTGCCCAGAGGACCTAGTTGCAGAGGGCAAAACTGACATTGAAATAATCCTTCTATAAGTATCCTTCTAAAAGTAAAACTGTACTTTTCGGGAACTTCCACCTCTCCCTGTCTGAACCTGATAAATTTGCTCACAAAATAAATAAGAAAGAATTTAAGGAAATGAATTGTATTGGTCCTTCATTGCTGAAGAAGACCATGTCATCAGAGAAATGATGACGTGACTTGTACTTGATGTTGTTTTGAGTGAGGGAGAACCGTGAAGGTCACCAGCCTCACTTCTCCTCCAAAGACATATGAATCCAGTGACCTGATATTCATCCAGATGACTGGCGATGACCCAGGATGCACTGGGAAACCCCAGCACTTTTAG
This sequence comes from Bettongia penicillata ogilbyi, assembly GCA_023548195.1. NCBI lineage: Eukaryota > Metazoa > Chordata > Mammalia > Diprotodontia > Potoroidae > Bettongia > Bettongia penicillata. The sequence goes on along the minus strand of JAJHZJ010000035.1, from coordinate 6,710,219 downwards.
AATAAGGTGGATGCAGGTCTTTACTTTGGGTAAGGTAGCATGCATTCATTAAATAGGCCGTGTTAAAAAGTAGCCAGGGCATGGCCCCTTTAATGAGGAAAAGAATTCAAATACATCAGGTTGGGAGGGAAGGAGCAACAGTTACTATTGATAATCACTCTTTAGCTAGGAGTGTGAAGAAGAGAGCTTTAAGTCAGGGGGCAAGGGGCAAAGGAAAGGGAAGGGAAGGGAAGGGAAAGAAGGAAGGAAGGAAGGAAGGAAGGAAGGAAGGAAGGAAGGAAGGAAGGAAGGAAGGAAGGAAGGAAGGAAGGAAGGAAGGAAGGAAGGAAGGAAGGGGAAGGGAGGAAGGAAGGAAGGAAGGAAGGAAGGAAGGGGAAGGGAAGGAAAGGAAAGGAAAGGAAAGGAAAGGAAAGGAAAGGAAAGGAAAGGAAAGGAAAGGAAAGGAAAGGAAAGGAAAGGAAAGGAAAGGAAAGGAAAGGAAAGGAAAGGAAAGGAAAGGAAAATTAGCGAGAAAAACCCAAGTCAACTGGGCATTTTTTTTTTGAATTTTGCAACGATCTTTTATCATTTACTTATGCTTCCAGATCTGAAATATAACAATATTTTAATAAGCATATTTGTTCAATTATAACATTTTAAAGATATAGAAGGAAAAAAACAAAGACCCAAAGAATATGTGGTCTGTTATTTACAAAGTCATTGGCACATCCTTCTGAGGTTTTTCTATCAGTCTACCTAGAAAAGTGTTCATCTAGTTTTTTATAAGTAATCCCCCAAAAGCACTTTACCAAATAAACATGAATGTAACATATAAAAGAACCTGCCCACTCTGAAAATTATATTTCAGCTGTGGTAAACGACTCATTGGAGGAATTTTTGGCACTTCCTTTGCAGGCTGGAAACACCTTAGACAGGCTTCATCATAAAATTTTGAACTAAATCCAATTCTGACTTTAAAAAGAACATTCCAGGAACTTCTAAAAAAAAATCATTTGTTATAGCATGCATCCAGCCTCACTTTCTTTCAGACTTTATATTGAAGTAGGCAGCCTGTGTCGTCATTTATTACTACCATCTCATTACATACTAATAATATTACCAAAGGGTCACTATGAATCATAGGAAGCATGTCAGGGGCCGCCCTCAACCCTCCTGAGCGGAGAGGTAACGGCCGGGAGTCTATACCCGCCCCCCCCCCCCCCCCCCCCGGCAGTCACGTGCCTCACCCGTGACTTCCGGACCAAGGGCGCAAGGAAGGCTCGTGTACAAGGCACAGTGCCGCCCTCGGGGAGGTACTGAGGAGGCCCCGGTGGAGTAAAACACACTTGGCCGCCTGTGATAGGACCAAGCAGATGGTCTGACTGGGAAGGGAGGGTCCAGAGAGACCCCTGCCCTATCCCCACAGGGCGTGACCAGCCAAGGGGAGGGGGCTGGGGCGACAGCAGGCTGAGCTCCCCAATCAAGAGTCGGACAGCAAAAACCCGGAAGGAATAAGAAATATAAGGCAACGCCCCAAAGGGTTCGGGGGACTGGACTGATGTGAACTGCTGAATAAACACCCGCTTTGCTCTACCACCCTGGCTCGTGCTTGGTTTCCGCCCGAGCTCCGGCCCCCGGGGACGGGTCCAGAGATGTCTGAAGCTGCGTGAAGCAGAGTGAGGGGTTACTACTCACCGGGAGGGTCAATCGGGGACCGTGAGCCCCCGACAGAAGCATTTACTTATTGGAAAACCATAGTCGGTAGCTAACACTAAAAATGTAAAGTTTCAACCAAAATCTCGCTAAAGTATAATACATACTTTCGGCCTTCTTAAGCATGAGTTTGCCTTTTAAAAAATACCTTAGTACCTTTGTGACTGACTGATTGTGTAGCATAGAATCAGGAGAATGTTATTCTTTCGGGCCTAGAAGTAGCTTGGAAGGTCTTAACTCAAAATCCCAGATTGTAGTCTTCACTCTGCTACCACTTGTAGGTAACCTATATGCCCATTCCATCTATAATTGTCTCTGAGACTAAATTAATTTGTAATCTATTGTCATGCTCTAGGTAGATACAGATATAGATCTGAGAGAGGTATGAGACCTACAACCAAAGTGACAGCTTATCACTATACCACCAAGTAAGAATTCCTCCTTCATGCACAGATCCTTCACCTGTACTGGTCAGGGTTGCAGTGATGCTTTTAGGGCCTACAGAAATATATGTATTTGTGTACCTTACATATTCACAAAAAAGAAATTCTCTATCCCTCTTTCTTCAAGGACTACAGAAAAAAATGAGCTTATTATTATTATTATTATTACACTTATATTCACCAAGTGGCCTAGCATCCAAACTCTTAGTGGAGAAGTTAAGGGAGCTGTAGGAAGAAATAGACAACAAAACTATGCTAGTGGGGCACCTCAAACTCCCCCTCTCTGAACCTGATAAATCAAACCTTAAAATAAACAAGAAACAAGTTTAGGAGAGGAAGCAAACTCTGGATATGGCAGATATGATTGACATCTGGAGACAACTGAATAGGAATGGAAAGGAATATACCTTTTTATCAGTGGTACATGGCACATATACAAAAATTAACCATGTACTAGAGCATAAAAACCTCACAATCCAGTGCAAAAGAGTGGAGATACTCAAGGCAACCTATTCAGACGATGATATGCTGTTTTTATGAAACAGAAATAACAAACATACACAGGATGAAAATGAGGGTTTGGAAAATTAGAACTAAAAGACTTGTGATATTTTCTGAAATGAGAATGCTAAAGAACATATACGTTGCTTATCACAACATGGAATTTTACAAAAATTAACCATGAAGCAAGATACATAAAAATTGCAAACAAATGTAAAAACGAAGAAATAACAAAAGCATGTTTTATAGACCACAGAATGAAAAAAATTATAATCAGCTTAGAGATCAAAAACAAAGTACTCAGTATGAAATGAAAACAGCAATGAAGTCTCAAATAATGATTGATCAAAGAGTAAGTCAGGGAAATAATTAATAATAATGTAAAAAAATCATAATGCTGCAACTACATGCCAACATTTCTAGAATGCAGGTAAAGTAATCTTCAAGGGATATCCCTCCAAATAAACAAATGCAACATAAGGAGAAAAAAAAAAAGATTTAAAAGTCAATTTTTAAAATTTGGAATATTAACAAGTGAGCCTAAAATTCCCACAAAGATGAAATATTTAAATTATAAGAGAAATAGATAAACCTGGAATTAAAATTTTGGAAATTAAAGTTAAAATCTTTGATAAAACTGGTAAAGCTGACAAATATTCATCTACTCAGAGTAAAAAGAAAATGCAAAATATGAAATCAAGAAAAATTGAAATGAATTCAAATTACACTCAAATTACAGTAAAATTAGATGAACTACAAGAAAATTATTAAAACCCATTGAAGGGGTTGGAGCCAAGATGGCGGAGTAGAAGGACGCACATTTACGAGCTCCGAACCCACAACCCATGGAATTGAGGTAAAAGGAGATCCCCATAAATTCTGAATCTCTGCAGGGGGTGCATAAACATAGGGGAAGAGATTTCCGTTCCACTGAACCCTGGAGAGCCGTCCCCGGGGTCCATCCCACTCCGGAAAGCGGACCCCACCCCCACCCCTGGCCGCGGCCCCAGAGAAGCTGACCCGAGCAGACTTCAGAGAGGAAAGCTCCAGGGGAAGCTCCGGCAGCTGGGAAAGTCCCTCCGCCCACAGAAGCTACAGGTCAGTAAGAAAGAAGGCTGCGATAGGGGAGGGGAGCGGAGCATCTCCGTGACTCGGGCCCCCTCGGGAGGAAGTGGTGGCGGCAGAGACAGGGGCAGGAAGCGGCGGAGGCAGAGGCGTGGGCGGGCGGCTGAGGTGGCAACGGCCCGGGACTCAGGAATCCCCCAGCAGCAGGTAGGATCTTCAATACTGAAGGTCTTTCCAACCTGAGGGAGCCGAGCAGGGGAGACGGCCCTGCCCCCACCCTCCTCTACTGCTGAACGCCTCTGAATAAAACCCCCAAGGGAGCTGAGCACAGCAGGCGGGGCCCCCCACCCCGCCCCCACCCGCTCCGTTCCTGAAAGTCTCTGCAGAAAGCCCCTGAGGGCCCAGGCTTAGGAGGCACCCCTGCCCCCACCCCTGCACCAGAACTAAAGGTTGCCGCGGGAAAGCGCATTTGAATCTCAGAGGCCAAGCACTAGCTGGGCGGATCCAGGCAGGGGTGGAAAGGAATCTCAGAAGTCAAGTAACTGGCTGGGAAAATGCCTAGAAAGGGGAAGAAAAATAAGACTTTAGAGAGTTTTTTCCAACAAATGCAAATGATCCCGACCTTCGGATCTGATGGGGAGGACAAGAACGTATTTTTCCCATCAGGGAAAGATGTGGAGGGCAGGGCCTCAGTACCCCAGACATCACAGGGGGGTGTTGGGTGGGCTCAGGCTTTGGAAGAGCTTAAAAAGGATTTTGAAAAGCAAGTTAGACAGGTGGAGGAAAGACTGGGAATAGAAATGACAAAGATGCAAGAAGAGTATGAAAAAAAGGTCAATATCTTGGTAAAGGAGACCCAAAAAAATGCTGAGGAAATTAACACCTTGAAAAATAGGCTCACTCAATGGGCAAAAGAGGTTCAAAAAGCCAATGAGGAGAAGAATGCATTCAAAAGCAGAATGAGCCAAATGGAAAAAGAGGCTCAAAAGCTCACTGAATTTAATAGTTCTCTCAAAATTAGAATGGAACAGATGGAGTCTAATGACTTTATGAGAAACCAAGAAATCACCAAACAAAACCAAAAGAACAATAAAATGGAAGAGAATGTGAAATATCTCATGGGAAAAACAACTGACCTGGAAAATAGATCAAGGAGAGACAACTTAAAAATTATGGGACTACCTGAAAGCCATGATCAAAAAAAGAGCCTAGACATCGTCTTGCATGAAATTATCAAGGAAAACTGCCCTGACATTCTAGGACCAGAGGGCAAAATAAGTATTGAAAGAATCCATCGATCACCACCTGAAAGAGATCCAAAAAGAGAAACTCCTAGGAACATTGTGGCCGAATTCCAGAACTCCCAGCTCAAGGAAAAAATCTTGCAAGCAGCTAGAAAGAAACAATTCCAGTACTGTGGAAATACAATCAGGATAACCCAAGATCTAGCAGCTGCTACATTAAGGGATCGAAGGGCATGGAATAGGATATTCCAGAAGGCAAAGGAACTAGGACTGAAACCAAGAATCACCTACCCAGCTAAACTGAGTATAATACTTCAAGGGAAAATATTGTCTTTCAATGAAACAGAGGACTTTCAATCATTCTTAATGAAAAGACCAGAGCTGAAAAGAAAATTTGACTTTCACACACAAGAATGAGAGGAAGCATGCAAAAGTAAACAGCAAGGAGAAGTATTAAGGGACTTACCAGAAATGAACTGTTTGCATTCATACAGGGAAGGACAATATTTCTAACTCTTAAAACTTTTCAGTATCTGGGTGGTTGGTGGGACCACACATACACATGTACACGCATGCACACACATACACACATGCATTCACATGCAGAGACAGAGAGCACAGATTGAACTGAATAGGATGGGACCATACCTTAAAAGAAATTAAGGTAAATGGTGAGAGAGAAATGTAGTGAGAGGAAAGAGGGGGAAATGGAAGGGGGTAACTATATGTCATTTAAGAGGCAAGTAGGAGATGTTTTTAGTGGAGGGAAAAAGAGGAGAGCTGAGGAAAAAACAAACAAACAAACAAACAAACAAAAGTTTACCCTCATCACATTTGACTAAACGAAGGAGTGAAATGCACACTCATTTTGGTATGAAAACCTATCTTACAGTATAAGAAAGTGGGGGAGAAGGAGATATTGGGGGGGGATGATGGAAGGGAGGGCAAAGGGAGGAGGGAGTAATTGAAAGTCAACACTTGGGGAGGGATAGGATCAAAGGACAGAAGAGAAACAATGAGGGGCAGGTTAAGAGGGATGGCAATTCAGTTAGTCTTACACAACACGAGTATAAGGAAGGTCATTTGCAAAGCTGCACAGATATGGCCTATAATGAATTGCCTGCCGTACCAAAGGGAATGGGTGGGGAGGAAGGGATGGGGAGAATTTGGAACTCAAAGTTTTAGGAACAATTGTTTAGTATTGTTGTTGCAACTAGGAAAGAAGACATACAGTTAATGAGGAATAGAAAGTCATCTGGCCCTACAGGAGAAAAGAGAAGATAGAGACAAGGGAAGGGAGGGATGACAGAAGAGAGGACAGATTGGAGATAGGGAAAATTAGATTGCTTGGGGTATTGGGGTGGGGGGAGGGGAGAAAAGGGGAGAAAATTTGGAACCCCAAAATTTGTGAAAATGAATGTAAAAAGCTAAATAAAAAAAAAACCCATTGTACACGTTCACACCCTTACAAAACTGAGAACACAAAATAAATAGAAGAATTTCTTCAACAATATAAAATATTCAGGCTTACAAAAGAACAAATAGAGATTTTGACTAAATCTGTCTCCAAAAAGGAACTAGAATAGCTAAAAAGAAAATATCAAAGGAAGTGTGGGGAACTCCATGGCCTCACGGACTGTGGAAAATTCTAGCAAACTTGAAAACAGCAATTGACACACATTCTGCATGATTTACTCACAAAGCTGAGAATAAAATCATTGCATTAGATTTTTATGGTTCACTGAACTACGAACTTGCCTTTGAAAGTGTGTCACCATTCTCATGAAAATAACTCAAAAACATAGTGGGCAGAAGAAGGAAACTTATTTACCTGTATCAAGCTGCGGGTGCTTTTCACAGAGTACACACAGACAGCAGAGAAGTAAGAAAAAGTTTAAATAATTTTAGGGTGATCATACCTCCCCTTAATGTCAGGATTGGTCTAGACTCCTCAGAGTTATAATTTTTCTGACATCCCCATTACATGAATGTTTCCCCTTCCAGATCATAGAACCCATGTACAAGAAAATAGAGGGATAATTTTATGTGGGGTATATCAGTTAATATGCATGAAAGTTTTTAAGCAAATGCAGTTGAGGGAATACTATGATCCCATCTACCCTCTCAATTTGGCAAATCTCCTGCTGAAGCAGGACCTTGAGATTTCTTTTCTCAGTATTCTCTCACATACACAGCTAACAGACAAATATTTCTTTCTGTGGAGAGAAAACTTTATCTTTGCTAACAAAAGAGAGTACTTACTGTAAAATGCATACTCTTGTCACCACTGGGGGTAAAAAGAATGGTAGTGTTTTCTCCATGTTTAAGGTGGAGATTTATGTTCTTGATGAAGTCTCTTGATTTATGTTCTTTACAAGTATATGTTATAAAACATAACATCAAAATTAGTTAAGAGAAAAGGATCTTAAAGGCTAATTTTGAAGAATGAATTACAATTGTATTTTTGCAAAAAAAAAATGTTACAAATAATATTTGGCAATAGATTATGCAGTTATCCCTCCCATATCATGGAGATTAGAGTCCTTTGGTATCAAGTGTGTAAAGTCAAGAAAAAAATTTTTGATTCTTCCTTTGTACCAAATAAGTTATTATGGTATTGAAGATAAAATGTTTTGGTATTATAGAATATTATACACATTTTGTTTTTGCATTTATATGTATCTAAACTTTTTCTATGCCATCTGCTGGCCTTCATATGCTGCCTAAAGCTTCCTCAAAATCCCACAGTCAGTTGCTCAGTCTCTACTAAACCCAACATGCAGCCAACAACTGCTTTTCAAAAGGGTTATATTGGATTCCAGATGAAGGGAATTTCCTAGACCAAAATCCTAAGGGTATATTTCTGCTTTGCTGTTTTTGTTGTTTTTTCCATAAATTTCAGTTAGCATATTCATCCTGTACAATTATTAGTAATTCCACCAGACCATTTTGCCTGGTCCATAAATCTAGAACCAATTGAAAACTAGTTATTGCTTCTTCAAAAGCTTTACTCTGCTCAAGTCCCCAATCAAATTCATATATTTCCCCAGTAATTTCATTTAAGCATTTCAAATTTTGTCCTAGATGTGGCATGTCATGGAGCCAATATACAAAAATTCCTTATAAACTTTTGAGCCTGTTTCTTATTGGTGGGAATAATAAAATCCTGAATCTTTTTGTCAGGCTTGTGGGATAATCACTCACAGCCCCTTGTTCCATTGAATACCTCAAAATTTTACAGTGTGAGCTGACCCTCAAATCTATGCAGGGTTAATTTTCCACTCTTTGCTTTCACATGCTAGAAGCTCCAAACTCCTCGACTTTTACATTTTTCCCCTTTATCATATCATCTTGTATGTTCATCCTTCATTGCCGAAGAAGGCCACACCATCAGAGAAATGATGACATGACTTGCACTTGACTTTTTTTGAGTGAGTGAGGGCTGTGCAGGTCACCAGCCTCAATTCTCCTCCATAGCCATCTGAGTCCAGTGATCAGTTATTCATCAGGATGACCTGAGATGCCCCAGGATGCACTGGGACACCTTGGCCCCTTCAGACCAAGGTCTTTGCAAGCACTCGTGGTGAAGCAATGTCCATTAATTGCATAGATATGTTTAAGAAGTAGCCATGGCATGGCCCCTTTAATGAGGTCAAGGAAAAAGAAAGACATCAAGCTGGGAGGGAAACAGCAACAGTTACTACTGATAATCACTGTAAAGCTAAGATGGTTCAGAGCAGCCCTTAGGCAGAGGTACACTGGTGTCCCAGCTTCAGAGTGCAGTAGATTTAAGGTTTTAGGAAAGGTATGGGAAGAGAATGGAAGGCAAGGCAAGGCAAGGCAAGGCAAGGCAAGGCAAGGAAAGGCAAGGAAAGGAAAGGAAAGGCAAGGCAAGGCAAGGCAAGGAAAGGAAAGGAAAGGCAAGGAAAGGCAAGGCAAGGAAAGGAAAGGAAAGGAAAGGAAAGGAAAGGAAAGGAAAGGAAAGGAAAGGAAAGGAAAGGAAAGGAAAGGAAAGGAAAGGAAAGGAAAAGAAAGGAAAGGAAACTAGCAGGTAAAACCCAGTCAACTGGACATCTTTTGGCCATCCAAATTTTCCTTTCTTTGAAGAGGAGAAGGGAAGGGAGGGGGAGGAATACAGGAAAAGAGAAACTGCATTACCCAACTAGTTGGGTCCTCCTTCAGCCGGTTGTATTTACTTACAACATTGTGTTCATCCTTCATTGCCAAAGAAGACCATGCCATCAGAGAAATGATGACATGACTTGCATTTGACTTTGTTCTGAGTGAAGAAGAACTGTTCAGGTCACCAACCACAATGCTCCTCCAGAGCTGTACACCAGGTAGGTCTAGGGGAAGTTAGATGGTACAGTGGATAGAGCACCAGTACAGGAGTCAGGAAGGCCTGAGTTCAAATCTCACTCAAACATTTGACACTCACTAGCTATGTGACCTTGGACAAGTCACTTAACCTCAATTGTCTCATCCTGGGTCAGCTCCAGTCATCCCGATGTATATCTGGTCACTGGATTCAGAGGAGAAGTGAGACTTGTGACCTGCACAGCCCTCCCTCACTCAAAACAAAGTCAAGTGCAAATCATGTCATCATTTCTCTGATGTCATGGCCTTCTTCAGAAGTAAAAGAAGAACACAGACATGTAGGCATTCAAAGATATAAAACTTTCCCTAAGAACTGCTTTTGCAATATCCAATAAGATTTGGTAGATTGTGTCATCATTCTAATTCTCTTGAAAGAAGCTGTTCATTTTTTCTATATTTTGTTGTTTAATCCACTCATTCTTTGGTATAAATTGTGTAGTTTCCAAGCAGTTTTTTGGTTTATACTTCTATGGCCTTTGACTGCATATATTTTTTATTGTATTATGATGGGAGAAGGATGCATTGATTACCTCTGCATTTCGACACTGGATTGTGAGGTTATTATTGCCTAGTACATGGTCAATTATTGTACATGTGCCATGTACTGCTGATAAAGATACTGCATATTCCTTTCTATCCCCATTCAATTTTCTCCAGAGGTCTATCATATCTACCTTATTCAAAGTTCTATTCACCTCAACTTTTTTCTCCTTTATTTTAAGGTTAGATTTATCAAGTTCAGAGAGGGGGAGGTTGAGGCACCCCACTAGTGTAGTTTTGTTGTCCATTTCTTCCTGTAACTCCCTTAACTTCTCCTTTATAAGAATTTGAATGCTATACCACTTGGAGCATATATGTTTAGTAATGAAATTTCTTCATTGGTTATGGTGTCTTTTAGCAGGATATAGTTTCCTTCCTTATCTCTTCTGATTAAATCTTTTTCTGCTTTTTAATTGTCTGAGATTAGGATTGCTAATCTTGCTTCTTTTATATAAACTGAAGCACAAAATATTCTGCTCCAACCTTTTACCTTTACCCTGTGAGTATGTCCCCTTTTCAAATGTGTTTCTTGTAAACAACATATTGTTGGATTATGGTTTTTAATCCATCCTGCTATCGGTTTCTGTTTTATGGGAGAGTTCATCCCATTCACATTCAGAGTTATAATTTTTATCTGTGTCTTTCCTTCTATTCCCTTTCCCTTTGTTTATGTTTTTAGTATTCCCTTCTCTCTTCCTCTCCATAATAGAGTTTTAATTATTGACCACAGCCTCCCTCAGTTTTCCCTCCCTTCTTTCAGCCCCCTTTTAATCCCCTTTTCCCTTACTACTTCGCTCTCTTTTAGGATCCCCCTTTTCTTTCCTACTTCCCCTCCTACTGCCTATAGAGCTAGTTGTATTTCTATACTTAACTGAGTTTATTGTAACCTCCTTGAATTCAATCAGATGAGAATTTCTCTCAAACAATGCTCTTCCCCTTTTTCTCTCTACTATAATATATTTTTGTGCCTCTTTTTGTGATATAATTTACTTTTTTCTGTCTCTCCCTTTTTACATCTCCCACACCCTTAAATCACATTTGTTGTCATCACGTCATTTAATTTATACCCACTCCCTCTGTCTATGTATCACTTTTACATTTCATAATAAATGTACAATTCTCAAGATTAACAGTTATCATCTTCCCTTATAAGGATGTAAACAGTTTCCTAATATTGTGTATCAATTTTTATTTTTCCCGTGTTTATCTTTTTATGCCTCTCTTGAGATCTGTGTTTGAAAATCGAATTTTCTATTGAGTTCTGGCCTTTTCATCAGGAAGGTCTAGACAGCCCTTATTTCATTATTCATCTCCTTCTCTAAAATATTATGCTCCGTTTTGCTGGGTAATTAATCCTTGGTTGTAGTTCCAGCTCTTTTGTCTTACGGTATATTTTATTCCAATTCCTTCTAACTTTTAATGTAGAATCTGCAAATTCCTTTGTGATCCTGAATGTAGTTCCTTGATATTTGAGTTGTTTCTTCTGACTGCCTGCAATATTTTCTCTTTCACTTAGTGGTTCTGGAATTTTGCAATGATATTGCTTCACATTTTTAGTTTTGGGTACCTCCCGGGAGGTGAACTGTGTATTCTTTCAATGGCTATTTTGCTCTCTGGGTCGAGGACTACTGGGCAATTTTCCTTGATGATTTGTTGGATGATATTGTCTAGGCTCTTTTTTCAATCCTGGCATTCTGATAGACCAATAATCCTTAGATTATCTCTCCTGGATCTATTTTTTTCAGATTAGTTGTATTTTAAGTTAAATATTTTAGATTTTCTACTGTCTTTTCATTCTTTTGATTCTGTTTGAGTGATTCTTGATGCCTCATAGATTTCATTAGTTTCCATTTGCCTGATTTTATTTTTTATCAAATTGTTTGCTTCAGTTAACTTTTGCATCTTCTTTTCTATCTGTCCAATTGTTCATTTTAAGGAGTTATTTTCTCCAGTTAGGTTTTTGTACTTTTTTTTTCCTTTTGTCCAATTATCCTTTTAAATTCTTCTCTGATTTATTTTTTTCATATATTTAAAGTCATTTGTCAGTTTTTCTTCTATTTCTCTAATTTGGGTTTTAAAATCCTTTCTGAGCTTTTCCAAAGAAGATTACTTGTGCTTCAGACCTGTTCATATCCCCTTCTGAAGTTTCAGATGGGAGTAGAGTCTCAATGCTGACCTCTGTGGTATAAGTGTTTTAGTCCTTGTCATCATAGAAAGATTCTATGATCTCTTCTATTTAGCTTCTTACTCATAATAATATCCCTTTTCTTGGCTTTAAAAGTAAATCTCTGCTTCTGGGGCACAGGAAGCTCTGATCCATAGTTCTTGTGCCTAAAACGTGTGGCTTTGTGTGTTGCAGCCTCTGGTTCTTTCAACTGGAAGCAAAAAGACTGCAGCTTAGCTGGTGCTGAGCTGGCTGGTGTTGGAAAGCAGAGGCCAAGTGAGGTCTTTTTTTGGTTTCCCCACAGTTACCCTGGAACCAGCTCATTAATTTGGGGGGATGGATTGTCTGGATGCTGGAGGCTCTTCTGCTGAGCTAGAGCATAGGCAAGCTTAGCGGTTGATGATCTTGCCTGCACTAGTGTCTTCTCAATTCCCCTGGGGTGCTGAGGCACACCTGCGGTCCTGGTGTTGGCAGTGGCTTGCTTCGTCACCCTGGAGCTGAGGGCCTTCTACTGGTTTGTTGAGGTGGGGATGTCTGGGACAGCTCTGATCCTGCACTGGTCCCCTTCAGCCACAACAAGAAGAACACTCCTTAGTGACCTTCCTAGCCTCATGGATTAAGAGTCTATTTAACCCTCTGTTGCTCCCACTGTTCCTGAGTTTTTTGTGGTGAGATATTCTCTGGGCTCATCAAGGTCAACAAGGGGAGGAAGATAGCAATTACTGATCACTCCTCCACCTTGGCTCCCAGATCCTGAGCTATTGTTTAGAATCTATTGTGATAGTAAGAAATCATACTCTAGATCAAGAACTGCATATCAAGTCCCATCATATTTCTTGATCCATTTTGTCAATGTAATGGTATATGAAAGCACAGCATACAAGGGAGGACTGACCTTATTCAATTGTCTATAATCCACCATCATCCTCCATGTCCCATATGACTTTCATACTTGCCAGATAGGATTATTCCATTGAGTGGTTGTAGTGACTAAGTAAGTCACTAAGTGACTAAGACTCCTGCCTCAACATATTCCTTTATGGTAATGGTAATTTCATTTTTCCCACTTGGTACATGATACAGCTTTACAGTAATTACTTTAGAAGGCTCAGGTAAAGTTATTGCATCCATTTTTTATTTTACTCATTAAAGGTGTATTAATTACTATCTTTCTTAGTACAAATTGGTATCTTCCATTAGGTAAATTTAAAATCATACCTCTGAATGTGTCTATTCCAATGATGCATTCAGGAATTAGTACAATTACCATAGTATATGCTTTCTTAAGTAATTGTCCAATTTTCATCATTTGTTTGAGTTGTGTGGCTGATATTTCATTCCCTCCCAGTCCTGTGATGGTGATAGGATTTTCATCTTATCAGGGTTTCCATATATATGGGAGGTGTCTGCCCTAGTATTTATCAATGCCTTAATTACAGTATATATTTCATTTTTTCAACATATGCTCAAATTGATATGTGGTCTATAATTCCATCTGTGTATTTCTTTAATCTGAGCTGGACTTTGGTCAATTTCCTATTCTCTCTGTAGATGCAACAAATTTGGAATCAAAGGTTCAGGAGGATCTGTAGAGGCATTACCTGTAGGATCTTACTTTATTTCCTCTAGTAGCAAGCCCTTTTTCTAGTACATTGTGTATAGTTCATTAGTTGGAATACCATTTATTTTTCCAAAATCTACCCCTTTTCTCAGTAGAGCAGCAAAAAATTCTTTCCTTGTCAGTCTGTTCTGACTTCGAATCTTCTGGCTGTTTGCCCTCCTCTCTCAAAGAAATTTATCTTTTCCCCAGTTCTCTAAGTCATTTAACTGTGAAATCTTCTCCAGTACCTCCCTAAGTGGGAGAGTTAGAAGTAGTGACTTGTAAGCAGGAGGAGCAGTCTTCACTATGTTATTCCTATGGGAAACTGCTAAGGGGGTATTATAGTATACATCTGCATTTCAGACCATTATGGAAGTTTTTATTACCTCTACCTTTAAATTTTTTATATAGTCCCTTGGTGACTACCAGGATCTACCTCCAATAGGTCACATAGAGTCAGTAGAATACTGCTTATTACATCCATCTGCTCCCAAAGATGTATTGTTACCTCCTGGTATATTGCAATCTCTAAAAATTTACTGTACTTAGGATTCTGACTAATAACTAGGAATTTCAACAATCCATGCCATCTATAGATACTCCTCTACCCCCTTCCTCACTGATAATCACCATCCAAGATGTTTATGATTCTCCCATTCTTTGGGTGAACCCACTCAATATATTTGTGACCTCCTGCTGAGTAAAATTCTCAATTGTCTCCCTAAATACTGTGTTGCCCCCTTGGTTCTCCTGTTTCTGCTTTAGTATTCAGCATGCTTCTACCTGAGAAGTTTCTCCCTCTATAACGGTTATATTTTCCTCCCATGTACTCTCCTGACATTTATCAGCATGACAACTAGGCTGGGTCTGTACAAATGTTGCATGCACACTTCTTTTGACAGTCTTCTAGTTTTACTTCTGAGATAAATGAACAGCCTTTTCTTCTACCTGATATCCTCCAGCTTGAATCCTTTAAAGGAGAGCCTGAAAGCTGAGAATTCCCATGAGAAACTTCTATTTTTCCATCTGATTTCTTTTCCTTCAGCAGTTCATCTCTGCTTTTACACACAATACAGTAACTTGTTAATAAAATTCAGCCTCTCCTACACACCCCTGCCAGTACTTTCACTGGTTTCATTGGTGTCCTTTGAAAGTACTTTCCAAATCTCTAGGTTCTCCCTCCTGTGACCTCAGTTCCCAGTTTTCACTGGGTTCAGTGCTTTTAACCCATTCCTTTGCTATGAAAGAATAAGGTAAATTCTTCCATCTGGGGATATCTACTTTTTCCCTCTAAATTCTTTCCACTTTCAAATAGAGAGTTTATACCCCCAATCCTGCTAGTGATGCCAAATATATGGCCAAGGCAATACTCATAGCAGCAAAAGCACCTATGAATATACTGGCCTAGTTCTAAATTGCAAAACATAATAGATTCTCCATATAGAAGGCAGAAGAAAAACATTTATTCAGACAAAAGCAAAATCCCAATACTAGAAAGCCAATTTCTGTCATAGTAACCAAGAAGTTAATTCACATTAGCACTGCAGGGGTCAAGCCATTCGCAAGCCTCTTCTCCCACCCCATCCCACCCCCAAAAGGGCCTTCCAACAAGTAAACATTCACAAGACTTTTTATGCCAGCCTTCCTGTGTCCTCTCTCCTCTGTCCTAACTGTTCTCACCAACTTCCTCCCAGTTCTACTCCAACCCTTTATGTTCCACCCATTCAGCAAGCTCCTATCGCCACATGTGACTTAGGCTTCCATATGATTTGAGTAGATCACATGGGTCTATCAATGAATGGGAAAGATATTTCCATTTTAGTTATCATTAAACTTAATGATGAGAAAAGTCTTATGAATTATAAATATCTTTTCATGCAGGAAGGTGAACAGTTTAACCTTATTAAGTCACTTATGATTTCCCTTTCCTGTATGCTTTTTTATGCTTCTCTTGAGATTTATATTTCAAAGTCAAGTTTTCTATGCAGCTCTGTTCTTTGAATCAGAAATGCTTAAAAGTCCTGTTTCACTGATTGCCCATGTAGTTTTACACTAAAGTATTACATTCAGTTTTTTCTTAACAAGTGATTCTCGGTTGTAATCCTAATTCTTTTGCTCTTTGAAATATCATAATCCAAGTTCTTTGATCCTTTAGCATGCAATATGCTAAATCTTGTGTGATCCTGATTGTGTCTCCACAAGTTTTGAACTATTCCTTTCTGGTTTCTTACAATATTTTCTCCTGAACCTGGGAACTCTGGGATTTGGCTCTAATATTCTTAGGAGTTTTCATTTGGGGATCTCTTTCAAGAAATGATCTTGCGTTCTTTCAATCTCTATTTTACCCACTGGTTCTGGAAAGAGATTCCACTGTTATGATTATTGAATGGGGGAAAATCTGTCATTATTCCAATACCATTTTCTGTAATAGCAAAATCAAGGATTAGGGGGAACATAACCTATTGGTGCTTATGTGCAAAAATAGACTAGACTAGATGGTCATAACAAAAATATTCATTAGGAGAGATTATTTTAGGATAATAGATTTAATGTCATTAAAGACAATAATAGCAAATATTACAGAGGAATTATTACCAGGATTTGTTCAAAGATTAAAATTGGGATGCAAAGGAGAAAAATGACAAAGATGATAGCCCATGGTATTGGTCACTAAAAATGATGCAGTATTTGAGAAAGGGGATGTACTAAGAGAATTAAAGTAAAGATAAATTCTATATCAAGTAGTACTTATTATATAAACAGAAATATTCTTTAAAAATAGCTTTACATTTAAAGATTTAGATCATGCAGATACGCAAATCAATTGCAAAATTTTAATAGGTATGTAGATGAGATTTATATGCCAGTGAGAGAAAACCTTACTCTTCAAACTGGAAGTCTGAAGAACACACACAATGAAGAAAAAAAGTAAAACAAAGGAAAGAAGGAACAGGATAATTAAAAAGAATAATGAAAATCTTACTCAGCAGGACTGAGTAAGAGTCCTGCAAATGGAATTTTACTCTGTTACTAACATAATTCATTTTCTCAATCAGTCACACGATTCCTTGGAATCTGTTTTGAAGCCTGTTATTCTAGGTAGAGCCAATTAATGGAATATATTAATTACTACCCCCATTTTAAACAGAAGAAAAAATTATCTGTTCTAATTATTGATCACAAATATTTAAATATGATTGGCTGAGGTGCTGACCCCTAACAAATGCCACTAAAGTCAAGGTTAAAAAGAATGATTTTTTTAAATGGAAAATTATACAAAGAACAAGGTTCTTTTCAGAGGTGAATAGTACTATTTGTGTGAGTGGGTTTTTTGTTTGTTAGTTTTGTTTCATGTTGCAATATGATTTAAAGGGCTTGTGTCTTTAATGATGATAGAAAGAAATCCAATAACCCAAATAATAATATCACCCTTCCTTTTTTTGATATATGACTTCTTCCTCCTAGTCTTCAACTTCATAGATCATATTTTTATCACTTTATATTACCCAAACATTTATGGGCTATCCTCATCATTACTCTGAAACCCACATATTTTGACCTAAAGATACTCTGACCCGAAGACCAGAGGTACTTTTGAAATGGTGGTGTAAAACTTCTTAGTATCCCAGAATAGCTATTTCACTGCCTGTGCAAACAAGACTTTTCTAGATCAGGGTCTAATTATTTGATCGATGAATTAAACTCAGAGTAGAGATCTTATAAATGATAATGATGGCAAGATTATTAAAATAGACAAAGAAATCTATAAGCTAATTTGAAAACATGGGCTCCAAAATCACATATTTAATGTAGAAATAATAAAGATAACTGCATGGAGTTCAAATTATTTAATAGATTTTCCTCTTTGATTATACAAAGCTCTAACCTCAAAAATACAACCCAAGAGAATGGTCCAAAACTGAACATGGATTTATTTACTCAATAGTCAGAAGAAAGAAGACAGAAGTATAACTTGAGACAGTACTTTAAGCTACAAATACTACTACACCAGAAGTTAAAGACAACTTGATCCTAGACTAAATGTTCACTTGCTAACTAGATTATTATCGTGAAGTAGTCAGTGTCTGCTTTACTTTATATCAGATAGGTGTCATTCCTGTTATGCCTACCATGCAAGATAGTTGCAGAGATCAAATTAGATAATTTATAAGAAAATACATTGAAAAGTCATAAAACACTATAAAATATTGTTATTATTATAATCATTATTACCATTATTTCATTCATTTTAACTTTCTTTTGCAATCCATATAAAAATGGCCCAAGGAGAGGTAACTATGCTATTATTTCTATATGTTTAATGATCTGTGAACTCTTGCAGAAATGATGAACATTTGAAATTGAATTAGAATATCAGGATATAAATTCATAGTGACTGTAATCACTTGAAACCATTGTTGTTTAAATTCCAAGAATGGACAGGATAATAATGATATGTAATCTTTCCTGTTCCCATACAGTTTTAATTTCTTACATTGTATACCTATTTTTAAAAGCTTTTCATTCAATATAGTTTGGAGGTCATGAGTATTTGTCACACCAATATCTACCTGAAAATGTTGTCAAGAGTTTATAGATCAATGTTATTTCTGGGCAGTTGACTAATAGTTTTGTCTATGATGATACCTCCGGACAAATATTTACTGGTTGAATTCTCAAGGACATTTGTGGGATTATATATATATATAATATAGGAATGTTCCATCAATTAGATGGTTAATGATTGCAAGCTTCTGGGATATAATTCTAGTCAGTTAATTTTGTCTTTCTAAGTTACAATGGGCAGGTAGGAGCAGAGTAAGCAGAGTACCTGGTCTAGAGTTAGTTCAAATCTAACCTCAGAAAGTCAGACTCTGGGCAAGTCACCTAATACTCTTTAAAATGAGTGGGAAAAGGAAATGACAAAATGGCATTTGGCAAGAAAACCCCAAACACGGGGAGGAGTCAAGATGATGGAGCAGAAAGATTCACATATGCTAGCTCTGAACCCACAACCCACAAATTTCCTGTAAAAAGAACTCCCCACAAATTATGGAGCAGTGGAAACCATGCAGCAATGGAGTGGAAGAGATTTCCGTTCCAGAGAGCCCTGAAAAACCGGCACCAAAGGTCCATCACACACCGAGCCTGGGGCAGAGCCCAGCCATGCCTTGGCCATGCGGCACCAGGAGGAGCAGATCCGAGCAGGCTTCAGGGATGGAATCTCTGGTGGCCACGAAGGTCCCTCAACCCACAAGCACTACAGGTCAGTGAGAGAGACTTCTGGGCTGGCCAAGAAGGGAGCGGGGTGTCTCCATAACTCAGGCCCCCTTAGGAGGCAGCAGCAGAGGCAGTGGGAGCCAGGAGCTCCCGGAGCAGAAAGGACCTCAGATCCATTACTGAAGGTCTCTGCACAAACCCCGTGAGGGAACTAAGCCACCCTGTGACAGCCCTGCCCCCACCATAAACTTAATCTCACACTGAATAGCAGCCCTGCTCAGACCTGAGCACTTGAATTTAATCTTGCACTGAATAGCAGTCCTGCCCCCAAACTCAGCACCTGAATCTAATCTTAGACTGAATAGCAGCCCTGCCCCCAATGAAAGCCTTGGGCTGGGAAACAGCATTTGAATCTCAGACCCCAAGCACTAGCTGGGAAGATCTGGAGGCAAGGTGGGTGTGGAAAGGAATCTCAGAAGTCAAGTAACAGGCTGGGATAGAAGAGCATGGAATAGGATATTCCAGAAGTCAAAGGAACTAGGACTAAAACCAAGAATCACCTACCCAGCAAAGCTAAGTATAATACTTCAGAGGAAAATATGGTCTTTCAATGAAACAGAGGACTTTCAAGCATTCTTGATGAAAAGACCAGAGCTGGAAAGAAAATTTGACTTTCAAACACAAGAATGAAAAGAAGCATGAAAAGGTAAACAGCAAAGAGAAGTCATAAGAGACTTACTAAAGTTGACCTTTTTACATTCCTACATGGAAAGACAATATTTCTAACTCTTGAAACTTTTCAGTGTCTGGGTAGTTGGGACTACACACACATACACACACACACACACACACACATGCACACACACACACAGACAGAGAGCACAGAGTGATTTGAATAGGATGGGATCATATCTTTAAAAAATGAAGTTAAGCAGTGAGAGAGAAATGTATTGGGAGGAGAGAGGGAGATATGGAATGGGGCAAATTATCTCTTATAGAAGAGGCAGGCAGGTGACTTCCTAGTGGAGGGGAAAAGAGGGGAGCTGAGAGAAAAATATGAAGTTTACTCTCATCATATTCGACCAAAGGAAGGAATAAAATGCACACTCATTTTGGTATGAAAAACTATCTTACAATACAGGAAAGTGGAGGAGAAGGGGATAAGCAGGGTGGGGGGGATCATGGAAGTGAGGGCAGTGGGAGGAGGGACCAATTTGAAATCAACACTGCTGGGGAAGGACAGGATCAAAAGATAGAATAGAAGTAATGGGGGGCAGAATAGGATGGAGGGAATACAGTTAGTCTTATACAACACGACTATTACTGAAGTCATTTGCAAAACTACACAGATATGACCTATATTGAATTGCTTGCCTTCTCAAAGCAAATGGGTGGGGAGGAGGGATGAGGAGAATTTGGAACTCAAAGTTTTAGGAACAACTGTCAAATATTTTTCTTGCTACAAAGAAATAAGAAATACAGGTAATGGGGAATAGAAAATTTTCTGGCCCTACAGGACATAAAAGAAGGTGAGGACAAAGGAAGGGAGGGATGACAGAAGGGAGGGCAGATTGGTGATAGGGAAAATTAGAACACTTGGTGTACTGGGGTGGGGGGGGGACAAATGGGGAGAAAATTTGGAACACAAAATTTTGTGAAAATGAATGTAAAAAAATAAAAAAATAAATTTGTTTTTTTAAAAAAAGAATAAGATGGAAATTGAAGATTTAGTTTTACCTAAGTAATCAGAGTTATGAGTTCATAACTTTAGGCACAATTGTGCATCTCAGACACAATCAGAGGCACCGCTGGAGTGTAATAGGAACAGTTCAGTTCACATATGTCTTATTTTGAAATGGAACATTCATAACAGATCAGTGGAGCTCAAAATTACAACTGAGAAATGATCAGCTAACTATACCTCCCTGATCCAAATCTCAACAAACTAGAGGTAAGCTGAAAAATTACTCTTTGACTTTGACATGCTGGTGCAGCATTAGAATTGTTCAGCAATATGAAAGACAAGAAAAATCAATGACAATGAAGGGAAAACTTGGACATTTTTCCTAAGAAATTCTTTGTTGTTTATCTTTAGCAACTTGAGCAGGAAAATTGAAAAGGTTTATACATATAGATGGATAAAGAGATATAGAAATGTAGCTATAGCAATAGAAACATACAGCTATAGATCCAAGTTTACACATTTTTATTTAGGAATATCTCAGTGACACAGTAAACAAAACATGGAATTAAGAAGACCTGAGTTCAAATCTGACACCCGACATTTAATAGCTGACCCTGACCAAGTCACTTCACCCCTCTTTGCCTCAATTTCCTCAAATATAAAGTAAGGATAATAATGGCATCTATCTCACAGGGCCGTTGTGAAGATCAAATGAGAAAATAATTGCAAATTGTTATATAAAGTTTAGCCAGCATTATAATTGTATGTGAATTTTTTAAGCACAGTTCTTATTGTCTTAAAACAGTTAAAAAAAAAAACTAGTCTATAGGATAACATTTGTGTAAAACTAACTCTACTAATAAAATAATTATAATTCTACTCACTCAAAGGCAAACTGCCTGAAAAGCCACCTAACAACTCTTACACACACAAGTAAGGGAGAATTCTACCTATAGAAAACACTGACAAAAGATAAAGAAAAATAAATTGTTTTCTTTGCATTAGGGCCTTTTTTAATGGTTATTGGCAATGGCATCCATTAATTTTTGTAGTGATTAGAAACAAACTGTTCCCTTGCCCTGATTTGTCAAATGGGTCTGTATAAAGTGTAGGACAAGCAAGTCTGACATTTTGAGATGTGAAAAGGAGAGGAAGATCTGAGATTTTTTTACCTAGTTCTAAAGAGGAATTTAGTTAAAATAGGAATGTAACTGTCTGATTTAAAAATAAAATCATATAGAGACTTCATTAACGCATTTTACTATCTTATATTCGTCACCTTCAATTAAAATCTCAATGTGATGACTTGTTGTGGTGCACAAATGACTCTTGGTTTCTGAAAGTTATGGTAGTGGAGCAAGCATTTGGAAAGGCTCTGATGAGCTAGAATGACATTGAGTATCATTCTGGTAGAGCAAACAGGCCATATAGAGAAGCTCATCACCTGAAGGTTGACCATTAAGAGATTTAATTTTTGTCTAGAGTAAGTTATAGAAACATTTAGAAACATTGTGGAAGGATTACAAAATATACAATTATAAATTCTATATACAATTATATATACATACCAGTGAAATATGAAACAAAACTGAATTCTACAAATTCATTTTTGTAATAAAATACCTTATACACTCTTAAAGTAAAGTGATTATTGCCAAGATGAAAAACTATTTATAACTTTATGTTTAAGAAGCAGAATTAATCAATTTGTTCATGTTGCAGTTTGCTACTGCTGTGCAAGCAAACCAGTAACCTATATAGAGGGATGGCTAGTCTGCAAGTCTTGGGATAGTAATAAAGAAATGTGTTTTGAAAATAATTTAAGTAAAATATTTTAATGTTGCCATGTTCTCATACCATCTCATGCTCATTCTAACTATGCCCTTTGGAATTCACTGATGCTTCTCATCATGTGGAATTCTTTCTTGTCTTCTAATAAATCCTCAACAGAAGGTAAACTTAACATGTTGGGAGCCTTTCTCTAAAGTAGTACTTAACCTGAGCAACATACTTGCTTTCTTTAATATTATAATACATATATTTCAATATAATGGGTTTATTTCATAATCCAATGTAGTTTCATTTATGCATTTTAGAAGCATGAATCCAAGAAAGGTTCCATAGGCTTTGCCAGACTGTCTGCCAAAGTATCCATGAAACAAACAACAAAAAAAAAAAGATTAAGAATTCTTTATCTATATCTTTTAATATTGTATGGCTACCACTGCTGGATTTCAGCTCTCCACCTATTATCCATTTCTATTATACTTTAACTGGCAATGTCTTTTTCTATTGGAACATCTGATTTTTTGGATGCCACTTTCAAGCATAATTCATCATTGCTAACTGGCTAAAATCAGTCTATATTGTCTTACTCTCTCCATTGCCCTTTGGCTATTTTATTCTTCAGATATTTTAGTAGTCCATGATTTGTAGCTACATTACTCATTCAACAAACATATAACCACCAGAAAAATATTTTTAAAAGCATGAATTTTTACTTTTAACGTATTTCATAGTCTAGCTTCTTCCTACCTTTCCAGTCTTTTCACACCTTACTACTTCCCACATACTCAGAAATCCAATAACATTTTTCTCCTTCCTCTTCCTCACCAAAAGAGCTTCATCTTATAACTCCAATCATTTTCTCTGGTTGTCTTTCATGCTTGGAATGTTCTTTATACTCATCTTCCTTTCCCTGCTTCCCTGGTTTCATTCAGGTCTCAACTAAAGTTACACCTTCTGGAAGAAGCCTTTCCTGGGTTTCCTGAATATTATTGCTTTCCCTCTAAGACATCCCTAAATTTGGCTTATATATTGTTCATATATAACTGTTTACAATTTTCTTTTCCATTAGACTGAGTTACTTGAAAGCCTTTCTTTAATCTCTTATGCTAAGCATAGTTGCTGGAATGTGAGAAGTGCTTAACAATACTAGTTTAGTGACTAACTGAATTCAGGGACAAATTTGCACCATAACAAGGTTATATAATTTTCCAAAATGCAATCAGACTACCATCTTCCTTATTTTTTTCCTTTTTATTCCTTCCTCCCTTTACTGAAAATCATGAGACTTACCAATGACAAATCAGTGTGACTGGGGTTCTGGGGTTCTTGGGTGGTATTTTTTGTGTATTTCATGGTTCTCTCATAACTATACCTCTAGATCAAAGGTGTATGTGGTCTTTAGCTCTCCATGAGTGTGACCCATACCAGATTAAAATATAATTTGGAAACATTCAATAAAATAAATGTAAAAATACAATAAAACATAGGTAATGTTTATTGGTCATTTTCTAAGTCAATATGCATCCCACAGAGATCCTTTTATATGACCTCCATTTCTCTTTGAGTTTGACATCACTACTTTAAACAATTTGACAATTAAAACAGCCTAAATTTTATATGGTTACAGTTCTGAAGTATATACATCAGAATGCAGAAATTTTTCAGGTGAGTTCAAAAGTCACGCATAAGTATGAAAATTCACCTCCAAAGTCCCAGTGCAAAATCTTACATCTGAATGAGAAAGAAAACACATGCATAACTCAGTAAATACAAGATAGAAATACTTAGATAGAAGGTACAAGCAACTGGGGTGGGGAGGGTGTAAGAAAGGTGCCCAGAAAGTAAAATTTGAACTGAGTCTTAAGGAAATCCAAGGGAAATTAAGTAATGGGGGTGAAAGGGTAGAGCATTCCACACATGGGGAGATCCAGTTCAAAGACAAAGACGAAATACTGAATATCATCGGTGAGAAAAAAGCAAATAAACCATCTCAGATAGATCACAGATTGAGGAGAGGAGAATAAAATGAAAGAATATTAGAAAGGTAGGAAAGATGCAGGTTATAAAAAGTTTTAAATATCAAATGAAATATTTTTTACTTGACCCTGTGAATAACATGGAACTATAGGAGTTTACTAAATGGGGGAAAGGGAAAGAAATGGAGATGACATGTAAATATGCTTTAGAAAAAGAGAATGGAATGGAATGAGGAGAGAGTTGAGATGGGGAAACCAATTAGGAAGTTATTGAAAAAAATTATTTCATCCAAGAGATGATGGCTGCATGAACTATAGCAATAGCTTTCTGAGTAGAGAGACGAGGACATTTAGAAGAAACACTGTGAAGGTAGAAAAGATAAATTTCGGCAAACTATACTGGACCTGGAGAGAAAGGAGTAGAGGATGATATTAAGGTTGCAAAGCTGCATCACTAGTATTATGTGATAGCCTCAAAAGAATTGGCAAGCGAGGAAAAGGCAGTGATACCAGCAAAATGTAAACTCCTTAGAATGAAAGGAATATTTCATTTTTGTGTTTGTGTCTCCAGATCCTATCACAATTCTCACACATAATAAATACTTATGGAATTTGATTGACTTGAGATATGGCAGGGTCCTGAAAGACTGTCCATTTACAAATCTGTCAATTTCAAACCTAAGGAGAAATTAGAGGACTAGAGTTTACTAAATGGAGAATTTGGAAGACTACTGTACCAAAGCCAAACTGTCTTTTTATAATTTTCTTAAATGCTACATTACAAAATCAGTGTTACATACCTAGTAAAAACAGAGAAGAATCATCTACTCTTATCTTAGTAAGAGAAAGATGGACTGTATTATACTAGTTCAAATGAAAATTAGTCAGAACAATCCAAGAGGAATTCTGCTGCTTTGGTAAAAGCACAACCAATATTAATTGAATTTACTAGGTATTTTGGTGTCGTGGAGATACAACCACAAAGCAAATCAGTACTGACAGTGCAATGGGTCATGTATTAAATAAATATCAATTTTATAAAAGTTCTTGTTTTCTCTCCAAGTACTATTTCCTCCACATATTAGATTCTCTTTGACCCACTCTCTATTTAGAGAGGGAAAATAGTTCCTTTGCAGATCTGTTTTAGGGATTTTATGGTGACAAAATAAGAAGAACTGAAGAAACCATATGAACAATCGAGATCAATAAAGTCATTCTTTTCCTTAAATTTCCTGGGCTTGTTTTCTTTTCTAGGACAAAAATACCAGAAATAATTTAATAAGTCTGGAATATAGTACAGGGAAAAGGGGCAAAGTTATGTCCAACTCTTCTTGACCTCATTTGGGAGTTGCCAAATGTATCATCTACAGACAAGAAACTCTGTATTTCTGTGCATGATCTTAACAAAATAGTTTTAAAAATAAATAACGTAGTCAAAAACTAGGAGGTAGAGATATATCATAAATAACTTTTCAAATAATTTTACTATCTGACAACTGACAAAGTTGATATTTGACTGTTCCCTTTTATACTCAGATGTAAAATACTTGGTAGATAGAGATAAAGATACAGAAATATACAACAACAAAAATAATAACCTAACATTTATATAGTAATTACTATGTGTCAGGCAGTATGCTAAGCATTTCACAATTATCTCATTTGAGCTTCAAAACAACCTTGTGAGGTAGGTACTATGGTTATTCTCATCTTACAGATGAGGAAATTTAGGCAAACTGAGGCTAAATGACTTGGCCAAGGTCAAATAACCATTAAGTATTTGAGGCCTGAGGTCTAACGTCCTCCTGACTCCAGGCTCAGAACCACCCAGCCACTATTTTATGTACAAATATGTGGACATATAGTTTTCTTCATTTAATCAGAACATCTAATCTTCTCTGAAAACATTGTGATAAATAGAAGAGCCACATATTAATTTAATCTTTCTATAAAATAGATATAAAGTCAGATCATTTGAATGCCTTATCATAATACTCTACTGAGTGAGGTACAGAATGGAAACATAAAACTTTAAAGTAAACCTGGATTTAAATATCAGTTACAACACAGACTATCTGATACCATCTCTGAATCAGTTTCTTTTTCTATAAAACAGAGACAATAATTGTATTGCCTTACCTAACAGGTAATTTATGGGGAAAGCATTATACCAATCTAGGTTATTATCAGTGTCCATAATAAAATACACTGTATTCCCTATTGCCTTTACAATAAATTATAAATTCTTCAGGTTGACATTTAAAGCCTTTCACAATCTGACTTCAGCCCCCTTGTCACATTCATTATGAATACCATATTCCAGTCAGAATGTGAACAGAGCATTCCACATACCACCTTCTTTCCCACAAACACGCACCACACAGGCTGTGCCCTGTACTTGAAATGACCTCCCTCCCTGCATTGATAATGCATTTTTACTTACTGTTAATGTAATTTTGCATCTTAATGGGAAGATCTTTCCCATTCACTAATGGACCCATGTGACCTACTTAATTCACACAGAAGCCTAAGTCACATGAGTCAAGTCACATAGAACAGGAAGGGATGGCACAGAAAGTGTGGAACAGGAAGAGCTGGAGCTAGAACAGAGCTGAGAGGAAGTTAGAGAGCAGTCAGAGCTGGGAAAGGCAGTGACTAGCATGAGTGGTAGAGTCTGTTTTTGATTTGTTTAAGGGTGCTGGTCCATGGGAAGACCCTAGCAGGGGCAAGCCTTGGGGATGGTATTGCCTTCTGAATTGTTATGCTTTATAGATACCTTGGTTCCTATGACAGTTTTGGTTTTCTGATGTCTGAATAAGTGTTTTGATTCTATCTTCCATGTGAAGTATCTGTTGTATTTTGCGATTGAATGTCATGTTGGCACAATACTCCCTTGTATCCATTCCTTTAATCCATAGCTCCCTTCGAGATTCTGCTCGGTGCCATTTTTTCCAGTAAGAATTTCCTAATTTCCTCAGACCAGTACTCTCTTCCTATTCAAATTGCCCAATATTTCCTTATCTCCCAATAGAATGCAAACTCCTTAAGGACAAGGGTTATTATTTTGTTGTTAATTCTTTATACAGCTAAGGCCAAAAAGCATCTTAGCCATAACTTCACTTTACTAAGACCTCTTTGATTAAATTGAAATAGTCTAGACTCAGAAAAAAAAAATCAGATTTGAAATTTGCTAGTTATATGGTCTCAAGTCCCTTCTCTTTTAGCTTATTTTTTTTATCTATGAAATAGAGAAAATGATTTCTATCCCACTGCATTTATCAAGGTTATTATGCATATAAGATTAAATGACATCAGAACTTGGTGTAGCTAGATATGGAGTCTAAGTTTCCTTTGAGTTAAAGGCAGGGAAAATGGCCACAACATGTTATAGAAAGGGGCAGCTAGATGGCTCAATGTGTGCAATGAGTGTAAGGCATGAAGTCAGAAAGACTCATTTTTCTTAGTTCAAATCCAACCCCTGACACTTGCTAGCTGCATAACTGTGGGCAAGTTACTTAGCCCTATTTGCCTCATTTCCTTATCTGTAAAGTGAGTTCTATCATTGCAAAAAACAAACAACAACAACAAAAAATCCCAAGAAGTCAAGAAGTGTTGAACCTAGTTGAAAATAACTGAACAACAACATGGTATAGAGACGGATGAAAGTGAGCAAGGAGACATGATTCTACAGAATATATGGTAAACCTGAACGTATCATAGACTCACATCCCAGGGGAAAAGCCTCAAAATTCCATCAAGCAATGTGTGTGTGGGGGGGCAGATGGGAATGATGGTCAGAGTAGAAGCAGTGTAATATGGAAATCTCTAGGAGGTGATTATTCCTGTATCGTGGAAACTTTAAAGAGCTTAACTGATAGGCGCTTGAGATTCCTGATAGAATAAGTTGGAAAGACAGTAGAAATGTTTTAAGAGGTTTTATGTCCAGCCCTTCTCACACAGAATTGTGAAAAGATGGAAAGAAAGGGAAACTTCCTATATTGAATAGTGGCTCTACAATAAGCAAAAGATAATAAGTAAGACATTAGAAAATGCTTAGACACTAAAAATTGTACCTTTTATTCCTTGTGTTACATTGAGATCTGACAGATGGAATCACAGTAGCAACTGTGGAGAGTGGCTGCTAGATGTGACATGCTTACAGAACAGAGAAGGCTATCCTCTTCAAGAGACTTAATGCTGTCTCTCTTCTTCCTTCTTAATACCTTTAACGCACACCATCCAATGCCACTTATAAGAATAGATATCTCATATATTTGCCACACTGAAGGTGAATGACAGTATGCCTCAGGCTTTTCACACTGTAAGAAATTTACATCCCAGCTGCCTTCTTTATATGTGAAAAATGAAATGAAATATTTTTATGTAAGTTCAGTTTTAAATATTTTTTCCTAAAACATCTTGCTTTTTTACATTTAAGATTTAAAAACCATAATGAAAGGAGACATTTCGATCTGGATATTACATCACAGAAATAGAACACCATGTTATTAATGTGTTTGGATTTACTGACATATCAATCTTTTGCTAAGATTTTCCATACATTTTTCATTGCCTTAAGTTGAATAGGCAAAATATTTATGTTTGACAACAGAAAAAAGCAGCTGCACAAATAATTCCAGGGCTTTGGTTGGTTAAATCTATTAATGGAAAACTTCACATGTAGGAGCAACGAAAACAAAACACTGAGCTAAAATCGGAAGTTACTTTTCTAATCTTCAATTCTAAAAAATGTTTATTGGGGTATTTGTATTAATCTTTCAAGAAGTCTCCTTCAGAGTAAAGGTCTACACATAGGGGTTGAGTAAAAGTTCTTAATTGAAAGGGAATTTAATTGAAGTATTTTAGATTTTTAAAGTGCTCTCACTGAAAGAATAGAACAATAAATTGGCAAACTGAGGTATAAAAAAAGAGAAGGTAATTTAGGCTAATATTATTTTTAAAAGTTCTGGGCACAAATAAAATTCACAACACATTAGGAACACATTAACAATATAAACAGTATTAAGGACCATAATATATAGAATTGAAAGAGAGGGAAAATCTTTAATGAGACATTTCAATAAAAGGTTTTATAAGAATGTTGAATATTTTGAAGATTTAGTAGATTTTAGTTTAGGGCAGAGCTATAGGTACCACACTCAAAAAGATACCTCTTTTTGGTTGTGAAATTGAGATATTAAAATTAATATGAACACTTATCACTATTCCTTTCTGAAAGAATCTGGTAACTAGTCTGGAATAAGAGTAGGGAACTATGACAATTTTCAAGATTGACTCATTTGCATTTGAGAATTCCTTTTACATTCAAGAGGTAAAATATTAAGGTAAGATTCTCAGTGGATCAAAGAAAAGGATGTCATGGATTTATGTCAAATATCAAACTACTAAAATTGTGATTTTTATTTTGTAAAAAGCTGAATGTGAGATTACAGTATAAAGCTATATTTCGTACACTATGAAATTGAACGTATTGTGATCTTGACTTCTTTTTTACTTGATACTAACTAAAGGAAAGCAATGTCCTCATGCATTTTCATTTACAAATGTACCTGTTTTACCTATGAAATTAAAATGACAAGGGGAGGAGCCAAGATGGTGGAGTAGAAAGACTCACGTATGCTAGCTCTGAATCCACAGCCCATAAATTTGCTGTAAGAAGAACTTCCCACAAATTCTGGATCGCTGCAAGGCATGCAGAAACACAGTAGAAGAGATTTCCATTCCAGAGAGCCCTGGAGAGTGGTCCCCAGGGGTCCGTCGGACAGCGGAGCCCACCCCAGCGCTTCCCTGGCCACG
Source organism: Bettongia penicillata ogilbyi (assembly GCA_023548195.1). NCBI lineage: Eukaryota > Metazoa > Chordata > Mammalia > Diprotodontia > Potoroidae > Bettongia > Bettongia penicillata. Next base: position 6,680,108 of record JAJHZJ010000035.1, on the reverse strand, counting down.
GCCCCAGAGTAGCAGATCCTAGCAGGCTTCAGGAACAGAATCTCCGGTGGCCATGAAGGTCCCTCCGCCCACAGATGCTACAGGTCAGTGAGAGAGACGTCTGGGCTGGCCGAGAGGGGAGTGGGGTGTCTCTGTGATTTGGGCCCCCTCGGGAGGCAGCGGCAGAGGCAGCAGCGGCAGCCCGGAACTCCCAGAGCAGCAGGCAGAAGTCTCTGCATAAACCCCCTGAGGGAGCTGAGCCTGGGAGGCAGACCTGCCCCCACCCAAGCACCAGAACTTAAGCTCACATTGAATAGCAGCCGCTCCCGCTGCAGATAGCCCTGAGACTGGGAAGCAGCATTTGAATCTCAGACCCCAAGCACTAGCTGGGCAGATCTAGGCAGGGGTGGACAGGAATCTCAGAAGTCAAGTAACTGGCTGGGAAAATGCCCAGAAAAAGGAAGCAGAATAAGACCATAGAGAGCTACTTTATTGGAGAAGAGAGGGCATGGAATAGGATATTCGAGAAGTCAAAGGAGCTAGGACTTAAACCAAGAATCACCTACCCAGCAAAACTGAGTATAATACTTCAGGGGAAATTATGGTCTTTCAATGAAATTGAGGACTTTCAAGCATTCTTGATAAAAAGGCCAGAGCTGAAAAGAAAATTTGAATTTCAAACACAAGAATGAGAAGAAGCGTGAAAAAGTAAACAGCAAAGGGAAGTCATAAGGGACTTACCAAAGGTGAACTGTTTACATTCCTACATGGAAAGACAATATTTGTAACTCTTAAAATTTTTCAGTATCTGGGTAGTTGGTGGGACCACACACACACATACACACACACACACACACACACACACACACACACACACACACACGTACTTACCTGCACGCACATACAGAGACTGAGAGCACAGAGTGAATTGAATAGGTTGGGACCATATTTTAAAAGAAATTAAGGTGAATGGTGAGAGAGAAATGTAGTGGGAGGAGAGAGGGTGAAATGGAATGGGGTCAATTATATTTCATTCAAGAGGCAAGCAGGAAACTTTTTAGTGGAGGGAAAAGGAGGAGAGCTGAGAAAAAAACATGAAGTTTACCTTCATCACATTCAACTAAAGGAAGGAGTAAAATGCACACTCATTTTGGTATGAAAACCTATCTTATAGTACAGAAAGATGGGGACGAAGGAGATAAGCAGGGAGGGAGGGATGATGGAAGGGAAGGCAATGGGAGGAGGGAGCAATTTGAGGTCAACACTCTTGGGGAGGGACAGGATCAAAAGACAGAATAGAAACAATAAGGGGCAGAATAGGATGGAGGGAAATACAGTTAGTCTTATACAACACGACTGTTATCGACGTCATTTGCAAAACTACACAGATATGGCCTATATTGAATTGCCTGCCTTCCCAAAGGGAATGGGAAGGGAGGGATGGGGAGAATTTGGAACTCAAAGTTTTAGGAACAACTGTTTAGTATTGCTCTTGCTACTAGGAAATAAGAAATACAGTTAATGGGGAATAGAAAGTCATCTGGCCCTACAGGACAAAAGAGAAGATGGGGACAAGAGAAGGGAGGGATGATAGAAGAGAAGGCAGTTTGGTGATAGGAAAATTAGAATGCTCGGTGTATTGGGGTGGGGGAGGAGATAAATGGGGAGAAAATTTGGAACCCAAAATTTTGTGAAAATGAATGTAAAAAGCTAAATAAATAAATTAGGTAAAAAAAGAATGATAAAAAAAAGAAATTAAAATGACAAATAACCACAACCAGGTTTATATTTAGAGTTGTTTCTTCCCTTTCAAGAGTATCTGTTTTTGCCATATTAGTGGTCTACCAAGTGGTTGTGCTCATGTGAATCTTGCAAAGTAGTTAATAAATCCTAAATATATAGCTAGTTGCAATTAGTAGTCATTTTAATTTCATAGGTAAAATAGTTATTAGAGAAATAGAATGCATTTTCTTCTCAGTCAGTAATATCTAGAAATGGTAATCAACTGTACTTTACTTTTTTACACACTTTTACATCCATAAATGAAAGTCTATGCAGATTTGGCTTTACTTTAAAGTCAAATAAGAAAGTAAGCAAGAAGTAAGATAGTAAGAAAGAAGTATACATCATGATAGGTTCAGTTCCATACTGTATGAATACTGATTGAAACAGTTTCATACTGGATGAATCCTGAAGGTATTAACCTCTGAGGATTGTTCATTAAGATCTTTTCTCCTGAATGCAAAATGAGCATATTGTTAACACTACATTGATATTAATGAGTTAAAGATTATAATTTTGGAAAGGTATGTCATCTGGATAAGAAATAGATATATCAGTTTAGACCAGAATATCATCATGTCTTCTTATTTCAATAAAGTGATCAATTTCAGGGTAGGTTAATACGTCCCAGTATTATAGGTCCCTGTATTAACCTGTAATTATGCAAAGAGGATCATCCCATGGAACATGTTTGGAGTTGTGCTTCCTGGTTTCAGCTGACTGTATGTGTTAGTTGATGAACTTCCGGGCTGACTTCTGGTTCAATCCTGAAGGATGATGCTGTTTTGAAATACTGAAGCAATCAATTCATTGACTGCTCAGCCAGTGAAGCTAATGATTTTATAGACCTATACAAAATGGACAGACTCATTCTCTTACTTTGCCTCTTCTGTGTGACAAGTTGTGTGCTTTGTCTTTAGATTCCCAGGGATGGGAATGGGCTATGTTCTTTTTCATCAGCCTGCCACTTCTCCCACCAAAGAGCATCGAATTAATAAGCTTAGGTCCCTGGAGGCCTTCTCCACTTTGTGATTTTTTTTTAACTGAGTTAGAGAATAGGACATTGCTCTTGGAATGAAATTGTCAAAACATGAAGACTCTTTTGTGAATCTCAGAAGTAAAAATGTCCCAGGGAACAATTGGGTAAAGCTGACTGGCAGCAAAGGCAAGATCTTTCAGAAACTACTTCAGTGCTCATAAAGATAATGGCCCCCAACATGAGAATTTATCTAAGTCTGGTCCATTTTACCAGAAGACATGGACTAGAAGTTATTAAGACACTGTAGAGCTGAAATGAAATGTAAGTTGCTTAATTAGCTGTTCTATATCATGCTTTATGATCTACAGTCTAAGTATCAGGAACCCAATTATAATAATTCTATATTAATGAATTCCATTTTAAGTGGTTTTGTCAATATACCTAGTGAGCTGTTTGTAGGAGTTAAAATGTTTTGCATACCTAAGAAATAAAGTTATTCCTGACACATTGTATATTTAATACCTTTTTTATTTGATATATGAGCCAAATGAGACCTTGATATGAGCCAAAATGTATTATTTAAATAGTTTGTCCCTTGGGTGTTAGATTGAGACTGGTTACCTAGTCAAAGAATATGAGAAGGATAGGTCACCTCCTCCTAACCCCCTTTTTAAAAGCCCACTAAACCTAGTGCTGATCAGAGTAGGGATTCATAACCTAAGATCTATGAACTTCTTTTTCTTAAAATATTTTGAAAACTGTTTCAATATAATGCCTCCTTTGTGAGGCTTTGATTTTATTTTGTTCATTTAAACATTCTAAAGGGCCCTATAGATTTACCCAGACTATGAAAGGAATCTGTGGAACACACACACACACACACACACACACACACACACACACACAAAATGGTTAAGAGCTCCTGTCTTAGGAAAAAGAAGATAATTGTGCTGCAGCACTGGGGCTAGAAGTGATTTCTTAGAGTTAAAACAGACCTTCTAGGCTCCACTCCTCTAGAATTAACCTATCCCCTCTTTTGCTTTCTGTTGTTTTTACATCTTCTAGGAATCTAACAAGTTTCATTTTCTCTTTGTTTCTATACAAGTCCTTTTCCCACAAGCAGAATGTCACTTGAGAATGGAGATCACTGCTGATTCAATTTTATATTTAAATCAACAGCCCTGAAGCATTACTACTGGTAAGAGCATAGTATTAATGTATCTGGCATTAAAAGATAAAAATCAAGCAGTTTATTTTCTTACCAGGCTTTGGCCATTTGCCACACAGATGGTAAGGTGGCACGAACAGGTTCCTAGCAATGGTGCAATTGGAGTAATCTATGAATTGGGATATATTTACAACCTTTCATTGAGATACCTATTGTTTTTACTCCTCAGAATACCTACATTTGTTTATGGTTATCAAGGACTCTAAAATTTATTTCTGTATCTTTTCTAGATACTGTCTTCTAATAATGATTAGGTATCCCTATTACAATTTTTGTGGCTTAGCAATGATATGTGGCTAGTCTTTTTCCTCCCCTTTCACTGTCCATTTAAATTTCTCATAGATAAATATATTTTTTCCCAGTCCTTGTCAGATACATTCCATCCCTGCATAGCCTATTGTTTCTTAATGCCTAAATCCAAACCAGTTTTCTCATACCATCTTCTTAATCAGGCTGTTCACTTACCATGTTTTTGCTTTTCTTCTACAATCAGTTAACATAAATGATGGAAATACTGGCAATTCAGTGGAAGAAATAAGTAGCCACAGGCAAATGGTGATTTCTGTAAATGTAGCCAATTCTGAGGCAACACTACCTTTCCTCTTAGTTTTAAAAAAGAATGGGGCCACAACTGAAAGTAGTAGAGATCACATGCCATAAATTCTGTACCTGCTTCTGCACACTGTCTACCAATTCCATTTGCTTACCTAAAATGTACTACAGGAAGAAAGCAGCACCATACCAACTGCAAGGCTGAGGTGCGGTGGCATGCTTTGGCATTTTGCTTCATTTCCATGGCATGCACACCTGATCCTGAAATTTGCTCAGCCTATGCTCAGGGCAGGTAAGGGGTGCTGGGGAGAAAGGCCTGTGGACTCTAAGCCAGGGTGCAGAGCATGAAGAGAACCTGGAGCCACAGGAAGAACAAGAAAATGCAGAGGAAGGTCAGCAGGTAGAGGCGGGACTAGATCAGCTGCATGTTGAAGGAGAGTAAGAGAAAGAGGCAGTGCGGTATGGTGAGAAGCTGGTCCTGCCAGGGTTTGGGGGCGTGGGTTTCCACAGAGGCCCTGGGGGCACCTCCCCATGACCTGGTTGCATCCTCAGGGTCCTTAGTCCTGGTGGAGGGTGGAGAAGGATGTTTGAGGCACATCTTAGGTCCAAGAGGGGTCACATCTGCCAGCTCAGCAGTAATCAACCAGGGATCTTCACTGGACACCCTGGTCTCCTTTCTCTTCCTCCTTCCTACTTGCCAGAACCAGCCTGGTCTGCTCCTTCCTTTGTTTCTGGAGGAATTCCCTTACCTACCTTTCAACATTCCCTTGTTTTTGTTGTTTGTCTTTCATTCTGGAAAACAACCAAAACATTAGGGAGAAGATCCAATGACTTGCAAGTGAATTAGACTTAAGGGTTATGCAAAGTGACATAGTCTTCCAGAGCTCTCTGAGTCCAGTGGCAAAATATAGATCAGAAGGCATGGCCATGAATCCAGTTCAATTTTAGGAACACCTGGGTGTGCACTAGCACTGTAGTTTTCAGTGATACAACAAAGTAGTGGATGGTGGTGATCTGGTAATGTAGTAGAAAACTTTTACTCACTTACCAGCCTTTATTAGCAAGTACTGATACTGTTGAGAAGACAATGTAAATGCGTAGATAAATACCTTACATAACTCATTATTTGAATTTTATTTTCCATTCATTTTTTAAAAATTCATATTAATAATTGTATACAAATATATTAGAAAATGATGGTGTGCATTTGGTGTTAAAAAATATGATTTCCTTTATACACAATGATAGCAATATGTATATACTGTCAAGAAAGGCATGCTTTAGTTTCTCAAGTTAAAACTGTAGTTGCCCTGTAGATCCAGCACAGAATTCAGGTTGAAGAGAGATTTCCTGTGGCTAATAAGTTCTTCCAAATACTCTTGTTTGCGTAAGTGCCCAGAACCCATCCTCAACCTCTTGGTAAATGTCCACCTGCTTCTCTGGTGTCCCCTAAGGATGCATCAAGAAATACCTGGATATGCCTGCCCCAGGCCTCCCTCCTAGGTCCTAGGTCCTTGACAGAAGCTATGAATTCTGGCCTGGGACTGACTTACTCAAAGTAAGGAAATGTTAACACTGAATTTGAACCTTTGACATACTTTTTTTTTTTTTTTAAGAGGGCCCAGTTGACAAAAATATACAGCCATACCCCTATATTATACTGTAATATTATTTGAAATCAGCAGGAGTGTAGAAGGTTCTAGAAATGAAGTCTTCACCAAAATGTAGGATATTAATGACAACAAAAGCAACTGTTATTTATATAGTGCTTTAAGGTTTGCAAAATATTTTTTTCAAAGTATCTGTTGAATAAAATCAGGTTAAGTGAAGACCCCTCAGCCATGAATTCTCCAAAACTCCCACCCTTCCTGCCAAAGCTAAAATAACTAAGTATCCCCCTTTGGCAAGTAAAATGCTCAAGAAGGGAGGAGAACCACCAAAGTTCTGGTCACTTGACATCAGCATTCTTCCCTTACGTTCCATATTTGGTAACGAAATCCCTCATTGGTGAGCAATGATCCTTTCCGTGTTCTTTGTCTCTGGGGTAGATTCCCATGCTTAGACTGTATATCTGTATTCTCAGTCCATGAAAAGGGAAACTAGTGTGCTTCCTCGTTAGGGACTATATAATGCTGAACTCTTCTTGGCACAGGTGCATTCACTTGCTGACACCACTCATGACTTCCGAGGAAAGGCCCCTTCTCATGAGATTGGAATAAATTCCTTCGTGCCTTCTACCTTGAGAAACCTCAGTTTAATTTGAGTAAGGGTCCCTGCATCCCACACAGTAGGGGGATTCATCCTGCAATTATTTCCCTTCATGACAAATCTCCCAGACCATTAACAGGGAATAGGTACCAACCAAGGTTTTCTCAGAGGTTCTTGAAACTGGATTGCAAAATCTGACTCTGATTGTTTAACTTCTCAAGGAGAGGAACTGAGAATAAGGCAAAACGAAAATAAAGAGCAAGGTAAAGAGACTCTGCAGGAAGACAGGGGTGATTAAAAGCTTACTGGCTCCATTCCTCTTTCCTTTTGAAGTTCAGTCATTAAAGAGGGACTTTAAAAAAAAATTAAATGTTAATTTAATAATTTTTAGTTTTCAACATTTATTTCCACAATATTTCCAAATTTTCTCCCCATCTCTCCCCTCTCCCTATAACATCTTGCATTCTGATTACCCCTTCCCTCAATAGGCCCTCCCTTCTATCGCACCCCTCCCTTCCCTTATCTCCATCTTCTCTCTTTTCTTGTAGGGCAATATATACATTTCTGAACCCCATTGCCTGTATTTCTTATTTCCCAGTTTTATGCAAAGTCATTTCTCAACATTCATTCCTAATACTTTGAACTCGAACTTCCTTACCTCTCTCCCTCCCTACCCTTCTCCACTGAGAAGGCAAGCAATACAATATAGTCTATATATGTGTAGTTTTGCAAAAGACTTCCATAATAATCATGTTGTGTAAGACTAACTATATTTCCCTCCATCCTCTCTTGCCTGCCATTTATTCTATTCTCTCTTTTGACCTTGTCCCTTCCCATAAGTGTTTACTTCTAATTACTCCCTTCTCCCATTTGCCCTCTCTTCTACCATCACCCTCACCCCACTTGTCCTTTTCTCTCCTACTTTCCTGTAATATAATATAGATTTTCATACCAAATTGAGTGAGCATTTTATTCCCTCCTTAAGCCAAATGTGAAGAGACTAAGTTTCACTTTTAAGCTCTCACTTCCTTCCTTTTCTCCTCCATTGAATAAGCTTATGCTTGTTACTTTTATGAGAGATAATTTGCCCCCTTCCATTTCTCTCTTTCTCCTCCCAATATACTCCTCTCCTACCCCTTCATTTTATTTTTTAAAATATCATCCTTTCTTATTCAACACATCCTGTGCTCTCTGTCTAGATAGATATAGATATGTGTGTATGCACGTGTGTGTGTATGTGTGTAAAATCCCTACAAATACTCAAATACTGAGAAAAATCTCAAGAGTAACAAAATTATCTTTGCATGTAGGAATGTAAACAGTTCAACTTTAGAAATTCTTTTATTATTTCTCTTTTTTTAATTATAATTTTTAACACAGTTTATAAGAGGTGAAACAATTCAAATTTTTGGTCAGGTGATACTTCTTTTTAAAATATTTACAATATGGACCACAAAAGAATTTTTTTTAAAACATTAAGCAAATGAGACACAAATAATATTTATGCTGCTAACTTCACAAGTTCTTGACCTAATTGTCTCCACAGTATTGTTAAGAATTACAGGACCCAGCTTAGTTTTAGACTTAATCTCAGATGTTTCCCTACGAATAATCTATAATTGGATAGAACTGTTATTCAGCTTAAAAACTTTTGACTGTAGGAAATTGCCATCAAGAGTAGGGACATTGCAGAGATATAATATCTCTCCAACTTCATGTCATTTCCGAGCAGGAATAGATTGTCCACTTGCATTCAGTCAGGCTTAAAGTCTGACCGGTGTCAGTGGGGAAACAGAAGCAGGAGAATCCTACCTCAGCCCAGGCTGAACAGCTGCTGTCCCACCCTTCCCATGAGATCACCTCTTGCTATTCATACCAGCTTCTCACCAGCTTGCTGGCATCATGGATTGGAGGCTCAGATTGCCTTTCTAGCTGCCCATATCTGAAGTTAGACAAAGAAGAACAGTCATTTAATAGTCCCATAGCATCTAAAAATGGCAAGTTCCAATAACCAGGTTTCAAATATGATTATAATTTCACTTTGGCTAAGGAATATCTTTTGAGGCAAGTCTTAAGTGGCTTACATGCCTTTCCATACATGTAGTTCCTGATTAAATAGCAATCATAAAATCAAATTTGCCATTAAAACCTTTACTTTTCCATCAATGCCAAATTTTGCTCGAGGTTACCTGAGGAAATTTAGACTGAAATTCTTTCCCCCCAAACTACAGATGTCATTGATTTATTCTCAGTAATTAATTCAGTCATTTGTTTTCATACTAATTGCTTTTACCTCACTTAATAACATGTCCAATTTTTCCCCCCATCACTCCCCTCCCCTCCTTCCTAATACCTTGCAATCTGATTACTCATTCCCTCAATGTACCCTCCCTTATAATACAACCCACCCTTCCCTTGTCCCCATCTTCTCTCTTTTCTTGTAGGGCAAGATAAATTTCTGTGCTCCATTCCCTGTAGTTCTTATTTCCTGATTATATACAATAAAAATTCTCAACATTCATTGCTAATACTTTGAATTCCAACTTCTCTCCCTCCTCCCCTCCTTCCCCAGCCCCATTGAGAAGGGAAGCAATTCAATACATACTAAATATATGTTCTTTTGCAAGTACTTCCATAATAATCATGTTATGTAATACTAATTATATTGCCCTCTGTCTTACTCTATCCCCTCCTTATTTTTCCCCCACAATTGACCTTGTCCCTTTTCAAAAGTATTTATTTCTAGTTACTCTCTTCTCCCATTTGCCTTCCCTTCTAACATTGCCCTCACCCCACTTGTTGCCTCCTCTCCTACTTTCCTGTAATGTAATATAAATTTTCATATCAAATTTAGTGAGCATGTTATTCCCTCCTTCAGCCACATGTGGAGAGAGTAGCTTCATTTTTTTCCCTTCTCCCCTTCTCTCTTTTCACTTCCATTGAGTAAGAATTTTTCTTATCTCTTTTATGAGAGCCTGCCCTGTTCCATTTCTCCCTTTCTTTTCCAGGAATTTTCCTCCTTCACCTCTTCATTTTTATTTTATTTTATTTTATTGGGTGTGGATATCATTTCTTCTGATATAACACACACTGTACTCTCTATTTATATATGTGTATTTGTGTGTGTGTGTGTGTGTGTATGTGCATGGGTACAATCTCTTTATATACCTAAGTAAGAAAAGATTCAAAAGTTAAAAATATTTTCTTTCCAAGCAGTAATGTAAACAGTTCAGCTTTAGAGAGTATTTTATGATTTTTAGTTCCTGTTTACCTTTTCATGCTTTTTGGATTCTTATCTTGGGAAGTCAAATTTTTCTACACAGATCCAGTCTTTTCCTAATATGAATGATTGAGAGTCCTCTATATTACTGAATGATCATTTATTCCCTTGAAGTATTATGCTCAGATTTGCTGGGTAGGTGATTCTTGGTTTCAATCCCAGCTCCTTTGACCTCTGAAACATCCCATTCCAAGCCCTTTGATCCCTTAATATTGAAGTTGCCTGACTGTATTTCTACAGTACTCAAATTATTTCTTTCTAGCTGCTTGCAGTATTTTCTCCTTGATCTCAGAAGTCTGAAATTTGGCCACAATATTCCTAGGAGTTTCTCTGTTCGGGTCTCTTTCAGGAGGTGATCGGTGAATTCTTTCAATATTTTTTTTGCCCTCTGATTCTTTAACATCAGGGCAGTTTTTCTTGATAATTTCATGGAAGATAATGTCTAGGCTCTTTTCTTGATCATGGCTTTCAGGAAGTACTATAATTTTTAATTGGTTTCTCCTGAATCTATTTTCCAAGTCAGTTGTTTTTCCAATGAGATATTTCACATTATTTTCCATTTTTTTTTCAAAATTTTGGTTTTGTTTACTAACTGCTTGGTTTAACTCAAAATCATTCATTTCCCTGAACTCAATTCTTTCTTTCAGTGAATTATTTTGTTCAGTGAGCTTTTGAACCTTCTCCTCCATTTGGCTAATTTTACTTTTTAAAACCTCCTTCTCTTCATTGGCTTTTTGGACCTCTTTTTCCACTTGAATTAGCCTCATTTTAAAGCTGTTATTTTCCTCAGCATTTTTTTTTTTGGTTCTCCTTTAATAAGCTGCTAATTTTTTTAAAAGATCTTCTATTGCCTGAGCCCAATTTAAGTTCCCTTTGGAGACCCTGGAGGCAGAGGCCTTGTTCTTTCTCATCTGAAAGAATGAGGGGAGACACCTGTTCACTAAGAAAGTAACCTTCTATGGTCTTATTTTTTCCCCTTTGTTGGACATTTTCCCAGACAGTTACTTGACTTCTGAGTTTCCTCTTCACAACCCCCACACTTCCAGTTTCACCAAGCCAGCACTGTGGGGTGAGATTCAGATGAACTGCTCCAAAACCTCAGGGGTTTTAGGTAGGGGCAGGGCTGCTATTCAGTGTGAGATTAAGATCACCAGGGCAGCCACACAAGGCTCAGTTCCCTCAAGGGGTTTACCATGAGACCTTCAACAATGGATGAAGGCTACTGCCTGCTTTAGGAGCTCCATCTGCTACTGCCTCTACTGCTGCCTCCTGGGGAGGTCTGAGTCATGGGGACACCCTTCTCCCCTCTTAGCCAGTCAAAATGACCCTCTCACTGACCTTTGGCACCTGTAGGTTGAGGGCTGTGCATTGCTGCTGGAGATTCAGTCCCTGAAGCCTACTCAGGTCTGCTCCTTTTGGTGCCATGTGGCCAAGGCACAGCTGGGCTCTGTTCCAAGTCTGGTGCAGGAGATACCTTTCCTGTTGGTCTTTCAGGTCTCTCTGGGATAGAAATCTCTTCCACTCTGTTGTTCTGTGACTTCTGCTGCTCTAGAATTTGTTGAGAGTTCTTCTTTACAGGTATTTTATGGGCTGTTGGGTAAGAGCTGGCATATGTATGTCTTTCTTCTCTGCCATCTTGGCTCCTTCCCCACTATTTCTTTCCTGGTAACATTTTTATGCTTCTTTTGATTCTTGTGTTTGAAAGTCAAGTTTTCTTTTAAGGCTGATCTTTTCATCAAGGATGCTGGAAAGTCCTCTATATTATTGAATGGTCATTGTTTTCCCTGAAGTATTGTACTCAGTTTTGCTGGGTAGGTGATTCTTGGTTTTAATTCTAGTTCCTTTGACTTCTGGAATATCACATTCACTTCCACATAGTACAATAATTTTTAAGTTTTCTCTCCTGGATCTATTTTCCAGGTCAGTTGTTTTTCCAATGAAATATCTCACATTATCTTCTATTTTTTTCTTTCTTTTGGTTTTGATCAGTAATCTTGGTTTCTCATAAAGTCATTAGCTTCCATCTCTTCCATTCTAATTTTTAAAGAACTTTTTTCTTCAGTGAGCTTTTGAACTTCCTCAGTTAATTCTGTTTTTTATATCATTCTTCTCTTCATTCTTTTTTTTGTGCCTCTTTTGACTTTTGAATTAGTCTATGTTTTAAGATGTTCATTTCTTGGGACTCCTTTAGCAAGCTGTTGACTTTCTTTTAGTAGTTTTCTTACATCACTCTCATTTTTCTTCCCAATTTTTCCTCCACCTTCATTACTTGATTTTCATAATCCTTTTTGAGTTCTTTCATGACCTTAGACAACTGCATATTTATTTTGGAGATTTTGCTGGTAAAAGCCTTGACTTTTAGGTCTTCCTGTGAAGAACGAAAGTGTTCCTCCTTATCTAAAAGGATGGAAGGAAACACCTACTCATTAAGAAAGTAACCTTCTATTGTCTTATTCTTTTTTCCCTTTTATGGACATTTTTCCAGCCCTTTGCGTGACTTTTGAGTTCTTGTCAGGACCGAACTCAGGGCTGAGATTGAGATCAGCTGCTCAATTCCCCCAAGGGCTCTAGGCAGAGGGCTTCAAAAATGGAACCTGCTGCTGCTGGGGGTCCAGACCAAGCTCCCCTCTTCTGAGTGAAGGGGCCATCCCACTGACCTTTTTAGCTGTTTGTGGGTTGAATAATCTGGGAGCTAATGCTACTAGTGGATCCTTGAAGTATATTCATGGTCCTATCCTTGCCACATCAGTCTGCACTCCATGCTTCCTGGGCTACATGTACAGAAGGACTTCTTAAGATCTAATCTGAACTGGAGATGTTCAGAGGAGAGATGTTAACTATTTCCTATTGTGAAGGAAAAGAGTGGCGCCAGCCCCCTCAGGGACTAAAGAGTCTTGAACAATCATCCAAGGGGTTTAATCCCTCACTTTGTTAAAGTTGTAATCTCTATGTAACATGTAAACTGTATATGGGTTCCTAAACCAGGAATTTGTTCAGGTGATATATAATCTGTAGCGATTGATATTTAGGAAAAATTTAAAATTTAACATGTGAGTCCTTGTAAAAACTTTTATTAGTGAAACCTACTATCTAATGTACAAGCCTCAGGGGACAATTGTGCCCTCAGCCTGGGATGGGATCTTTCAGGCTCAATGTCCCTATTATATTCCTTTGAAAAGAACACTTCTTTTAAATTTCCCACTTGACTCTTTCTGAGTCTGGCTACAAGGGGGAGATAAAACCAAATTATAATTATGATGCTGTTTAAAGTTAATTTAATTGTATCTTTTCTACAGAGGGACTGAGGAAGGAGTCCTGGATGGCCTCATGTGGTCTACGTGTTCCAGCCATGGTCTTGATGGGACTAGTCAGTAACCTGGAAAATTGGATTGATAGGACATAGTGATATGCTTCTATGGGCTTCTAGAGAGCCGATTCGTGTGGGACAAGGTAAGGTTTTCTAGGGCCTTTTTAGACAAATGGGACTAAAACTCTCTGAAGGTAATGGACAAAGTTTCCAACGTGGAATAAAGTCTACCTATTACAAAGACCAATTGGGCAAATACTATTGACTGAATCAAGTTACTGAGACTAAATCAGAGACAACTTTAGTTTAGGGAAAAGAATTTCAGTCTAAATTTCTTAGAGGCTGGTAACCTCTGGAAATGTTTTACATTGATGGAAAAGTTAAAAATTTTTGTTTTGATTTGAATTCATTTCATAAACATAAGTTAAAGTCAGTGTCTGAACTTATCATATGTGTAATTCATTCTTTTATATTGAACAGGATTAGGAAGAGACAGAGTAGTTTTGGGAACAGATGTAAATCTACTAGAGCAATAACTTAAGGTTGTAATGGAAAATTTGATTTTATGATTGTCATTTAATCAGGAGCTAGAACATATATAGAAAGTCATGCTAACTACTTAAGACTTGCTTCAAAAGATGTTTCTTATCCAATGTGATATTATAGTCATATCTGAAACTGATTATTGGAGCTTGCCTTTTTAAGATTTTGTGGACTATTAACTGACTATTTTGTTGAGTTTAACTCCAGGTATGGATAGTAAGAAAGACATTCTGAGTCACTGACATATGATGCCAGTAAACATGTGAGATGCTGGTATGAACTGCAAAAAGGTGATCTCATGGGAAGTTTGGCTGAGTGGTTGTTCAGACTGGGCTGAGGTAGGACTATCCTAACTCAATTTCCCCACTGACACCTGGCAGGCTTTAAGCCTGACTGAATGCCAGATGAAAATCTTCTGCTGGCAGGAATTGAGATGAAGTTATGGAGATATTGTTTGACTGCAATGTCCCTACTCTTAGTGGTAATTTTCTGTAATCAAAGTTTTGTAAGCTTAATAGTGGATGTATTAAATAATAGATTATTGGTAGGGGGATATCTGAGGTTAAGTCTCAAATTAAGATATAAGGCTTGGAATTTCAGATTTAACAGCAATAAGTTAGGGTCCTTTAATTCTTAGTAATAGTGTGAAGACAATCAGGTCACGAGCTTGTGAAGTTAGCATATATAGTTATTATTTTGTCTCAGTTGGTTAATGTTAAAAGAAGAATGGTTTATGATCTATATTGTAAATGCTTTAAAAGAAGCATTACATGACCAGAAGCTTGAATTGTTTTATGATGTGATATGTACTGTGTTAAAAATGATTATTTATTGTAAGTACTGGAACCTGTTATTGAATCCTTAGTGAAATCTCATCTTCCTGGCAGGGGAATGCAAAATGTAAAAACTGGATTCTTAAGTGAATTTTGTAAACATTACAACTGGCCAAAGTTCCAGTTCTGATTTTGTAAGAGTGATAAGTGTATAAACTTAAGAATGGTCATCTAAAATTGTATAATGTAAGTTTTATAGGAGAATTGAATATCTGGATTTCTACAAGAAGATTAAGGGAAGAAGATGCAGAAATGCTGTGCTGAAGACAGCCTGAAGGAGTACCTAGACGAGAAAACTCCTTCAGATGATGTTGATCCCCAGACTGATGTATGAGAGAGAAATTCTGAATGGATAATTCACTGATTTACCTTTGTATTTTGAATCTCTGTATCTGTACTTATAACAAGGGGACTTCCCTCTTGTAATTTGTCAATGCATTGGTCAACTTTGATCCCTTCCCATATTCATATAAATGGGGATAGATGAAGGGAAGAATTCATAAGGGGAAAAATGTGAGGAGGTATTTATTGATTGGATTTCGGTGTGAAAACAAGAATTTTAATGAAATAAAAAAAAGGGAGTTTATAGGAAACTAAATCTCTCCACTTGTTGTATGAAAATAGATGACAATGGAAAGGCAGTAAAAGAAATCACTTGGAATATTAGAAAATTGACTCATGTTTCAGTTCAGACTCGGATATCACCATTTAACACTTTTTAGTGGTCCTGGAGATAGCTAGTGGAAATAGCTATTATGGTTTGGGCTCATTGCCATCAGTGGAGTTATACTCCTTCCAATTTGTCTCCCTTGCATGATACAAATAATAACCAGATTAGTACAAGATTCCCTTTCAAAGATGATTAGGACAGAAACTAAAGCTGAAGGGTCAGTTATACTCATGGTCCTAAAGAGCTAAGGCTGGACGTCAATTGAAGATAGTGGAGAATAAGAGAGGGAGGATGATTTAGCAGAGGCAGCTTTCTGAGAGTGGTATGAGGGGTCTTCAGAGGGACAAAAATAAAAGGAGGGATTGAACAAAATTAGGTTAAGTGAAGACCCTTCAGGCATGAATTCCCCCAAACCCTCACCCTTCCCGCCAAAGCTAAAATAACTAAATGTCCCACTTAGGCAAGTAAAATGCTCCAGGATGGAGAACCACACAATTTCTGGTCATGCCATCTCAGCATTCTTCCCTTAAGTTTCATATTTGGTAACACAAATTCTCATTGGTGAGCAAAAATCCATTCTGTGTTCTTTGTCTGTGGGGTAAATTCCCATGCTTAGACTGTATGTCAGGATTCTCAGTCAATGGGAAAAGAGATCAGTAGGCATTCCCATGAGGGACTATATAATGCTGCGCTCTGCTCCACTCAGGTGCACTGTCTTGCTGGCACCACTCATAATCTCGCAGGAAGTACCCCTTCTCATGAGATTGTAATAAATTCCTTTTTGCCTTCTACCTTGAGAAACCTCTGAGTTTAATTTGAGTAAGGGTTGCTATATCTCACATATCTTTTATGTCATCTAAGATACACACACACATACATGTATGTGTGTGTGTGTGTATATATATATATATATATATATATATATATATATATGATAGACAGCTTTGGAGGGGTTAATAATCAGCTTTATTCTGGTCTAGTCTTTTCAAATGAGTTCCTACACAGCATCCCCTAATAACCCTTCTCTCAGGGGCCAGCATAAAGGGAACAACCACCCCTACATTTCGATGGGGTCAATCTAAACAGGCACACTTGTGCACTCCCCTAAATCCCCTCAAGTTTCAATGGGCACCTATTGAGGTGGGTACATGCATTCTTCTGTGCATTATCTATGGCTTCTACTATGGATTTCCCCTTTTCTCTGACCAATGCTCACTTGCTTTTATAGGACAACAGACAAAGAAAGCATTTTACCAACAACTAAACTCAGAAGTTGACTTAGCAATGTCATCATTCTGCACCGCAATAATAAATATCAATTAAATTCCTCCCATTTCTTATGGCACAACCTCAGCAGGACTGTCTGTCACTATGGTTCTAGTAACTACTATCAAGAATCCCTGGAACTATTCTGGGAGTTATTATCTGGCACCTGAAAACTAGACGTTCTTATGGCCTGAGAAACTAAACTGAAAGGGTAACAAAATCTTCCTTATATACAGCATAGGGTTTCACACAATCCTGGGAGTTAAATACCATCTTAAAGATGAGGAGAGAGGCTCATATGATAAGTAACTTGCCAAGTGTCATACAGCAAGCAAGCGTCTGAGAAAAAGATTTGAATTCAGGTCTTCATGATTGCTAATAGATCTACACTGCTAGCTAACTGGTTTAGTTAACTTCCTTGGGCCTGAGTTTTCCTTAACTGTAAAATGAGGGGCTGTCAGACTAACTCAGAGGGTTTTTACCTGAGATCATTAAATTTGTTTGATTTTTGCTAATTCCATTTCAGTATAAATGATTTCCTGTATAATTCTGTATTTTATGATTTAAAATATCAGAATGGGAAGACTTCCTTAAGTCTTCACAACAAATGGTGACTTCTCCCCCAAAAGATTAAGAACCCCCTGGCTTCATGGTCTCTTGGTTCCCTTCCAATCAACTGACCAATCAATCAGTCAACAAGTATTTATTACGTGTCTACTTTTTGCTAGTCACTGGGCAGTTTGGTGGTGCAGTGGGTAGAGCATCAGTGCAGGAGTCAGGAGGACCTGAGTTCAAATCTCACTTCAGACACTTGATACTCACTAGCTGTGCAACCTTGGGCAAGTCACTTAACCCCAATGACTTCATCCTGGGTCATCTCCAGTCATCCTGATGAATGTCTGGTCACTGGATTCAGATGGCTCTGGAGGAGAAGTGAGGCTGGTGACCTGCACAGCCCTCCCTCACTCAAAACAAAGTCAAGTGCAAGTCATGTCATCATTTCTCTGATTCCCTGGTCTTCTTTGGCAATGAAGGATGAATACACACACATTTCCTAAGCTTGGTGGATACAAGTATGAAGGATCAAACTATTCTTACTGGTAAGAAGTGTATGTTCCTGCATTTGAGTTCATAAATGTATGATTTAGAGATACTATAGACCTTACAGCTTATTCAATCATAGAAGCATAATTCAGGAGTTCAGAGGAATATCATAGACCCTCTAGGTCAAGCTCTTTATTTTATGAATGTGGAAACACTAGATGAGAAAGGTTAAGTGACCTGCCTAAAGTTAGAAAGGTAGTAATGTGGAAGAACAAGGATGCAAACTGATGTCCTGTGACTCCCCAGTCTATAATGCAACTTATATGAGATAATATTTTTTTAGGCTCAAAAATAAAGCTTTCTTGATGTCTTTTCCCTTTCAATTGTACTAACAGAAACCAAAAACCTCTGAGTCAGGTCACAAATATTTATCATTCAGAGATTTAGGAAGAAAAAAATCACTCTTAAAATCAAGGATTATACAGATATAAAATATATTGAATAGGAATGATCAGAACTGGGATGGCATTACAGATAAGGGGGAAGAGTATGGGAAGTAATATAGGGTCAGTCATGCAAAGAATCAAATTAGGAAGGAGATCAGGAAGTAAGGGTTCAGAATATGGAATATCAGATTTAGCAAGATCACTTTCAACTACAGTCAAATTCTTATTCCAGGGCAGAGACTGTATACTATATTGCCTGCTAGATGGAGACACAAAAGAGTTGATTTTAGCTCAAAGAATGTCAGATATCAGTAGATAGTACCTGTTCTTTTAGATTTATACAAGGGCGAAGATATTGTAATTATCTCAAAGTGAGTATAATAAATGACAACATTCCAAATTTGTGGAGAAGGACTACATGCAATTTCCCTAAAGTCTTGAGATCACTACAATGGATTTAAGTGCTGACAAGGAAATGAAAAGAGAGTAGAGGACGGGGTATTTAGAGGGGAGCAAGGTAGAGTGGTGAAAAGTACTCTCACTTAAGAGCACCTTTCTCACAAAAGAACCCTAAATCAATATATATGACTTCAAGAAGAATAATGCAACTCAAATCCTGGACACAAGTGACCATCAGTACAGGCTGAACATTTCATAAGAACTTCAAACATTTAAAGCATAATACATATGCATTTACTAATCAGAACTATACAGAAAAGTACAAACTGATTGGGGTTTACATTTTTATTATTGTTATTATAAGGGAAATTTGTTTAAACAAATGAACTAGTCTGAATTGAATAGGGGTTTGAAAATCAGCAGTGCTTTTTGCATGTTTTTCAGGAAAGAAATTTCTATTAACCTTCAGTTACAGTGGGATGTTGGACCATACTACAAATTCCATTGTATTCTATGTTCCAGACATACCCACAGACCTCTCCATCTGTCAAATATCATGCTCTTTGGTCTGGAACATATTTCTTGGTTTGGAGCATTATATTTGAACAGATGGAGCAGCCTGTATGTAGATAAAATTAACAATGCATTTCCATACATATTAGTTCATTCTAGTTTTCATAAGGCTTCTCCCTGCAGTATTTACAACTGGAAATGCATGGGAGAGGAAAATAATGTGCATACTTGTGGTATGTATCTATGAGTAAAGAAGAACTGAGCTAGAATTGTGATCAATGTTTCAGGTTTTGTAGAATAACCTTAAACACTGATTATCAGTTAAGTAGGCTCAAAATATCAAATACTGTGTAGATTAGAGGATACGTCCATCTCTAAAATCCTATGAGACTATGAACAACTACAATATCATTCTCAAAATGAACTGTTTATTATTATTTTCTGTAAAATAATGAAAGTATTTCAGATTTTGATGGGAAAGAAAGAGATGAGAAAAAAAGATTTTCTTTCTTTAATTCTATTTTTTTTATTTATATTGTTTTCAACACTCATTTCCACAAAATTTTGATTTCCAATTTTTCTTCCCATCTCATTCTTCCCTCATGCCATAACACCTTGCATTCTGATTACCACTTCCCTGAGTGTGCCCTCTCTTCTATCATACCTCACCTTTCCCTTATCCCCATTTTTTCTCTTTTCTTCTAGGGCAAAGTAAATTTCTATACCTCATTACCTGTATTTCTTATTTCCCAGGTATATGCAATAACATTTCTCAACATTCGTTTCTAATATTTTGGATTCTAAATTCTCTCCCTCCCTCCCTCCCTAGCCCTCCCAACTGAGAAGGCAGGCAATTCAATATAGGCTATATATGTGTCATTTTGCAAAAGACTTCTATAAATGTTTTGCTCTGTAAGACTAACTATATTTCCCTCCATCCTACCCTGCCCACCGTTTTTTCTGTTCTCTCATTTGAACTTGTCCCTTCCCCAAAGTGTTTAATTCTACTTACTCCTTTCTCTCATTTGCCCTCCTTTCTATCATCCCCCTCACCTGACTTGCCCCTTTCTCCCCTACTTTCCTGTAGGGTAAGAGAGATTTTCATACCAAATTGAGTGAGCATGTTATTCCCTCCTTAAGTCATATGTGACGGGATTAAGCTTTACGTTTCTCTTCTCTCCTTCTCCCTTTTCTCCTCCAGTGAAAAATATTTTTCTTATCTCTCTTGTGTGTGATAGTCTGCCCAATTCCATTTCTCCTTTTGTCTTCATAATATTTTTCTCCCTCACCCTTAATTTTATTCTGTTGTTTTATGGATATCATCTCTTCTGATTCAACTCAACCTGTGCTCTCTGTCTATATGTGTGTGTGTGTGTGTGTGTGTGTGTGTGTGTGTGAGTGTAATCCCTCCACCTACCCAAATACTGAGAAAAGTCTCAAGAGTTAGAAATATTACCTTTCTATGTAGTAATGTAAACAGTTCAGCTTTAGAAAGCCTTTTATGATTTCTTTTTCCTGTTTTTCTTTTCATACTTCTCTTGATTCTTGAGTTTGAAAGTCAAATTTTCTCTTCAATTCTGCTCTTTTCATCAAGAACGCTTGAAAGTCTTCTATATCATTAAATAACCATTTTTTCCCTTCAAATATTATACTCAGTTTTACTGGGGAGGTGATTCTTGATTTTAATCTCAGTTTCTTTTATGTCTAGAATATTCTATCCCAAGACATTTGATCCCTTAATATAGAAGCTGCCAGACCCTCTGTTTGTATTTGTATTTTGTATTTGTATTTGTATTTACATAGTACTCAAATTGTTTCTTTCTAGCTTCTTGCAATATTTTCTTCTTGAACTGGGAACTCTGAAATTTAGCTACAATATTCCTAGGAGTTTCTCTTTTCAGGTCTCTTTCAGGAGGTGATAGGTGGATTCTTTCAATATTTATTTTAGTCCATCTGGTTATAGAATATTAGGGCAGTTTTCCTTGATAATTTCATGAAAAATAACGTCAAGGCTCTTTTTCTAACCATAACTTTCAGGTTGTCCCATAATTTTAAAATTTTCTCTCCTGGATCTATTTTCCAGGTAAATTATTTTTTTTCCAATGAGATGCTTCACGTTATCTTCTCTTTTTTCAGTCCTTTGGTTTTGTTTCTTAATTTCTTCATTTATTGTATAGTCATTAGCTTCCCTGAACTCCACTCTCATTTTTATGCAATTATTTTGTTCAGTGACCTTTTGAACCTCCTTTTCTATTTAGCTGATTCTCCTTTTTAAAGTCTTCTTCTCCTCATTGGCTTTTTAGATCTCTTTTTCCAATTGAGTAACTCTATTTTTAAAGGTACTATTTTCCTCAGCATTTTTTGGTTCTCCTTTAGCAAGCTGCTGACTCACTTTTCAAGCTGACCTGAGCCCATTCCATATTCAATTTGGAAATACTGGAGGCAGAAGCCTTGACTTCTTCTGACAGTATGCATTGTTATTCCTCATCCAAAAGGACTGAAGTAGATATGTTCTCACCAAGAAAGTAACCTTCTTATGTTCTTATTTTTTTGCCCTTTCTTGGACATTTTCCCAGCCAGTTACTTGACTTCTGAATCCTGTGTCAAGAGGAAGGTCTTAGTGCTCCTCCTCCTGCCCTGACCATTCTCAGGGCTGAGGTTCAGATCAACTGCTCAATTCCCTCAGAGGCTTTAAGGTGAGTTTCTGGGACAATGGACTCAGGGTGCTTCTGTGGCCACTCTAGTTTCCTTCTCCCGCTGCTGCTGCTGCTGCTTCTGCCATCTCCTGGTGCCAATGCTGAGGGGACCCAGCTCCCCTCTCGCCCAGCTGGAAAAGCCCTCCCACATTGATCTTTGAAGCTTTCTTTGTCAATTTTGAGTTGAGGGATCTAGGAACTTCTTTACTGGGAATTCCGTTCCAGAGGCCTACTCAGATCTTGTTTCTCCCAGTGCCTAGCAGCCAGGGCTGGGTTCCATTCTGCTCAATTTCTTGTGGGATAGACCTTTTCTGTTGCCCTTTCAGGTTACCTTTTGCTCTTTCACTCTGTCATTATGTTGTTTCTCCTGCTCTAGAATTTGTTAAGCATCATTTTTTGCAGATACTTTGTAGGCCATGGGAGAAGTGTGAGAGTATATTCATCTTTCTACTCTGCCATCTTGGCTTTGTCAAAAAAATTTCAAAATAAGAAAAGGATACAAGAAAAAAGAAATACTTCTTCCTATATCAGCTGTAAAAATAATTGTGTGGGGTATGAAAAATCACTGTATCTAGAAAGAAGGAACTAAGTTTTAAGTCTGGATTTTGCTACTATGAACTTTTTAGTCATTAAATATCACAGAACTTGTTTGATCATCTGCTAAAAAGGAATAATAGTTACTTTTCTTGCTTCCCCATTTTTTGTCCAGATCAGAGTTAATATATGAGAAAGAGGTTTATTAAAACATAAGATATATATTCATAATACATATATATATATATATATATATATACACATAATATATTATTATCTTTATTGCCTCCCACTCTCCCTTACAGAAATAGCAAATAATCAGTCATATCATTAATATACATTGATTTATATCAATATATCTATGTAGAGATATAGAAATGTATTTTTCTAGTGGTAATTGCCAATCATAAATTAAGTAACCTTAGAAATTAGCTAGCCCTATCCCTTCATTTTTCAGAAGAAGAAATTAAAACTCAGAGTGATTAACTGGTGTAAGATCACACAGGTAGTAAAATTACCAATGGTAATACATGAATTCTGAAATCAAGCAGTCACTCAGTAAACATTTATTAATCACCTAGCATGTGGTAAAATGCCAGGGCATAAAAATCAAAAGACAGTCCCTCCTCTTTAGAAAATCAGAATTTAATGAGTGAAGAGGAAGGATTAGAACTCTGGTCCTGCAAATTCAGCTCTATTTACAGTCATGCCATTTTAGCAGATGATCAGCCAGACTAAACTGGAACAAAATCATACCTAGAGTGTGTCATCCATTTCAGGTCTTCTCTGAGCCATTCTCACAATCTCTACCATCAATGGGAGTGAAGCAATACTTGGAAGTAAGGTTTCCTGCAGGGACTCCAAAACACCAGCCTTTACAAATTGCGTTGGGAATTCCAAAATGAATTGACTTTTCAAACGTTTGTTTTGTTCCCAAAAGTTCTTTGATCTGAGGAGTGCCCTTCGCATCTTGCTAATGGAACACTTGAACCTTCCATTCCTCTTACTCTGTTTCCAAATTTCTAGTCACTTGTTCTCATCTGCCCCAAAGTGATATGCTTTATCCCATCTCTTTACTGCTCATAAAAATCCTCATGATAGTTGGTATTTACATAAAACTTTAATATTTATAATTTTTAACATATGTGGTTCCACTTGAGCTTCAAAACATCCTGATGATGTAGGTAATACAGACAGTGTTCTCCTCATATGGAGGCTGAAATTCAAAGGAATTAAGAGACTTTTCTTCATTCACACAGTTAAACCAATGTCAAGAGATTGAATTTTAATTCTAGATTTTCAAGCCTATAACTATGTATTATGTTGTGCCACATGTTCTAATAAGTGCTTTACCTCAAAAGATGTCTTTTTCGCTGACCTTCTTAAGACCAATGATTTTCACCCGACTTCCACCACACACATTACCATGACTATGCATTATATTTCACAAGTTCTTGGAATCATATCACATGCAATATACTGACTGAAATTTCATTCTCAATTTCAACTAAACCTCATATCCTGCAAATTTTACTCCTTTGAGATCACTAACCCCATTCTTTATCTTTAAAATCACTTGCCTAAAATCAAACCCATTTCTCCTCCATCCTCAAAAAATTATCCCTTAATCCATCTACCTGCACTGGTCATTATCTATAACTCCGCTCTCTTTTGGGGCTAATCACTTGAGAAAATTTTGCAAGAGGTAATACCATTTATTTTGCTATGACTCTTCACTTTCAGCAGTTCAGCTTCCCTTCTTATCATTCAACTGAAACTGCTTTTTTTCCCCAAAAAATTATTAATGATTTCTTAATTGCTAAAGCTCAAGGCCTTTTTTTTCCCATCCTTATCCATCTTGACTTCTCTAGTCTTTGACACTGTGGATCAACCTGTTTCTGATAGTATCTTCTCTCTAGGTATTGGTGACCATGTTCTCTCCTGTTTTTTCTCCAACTTGTCTAAATCATTCCTTCCCAGTCTGCTTTGTTCACTAAGGTTCCATGCTGTGCCCTATGCTTCTCTCCCTCTCTACTATTTCACTCAATGATTTTGTAACCTCACAGATCTTCAAGATCAATTTCTATGGAGATGACTCCTAGATATACTTGTTCTGTAATATCCTCTCTCTAGGCCTCCAGTATCATCCTTTAAACATCTCAGACTCTATATTCCATACACATCTTAAACTCAACATATCCAAAACTGAACTTTGAATTAGGTTTTTTCCTCAAATCCTACCATCGTCTTCATTTTTCTTTTACCGTTAAAAGTAGAACCATCATTTCAGTCACACAGCTTTGCAACCTAGATTTTATTCTCAAGGACTCATTCTCACCCCCTCTATATTCAGTGACCAAATCCTATAATTACTGTTTTTGTAACATCTTTCCTATCTACCCCTTCTTCTGACCACCACCATGTTATATATTCTTATCACCTCAGGACTCAGTTATTCCAGTATCACTGCTGGTTGGTCTCCTTCAAGTTTCCCCCATTCCAATCTATCCTCCACTTATGTGTCAAACTGATCTTACTGAATATATCATCCCCCTACCAATAAACTTCATTGGTTCCTTATTATGGCCAGAATCAAATATAAAATCCTCCATTGGGTTTTTAAACCCCTTTATAACCTGCCTCCTTCCCACCTCAGTCTTCTTACACCTTCCTCTCCTTCATGTTTATTGTGATATATAATTACACAGGCATTCTTGTTATTCCTCATACAAAATAGTCCATCTGCTGCTTCAAAGCATTTTTGCTGCCTGTGCTCCACTCTCAGAATACACTCCCTCCTCACCTCTGCCTCCTGTCTTCCCTTACATCCTTCAAATTGCAGCAAAAGCCTTAGCCTCCATAAGGAGCCTTTCCCAATCCTTAATCTTAGGTCCTTCCTTCTGAGATTACCCTAAATTTATCCTGTGTATATCTTTTTTTTATAAATAGTTGTTTCCATGTTGCATTCCCTATTAGACACTAAGATTCTTGAGAATAGGTGGTTCTTGGCTGACATTCATTCTTTTGTGATTTTTTTTCAGTTTATTAGTATTTTCCTTAGTGACATGGCAAGAAAATTTATTTGCATTCATTTTCACAAGATTTTGATTTCCAAATTTTTCTCCCTCCCTTATTCCCCTCTGCTGTTCTTATAATGGTAGGCAATTTCTTATGGTTTATACTTGTGCTATCATGGAAAAATATTTTTTTGTGTAAGTTACAGTTGTGAAAGGAACAGATTAAAAGAAAAAAAACCACAGAAAAGAATAACATAACTGAAAACATATGCTTTACTCCACATTCAGAGTCTCTCAGTTCTTCATTTGCATATGAATAGCATTTTCCTTTTTTAAGTTCTTTGTACTTATCATGGATCATTGGGGTTCTGAGAAGAGATGAGTCATTCATAGTTAATCATCACACAATGTTGCTGATATTGTATAAAATGTTTTTCTGGTTCTGCTCATTTCACTTTGCATCAGTTCCTATAAGTTTTTCCATATTTTTTTTCTCTGAAATTTGCTTGTTTAGACTTTCTTATTTCACAGTGATATTCTGTTACATTCATATATTCCTTGTTCAGTTTGATAGGACTCCTTTACCTATTTTTTTCCAAATAGTTTATGTAATATTGTAATTAATTTGTCTTTAAATGTTTGGAAGAATTCACTCATGAACTTGTCTAACCCTGGGAATTTTTTCCTAGGAAATTCATTAATGGTTGGTTCAATTTATTTTTCTCATTTAAAGTTATTTAGGCATTCTATGCCCTGATCTGTTAATCTAGTTAATTTAGGTGTTCATAGATATTCATCAAAGTCACTCAAAATATTGCATTTATTGACATATGATTTGGCAAAATATTTCCTAATGATTGTTTCAATTTCTTCTTCACTGGTGTGATTTCACTCTTCATTTTTGATACTGGATATTTGATTTTCTTCATTCTTTTTCTTTTTGAATCTTATTAACCAGTGACTTGTCTATCTTATTGCTCTCCCCCCACACATAAAACCTTTGACTAGATTTATTTATTAGATCAGTTTTTTTCTTTTAATCTTACTAAGCTCACCTTTGATTTTTCAGAATTTCCATTTTGTTTTTTACTAATTTGAGGATTTTTAGTTTGTTCCTTTGTAGTTTTTTTTTAAGTTGCATACCTGATCCATTGATTTCTTTTAATTATTTTAATGTAAGAATTTAAAGAATTAAATTTTCCCCTTAGTACTACTTTGTCTCCATCACATAAATTTTGGTATGTTGTCTCATTGTTGTCATTTTCTTCAGTGAAATTATTGCTTGTTTCCATGATTTATTCTCTGCCCATTTGTTCTTTAGGATTAGATTATATTGTTTCCAATTAATTTTAATCTATCTTTCCACTGCCCTTTGTTTAATGTAATTTTCATCACATATCTGCTTTTCTACATTTGATTTTGAACTCTTTCCTGCCTTATTATATGGACAAAATTTGCATAGATGTCATGCATTTCAGAGAAAAAAAGATTTTCCTTTATGTTCCCATTCAGTTTTCTTCAGAGGTCTGTCATATCTAACTTTTATGACATTCTACTTAACTCTTAGTATCTTTCTTATTTGTTTTTGATTGAATTTATTGAGTTCTGAAAGGGGACAGTTGAGGTTCCCCCCAATTTAGTTTTCCTATGTATTTCTGTAACTCAACTTCTCCTTTAAGAATTAAGGATGTACCACTAGTTCATAAATGTTTAGTATTAATATTTCTTCATTGTCTAAGGCAACTTTAATCCATATATAATTTTCTTATTCTTTTAGTTAAGTCGATTTTTTCTTCTACTTTTTCTGATATCACAATTGCTAACCCTGCTTTTTTACTTCAGCTGAAGCATAATAAATTCTATTTGAGGTCCTTAACTTTATTTTTGTCTCTCTAATTCAAAGGTGCTTGTTGTAAACAACATAATGTAAGATTCTGGTTTTTGATTCACTCTGTTTTCTGCTTCAGTTTTATGGGACAGCTTATCCCATTCATATTCATAGTTATGATTACTTCCTGTGTATTTTCCTCCATCTTACTTTTCCTCCTGTTCATTCACTCTCTCCTTTTACCCTTTCCCACCCCAGCACTAGTTTGCTTTGGTCTACCATCTTCCCTGATTTGCCTTCAGTTATGTCTATTTCCATCCTTCCTCCTTATTTGATCTCCTCCCCTCCTATATCCCTGTTGGATATGAGAAATTTCTATATTCCTTCTTTGAACCAAAACTGATCAAAGATTCAAGTGATGATCATTACCCACCTTGTCATCTTCTCCTCCACTATAATAGGTCTTTTGCCCCTCTTCATGTGAAATAATTTGCCTCATTTTTTCTCTCCATTCTCCACCCACTGTACTACTCTTTTTCATTCCTTAATTTTAATGTCATTCCATTAAATTCACCTTATAGCTATACCCTCTCTCTATGTATATTCCTTCTAGTTGTACTATTAGTAATAAAATTCTTAAGAATTATAAATATGGGGAGGGCAGAACCAAGATAGTGAAGTAGAAAGACAACCTGCTCTAGTTCTTGTGACTCAAAACAAATTCTAGAGCAGTAAAAGCCACAAAATGATGGAGTGAGAGATTTCCAGCCTGGAAGGCTTACAGGAAAGGTCTATTGCACCAGAATCATAGCAGAGTTCAGCCCAGGCTTGACTACACAGCACAGACTGGACTGGAGCAGGCTTCAGGGCATGAAGTCACTGGTAGCAACTGTGGTTCCCAGACTTCTCACCTCACAAACACCAAAGATAGCTTCAAAGTCAGTGAGAAAGCTCTTTCACCTGGGTGAGAGACAAGCATGGTTGGGCCCCAGGGCAGCAGCAGTCACTGTGGTGGCAGGAGTGTCTAGTTTTGCAGACCTCTACCTAAAGATCTTGGGGAAATCAAATGGCCAATTGGAGTCTCAGTTCTGAATGGCAGGGAGAGCACTGGCATGATGCAGCTGGTGGAGACTCTGGAGAGGGAATCCTACTCAGAGGTCCTGCGTAGAAAAAAGGGGTTGTGGCTGCTCACAGACCAGAGCACAGGCCAGGAGAAGAGTTTATTCTCCCTTGATTGTTCCAACTTCGAGGAACTGAGAATTTATAGGTCACTAGAGTATACCTTCCTCTTAGCAAATGACTCAAAAGTCAAATAACTAAATGGGAAAATGCCCATGAAAGGGAAAAAATAACACTAAAGAAGGTTACTTTCTTGGTGAAAAAGTAGTTTCTTCCATTTGTTCCAATGAAGAAGAACAAAGTATTCCAACAGAGAAAGACATAAAAATAAAGGCTTCTACATCCACAATCTCCAAAAAAATATGCAATTGTCTCAGGCCATGGAAGAGCTCAAAATGGATTTTGAAAATCAAGTAAGAGAGGTGGAGGAAAAATTGGGAAGTGAAATGAAAGTGATACAAGAAATTCATGAAAATCGAGTCAACAGCTTACTAAAATAGCTGAAGAAAATAATACCATTAACAACATGATAACCTAAATGGCAAAAGAGGCCCAAAAAGCCAATGGGGAGAAGAAGGCTTTAAAAAGCAGAATTAGCCAAATAGAAAAAAGAGGTTCAAAAGCTCACTGAAAGAAAATAGTTCTTTAAAAATGAGAAAGAAGAAGGGTGGAGGTAAGATGCGGAGTAGAAGGACAGGCCTGTAGAAGCTCTCCCCATTAGCCCATAAAATACCTGTACAAAATGACTCTAAACTAATTCTAGTGCAACAGAATCCACAAAACCAGAGAGTGAAAGAGATTTATAGCCCAAGAGAGCCAGGAAGGCCCACAGGACAGCTCTATCCAACTGGCTAGGAGCAGAGCTCAGCTTAGCCTTGGACTCATGGCCCAGGAGTAACAGAAAGGGAACAAGCTTCAGCAGTTGCAATTCTCAGATTCCTCAACCCACAAATATCAAAGATAGTTTCAAAGGTCAGTGAGAAAGTTCTTTCACCTGAGTGAGAAGGGAAGGTGGTTTGGACTCACCAGTAAGAGCCACTGGAATGGCAATGTCCAATTTTAGAGCCCTCAGTTTAAAGACCCTTGGGGAACTGCATGCCTAATCTGGGTCTCAGTCCTGAGTGGCAGTCCTGGGGTGAGGAGGATCACTGACTGGTGGAGCTGGTGGAGGTTGGACAGGGAATCCTACTAATACATCTTGGGCAGAAGTGTGTTTGCAGTTGCTCCCAGACCAGAGCACAGGCCAAGACAGGAGGAACTTCCTCTCCCTTGATTGTGCCACCTTGGAGGAACTGGGAGCCTACAGGTACATCGTGTATACCCTAGTCTTGACAAAGGACTCAAGAGCCAAGTAACTGGCTTGGAAAATCCCCAAAACAAAAGAGAAACAAATGAGAATATAGAAGTCTACTTTCTTGGTGAACAGGATTTTTTTTCCATCATTTCAGATGAGGAAGAACAATGCACACTCATTGCAAGAAGACCTAAAATTCAAAGATTCTGCATCCAAAACCTCCAGAAAATATTATGCAGTGGTCTCAACCCACAGGAGGGAGTTGAGAAAGCCTCACAAAGGATTTTGAAAATCAAGTAAGAGAGGTGGAGGAAAAATGGAGAAGAAAAATGAGAGTGATACAAAGAAATCATGAAAAGCAAGTCAACAGGGGAGGGGAGTGGCAGAACCAAGATGATGGAGGGAGAGCAGCTACTTAACTTAGCTCTTAGAAAAACTTTTTCATATACCTCTAAAAAAGGATCTGACCATATTTTGGAGGGGTATACAAAAAGAGACAGACTGGCAGATTTATAGCCCATGACAGACTGGAAGATCAAAGGGAAGGTTCTGTTCTACAGGGGTAGAGGAGCACAAAGCACAGTGCAGTGTGTATCCAACATGGCAGAGTAAAGCATGAAGCCCAGGGGTGATCTGAGGGAGCCAGAAAGAAAACATTCAAATATCAAGGAGCTGTCATCAAGATCACACAGGACCTAGCAGCTTCTGTATTAAAAGATCAAAGTAATTGGAATATGATATTCTGTAAGGTAAAGGAGTTAGGATTATAACCAAGGTTCAATTATCAGGGAAGTTGAGGAAAATATTTAAGGTAAGCAGATGGACATTCCATTAAATAAGGGATTTCCAGACCTTCTGGATAAAAATGCCAGAACTCAACAGAAAATTTCATCTTCAAATGCAGGTCTCAAATGGGCATAAAAATGGAAAAGAAAGAGGGAAAAGAAAAACTTCTTCCTCAATATGAGCAAACTGCTTACCTCCCTATAAGGGAAGATGATACTTGTTAATCTTGAGAAGTGTATTTATTACAAAATATAAAAGAGTTATACATAGATGGGGGAGCAGGTAAAAAGTAAAAGACGTGATGATAAAAATGTAATTTAACGGTGCAAAGGAATTTTAACAGGAGAAGTGAAAAGAAAGAAGAAGAAAATGGTAAATTGCATCACAGGAAGAGGCACAAAATTATAATTACAATAGAGGGAAAGAGAGAAGGGAGATGACCATTGTTCGAGAGGTACTCTCATCTGATTTGGTTCAAGGAAGGAAAATCAAGCTTAAGGAAGTATGTAAATATATCTAACTCTATAGGCAGGGGTAGTGAAAGGAGGAAAGAAAGGGAAGGGGAAGCTAAAAGGGAAGGAAGAAGTAGAAAGGGAAAAGGGGAGTAAAAGGGAGGGCTCTGAAAGAAGAGACAGAAGAATGCAGGTGGTGGTGATAAAAATCAAAACTCTGTAGTGGAGGGGAAGAGAGTCAGGAGAGCTAAAAGCACAAAAGATGGGAAAGAGGATGGAGGGAAAGACACAGATAGTAATTTTAAGTGGATGTGAATGGGATGAACTCTCCCATAAAAAGGAGATGGATAAAAGAATGGATTCAAAACCATAACCCAAAGATATGTTGTTTACAAGAAAAAAAAAATTGGAAAGGAGCGATACACACAGGGTAAAGGTGAAAGGTTGGAGCAAAATATATTGATCTTCATCTCATGTAGAAATAAGCAGAAGGAGTAATCCTAATCTCAGACAACGAAAAAGTGCAAACAGATCTAATCAAAAGACATAAGGAAGGAAACTACATCCTGCTAAAAGGCACCATAGACAACAAAGCAATATCATAACTAAACCTATATGCTCCAAGTGTTATAGCATCCAGATTCTTAGAGGGGAAGTTAAGGGAGTAACAGGAAGAAAAAGACAGCAAAATTGTAGTAGTTAGGCATTCCAACCTCCCTCTCTCTGAACTTGATAAAAGTAACATTAAAATAAACAACAAATTAAGGAAGTGAATAGAACTCTGGATAAGGTATATATGACAGATCTCTGGAGAAAATTGAATGGAAATAAAAAGAAACACATCTTTTTTTCTCAGCAGTACATGGCATATATACAAAAATTGACCATGTACTAGGGCAGAAAAAACCTCAACATACAGTGCAGAAAGAGAGGGATAATAAATGCATTCTTCTCAGATCATAATGCAATAAAATTTATATGTGACAAAAGACCATGGAAAGATAGACAAACAGTTAATTGGAAACTAAATAATCTAATGGTAAAAAAAGAGTGGGTTAAACAAGAAATCGTAGAAACAATCAACCACTTTATTCAAGAAAATGACAATAATGAAACAACCTATCAAATCTTACAGGAGATTGTAAAAACAGTTGTTGAGGGAAATTTTACATTTTTGAATGCCTACATGAATAAAATAGAGAAAGAGGAAATCAATGAATTGGACATCCTGCCTAAAAAGCTAGAAAAAGAAAAAACTGAAAATTCTCAAGTGACTACTAAATTCGAAGTACTGAAAACCAAAGGAGAGATTAATAAAACTGAATTTAAGAAAACTATTGAACTAATAAATAAAACTAAGAGTTGGTTTTATAAATAAACCAATAAAATTGATAATCCTTTGGTCAATTTGATTAAAAATATAAAGAAGAAAATTAAATTACCAATATTAAAAATAAAAAGGTGAGTTCATCTTCAATGAGGAGGAACTTAAAAGAATAATTAGAACTTACTTTGTCCAACTGCCTGCCCATAAATTCGATCATCAAATTAGATGAATGAATATTTAAAAAAAATATAAATTGCTCAGATTGACAGAAGAGGAAGTTGAATACTTAAATAGCTTCATCTCAGAAAAAATAAATTAAACAAGCCATCAATGAACTCCCGAGGAAAAAAACTCCAGGGCTAGATGGATTTACAAGTGAATCCTATCACACATTTAAAGAACAGTTAATTTCAATATTACATACACAATTTGGAAAAAAATTTTGGAAGAAGGTATACTCCCAAATTCTTTCGATGATACAAACATGATTTTGCTACTTAAACCAGGAAGAGCCAAAGCAGAAAAAAATTATAGATCAATTTCTCTAATCAATACAGATGCAAAATTTTTAAATTAAATTTTTACCAAAAAGAATACACAACTTATCAAGAGAATAATACATTTTGATCAGGTAGGATTTATACCAGGAATGCAGGATAGTTCAATATTAGGAAAACTATTAGCATTGTTCATCATATCAACAACAAAACTCACAGAAACACATGATTATCTCAATCGACGCAGATAAAGTTTTTGAGAAAAGATAACACCCATTCCTATTGAAAACACTGGACAACATAAGAATAAATGGAGCTTTCCATAAAATAATAGGCAGTACCTACCTAATACCTTCAGCAGGCATTATATGCCATGGACATAAGCTAGATGCATTGCCAATAAGATCAGGGGTGAAACAAGGATGTCCATTATCATTACTATTATTCAATAAGGTACTAGAAATGTTAGCCATAGCAATAAAAGAAGAAAAAGAAATTGAAGGAGTTATAGTAGGCAAAGATGAAACTAAGTTATATTCTTTTTTAAAATAAATTTATTTATTTATCTTTTTACATTCATTTTCACAAAATTTTGGATTCCAAATTTTCTCCCCATTTGTCCTCTCCCCCAACCCCCATACACTGAGCATTTTAATTTCCCCTTTCATCAATCTGCCTTCTCTTCTATCATCCCTCCCTTCCCTTCTCCCCATCTTCTGTTTTGTCCTGTAGGGCCAGATGACCTTATATTCCCCATTACCTGTATTGCTTATTTCCTAGTAGCAAGAACAATATTCAAAAGTTGTTCCTAAAACTTTGAATTCCAACTTCTCCCCATCCCTCCCTCCCTACCCATTAACTTTGGGAAGGCAGGCAATTCAATATAGGCCATATCTGTGTAGTTCCGCAAATGACTTCCATAATAGTCATTTTGTGTAAGACAAACTATATTTCCCTCCATCCTATCCTGCCCCCAAGTGCTTTTATTCTCTCTTTTCCTCCTATCCCTCCCCAAGAGTGTTGACTTCAAATTGTTCCCTCCTCCCACTGCCCTCCCCTCCATCATCCTCTTGCCCTGTTTATCCCTTTCTCCCCCACTTTCCTGTATTGTACGATAGGTTTTCATACCAAAATGAGTGTGCATTTTATTCCTTCCTTTGGTCGAATGTGATGAGAGTAAACTTCATGTTTTTCTCTCAGCCCTCCTCTTCTTCCCTCCACTGAAAAGTCACCTGCCTGCCTCTTCTATGAGAGATAATATGCCCCATTCCATTTCTCCCTCTCTCCTCCCAATGCATTTCTCATGTCACCACTTCATTTTTTAAAGATATGATCACATCCTATTCAATTCACTCTGTGTTCTCTGTCTCTGTGTGTGCATGCATGTGTGTATGTGTGTGTGTGCATGTGTGTGTGTGTATGTGTGTGTATGTGTGTGTGTGTGTGTGTATTTATAATCCCACCAACTTCCCAGATACTGAAAAGTTTCAAGAGTTACAAATATTGTCTTTCTATGTAGGAATGTAAACAGTTCAACTTTGGTATGTCTCTTACGACTTCTCTTTCCTGTTTACTTTTTCATGCTCCTCTTCATTCTTGTGTTTGAAAGTCAAATTTTGTTTTCAACTCTGGTCTTTTCATCAAGAGTGCTTGAAAGTCCTCTATTTCATTGAAAGATTATATTTTACCCTGAAGTATTATACTCAGTTTTGCTGTGTAGGTAATTCTTGGTTTCAGTCCTAGTTCCTTTGATTTCTGGAATATCATATTCCATGCCCTTTGATCCCTTAATGTAGAAGCTGCTAGATCTTGTGTTATCCTGATTGTATTTCCACAATACTGGAATTGTTTCTTTCTAGCTGCTTGCAAGATTTTCTCCTTGGCCTGAGAATTCTGAAATTTGGCCACAATGTTCCTAGGAATTTCTCTTTTTGGATCTCTTTCAGGTGGTATTCAGTTTATTCTTTGAATACTTATTTTGCTTACTAGTTTTAGAATATCAGGGCAGTTTTCCTTGATAATTTCATGAAAGATGATGTCTAGGCTCTTTTTTTGATCATGGCTTTCACGTGGTCCTATAATTTTTAAATAATCTCTCCTGGATCTATTTTCCAGCTCAGTTGTTTTTCCAATGAGACATTTCACACTATCTTCCATTTTTTCATTCTTTTGATTTTGTTTTGTGATGTCTTGGTTTCTCATAAAGTCATTAGCCTCCATCTGTTCCATTCTAATTTTGAGAGAACTATTTTCTTCAGTGAACTTTTGAATCTCTTTTTCCGTTTGGCTAATTCTGCTTTGTAAAGCATTCTTCCCCTCATTGGCTTTTTGAACCTCTTTTCCCAATTTAGTTAGCTTATTTTTCAAGGTGTCATTTTCTTCAGCATTTTTTGGGTCTCCTTTAGCAAGGTGTTCACCTGTTTTTCATACTTTTCTTGCATCTCTCTCATTTCTCTTCCCAGTTTTTCCTCCATCTGTCTAATTTGATTTCCAAAATCCTTTTTGAACTCTACCATTGCCTGAGCCCTTGGATATCTATTTTGGATGTTTGGGGTACAGAGGCCTTCACTTCTATGTCTTTCCCTGATGTTAAACATTGTTCTTCCTCATCTGAAAGGAAAGAAGGAAGTATCTGTTCACCAAGAAAGTAACCTTTTATGGTCTTATTTTTTCCCCCTTTTCTGGGCATTTTCCTAGCCAATTACTTGACTTCTGAGATTCCTCTCCAAACTCGCCTCACCTCCAGATTTGCCCAGCTAGTGCTTGGGGTCTGAGATTCAAATGCTGCTGCTTCTCAGTCTCAGGGCTTTCAGTGGGGGGCAGGGCTGCTATTCATTGTCAGATAAAATTCATGTGCTCAGGTGGGGGGCAGGGCTGCTATTCAATGTGCGATTAAGTTCAGGTGCTCAGGTGAGGGCAGGGCCACCACACAGGGCTCAGTTCTCTCAGGGGGCTTATGTGGAGACCATCAACAATGGATGCAAGGTCCTGCCTGCTTTGGGATCTCCTGGCTTCTGCTGCCTCTTCCACTGCCTTCCAAGTTGACCTGAGTTATTGGGACACCCTGCTCCCCTCTCGGCGAGACCAGAAGTCTCTCTTACTGACCTGTAGCACCTGTGGGTTGAGGGACCTTCACGGTTGCTGGAGATTCCATCCCTGAAACCTGCTCGGATCTGGTCCTCTTGGTGCTGTGCGGCCAAGGCAAGGCTGCACTCTTTTCTGCGTCCAGTGTGTGATGGACCTCTGGTGTCAGTTTTTCAGGGCTCTCTGGAACAGAACTCTACTCCACTCCATTGTTGTGTAGCTTCCACTGCTCCAGAATTTGTTGGGAGTTTCTCTTTACAGGTAATTTATGGGCTGTGGCTTCGAAGCTAGCATATGTGAATCTTTCTACTCCACCATCTTGGTTCCTCCCCCCTAAGTTCTCACTCTCTGAAGATGATATGATGATCTACTTCGAGAATCCCAGGGATTGAAGGAAAAAGCTACTTGAAATAATAATCAGGTTTTGCGAAGCTGCAGGTTGTTAAATAAACAAACACAACTCTTCTGCATTCCTATATATTACTCACAAAACCCAATAGCAAGAGATAGAAAGAGAAATCCTATTAAAAGCTATGGTAGACCCTATAAAACATGTGAGTGTCTGTCTGCCAAACAAATCCAGGGATTATATGAACAATCTTACAAAACACTTTTCACACAAATAAAGTCAGATCTAAGTAAGTGGAAAACATCAGTGGCTCATTAGTTTGAGAAGCCAATATAATAAAAATGACAATTCTACCTATACTGATTTATTTATTCAGTGTCATACCAATCAAAATGTAAGATTATTAATTTATAAAGCCACAAAAAATAATATTAAAATTCATCTGGGAGGGGAAAATGTTCAGAATATCAAGGGACTTAATGAAAAGAAATTCTAGGGAAGATGGCCTACCTCTACTAGATTTCAACTGGTAATATAAAGCAGCAACTGTATAAACCACTTGGTACTGACTAAGAAAAAAAACGATAGCCCAGTAGAATAGGTTAAGTATGCAAGACAGAGTAGACAATGTATATAGCAATCCACTGTTTGATACATCCAAGGGCCCCAGCTTTTGGGATAAGAACTCACTGTTGGACAAAAATTGTTGAAAAAATTGGATAACAATGTGGCAGAAACTAGGCATAGGCCAATGTCTGATACTGTACAAAAGAATAAATTCCAAATGGGTACATTATCTAGGTATAAATACTATAAAATACTATAAAATAAATACTATAAAAAATTAGTGGATCAAAGAATACTATATTTATCAGATTTATGGAGAAGAGAAGAATTTTGACTAAAGAAGACATGGAATGCATTATGAAGTGAAAAGTTGATAATTTTGATTCCATTAAAGTGAAAAGTTTTGGACAAGCAAACTCAATGCAACCAAGATTAGGAGGTAAGGAGAAAACTGTGCAATACTTTGTTGCAACTAGAGTCTGTGATAAAGGCCTCATCTCTAAAATATATTGAGAAATGAGTCAAATGTACAAGAATACAAGTCATTTCCTAATTGATAAATGATCAAACAATATGAACATGCAGTTTTCAGAAGAAGAAATTAAAACTGTCTATAGTCATATAAAAAAATGCCCTAAATCACTATTGATTAGAGAGATGCAAATCAGAACAACTCTGAGATACCACATTAAACCTAACAGATTGGCTAACATGACAAAACTGGAAGATGATCAATATTGGTGAAGATGTGGGAGAGTTGTAAAACTAATTCATTTTTGGTGGACCTGAGCTGATACAACCATTTTGGAGAGCAATTTGAAACTCTGCCCAAAGAGCTTCAAAAATGCGCATACCCTTTGACCCAGCAATACTGCTTCTAGCACTGTATCACCAAGACATTATAAAAATGGGAAAGGGTCCCACATGTACAAAAATATTTATAGTAACTGTCTTTGTGGTGGCCAAAAACTGGAAGTCAAGGGGATGCCCGTCAATTGGCAAATGGCTGAACAGATTGTGGTATATGAATCTAATGGAATACTATTGTGGTATAAGAAATGATGAACAGGAAGGTTTCAGAGAGGCCTGGAAATACATATATGAACTGGTGCTGAGTGAAAGGAGCAGAACCAGGAGAACTTTGTACACAGCAACAACCAGAGTGTGTGAGGAATTTTTCTAGCAGAGTTAGTACTTCATGGCAAAGCAAAGACTTAAATAATTCCCACTGGTCTCCTAAGGTAAAATTCCTTCCACATCCAGGGAAAGAACCATGGAATCCAATTGGAGAGTGAAAAAGATCATTTTCATTGAATTATGTCTTGGTTTATTTTGTGATTTTCTCCATTTACTTCAATTCTTATATGCAACATGACCAAGGCAAAAATGTATTTAATAGGAATGTATGTGTAGAACCTATAGAAAACTGTATGCTATCTCTGGGCAGGAATGGGGAGGTAGGGAGAAGGGGGAGAGGGAGGAGAAATTTTAAGGTACATGGAAGCATTTATAGAACAATGAAAACAAATTTACAAAGGGGAAAAAAGTGATTCAACAGACTGCTAAAGGACACCCAAAAAATGTTGAAGAAAATAATACCTTAAAAATAGAATAAAACAATAACACAAATGGCAAAAGAGGTCCAAAAACGAAATGAGGAGAATGTTTTAAAAAGCATTAAAAAGAATGCTTTACAAAGTAGAATTAACCCAATGGAAAAGGAGACTCAAAGGTCCCTGAAGAAAATAATTCTTTAAAAATTGGAATGAAGCAACTAGAAACTAATGACTTTATGAGTAAAAAAGAAAATAAAAAACAAAACCAAAAGAATGAAAAAATTGAAGACAATGTGAAATATGTCAATGGAAGAACAACAGACCTGGAAAATAAATCCAGAAGAGGCAATTTTAAAATTATGGAACTACCTGAAAGCCATGATCACAAAAGAGAGTCTAGACATCATCTTTCATGAAATTATCAAAGATAACTGCCTTGACACTCTAGAACCAGAGGTTAAAATAAATATTGAAGAATCCACCAATCACTTCCTGAAAGAGCTCTGAAAAAAAGAACTCCTAAGAATATTATAGCCAAATTTCAAAGTTCCCAGGTCAAGGAGAAAATGTAGCAAGCAACTAGAAGGAAACAATTTGAGTATTATGGAAATACAATCAGTATAACACGAAATCTAGAAGCTTCAACATTAAAGGATTGAAGGGCTTGGAATAAGATATTCCAGGATTTAAAGGAACTAGTATTTTAAAATCCAGAATCATCTACGAAGCAAAACTGAGTGTAATAATTCAAGGGAAAATGGTCATTCGATAAAATAGAGTACTTTCAACTATTCTTGATGAAAAGACCAGAGATGAATATAAAATCTGACTTTCAAACACTTTCAGGAGAAGCATGAAGAAACAAAGAGGAAAGATAAATCATAAGGGAAGTACTAAAGTTGAACTGTTTATGTTCCTACATGGAAAGATAATATCTGTATCTCTTGAAACTTTTCTCAGTGTTCAGGTATTTGGAGGGATTATACACACATGCACATACAGATACACACACGCATACATATGTATGTATATATATATATATATCTGTATATGTAAATACATAGATACATAGATGGATGGATAGATAGATAGATAGATAGATAGATAGATAGATAGATAGATAGATAGATAGATAGGTGTATAGATAGGTAGGTAGCTAGTAGGTAGCTAGGTAGGTAGATAGATAGAGGGCACAGGGTGAGTTGAATATGAAGTAATGATATCTACACAAATAAAAGTAAGGAATGAGAGAGGAATATATTGAAAAGAGAAAGGGATAAATGAAATACAGCAAATTATCTCTCATGAAAGAGACAACAAAAAGTTTTATCAAGGGAGGGGAAAAGGAGAGAAGTGAGGGAAAAAGAGATGCTCACTCTCATCAAAGTGAACCTCCTACGGATATTGTAGCTAAATTACAGAGTGCCCAGGTCAAGGAGAAAATATTAAAAGCAGGTAGAAAGAAGCAATTCAAATATAGTGGAAATAAAATCGAGATAACACAAGATCTAGCCGCTTCTGCATTAAGGGATCAAAGGGTTTGGAATATGATACTCCAGAACTCAAAGGAACTAGGATAAAAACCAAGAATCACCTACCAAGCAAAACTGAGTATAATACTTCAGGGGGGAAATAAACCCCTTTATTTGTTTTCCCAAGTTTTATTCTTATATAATTTTTAGCTTCTTTTTGAATTCTTCCATGAGTTCTTTCTGGGCTTTTCTGAGTTTGTGCCTTAATCTTCCCTGTCACTATAATAATTTCAATCATCAGATTCTTTATTTGTTGTTTTTTGCTCATCATGTTTTTGTTTGTTTGTTTTCTTGGTTTTTCCATTTCTTTACATTTGATTTCTGCTCCCTGGATAAAAGGAGATCTATCTCAGGCTTCTTGTGGCAGTGGCTTGAGGTAATGGTTGTTTTCCTTGTGCTGTGCTGATGTTTCCCTGAGGCCTATAGAGGATCTTTTATGTCTGGTATTGTGTTGAGGTGTTGTGTGTTTGTGGGGAGGTCACTGGTGCTACTGTAGTCAATAGTGGTCCACCAGCTTACCTGGTGATGAACTGGCCTCTTGGTGGTGTTGTCTGGCATATGTTGAGACTTAGTATGGTGTTTCTGCATTTTCCCGGGCCAATACTGAAGCATATGGAAGCCTGGCAGCTGAAGGGTGCCTGTTTGCCCAGGGCTAAACTGAAGCATGTGATGGTTCTCACAGCTGGAGTCTGCTGGCTATAATAAGGCATGTGGGGTGTTCTAGTTTTGGTGTTTGTGTGCTTCACTATACTGGGGCTCAGGATGTCCTCTTGCTTTGCTGAAGTGGGGCTTATTGCTGGCTAGCTGGAATGTTTCCTACCTTGGTATGTGCTCCACTTCTACCTGAGTTAAATGAAACTTTCTTGCTGATCATTTTAGTCTCCCAGGCTAAAAGACCACTCCACTCTGTCTTTCTACTGCCTCCACTATTCCAGAATTTGTTTGGTTGTTTGGAGATGAGTATGGGAGAGCTGCAATGATTTACTGGTTACTCTGCCATCTTGGCTCCTGGAAGTAGAAATCCCCGTCATTATTTTAAGCAGCTTTGTATATTGAAATTTCAGGTAATGTAACTCATTAACAGTTTTAAATGATTATATCTAAATTCTACCTAGTTTTGAGTTGTGTGTCTCTTTTCCAAATAGAAACCTAACAAGTTGAAAGTGTTTGTTTTTATGTTTTAATTCTTCTTAACTTTCTAGAAAGCATATGTTCATTGACTACATTAGGTTAAGGAAAGGGGGCTTTATGTGGATGGATGGTCTATCTTCTTACTATGTTAACATATAAAAGCCATTTCAGTTTTACAAATCAATTGCAAAAGTAACCAATGATCTACAATTTCAATCTAATTAGCTTTTTCAATCCTCCTTCTCTGCATCATTCAACACTGGTGATGACTTCCCCTCACGTATATGTTCTCCTTTCTGAGTCCATTTCACCTCAAAATCTATTATCCATGAACTAAGATTCCTGACCTTCTTGGTGCTTAAAACTACATAAATCTTGGAGTCATGAGGTTTCTTGAACTTGACTCTAATTAACTGTTCTGCTTTGGGGAAGTGGGAAGATAAAATCTTGAAGAGGCACAAGACCTTTAATGTCTAAAAGGTGTATTGCCTCATGATAGGGTCTAATGATCAATGTGTTTGTAGAGTTCACAAAAATACAAAGCCCCAAGGCCAAAGGAAAAACTCCTTTGGATCACTTTCCAAAAGAAGACTAACGTTTGAGGAGCTGATTTGGACAAGCAAAGCCTAAGGCCTGGGGCCAGATGTTTCCCACCCTCCTTAAACCTCAGTAAGAGATAAGAAAGCTGTGGTGCTTGCTCTTTAGTTAGTTTCTCTAGTGAAGTCATACTGATAACTAGTGAAAATGTTGTTTAAGAAATTTGTGCCTTGGTAAATACTTTGCTGTTTCAAAGCAAGAGGTAGAAATATAGGCATGGGTCAAAGAAATTAGTATAATTTGAAAAAGTTTTCTTGATTATTTTCTTAAAAGATGTAGTATGAGGAGAGAAGAGAAATATGTATGTGGGCCAATATGTGGGCTAACAGTCGTTCTACTCTCTAGAAGGTTCGCAATAGACAAGAGTTGTCACCAACTCTTAGAACACAACATTGAATGGGAAGAAAAGTTAGCTTCAATTAATAATTATCTAGAAAAAAATGAATTTGTATGGTCGTAGTCCACAAAACTACGAACCACTAGAAATTAGCACCCATATAGTATTTTCTATCATATGCAGAAATTAAGAGTGTAATTGTGTTTAAAATTCTTATGTTCCTTTATATACAAACTTTATTTTAGAAGATTTAGAAAAGAATAAAGACAAAGTGTCTTTAAGAAGAAATTTGGAGGGAGATAAAATATTCAAATTAATTAATAGTTAATCTTAAATGAAAATAACATATCTCACAATAGCAAAGAAATTGCAGAGGTACAAAACAATATTTGTTCAGGCAACCATGGAACTTTCCCCTAGAATGGACAGTAAAGTCACACGGAGTGAAACTATAATTTTTAAGCATAATCAAACTATGAAGTCAGTCTGTCATTCAACAAGTAAGTGTTTATCAAGCACAATCTATGTGCGAGGCACTGGAGATACAACGACAAAATTAAAAGCAATAATAAGCCCTCAAGGAGCTTAGATTTTATTGCTGGTATCATAGTATCATAAATGTAGAGCTGGAATGGACCACAGAGCTATCAAGTCTAATCCCCTCATTTCAAAGAAGAATTAATAGATGCCCTAAAAAGTGAAGTGATTTGGCCTGGGTCACACAGGTAGTAAGTGGCAGAGCAGAGACTTGGTGACAAATCCCCTGATTCTATTTGCCTTCACACTGTGCCATGGAGTTTTCTGTCCTTGCACATAGAAAAGTATAAATAAGATGTTCAAAGCCAAAAAAATCAAAGAAAATAAAAAAAGAAAAAGGAGAAAGTTGCTAAATACCCACAATCTGCAAAAAGCACTATTATCTTTTTAGATGATCCTTTATTTTGGGCACAACCTGAATGAATGCAATAATTTTCAAAAGCAACTTGGAACTCTACACATAAAGAAACTAAATAATTCATGCTTTTTAACGTATCTATACTATTGCTAGACTTACATCTAAGAGTGTGCTGAAGCCAGCTTCAGCTGCCTCCTTACATTTTCAGTATGAGCAATTTACATCTTGGAAATGAACAGCTACTGCAAATCAGGGCTTGATGTATTGCTTTGTTGATTGTCTAGACTTAAAATGATGAAGGAAGTATCAATAATGCAAATTAAATTTTAACATGTTTTATGCCCACATTTTTCTCAGATAGCTAATAGCTGATTATTAAACTGATACCCCAAAGAGATTAAGGAGTAAAAGATCATATACATACATACATAGATATTCACACACATAAATATGTATATATATGTACTTTAACACACATTCATACGCATGTACATAGTGCACATAACACAATAATACAAATTCATATGCACAAATATACGTATGAATTAATGTACACATATAAATACACACGTATGTCAAAAAACAGGCAAGGTATAACAAGAAAGGTAGATGAAGGAGGCTATAGATTAATAGACTTAGAG
Source organism: Bettongia penicillata ogilbyi (assembly GCA_023548195.1). Lineage (NCBI taxonomy): Eukaryota > Metazoa > Chordata > Mammalia > Diprotodontia > Potoroidae > Bettongia > Bettongia penicillata. The sequence continues at coordinate 6,636,840 of JAJHZJ010000035.1, read as the reverse complement.
ACCAGAAAGCACCAAGTGAGGATGACAAAGAATGCAGTACTGTTTCAAAGAAGTTTAAAAGTCAGCTTGGATCATGGGAAAAAGAAACAATGAATAACGAAAGATGAGCATAGAAGGAATCAGCTATTAGAAAGCAGTGGAAAAGGTATACTTGTAAATATTGTTCCTAATGGTATTTCCTATTTCATTGGTATACCAATAAAAATATTCAGTATCTACTTTAATGCCTATATTATTATTTTAATAAAGAATTATTACATATAACAAAAAAAGCTGGCATTTATATAGTACCTACTGTGCTAAAAGCTTTACAATTACTATATTATTCAATTCTCACAATTAATCTGGGAATGAGGCACTAATATATATATATATATATATATATATATATATATATGCATATCTGTGTGCTCAACACATACAGGTATATATTATAAATCCATGCACATATTCACGTGTATATATATATACATATATATCTACTTTGTGTATGCATGTATTTGTTTGTATGTGTATGTTTGTGCATAAAATAAGCAGCTGAAGAATTTGCGTTATTTATGAAACATCAGTTAGATATGCCGGGAAGTCTAAGTCCTAATTACTATTATCTAATAGTATATTATATATGAATATCTAATTGCAGTCTTCTGAACATTATACCTAGTACCCCAAAAGAAATAACATAGAAATAAATATCCAGTAGATTTAATCCTATTTGACTATTGATAAATTTGATTTGTGATGATTTGGAAACTTGCCTATGTCCATTTAATCTAGATCTGACAATGCTTGTTTGACCCCCTACCTTATGGATTTTATTTTAGATAAATAAAAACTAAAATGTTTAAAAATAATCCAAATTGTCTTTGGAACAAATGTATGTCCAGAGTAGAAGTTCAAATGTCAATTCCTTTGTCTTGTACTATAATATATATGAATACAATTTTAAAACTCTAATACTGACTCAAGAACCTTCAAAGAGAAAAGTTAGAAGTGCCCACTTAATAAGCCAGTAGGAAGAAATTTATTGTCCTTTACGTACAATCATAAAATTAATTCCTATAAACTCCACTGGAAATTATGAAACACAAACCAGATCTTGCTTAGAATATATATTTTTTTTTTTTATTAAATGGAAAATCCCCTATATTTTAGCAGCTAGGTGGTGCAGTGGATTTAGTACTGGACTTAGAATCACCAACACGACTTCAAATTCATCCTCAAACACTTCCCAGCTGTGTGACTCTAGGAAAGTTAGTTAACCTCTTATCTGCCTTAGTTTTCTCAGCTATATCATGGAGATAATAATTGCATCAACCTCACAGGATTAGTGTGAGAATCAAATATTATTTGTGAAGCTTTTAGCATAATTGCTGGCACATAGTATATACTTAACAAACATATGTTCCCTTCCATTCATAATATTCACGTGCCATCATTTACTTTCCATTTTTTTCATATTCTGAAATTTTATTTGAAAGTTATTTCTACTCTGCACAACAAAATTAAGCAACTAATTTCAGCCACTTGACTTATTTTTTTTTTTTACTTCTGTATGACAAGCATTACAAATTAGTTAGGAGTTCCCTACCAGCATACAGCCTGGATGTCAGTAAGTCATTTTACTCAGTGTTCTCCAAATACATTAAATTTATAGTCCAGAGAAATGATAAATACTCCCAAAGGAAGAAAAAACAAAATTCTGGATTCATTTTTCTCTGTTACCAAAGACAATTCCAGTGGCAAGAATAGAGGCAAATTTGAAGTGTATCTTCCAAATGTCCATCATTTTTAGCATTCAGAAAAGAGTGCTCCCCAGTTAGAGAAAGCTACTTTCTAAAATACTTAATGTGAGCATCAAGTCATGAATCATCCTAAGAGAGGAAAGTCAGAGAAACCTATCATCTTTGTAAAGAATTCATTCATCAGTGATTTCTTATAACAGCCCTCTCCCCTAATCTAATTCATCCTATGCAGAAGCATTTATTTTTGTTTTCCTGCAAAACTCAAAAGATGTCAGACTGTCATTTGTTATTGAAAGCTTGGTTCATGGGAGGCAAGGGAACAGTGCAAGCTAAAAACATGCAAAGAAATCCTATCTACCTTTTCATAACTATTGCTTAGACAAACAAATGTGCTTAATAGTATACTGAATGTACCTATAACATTCTCTATAACGTATTTGGAACCAATTGATCACATCAAACAGTCCCTGCTAGTTAAAAAGAAATATTACAATGTACGATTGTGTCAAAAGTGTGTTAAATTGACAAAATTCTAATTCTAATTCACAAACATTAAAATGTATCTACTTTGTACAAGGCACTGTTAAGAATAAGGACACACAAAAGAAGTGAAATAATCTCTTTCCTCAAGGAGCATATATTTGGGATGTGAGAAGAGGCAATAGCACAAGAAAAAAGAAGGAGCATTCAGTACTGGAGAGTGTGACAAGGGATGCAGTATCTTCCAGAGGAAATCCACATTGCTGTAAGCACCAACAGTCAATTGTGATATAATTAGTATGTGTTGTCCATGGACACTACTTTTCTACAACTTTCATGGAGTGATGAGAGGATTGAGGAGGGGTTTTGTTGTTGTTCCTTTTAGTTGTTTTTTTTTATTTGTTTGTTTTGGGGGGGATTTGGTGGTGGTGGTGTTTTTTGTTTTGTTTTCTGTTTTGTTTTTGTTATTAATGTAGTTGGTTCATTGGATGGGGTTGCCTGTATGCTGTGCCTGATGCTTTTATGACTATTGCTAGAAGACTTCTTGATCATGATATGACCTTGTCTACTACTTTACTAAATGAAAAGTTAGTATTACAAAGCTGAAAGATTCTCCTGAATCTTCTCCTGAAAGTTAGTATTACAAACCTGGAAGATTCCTAATATGGTTACCAGTTTCTCCATAACTAGGAAAGGGGTGTTAACTGCAGTATAACAAATTTCTACCTTATAATTTACTATATTAAGATTTTTACAGGTATATGAATCTGATGCCTGGATATATGAATTAGGGAATAAGTGGAAACCTTCCCTAAATTAGCTTTAGTGAGACAGCTCATGCCACTGGCTAGCAGCATAACTCTAAATAAATATGTGTTACAAAATAAATGGAAGCAATAATAAAGCTATCCAAAGTGGAGGAAATGTTTTCCTTTCTTACTTCTACTAGATGCCAGGATAAAATCATTATGCTGGATCAATGGCAACACAAACTATGGCAAGAGACAATTGTAGTTCTAATGCAAATGATCTTAATGTTTTTTTTTTCCACAAAAGTAAGGCAATCTATATTCTAACTCACTAAAAAATAAATAAATAAATAAAAAATGTAAAATACAAAATATTCTACTGTTCTCCTTACTCTTAGTTGTTCCTCCTAGTAGTAATATTTCAATGGGGTGGGATAAACTCTGATTTGCTTTTGTTGATTAAAAAGTATAAAATTGTTAAAATAAAGTATCTTTTTCTTGGAACTCTCAATTACCACTTTCTCCAATACCATATCATTCATCTCTGTGTAACTGACATGAATAGAACTGAACCTGAGATCTAGCCTAACTATATTAACCCAGTAAGCTAAACTAGAGTCTGAAGCTACACACACATACACACACACACACATATAGGTGTGTAACATGAATACACATGTATACATATATGTATATGCGTGTATGTACATATATGTATATATACATATATAGATTCTGACTACACAAGTACTCTAAAACACACATACAAAAATAATGGATAGAATTCCATGATATAGTTAAGAGCAAAATGAATAAAACCAAGAGACGACTATATATAGCAATGTTGCTTTAAGAACAATTTTGAACAACTTAGTAATTTCTGTTATGAAAAATATGCAAATTTAACAAAGGGACCATGAAAAAAGATGCTATCTCCATTCAGAGAAATAACTGATAAACAGAAGTAGAGATAGGATAATTTTACATATGTGTGTGCATACATATCCACACATACATGTGTCTAATGATAGTTATTTCTAGGGTGAGAGGGAAGGGGAAGTAAATTTACATGATAAATTTATTATGTATTTAAAAGGAAGTTGTAAGTAATAGATTTAAAGTTTCATGTGCAATCATATTTTATAACTCTATCATGTTACAAAAGTGCTTGTTTTGTTCTATGAATCAAAAATAATTTAAGTATTTTTTTTTAAATAAAGAGAAGTTAAAGTTTTTTATTTGGCAGTTTTCAAAATGTTCCATTTAGCTTCATACTGGAAAAACCACAACAATTCCATTGTACTTTCAGTCAATAATATATTTTTAGTGGCAATTAGTATACTTTTTATTTCAAATATACAATGACAAAGGAGTGTATGGAAGTTGCAGGGGAAAACTAATTTCTTTCAAAGTATTGACTGAGTAGAGTACTAATTCCTTCTAAACACAGAAGGAAAGCAGAAATTCTTTTTTTTTAATAATTTATTTTTCAGTTCTTAACATTCACTTCCACAGGAATTTAAATTCACATTTTCTCCCCATCTCTCCCCACCCCTAGCCCAGGACAGCATGCATCTCATGCACCCCTTCTGCCAGTCTGTCGTCCCTTCTCTTACCCATCATTCTTCCATCCCCCCTCCCCTCTATTTTCCTGTAGGGCAAAACAGATTTTTATACTCCATCGCCTGTATACCTTAATTTCCAGTTGCATACTAAATCAATTTTGAACATTATTTCTTAAAGCTTGTGTCCCATGTTGTCTCCCTCCCTCTCCACCCACTCTCTTTGAGAAAACAAAACAATTCCATATGAGTCATACATGTGTAACAATGCAAAGCACTTCCATAATAGTTACAATAGATTTCCATATCCAATTGAGTGTGTGTTATTCCCTCCTAAAGCCAAATTCTATGAAATTAAGACTCAATTTTGTCCTTTTGTCTCCCCGCTCTTCCTCTCCATTGTAAAATCTCTTTCTTCCCTCTTTTATGTGAGATGGTTATGACATTCTACCTCTCCCTTCCTCTTACTCCTAGTACATTACATTCAACAGTAGTTTTTTAAAGTATTCTCTTTTTTTTTTCATTTATTTATTTATTTATTTATTTAGCTTTTTACATTCATTTTCACAAATTTTTGGGTTCCAAAATTTTCTCCCCTTTTCTTCCCTCCCCCCACCCCAATACCCCAAGCAATCTAATTTTCCCTATCTCCAATCTGCCCTCTCTTCTGTCATCCCTCCCTTCCCTTGTCTCTATCTTCTCTTTTCTCCTGTAGGGCCAGATGACTTTCTATTCCTCATTAACTGTATGTCTTCTTTCCTAGTTGCAACAACAATACTAAACAATTGTTCCTAAAACTTTGAGTTCCAAATTCTCCCCATCCCTCCCTCCCCACCTATTCCCTTTGGTACGGCAGGCAATTCATTATAGGCCATATCTGTGTAGCTTTGCAAATGACCTTCCTGATAGTCGTGTTGTGTAAGACTAACTGAATTGCCATCCCTCCTAACCTGCCCCTCATTGTTTCTCTTCTGTCCTTTGATCCTGTCCCTCCCCAAGTATTGACTTTCAATTGCTCCCACCTCCCTTTGCCCTCCCTTCCATCATCCCCCCCCCCAATATCTCCTTCTCCCCCGCTTTCTTATACTGTAAAATAGGTTTTCATACCAAAATGAGTGTGCATTTCACTCCTTCGTTTAGTCAAATGTGATGAGGATAAACTTTTGTTTATTTGTTTTTTTTTTTTTCCCTCAGCTCTCCTCTTTTTCCCTCCACTAAAAAACATCTCCTACTTGCCTCTTAAATGACATATAGTTACCCCCTTCCATTTCCCCCTCTTTCCTCTCACTACATTTCTCTCTCACCATTTACCTTAATTTCTTTTAAGGTATGGTCCCATCCTATTCAGTTCAATCTGTGCTCTCTGTCTCTGCATGTGAATGCATGTGTGTATGTGTGTGCATGCGTGTACATGTGTATGTGTGGTCCCACCAACCACCCAGATACTGAAAAGTTTTAAGAGTTAGAAATATTGTCCTTCCCTGTATGAATGCAAACAGTTCATTTCTGGTAAGTCCCTTAATACTTCTCCTTGCTGTTTACTTTTGCATGCTTCCTCTCATTCTTGTGTTTGAAAGTCAAATTTTCTTTTCAGCTCTGGTTTTTTCATTAAGAATGATTGAAAGTCCTCTGTTTCATTGAAAGACAATATTTTCCCTTGAAATATTATACTCAGTTTAGCTGGGTAGGTGATTCTTGGTTTCAGTCCTAGTTCCTTTGCCTTCTGGAATATCCTATTCCACACCCTTCGATCCCTTAATGTAGAAGCTGCTAGATCTTGGGTTATCTTGATTGTATTTCCACAGTACTGGAATTGTTTCTTTCTAGCTGCTTGCAAGATTTTTTCCTTGAGCTGGGAGTTCTGGAATTCGGCCACAATGTTCCTAGGAGTTTCTCTTTTTGGATCTCTTTCAGGTGGTGATCGATGGATTCTTTCAATACTTATTTTGCCCTCTGGTCCTAGAATGTCAGGGCAGTTTTCCTTGATAATTTCATGCAAGACGATGTCTAGGCTCTTTTTTTGATCATGGCTTTCAGGTAGTCCCATAATTTTTAAGTTGTCTCTCCTTGATCTATTTTCCAGGTCAGTTGTTTTTCCCATGAGCTATTTCACATTCTCTTCCATTTTATCGTTCTTTTGGTTTTGTTTGGTGATTTCTTGGTTTCTCATAAAGTCATTAGACTCCATCTGTTCCATTCTAATTTTGAGAGAACTATTAAATTCAGTGAGCTTTTGAGCCTCTTTTTCCATTTGGCTCATTCTGCTTTTGAATGCATTCTTCTCCTCATTGGCTTTTCGAACCTCTTTTGCCCATTGAGTGAGCCTATTTTTCAAGGTGTTAATTTCCTCAGCATTTTTTTGGGTCTCCTTTACCAAGATATTGACCTTTTTTTCATACTCTTCTTGCATCTTTGTCATTTCTCTTCCCAGTCTTTCCTCCACCTGTCTAACTTGCTTTTCAAAATCCTTTTTAAGCTCTTCCAAGGCCTGAGCCCACCCAACACCCCCCTGGGGTGTCTGGGGTACTAAGGCCCCGCCCTCCACATCTTTCCCTGATGGGAAAAATACGTTCTCGTCCTCCCCATCAGATCCGAAGGTTGGGACCATTTGCATTTGTTGGAAAAAACTCTCCAAAATCTTATTTTTCTTCCCCTTTCTAGGCATTTTCCCAGCCAGTTACTTGATTTCTGAGATTCCTTTCCACCCCCGCCTGGATCCGCCCAGCTAGTGCTTGGCCTCTGAGATTCAAATGCGCTTTCCCGCGGCAAGCTTTAGTTCTGGCGCAAGGGTGGGGGCAGGGCCGCCTTCTAAGCTTGGGCCCTCAGGGGCTTTCTGCAGAGACTTTCAGGAACGGAGCGGGTGGGGGTGGGGGGCCCCGCCTGCTGTGCTCAGTTCCCTTGGGAGTTTTATTCAGAGGCGTTCAGCAGTAGAGCAGGGTGGGGGCAGGGCCGTCTCCCCTGCTCGGCTCCCTCAGGTTGGAAAGACCTTCAGTATTGAAGATCCTACCTGCTGCTGGGGGATTCCTGAGTCCCGGGCTGTTGCCGCCTCAGCCGCCCGCCCAAACCTCTGCCTCAGCCGCTTCCTGCCCCCGTCTCTGCCGCAGCCGCTTCCTCCCGAGGGGGCCCAAGTCACGGAGACGCTCCGCTCCCCTCCCCTATCGTAGCTTTCTTTCTTACTGACCTGTAGCTTCTGTGGGCGGAGGGACTTTCCCGGCTGCCGAAGCTTCCCCCGGAGCTTTCCTCTCTGAAGTCTGCTCGGGTCAGCTTCTCTGGGTCGCGGCCAGGGGTGGGGGTGGGGTCCGCTTTCCAAGGTGTGATGGACCCCGGGGACAGCTCTCCAGGGTTCAGTGGAACGGAAATCTCTTCCCCTATGTTTATGCACCCCCTGCAGAGATTCAGAATTTATGGGGATCTCCTTTTACCTCAATTCCATGGGTTGTGGGCTCGGAGCTCATAAATGTGCGTCCTTCTACTCTGCCATCTTGGCTCCGCCTAAAGTATTCTCTCATCATATTCAGCTCACCCTGTGCCTTTTATGTATGTATGTATGCATGCATATATGTGTGTATATACATATATGCACACATACACCCATGTACATATACATAGCTACACACATATATGCTTACATACATACTCATACACACATATATACACATACATACATGCATGCATACATATATACATACATATCTCCTCTACCATAATACTGAAAAAGATATCATGAGACACAAATAACATCTTTACATGTAGGAATATAAACAGTTCAACTTTAGGGAGTTTCTTAAGGCTTCTCTTTCCTATTTACTTTTTCATGTTGCTCTTGATTCTTGCTATTCAATTCTAGTATTTTCAACAAGAATGTCCTCTAGTTCATGGAAATTTCATTTTTTCCCCCTGAAGTATTATACTCAATTTTGCTGGGCAGGTGATTCTTGTTTTTAATCATATCTCCTTTGACCTCTGGAATATCATATTCCAAGCCTTTTGGTCCTTAGTGTAGACTCTGTAAATCCCTTGTTTTCCTGGTGTATTTCCACAATACTTGAACTGTTTTTTTTCTGACTGTGATATTTTTTCCTTGACTTGAGAACTCTGAAATATGGTTGTAATATTGCTAGAAGTTTTTCTTCTGGAATCTCTTTTTAGCAGGTGAATTCTTTCCATTTCTATTTCACCCTCTGCTTCTAGAATAGCATGGCACTTCTCCTTGATAATTTCTTGGAAGATGATGTCCAGGCTATTTTTTTTTTTTATCAATGCTCAGATAATTTTTCAATTATCTCTCCTGGATCTATTTTCCAGGTCAGTTCTTTTTCCAATGAGATACTTAGTATTGTCTTCTATTTTTTTTCATACTTTTGGTTTTGCTTTTGAATTTCTTGGTTCTCATAAATTCATTAGCTTCCATAAGCTCCATTCTAATTTTTACAGAACTCTTTTCTTCAGTCAGCTTTTGAATCTCCTTTACCATTTGGCCTATTCTGCTTTTTAAAGCAGTATTCTTCTCATTAACTTTTTGGACCTCTTTTACCATTTGGATTAATCTAGTTTTAAAGATATTTTTTTCCTCAGGATTTTTTGAGGTCTCCTTTAGCAAGCTGTTAGCTTGCTTTTCATGATTTTCTTGCATCACTCTCATTTCTCTTCCCAATTTTTCCTCCACCTCTCTTAGTTGATTTTCAAAATTCTATTTGAGCTCTTCCATTGCCTGAGACAATTGCATATTTTTTGGAGGTTTTAGATATAGAAGGCTTGACCTTGATGTCTTCCTCTCATGTTATGATTTGTTCTTCCTCATCTGAAAACATGGAAGAAAATACCTTTTCACGATGTAAGTAACCTTCTGTGGTCATGTTCTTTTCCCTTTTTTGGACATTTTCCCAGACTATTACTTGACATATGAGTCCTTTGTCAAGTGCAGGGTGTACTCTAGGGACCTATAAGTTCTCAATTCTTCCAAAGTGGCACAATCAAAGGAGATGGACCCCACTCATGGTCTTTGCTCTGGTCTGTGAGCAGTCAAAAACACTGTTTTCTGCCCAGAATCTGTGAATAGTATTCTTTCTCCACAACCACTACCAGCTCCCCAACACCAACACTTCTCCTCACCCCAGGACCATTACTCAGGACCGAATCTCAGATCAGCAGCTCAATTCCCCCAGCATCTTTAGGCAGAGGACTCCAAAAGTGGACACTGCTGTTGCTGCCCTGAGGCCAGGGCTGGTTCTGAGGCCTGGCAGGGCTCCCCTCTCATCTAGGTGGAAGAACTTTCTTGCTCATATCTGAAGCTGTCTTTGGCATTTGTGAGTTGAGAAATCTGGGAGCTGCAGCTGTTGCCTATGGTTTCGCTGCTCTGGTCCTGTCTGTGCTGCGCTGCACAGCCATGGCTGGGCTACATTCCATGAGCTGCGCTCCACTCTGAACTCTGTCCAGTAGACCTTTACTGTTGACCTTCAAGGCTGTCTTGGGCTGGGATTCTCTTTCACTGTGTTGTTTTGTCGCTTCTTCTGCTCAGGAATTTCTTTAGAGTCATTTTTACGTATTTTATGGGTTTTGCGGGGAGAGTTAGAGTAGGCCTGTCCTACCTCATTCAATAATACTTTTATCCATGTTAAAGTGTAATTCATGAATTTTGTTCCCTCTTATCTATCCTAAGATTTACCAGAAGCACCTGAATGAAGCATAGTACAATAGGAAAAGGGTATGGTCTAGTAGAGGAAAGAGTTTTGGGGGAAAATACATATATAATTGGACAAGTCTTTGCCTTGCTAGAATTCAGTTTCCTTATCTTACAAAGTAAGGAAAGTTGGACTTACTGATCTCTCAGGTCCTTTGTATTATCTCTGTAATTCTGGGACCAATAGACATAGTACTGGAAATGCAAAGATTATACAAATATCACAGTGATAGGTGTTTGTAAATCCAATGATATCTGTGTAGAATCAATTTTCCTAGCAAATGTTATGTATGGAGCTGGACCTGCATGATCCAAGAATTAATTGTAGTTCAGGAAATGAGACTCATAAATTAATTGCTTTCAATGTGTGGAAGGGTCTACTGCAGGTCTGCATACTCTGTTACTCATTTTGTTTAAAAACTTTCTGGGATGCTATATAGATATGTCCATAAAACCTTTCTAAACAAAATAATTGATTTACTATTCTTTTGTCTCTACAACCTTAGTAACACATTTGAGAAGAGCTGAATTCTACTGTCTGAACCTATTGTTTGCTTATTGTTTCACTAATAAAAATGATGTGAGTATGCACTGCTCCACATTCCCCCAAATGCAGTTAGTCCAATCATAATTCACTATTTACAGTGAATAGATTTTGACAGCTCATATTAACTGCAATTAAAGCAAAATTAAAAAAAACTGCATTAAAGCAAAATGGTCTTGATTTTCTTCAACTTTTATTGTAACTAGTATAGTTGCTTTTATGTAATTTCTGAATAAACAGAAATGGAAAAATGCAATATTATTGATGTCAGCAGTTTTCTTTGTAGAATTTTATGCCTAACTGCATGTGACATGATTCTGACATGTTTGGAGATCTTGTCCTTTGACTTCATCTAACTTAATCTTTTGCCTTAAAAGGGTAATATGTCTGACAAAATATGAAGTTCTATCACTGTTAACCACACATTCCAAACATAATGGTTTCTGACAGTAAATACATATGCTCATCAAATCACTTATCTTCCCACTCTTTTGTAATAATATTGAGAGAATCTGAATAAATCACATCTCAAATGGTACAGCTGCACTCAGACAGCGTAACTAATGAATTGCCTTGACTGAGAAAGAGGAAGTACTGCCTTGCATTCATAATCCTAGATAGCTGATGGGCAGTGCCCAATCTGATTCAGGCTGTGATTCAGCCACCATATCTAATTACAACCTGAGGAATTACAGTCACTGTTTAAGTTAATGGTTAATAAATACTTAGTAGAAATTTGTTAAAGAAAAAGTCTTGCCCTACATTTTACGAAGATGATGACTTGCACAGAATGTATTAATATAGTCACTCTAAAGTGCTGCTCATTTAAGCTATTAACCTAAGTGGGCCACCTCAATCTGCCTCTTAGATCTGCTATTTTTTCATCATATTAATAACTTTGAAATTGATGTTTTTGAAGGAAAATAAATATAATCAAAATTGAAGACTATGGAAAAACCTTAAAATCTCAAGATAAGGGAATGATGCTTCAATATAAAATGTCACAATAACAAAAGGAATGGATTATTTCACAAATATATCCAAATTTGTTGACTCCCTAATTCTGCAATTATTTTGCAATTATTTTGAAAATAATTTGCAATTATTTTGGAAATATTACCGACTAAGTGATCTTCATATTTTGCTTTAAATAGATAGTGCCCCTTTTAAACATAGGTACAAATATTTTGTAATCTTTGTTTTAGACTAAGGCATCATATGTATGGAATGTACAATATTTAGGTTTATTAAGTTTATAATGGCAATATTTTAAGTTAATTTACACTTTATGTAAACTCTCAGCATTGATGAACCTAAAACCAAAGTATTACCTGAGGGTAGGCAAAAAAATAAATAGGGATGAAACTGAAATAGGAGAAAGAATAACATAATAAAACTGGTTATTTCTTATAGCATTAAAATCAGATTTTTAGAGCTCCATGGGACATTAGAAATGGAAAGGATGTCAGTCATTATCTAACTGAATTCTTTTACTTTGCAGGAAACAAAAGCTTTAAACAACTGTGACTTGTCCAAATTCATTACTTTGGTCTGATTCTGAGCAACTTCACTTATAGTTTTGAGTAAACCCAAGAAATTAGTAAGGGTAAAATAAAGATATATTGTCTTTTTGTAAGTCACTTCTTACAAACACACACATGCACACACAAAAACATTTTTGTGTGACTATTACTGCTGCCAGCATCATTTCCATGTGCAAACATTTACTGAAGCTTCTTCCTTCTTAGAGCATACTTCTAGGTATACCATAGATATATTTATTGGCCTATGGAAGCTGTGGGATCCTGATCAGGAAAAAGCCAGTAATGAGTGAAAAGCCAATACAATCCTTTTTTTAAAATTACTATTGATTTATTTTAAGTTTTCAGCATTAATTTCCACAAAATTTTGAGTTCCAAATTTTCTCCTCATCTCTCCCCTCCCCCAACCCCCAAACACCAAGCATTCTGATTACCCCTTCCACCAAACTGCCATCCTTTCTAACATCCCTCCCTTCCCTTATTCCCATCTTCCCTTTTGTCCTGAAGGACAAGATAAATTTTGATACCTCATTACCAGTATTTCTTATTTCTCAGTTGTATGCAGGAATAATACTCAACATTTGTTCCTAAAACTTTGAGTTTCAACTTTTCTTCCTTTCTCCCTTCCCACTCATCCCAACTGAGAAGGCAAGCAATTCAATATAAGATATATATATATATATATATATATATATGTATATATATGTATATGTATATATGTGTATATATATGTGTGTATATATATATATATATATATATATATATATATATATATATATATATATACACACGTGTGTGTGTTTTGCAAATCAATTCCATAATAGTCATGTTGTGTAAGACTAACTATAATGGTAAGACTAACTATTTCCCTCCATCCCATCTTTTCCCCCATTTCTTCTATTCTCACTTTTGACTTTGCCCTACCCCAGGAGTGTTCACTTGCTCCCTCTTCCTAATTGCCCTCCCTTCCATCATCCCATCACCCTGCTTATCCTCTTTTCACCTACTCTCCTGTATTGCAAGATAGGTTTTCATATCAAATTGAGTGTGCATGTTATTCCTTCCATGAGCCAAATGTGATTTCCCTCCCACCTCGCTCCATTTTTTCCCTCATTGAAAAGACTTTGTCTTGCCTCTTTTATGAGATATTATTTGCCCTATTCCATTTCTCGCTTTCTCCTCCCAATATATTCCTCAGTCACCCTTTAGTTTTACTTTTTCAGCAATGATCACTTTCTATTCAATTCACCCTGTGTGCTCTCTCTCTCTCTCTCTTTTCTTTCTCTCTCTCTGTCTCTCTCATCTCTCTCTGTGTATATGTGTGTGTGTGTGTATGTGTGTGTGCTTAATATCATCAATTACCCAGAACTGAGAAAAGTTTCAAGAGTTACAAATATTATTTTCCATGTAGGACTACAAACAGTTCCACTTTAGTAAGGCTCTTATGGCTTCTCTTTCCTATTTACCTTTTCATTTTTCTCTTGATTCTTGTGTTTGAAAGTCACACTTTCTTCTCATCTCTGGTCTTTTCATCAAGAATGCTTGAAAGTCCTCTGTTTCATTGAAAGACCATTTTTCCCTGAAGCATTTTGTTTAGTTTTGCTGGGTAGATGACTCTTGGTTTTAATCCTAGTTCTTTTGACTTCTGGAATGTTGTATTTCATGCCCTTTGATCCCTTAATTTAGAAGATGCTAGATCTGTTATGCTGATTGTGCTTCCATAATACTATAATTGTTTCTTTCTAGCTACTTGCAATATTTAATCCTTGTTTTGGTAACTCTGAAATTTGGCTGCAATGTTCCTAAGAGTTTTTCTTTTCGGATATCTTTCAGGAGGTGATCAGTGGATTCTTTCAATATTTATTTTTGCCCTCTGGCTCTAGATTATCAGGGAAGTTTTCCTTAATAATTTCATGAAAGATGATGACTAGAATATTTTTTTGACCACAGCTTTCAGGTAGTCCCATAATTTTTAAATTGTCTGTCCTGATCTATTTTCCAGGCCAGTTTTCCAATAAAGTATTTCACATTATCTTCCATTTTTTTTCATTTTTTTGGTTTTGTTTTGTGATGGTACATGGTCCCACAAATAGCAAAGCTGGGATTTGAACCCATATTCTCTTGAACACAGAATGAGTACTTAGTTCAATAGAACCTAAATACTCTATTCTATGACTAAATCACAAAACCGTAAAGTTGGACTCTACTTTAGCTATTTTCTAATCTAACCTTTCATTTCACAATTGGCCCTCCATCCAATTTCTGTAATAAAACAGCAATCCCCATAGCAAATCAACATTGTGTTTTAAAGCAAGGAAAGGTAATGTTATACAGTACTCAGGTCAAATAAAATACAATTCTTTATAGTGAAAAATGGACAATGCTATTTTCATACCTCTGGGAAAATCTATAGCCATAGCATATTATTTGCAAAATCAATTAAAATGTTTTGTATTGATTTTGCAAGGGATGCATCATCTTTCTCTTTAAGAAAAAGATTCTATTCCCAGATAGTGTGTAAGATATATGCAAAGTATTGTAGAATATTATTTGACATTTGGAAGTAATTTTACTTAACTGATATATTTTTTACCTAAAACAGCCTAAATAAAATATGAACTTAAAAACAAATATTATTGCACTATTTATTTATGAATACTTGTCTTTAACTGGTCAAAAGCATTAAACTCTTAACTAACTGAATTGTATGATTCTGAAGTTGTTACTCCTTTGCTTTATATAGTAGTAAATAACATGTAGTTATGTAGAAAACAATTTAAGAACAGATTATTGTTAATTTATTGAAGTTTTCAAAATAAGATGGAAATTGATTTAAGAGCTCCAAGAAACATTGATATAAATTAAATTTAAAGCAAATATAATTTGACCACGTATGCAACCCAACTCCCTGAGGTAGATTACGTAAAATTAGAGTAAATGCAGCTTATAGTAGAAGTAATATAAATCATTGTAAAGCAATATGGCACAGTGTAATTTTCTTCAGTGAAAGAGACTGTTAACCTGTTGTTCATTATCTCTAATAGGAAAACAATCCAAAGGGTATTGCATTCAATTATTATCAGAGATGAGATTTGTTTAAAAAAAATGTCTCATATTGAATTTTAAATATTGAAACAGGTTATGGGGGGAGTAAAGGAGGCTACATAGTCCTCTTTCTCTTCAAATATACAAGAATTAAGGAAAAATGTACTTAGACATCTGGAGAGTGCTTTAGAGACAGTGACAAATTTTGTCAATATGGGCATTGCATATTTAAAAATAATAACCTCCCATCCATTTGTGTCAGCTTCCATGAGGCATCAGTGCTGTCAGATAAATCATGTTCTATCACATTAAACCTATAAAAACATTGGACATATAGAAGGAGCTGTAATCAATCCTCCATATCTGTCAAGGCCATGGAGAATCAGTGAACATGAAAAGTGATTTAATGATAGGGATTAGAGAACACTAATAATGTATTTCTTAGATCCCCACTTCTAAGCAATTTTTTAAAGTAAATCACACTTCAACCAGAGTGGAGAAAGGAGCATAGTATTATAACATATAGGGAAGACTCACAAAAATGGTTTCATATTCCTATAATCAGCATAGAAATAAGTGAATAGGCAGTCATGTCTACCAGGAATCCTAGATATGGATTTTACTAGAATAGAGACATTTTCAGTCAAAAATGTTTTAGGAAAATTCTTACCTGTGGACAAGGATTTGAGCTAAAAGGGCACAAATGTTTCCTAGATCTCCTCCACAAATTATTCACAGAAGTGAGAAATCCAGTTAGTCAATGAGCATTTATTAATTGCTTAGTATGTTCCAGGAGATATTTTGTGAAAATCTGGGCATCCAAAAGACAGTAAAAAAAAGAGCTCTTACCCTCAAGGAACTCATATTCTAATGGAGGAAACAATGTTAATAACTAAGAATATAAATATTATATTTATATAATTTATATAAATTATAATATATATACATAGACCAGGTAGAAGACAATCTCAGAAAGGAAATTCCTGGAAGGTAGTAGAATGGGAAAGGTTTTATGCAGAAGGAAGGTAGAATTTGAGCTTAGTTTTGGAAGAACACAGTGAAAAAAGTGTCAGTAAAGGGGCACAGCAATGGGAGATGAAGCATTCTATGGAAGAAATAGTAAGCAGGCCAGTGCAGGCTAGTGTAGTTTTATGATAGAGGTCATGGAGAGAATAAGTCTCTCAGAGGAAGATGGAGTTAGGTTATTAGTATCTTTAAATTCCAAACATAGGAATTTGGTCATGGAACTACTAGGGAGATGTTGGATTTGTTGATGATAGGTTGTGTGGCAGAAGATATGTTGAGATGTATATTTTACAGTAACTCTTTTTGCAGCTGACTGGAGATAGAATTGGGATTTGGAGGGACTTGAGACAAGGAGACCAAGTATTAGGGTGGTGGTTGTGAATGAAGAGAAGAGTTATATAAAAAAGGTATCGTAAGTTTAGATATAATAAGATTTTGCAACAGATTGGATATATGGTTTGAGTTAAAGCAAGGAGTTGAAGATGACACTGAGGTTTTGAATCAGAGTGAATGGAAATATTGTTCATCAAAAGAAAAAAAAGACGAGTATTGAGAAAAGTTCATTAGATTTGGTAAAATTAGATTTGACATCAAGTTTAAATGACTTTCTCAAGGACGTTAGCCTGATAAGGTCGTGAGGTTTTTTTTTTTCTCTCTTTTTTTAAGGATAAGGGAGATGACAACATGTGTAAACAATGGGAAAGAAGGCAGTAAATTGGAAGAAAAATGAAGTTGAGTGAAAGAACGGAAAAGATCATGGGAACAATGTATTAAAGAAGATTGACTGGGATGGAGTACAAGAAATTTGCCAGAGAGAGAAGATTCAGCTCTTTAAACAGTGGTACCAAAAGATGCTTGAATGGTTCAAGATGAAGAAAGAAGGGCAAACTTTCTGGGAATTGGTTCATTTTTTTTTTTTTTTTTGCAGTGAAATTTAAGGTGAAGCCATCATCTGAGATAAAGTGGCATGATTGGCTTGGGGAAAGATTTACAACAGCCCCTGTGGAGAGTGGGTAGAAAACTGATAAAGAAATTGAATGATTGCCTTACTGAAATAAGGAATCAGTTTAGATTAGATGACATAAATCTGTAATCAACTCCATCAACATATTTTTTTCTAAATTTCTTCCAGATCCATTCAGCTGCAGGTAATAAGAGAGATGGAAATAGTGTGAACAAGTTAAGGTTTAAGTTTGGCAAAGCATGATAACAGGAGGGAGTAAGGAGAGTGTAATATTAATGAGAGTTAAAGATCTTCCTGACCCATTAGTAGACCTCAGGTGGAGCCCAATAAGGAAAGCTTGATTAGGGGAGGCTTGTTTTGTAGGAAGGCCTACACCTTTTGTTAACTTACTCTGAGGTGAGATTTTGCTTTAGGGATTACTCTTTAGAAAAATGTTTGTGTGTCAGATGACACTTTGAGTAGCCGTTAAACAGATGCCATAACTTTGAAAACCCAGATGTTGGTGCTTCTCTCTCTAGTCATTATGTATGTAATGGTCAGACAGTTGAATCTGTTTCTTGATCTCTGATGGATGTACTGCTTATGGTCAGAGAGATAAAAGCCCTGTCTGTTAGTCTTTATTTCTCTGCTTATATTTTGTCTGTTGGTATATGGGATTAAAGAAGATTGTTGACCCCTCAAAAGTTGCCTTCCTTTTAGAAAGGCAGATCTAAGAACCTCTGCTAACAGGCCCTCCTGGATGTGTCAGGGTGATTACTGTTATATCATAGACCAACAGATAGATCTTTCTGACTATTATATACATACATAGTTACTAGTAAGAGAAGCACTGACGTGTAAGTTTTCAAAGCTGGGGGCCTCCTTAACAGCTACCCAAAGACTCATCTAGCATACAAACGTTCTTCCAAAGAGTAAGTTCCAAAGCAATATATATATATATATATATATATATATATATATATATATATATATATATACACACACACACATATACACACACATATATATGTATATATATGTATATATATATATACATATATATATATATATACTTTTTCAGAGACAGACAGAGTACAACCTTTGTGACTCAGTACCTTATTAGAAATTAACAAAAGATGTGGGCCTTCCTACAAAACAAGCCTCCCCTAATCAAGTTTCACTTAGCAGGTTCCACCTGAGGCATATGAATTGGCAGGGAAGACCCTTAACTTTCATTAACATTACAGGGAGCTGAAATGGAAGAAAAAATAGAATTTAATAAGTTCATCAAGATGTTAAAATAGTGAATTGAAGTGAACATAGACAGTACTAAATTGATTGATTAAATAACTGAGGGGTAGAAAAATGGAGGTCACAAATTTAGGTGGTGTAAAATATAAGGAAGGATGAAAAGATAAAGTGTGATCAAAGGAATTTTGGAATTTGTGAACACCGAAGTGTTAGATTTTTGACTGTAAGATCATTGCATGACCATCTTGTAGCTGAGATGGGGTGGAAGAACAGGTTACATTAATTAAGTAGCATGAGGAACTCAGAAGGTACAGTGTTTGTGGGTATATCAAATGCATGTAAAAGAGAAGAATTTAGGGCAAAGGGAAAGTTCCTTAGCTAGGTTTCGAACTTACTGAAGAAGGAAGGAGAGCATCCTGGGATTCTGTAGACAATAGCCACAGTGATTAGGCTTAAGTGATAAATTTGTAATGTAAATGTCGGTGGTAGAGAAATTACTGACAGTTCTAGGAAGAAAGTCTGGACATGGCAATTGATTTCTTCCTTTGAAAGTTATTTGTATCTTTTGACCATCTATCATTTGAGGAATGGCCCTTGTTCTTTTAAATTTATTCAATTCCTATATATTTTTGATAAGACCTTTGTAAGAAAAACTTGCTGCAAATATCTTCCCAGTTATGTTTTCTTTCCAATTTGAAATGCATTTGGGTTTTCTACAAAACCTTTTAAATTATATCTAACCAAAACTGTTGATTTTATCTTTCATCTTCTTTCCTGTTCCTGGTTTTATCATGAATGTCTCTTTTATCAAGTGTAACTAAAAGTAATTTCTTTTAGATTGGAGAATTCTTGTATGACACTGACTATTGTAACCATCACTGCCTGTAAAGTAGATAGTTTACATTTTTTCCCATTCTCCAGGATTCTATGGTAACTATAAGGGGGATTTGGGGCTGCTTAGGTTCTCTATAATTAGTTCTACCCCTACCAATGTTTTTCCTCAAAGCCTTTTTTTTTTTTTTTTTTTTTTTTTTTTTTGCAGGATTGTCTTCGGCAATCTGGTTCCATTTAGTCAATAATGTCAAATTCATTTTTACAAGGAAGTATTTACTCAACATATGATAATGTATACACAAACTTACTCCCCCAATACATAGGACCCATAATGCTCCCTATAACTTATACCATGTACCATAGTAGGTAAAAGAAAATGTTTAAACTTATAACTTAGCACGATTCCTTTAGAGCACAGTTCCAAGTCCAAAGCCTACCTTGGGCTCAAGGCCCAGGTACCTTGTCTTCTCTGGATTTTCTGGCTACACCATCTGTCCTAGAGTTCTGGCTTCAAGGTTTCCATGGCTCTGAGTCATGGTCCAGTTCTGGCATCTAAAACTGCGAGGAACAAATGACTCAAAACAGAAACAAACACCCCCAGGGCAAGAGAAACATTGGAGCCAAGTGGTAATAGGGAGGAAGTCCTTCCCTTTGCATGCAGTTCAGTTCATATGAACAGCACTCTAGGTAAACTGTGATTTTCACCCTCTGAAAGGAGTAACAAATAGATCACAGAAAACAGTGAAAACCAGAAAGATAGTGTCACAGTCTCATCAGATTTAAAGACATATTCTAGATGAGCATCCAGTAAATGCAAGTAACCCCCCACCCACTCATGTTGTAGGGGACATCATGGGATATGTGGTCATACCCAGGCAAGCTCCATTATGGTGCCTTCTTCATCATTACCAATGAAAGTATTATATCTGACACTATAAAAATAAAACACTTTCAGGAGAACAGATACATACTGAATTCTCTTTTTCAAATAGATAATTATAAAATAACTTTGAAAGTTACTCTCCAACTATATAGAAAAATACTCTTCTATATTTATTACATGATCTACACAAACTCTATTTAAATTATAGCTCAAAAGCTCCATTCTCTATAAACTCTTTTCTGCCATTCTTACCAGAAGCCTTGAAATTAGTTTGGATTTATATTGTGTGTGTGCAGATTTTTTTCTGATATTAGAATGTAAACTCTTTAAGAACAAGGACTATTTTTATATATGCTTTGCATCCCTATTGTTTGCCACATAGTAAGCATTCAATTATAGTTGCTGTTGTTTGGCTTTACTTTTTCAAGAGGACCATGACATCAGGGAGATGATGCCTTGACATGCAAGTGAACGGGATTTAAGTGAGGAAGCACCGTGCAAAGTCACCAGTCTCACTTTTGCCTCAGAAGTCATCTAGATATAGTGGCAGGATTACAGATCAGGATAACTGGAAATCATCTTAGTTGCAGTGGGAGACTTTGGTCTTTTTAAACTAAGGTCTTTAACAGATCTCAGATTGACTTAGGCAGTGCCCATTCAGTGATAAATTCTACAAAAGAAATGAGGCAGAGAATGGCCTCTTTACCTGTTAAAAAAATTCTGGGAGAGGAAGACATTCTGGGTTTCTGTCTAAAACAGACACAATTGTTATTTACATTCACTCTGAGTCAATCAGAGCCCAAACAATGACCAAGTGGGGCTGTCCTGGGACCTATGGTTGGCCAATCAATAAGAGCCAGAACGATTAAGGTTTAAGGAGTGATCCTTAAGATAAAAAAGTATTTCAGAGATGAAAATTTACATTCACTTGGGCACAGCACCTTCTGGGAAGGATATGGTACCCTATTTAGAAAGAAGAAAATAGAAAAGAAAAGAAAAGAAAAGAAAAGGAAGAGGAGAGAAGAGAAGAGAAGAGAAGAGAAGAGAAGAGAAGAGAAGAGAAGAGAAGAGAAGAGAAGAGAAGAGAAGAGAAGAGAAGAGAAGAGAAGAGAAGAGAAGAGAAGAGAAGAGAGGAGAGGAGAAGAGAGGAGAGGAGAGGAGAGAAGAGGGGAGGGGAGGGGAGGGGAGAGAAAGGAAGGGAAGGGAAGGGAATGGAAGGGAAGGGAAAGGAACAGAAGGGAAGAGGGCTATGTAGCATGGCAGTCAGCTGGGTCACTAGTGGGGCAGCTCCTCTTTTTATTCACAGAGGTTGCTGTTTGTCCTTGAAGAAGACCATGACATCAGGAAGATAATGTCATGACATGCAAGTGAATTGGATTTAATAAGGGGGAATAGAGTAGGAGAGGGGGCAATATAATTAGTAAAATACAACATGATTATTATGGAAGTCTTTTGCAAAAGAACACATATTTAGTATGTACTGAATTGCTTCTCTTCTCAGTGGTGCTGGGGAAGGGGGCGGGGAGAGAGAGAAGTTGGAATTCAAAGTATTAGAAACGAATGTTCAGAATTTTTATTGCATATAATTGGGAAATAAGAAGTACAGGAAATGGGGTACAGAAATTTATCTTTTCCTACAAGAAAAGAGAGAAGATAGGGATAAGGAAAGTGTGGGGTGTGATATAAGGGAAGGTACATCCAGGGAAGGAGTAATCAGAATGCAAGGTATTAGGAAGGGGGGGGAGTGGAGTGATAGGGAGAAAAATTGGACATGTTACAAAGTGAGATAAAAGCAATTAGTACTAAAACAATTGACTGAATTAATTACTGAGAATAAATCAATGACATCTTTAGTTTAGGGCAAAGAATTTCAGCCTAAATTTTCTAGAGGAAGGTAATCTCAGGTAAAATTTGGCATTGATGGAAAAGTTAAGGTTTTAATGGCAAATTTGATTTTATGATTGCTATTTTATCAGGAACTAGAACATGTATAGAAAGGCTTGTAAGGCACTTAAGACTTGCCTCAAAAGATGTTCCTTAGCCAAAGTGAAATTATAAACATATTTTAAACCTGGTTATTGGAACTTGTCATTTTTTACATGCTATGGGACTATTAATGACTGTTCTTCTGAGTCTAACTCCAGGTATGAGTAGCAAGAAATATATCTGAGCCTCCAACCCATGATGTCAGTAAGCTGGTGAGATGCTGGTATGAAATGCATAAGGTGATCTCATGGGAAAGGTGTGAGAGCAGCTGTTCAGTCTGGGGTGAGGTAGGATTCTCCTGATTCAATTTCCCCACTGACACCTGTCAGACCTTAAACCTGACTAAATGCAAGTGGATAATCTAATCCTACCTGGAAATGACATGAAGTTGGGAAGATATCGTATCCCTTCAATGTCCCTACTCTTGGTGGCAATTCCTTATAGTGAAAATGTTTGCAAGATCTATTAGATTATTGGTAAGGAAGCATCCGAGGTTAAGTCTAAAATTAAGCTATTAGGTATAGGACTTTAGACTTTAGACCAACAACAATAAGTTAGGGTCCTTTAATTCTTAGCATTACTGTGGAGGCAATTAGGTCAAGAGCTTGTCTCAGTTGGTTAATGTAAAAAAAAAAATGTAAATGTTTTAAAAGTATCACCTAACCAAAAGTTTGAATTTTTTTTTCTATTATAAACTGTTAAAAAATGAAAAATTAAACTTAAAAAAAATAAAATAAGGTCCATTTGTGGGGGTACTTCACACAATAAAATCTTCTGTGACATCCTACATAAATCATTCTTCCCAATTTTCCCACATCTTCTTATTTGATATCTTCTCTACAATTCATCATTTCAAACTTGTTTTATAGTTCTTTGTGTATATCTCATATTTCACCTAGATTGTAAACTTTGTACAAATATTTTTCATTTTCTTATTTATGTTCATATTGCCCTGCACAGTGACTAGCATACATAATACCTTAATGGATCTTTTTTGAATTGAATTTAAACTGATCCTAATTAATTCTAAAATTTTGACCATGATGCTTTAAAATATTTGGGAATCTAAATGCAATCTCAATAAATGAGTAGAAAGATTATAAACACATATATTTATACTTCTTGGCCAATGCTTGCTGGATGAATCCTAAAGAACTTTTTAAAATGGAATCAAATATAGCACTACTATAGAGAAGCTCATTTGATATTTGGTAGATACCCATTTAGCCAAAATATATACTTTTTTTCTGTTCTCAACATTATCAACATGGTTCTGGGATTGTTATTTACTTTTCTCAGGTCCATCCACCAAGCATTTAGAAAGTGTTTTATATGTGTCAAGCACTATGATATGTGCTTGGATCATAGAGATGAAAATAAGTCAGTTCTTGCTCTCAAAGTCCTTACCTTTGGATGGAGTGTGAAATAATATATATGCAAATTTTAAATTCACATAATTTCAGAGGGAAGCACTTATAACATTGTAAAACAGAAAAGGCTTCTGATAATACATGGCATTTGAAGCTGAGCATTGAAATAACTTGGATTTCTGAGAGGTAGAAGGAAAAATATTTCAGACATAAAAGTCTAATGCAGAGGTATTGAGAATTGAGGTGTTCCATCAAATGCAGGAACTAGTAAAGTGGTCAGTTTGACCATATAATATAAATAATTTAATAAAAATATATAAGGGAGAGCAATTCATATTAAATTTTGAAAGATAGTTTGGAGCCAGATTGTTAAAGGCTTTCTTTAACTATCAAAGAGTGAAGTTTGTATTTTGTTCTCAAGGTTATAGGTATTGAAGCTTCTTTAGCAGAGGCATGATATAGGTAGATTTCTTCTTTAGAAAACCTGGTAAGCAAGTGTATGGAGCTTAGATTGGACTGAGAATCATTTTGATTCTCAGCATTTTGAGTAGAATAGTATCAACAAAGTATAATCTCTAATTCATTAAAATGCCGATCTCAACTATATGAAACACGAAGAACTGCTTTCTAGATTCATGCTGGTACTTCAAAGATTTGAATTGTTAATTAAGAAAACAAAAATTAAAATCTTTTAAGTTCTATAGACAAACTAAGAGAGTTTATAATATAAGGAGAAATCCTAGAACCCTTTGGAAATGGGCCTTATGAAGGTTTGGTCTTTAAAAAATGACGGGGGAAGAGAATTCTAGGAAGATGGTGGATTTTGTCAGAAAATTTTAAGCTCTCAAGATTTTCCTCCACAAAAGAGATAAAATAGCACCTCTGTGCTAACACAGAAGCATGAAAGCAAATAAGATTAGGGGCAGAACAGGGGCCCTCTTGGGACAACCTGAGAAGACCTGAAGAAAAATCCCAGGGAAACATTTCCTCTTTGTGAAGAGTAAATGCCTCTATGCTACAGTTCACTTTAACAAGTAGCAAGCTGCTTAAACATAGCTGATTTGGAAGGCTGCCTAAGCCTCATCACAGGAGTTTTTACCCCTAAGACAGTGAGGGGAGTTAAGCATCCGACCAGTTGAAGATCTGCTGACAAGGAGTATACTAGATCCAACTGTGCTGTGGTGAGCTTCAGAAGTAAGAAGTGATCAGAACACATACCTTCAGTGCATAAATAGTGGGGCAGAGAAACTCTGACTGTGGGCACTAACAGGATTTGAATTCAAGGGCAGAAGGGAAAACTAAAGACTGTGAGAGGAGAGAGTCCCTATCCCTATACCCCAGGACTCAAGATGATTATAAAAACTAAATTATTACACCCAAACAAAAAAACATGCACAGGCAAAGGAGAAATAATCCACCCAGAGAAAGCTATTATGTGAATAGAAAAAGATTGGGTTGCATCTTCAGAGGAGGATACTGAAACAAACAAACCCTCTTCTATCCCAAAGAGCAATGCCAAATGGTTACCTGGCCAAAAATATCACTGAAGAACTTTAAAAAGACTTTAAAAATCAAATGAGAGAGATTGAAGAAAAATTAAAAAGAAAAATAAGAACAATAGAAGGAAAAAGAAGAAGATTGTGACAAACAAGACCACCCATTAGAAAAGGAGGTCCAGAATCTTAAGGAAGAAAATGACTCCTTGAAAATCAGAAATAGGCAAAGTGAAGCCAGCAAAGTTATACCAGATGAAGCAATTTTAAAAAAAATTAAGAATGGAAAAATCGAAGAGAATGTCAAACATCTCATAAGAAAAACAATGGATCTTGAGGATACAACAAGAAGAGAAAATAAAAGAATAGTTGGACTACCTGAAAATTCTGATCAAAACCAGAATCTTCATACAATAATACAAGAAATAATTGAAGAAAATTGTCCTGAAACATTAGAACAAGAGGGGAAAGGAGAAATAGGGGAAAAAAGAAATCGATCACCACCTGAAAGAGAGCCTACAAGGGAAGCTCACAGTAATATTATGGTTAAATTCTGAAACCGGTAAATCAAGGACAAAGTATTACAAGTAACAAGAAAAAAATATACATGTATATATATATATATATATATATATGTATGTATGTATGTGTGTATATACACACATACACCATATATGTATACATGTATCTGTGTGTGTATATATGACAATTAGAATCGCACATGACCTAGTGTTGGTGTAAGTAAAAGATCACAGGTCTTGGAACACTAGAGCAAAAGAACTGGAACTCTGGCTGAAAATATCATACCTAGCAAAGCTAAGCATAATTTGAAGAGGAAAAAATGGACATCTGATCTACTGACAGGCTTTCAGGATTCTGTTAAAAAAAATCCTGAACTCAGTAGAAGATTTGACATATAATAGTCAAGAGAAATATAAGGTATATACCAACAACAAATTGCAAGGGACTCAATAAAAAACAGAATGTTTATCTTTTATGTATGGAAAATGTAAAAATTATGTCTAAGATTGTTATAAGCAATTAAGTAGCTTATAAGAAAGATTGGGGTGGACCAGAGTATGATATGACTTTAAAAAATAAAACCATTCAAGAACAGCTAGAAGAGTAATTATCTATGCAAATGAAGTCCAAGAGGAAAACCAATACAGAAAAATCAGATTGGGGAGGGGACTGTTCTGGAAGACTACTTTCATTATGAGTGGGTTTAAGAGGGGAAAACAAATATACATGTAGAAGAGTATAAAAGTTTAAATAAAAAAATAAAATTCTGAGGATCTAGGGAGGGAGAGGAGGATAAAGAGGGATCTTTAGAGGGAAGTGTGAAGGAAAAGGTTAAAAGGGGGATATAGAAGAATGTTTAGATTTAGGGCAATGGGAGGATAATGGAGGGAGTTTTAGAAGGGAGGGGGACAGAATAGCTCAAAGGGGTGGACTAAAGGGTATTTAGATTTAGGGGAATGGGATGATAAAAGAGGGATTGCTGGAGAGGAGGTACGTTAAATAATAGGAAGGCAAGGTATTAGGTAGAAATAAAGTAGAGGAGAAATAGGAAAAAAAGAGATAAGCACAAACATAAAAAATAAGATTTGGAGTAAAATCTCTTAGGTAAAGTATATGTTCACATATCTATGGAAGGATGGATGGATATATGTATGTATGTGTATAATATGTATGTAGGTATGTATATATTTTTATATTAATATATATCTATATCTGTCTATATCTATATCTATCTATATATCTATGTTCTAATGTAGTCTTGGGGTGGTGGGTAGGGGGGGAGGAAGGAGCAAAAATGAGCAAGGTAAGTTAACAGTAGAGAACAAGAGAAAACCTGAAAAGAAGCAAAGAAAAGATGGACAGTTTTCAACTTAGCACACAATATTTAATACATAGGCTTTCTTGAAATGATATTATTGTTACATATTTTGAATCCTCTCATGTTCTGCTGTGCACATGACATGTTTTTTTCTTTTCTTATTTTATATTTAAGTTTATAATGTTTTTTTTCTTTTCTTATTTAAGTCTCAGTATTTATCTAAAACACTTGAAAAAAATAAAAATGAAAGAAAAAAAGGAAAGAGGGAGGGAAGTAAAAAAAAAATTGAAGGGATATGACTACATGTCTTATGCATTTTCTTTTAGTTTTAGATAAATGATTCTGTAATCCTGTATAGAAATATTTGATTTTACTTTTATCATTCAACAAACACCTATCAGATATTTTTATTGTACAAAATGCTACAGAATACCGAAAATTTGATTAAAATTATTTTGTGTCTCAGGAATAAAACATACTAATGGCCAAATGTCACCCACATTGACAGTACTAAAAACAAGAGATTAAAAAAAATCTAACCACACTAACCCAACCCCCATCAATGATTGATTGGACTCAAAACTTAATTTGGCAATTATACAATGTACTCTGATAAAAATAGAATAAAATCCTCACAATATTTTAGGTTAAGAAACTATATATGCTTACACATTCTGACAGCTTGTTTATAGGATATGCTTTCTGAAAAATGAAAGAAGGAAATTTTATTGATCTTTCTGAGTAGCTTTAAATGTATTTCCCATTCAAGTGCAATAAAAATGTATAAAATCACTTTTACATTTATTCAACATAGAGTTTTTGCTTAAGACTAATATGGTGCATTTAGATGCCAAGATTTATCCTGTTATATTAATTTGTAAGTGAGATGAAAGTTCCAATTATGCACATACCATCATCCCATTTCCTTAATCAACATTGATTGCAAAATTCTTGCTAATTGACTCAATTGTGTTATGCCTGTCTTGCCTCATTCACATCAAACAGGCCTAATTGAAATTCAGGTTACTTACAATAATATCAAATTACACTTTACTATGATCCATTTGTTCAGAAACACAGTGGATTCTACTGTAGCATTTTTATAGATACAAAGAAGGCCTTTGATCAACTGTGATGAACGATTTCATTTTTACTTTAGATGTATTTTGTTAACATTTTATTTTCATGAATTCGATTATAATTTTCATGAGAACATGAGGGATTGAGTCTATACTTTTTCATATAAAACAGTTTATGATAATATTACTTTGATTTTTTTGAAAAAATGGGAACAAAAATGCATTCTCTTTCAATAAAAAATTTTAAAGTAATCCTCAAAATGATATCATTTCTTAAATTAAAATGTGTCACATAGTTTTTACATTCCTTCAATCTGCTACACGAATTAAGTAAAGATTTACACTAAAGATGTAGCATCCCTTGGGGATATGTCATGGAGTACTCTTCTCTCTCTCCTCCAAAGGAGGCATATTTTGCCTCTGATGGTTCCCTTAAGACAATGAGGATTATTTTAATTATCTACTAACACAGATCTTCATGTATATTAACAGATGAATCCCTGACCCTTAGACCCTTTCATCTATTTTTCTAAAACTGGTTGTTGCATACCTGATTAGTGTTTGCATTCTGGTTATATTGGTATAAACACAAAGTCAATGAATTCAGATGAGGACACAGACACATTGGGTTTATGTAGTATAGGAGATCAAACAAGGGCATTTTGATTTTTATAAATGAAAACTCAGGAATTTGAAAAAAAAATTACCTAGTATAACTCTGATGTCAAGTACTACAAATAAGAAGTTCTAATGCATATTTTGGTAAGGGCACCATCATTTTGATTTTTGTGTTTTGGGGGTGGGCAGTTTTAATACACACATGCACATCAGTAGAACTACTGATCTATACCAGTAACATGAAATACTTTGTCACAATCCAACACTTTGTCACAATCCAAATACAAAAATATACAAAGACAAAATAATTCTAATTGTAAAAGGGCCTTTTCATAGAGCTATGCATTTAGATACTATATCAGGGAAATATAAAATCATTTTTTGCTAGAAAAATCCAAAGGAGGATGCATCCCATAGTTTCTTGCATGTTCCCTATCAATGTATCTTAAGACAATGTTGTGCTCCCCTCCATGATGGAGAAAATATTAATTAATTAAAATAATAATTAATTCAAAATATTATTTCATTTCTTATATTTTTGTCAGGTTTCCACATTGTAGTTTCTACTTATGCTGTGATACAAGACAAAACCCAGTATCTTGTAGTTTATTGGAAACATTTGAGGCAAAGAAAAATTTCTGATACAAAAAAAGGGGTATAAAAGAAAAAAGGGGAGGGGTTCATAAAAAATATGTTCCTCAGCAGTTAACTATGATTTACTTTATCAGATCAGATTTATCAGATCATACTTTATCAGATCATGGGGTCAGATGGACCCCGCTCCCCGGACCACAAGCGCTACTTCAGGGACAAAGAAGGGCTACGGGACATGATTTACTTTATCAGATCATGTATACTGAGAGGTTTTCATAAAATGATGAGTTCCTATTACAAACATCTTTCAAATGTTCTGTGAAACAATGAAACACCTGTTTGGGTTTTAACAGTATGAATAATTTGTTGCATTTTGCAGATGGTGAAGAGGACACTTTTTTTTGAGATGCATGATAAGCATTCATGCATAACATGTGACAAGGTTGAAAAATTCTAAAAGAAATCCAACAAGAGTTTCTCAGGTATCAGAGATTTATAAAATTATACCTTATGTGCATTCAAAAAGGGACAAGAAGAATTTCAAAGGTCTCTAGTGTGTTCATGTTTATTTGTTGTCACTTTTTCAACTATGAAAATAACCTCCTCTCTAACACAGCGTGAAGTAATTTTTCAGGCTGATACTAGGTGTGGGCCTCATTATTAGCTTTATTTATCACTGAAATTGATGTTTCATCAATTAGATAATCAAGTACTTACATTGCAAATATTTTCTAATTTAAGATAACATTATTTTACATGGTGACAAAATAAAAGTAGTAGTCAGAGCTGGCAGTTGAGAACAGAAAAAAAGAAACATCTATGAGATACTGCCTTGAAAGTGCATTGATGACCTGATCTCAGAAAAATAAATTGAACTAGCCATCAATGATCTCTTTAGGAAAAAATCTCCAGGCAGAATGAATTCACAAGTGACTTCTACCAAACATTTAAAGAGAAGTTAATTGCAATATTATATAGACTATTTTGGAAAATTGTGGTAGAAGGTGTCCCAAATTCTTTTTATGATCCAAATCTGATTTTGATACCTAAACCATGAAGAGCCAAAACAGAGAAAGAAAATTATGACCAATTTCTCTAATGAATGTAGATGCAAAAATTTTAGATAAGCTTTTAGCAAAAGAATACAGCAACTTATCAAGAGAATAATACATTATGATCAGGTAGGATTTACACCAGGAATGCAGGGTTGGTTCAATATTAAGAAAACTATTAACATTATTGATCATATCAACAATGAAACTAACAGAAGTCACATAATTATACCAAGAGATGCAGAAAAAGCTTTTGACAAAATACAAGACCTATTCCTATTGAAAACACTGGAAAACATAGGAATAAATGAAACCTTCCATAAAATAATAAGTACTATCTACCTAAAATCTTCAGAAAGCATTATATGCAATGGGATAAGCTAAATGCATTTCCAATAAGATTGGGATGAAACAGGGATGTCCATTTTCACCACTTTTATTCAATAAGGCACTAGAAATGTTAGCTATAGCAATAAAAGAAGAAAAAGAAATTGAAGGAATTAGAATAGGCAAATAAGAAACTAAGTTATCACTTTTTGCAGATTATATGAAGATATACTTAGAGAATCCCAGATAATCAAGTAAAAAAACTACTTGAAATAATAAAAAAAAAAACATGTACATTTACCAACTGAGACACAAATAATAACTATTTATGCTAACTTCACAAACCCTTGACCTAATTGTTGCCACACTATTACTAAGAATTAAAGGACCCTAATTTATTGCTTTTGTTCTAAAGTCCCAAGTCTAATAGCTTAATTTTAGACAACCTCCCATGTTCCCCTAACAACAATCTATAATTTAATAGATCTGGTATTAAGCTTACAAACCTTTTGACTATAGAAAATTGCCACTAAGAGTAGGGACATTGCAGGGAAACAATATCTCCCCAACTTCATGCCAGTTATAGGCAGGAGTAGATTGTCAACTCGCATTCAGTAAGGCTTAGAGTCTACCAGGTGTCAGTGGAGAAACTGAGGCAAGAGAATTCTACCTCAGCCCAAGCTGAACAGCCACTCTCCCACCCTTCTCATGAGATCACCTTTTCAGTTCATACCAGCATCTCACAGGCTTACTGGCATCATGGGTTGGCGGCTCAGTTCAACTTTATTGCTATCCATATCTGGAGTTAGACTTAGAAGAACAGTCACTTAATAGTTGCATAGCATCTTAAAGTAGCGTGTTCCAATAACCAGATTTCAGATATGACTATAATTTCACATTGGCTAAGGAACATCTTTTGAGGCAAGTTTTAAGTGATTTACTGGTCTTTCTATACACATTCTAGTTCCTGCTTAAATAATAATCATAAAATCACATTTACCATTAAATCCGCAATTTTTCCATCAATGCCAAATTTTACCGAAGTTACCTGCCTCTAGGAGAAGTAAACTAAAATTCATTTCCCCAAACTGAAAATGTCTCTGATTTAATCTCAATAATTAATTCAGTCAATTGTTTTAATACTCATTGCTTTTACATCACTTTGTAAGATGTCCAGTTTTTCTCCCCGTCTCTCTCCTCCCCCATCCCCTAATACCTTGCATTCTGATTACCCCTTCCCTCAATGAACCTTCCCTTCTATCACACCCCACCCTTCCCTTATCCCCATCTTCTCTTTCTTCTTGTAGGGCAAGATAAATTTCTATATCCCATTACCTCTTTTTCTTACTTCCCAGTTATATGCAATAATAATTCTCAACATTCGTTTCTAATACTTTCCCTCCCTCCCTCCCTACCCATTCCCACTGAGAAGTCAAACAATTCAGTACAGGCTATACAGCTGACTTTTTGCAACAGAATTCCATAATAATCATGTTGTGTAATACTAACCATATTTTCCTCTATCCTACTCTATCCCCCTTTATTTTAGTATTCCCTCATTTGACTTTGTGCCTTCCCAAAAGTGTTTATTTCTAGTTACTCCCTTCCCCCATTTGACCTCCCTTCTATAATTTCCCTCACACTACTTGTCGCCTCCTCCCCTACTTTCCTGTGGTATAAGATAGGTTTTCATACCAAATTTAGTGAGCATGTTATTCCCTCCTTAAGCCATATGTGGAGAGGGTAGCTTCACTTTCCCCTCTCCCCTTTTCCCTCCATATAACAAGATTTTTCTTTATCTCTTTTAGTGGTTATAGCCTACCCCATTCCAATTCTCCCTTTCTCCTCCCAGTGTTTTCCTCCCTCACCCCTTAATTTTTCTTTTATATCTTTTTTTGTGGATATCATCTCTTCTGATTCCACACAGCCTGTACTGTGTGTGTGTGTGTGTACAATCCCTCCACCTACCCAAATACTGACAAAAGTCTCAAGGGTTATAAATATTTTCTTTCCATGTAGGAATGTAAATAGTTCAGCTTTAGAAAGTCTTTTGTGATTTCTCATTCTTGTTTACCTTTTCAAGCTTCTCTTGATTCCTGTGTTTGAAAGTCAAATTTTCTATTCAGTTCTGGTCTTTTCATCAGTATGAGTATTTCAAAGTCCTCTATATCATTGAATGACCATTTTTTCCCTTAAAGTATTATACTCAATTTTCCTGTGTAAGTGATTCTTGGTTTCAATCCCAGTTCCTCTGACTTCTGGAATATCCTATTCTAAGCCCTTCAATCCCTTAATGTTGAAGCTGCCAGATCCTGTGTTATTCTGATTGTATTCTCACAATACTGGAATTGTTTCTTTCTAGTCACTTGCAGTATTTTCTCCTTGACCTGGGAATTCTGGAATTTGACCACAATATTCATAGGAGTTTCTCTTTTTGGGTCTCTTTTGAAAGATGATTAGTGGATTCTTTCACTCTTTATTATGCCCTCTGGTTCCAAGTTTTCCATGGTCATTTCGTGGAAAATAATGTCTAGGTTCTTTTTTTTTTTGTTCATGGCTTACAGGTAGTCCCATAATTTTTTAATTGTCTCTCCTGGATCTCTTTTCCAGGTCAGTTGTTTTACCAAAGAGTTGTTTCTAATTAACTTCTATTTTTTTCAAACTTTTGGTTTTGTTTTCTAACTGCTTGGTTTATCTCATAGTCACTCATTTTCCTGATCTTAATTTTGTCTTTCAGACAGCTATTTCATTCAGTGATCTTTTGAACCTTCTCCATTTGGCTAATTCTGCTTTTTAATGCAGAATTTAATCCTTCTCCTCATTGGCTTTTTGGACCTCTTCTTCCAATTGAGTTATCCTCTTTTTAAAGGTGTTATTTTCCTAATTATGTTTTTGGTTCTCCTCTAGAAAGCTGCTCACTTGATTTTCAAGCTCTTCTATTGCCTGAGCCTAGTTTAAGTTCACTTTGGAGGCCCTGGAGCCAGGGATCTTAACTTCCTGTGACAGTAAGCATTGTTCTTCCTCATCTGAAAGAGTGGGAGGAGACACCTGTTCACCAAGAGAGTAACCTTCTATGGGCTTATTTTTTTCTCTTCTTTGGACATATTCCCAGCCAGTTACTTGACTTCTGAATTCTTTGTCAAGAGATTAGACTTAGCTGCTGGGTTCCCCTGGGCTTTGATTGGGGGCAGGGCCGTGACTCAGGGTTGAGGTTTAGATCAGCTGCTCCGCACTGCCAGAGGCTTTAAGCTGAGCTGCCTGAGCCATGGATCCAGTTTGCTTCCTGGCCTCAGTAGCTGCCTGCAGCCTGCTGCCTGGACCTCTGCAGTTGTCTGGGGCTATTGCTGGAGAAATCAGTTCCCTCTTGCCCAGCTGGGAAAGCCTTTTCCCACTGACTTTTGGAGCTTTCTTTGTTGCTTGCATGTTGAGGTATCTGGCACCTTCCCCGGTAGAACTCTGCCTGGGAGATCTGTTCAGGTCCTGTTCCTCCCAGTGCCATATGACCAGGGCTGTACTCCACTTTACTCAGCATCCCATGAGATAGATCTTTCCTGTCGGCCTTCTGGCTGGAAACCTCTTTTGCTCTGTTGTTCTGTGGCTTCTTCTCCTCTAGATTTTGTTGAATACCATTTTTACAGGTATTTTGTGGGCTGTGGGGGAAATGCTAAAGTATATGCGTCTTTCTACTCCTCCATCTTGGCTCCGTTCCTCTGAAGGGAAGAATTTTTGACTGAACAAGAAATAGAAAACATTATCAAGTGCAGAATAGAGAATTTTGATTATATTAAATTGAAAAGTTGTTGCACAACCAAAACCAATGCAATCAAGATTAAGAGAGAAGTAGAAAACTGGGAAAGAATTTTTGCAGCTAGTGTCTGTGATAAAGGCCTCATTTATAAAATATATAGAGAACTGAGTGAAATGTACAAGAATACAAGTGATTCCCCAATTGATAAA
Organism: Bettongia penicillata ogilbyi; assembly: GCA_023548195.1. Lineage (NCBI taxonomy): Eukaryota > Metazoa > Chordata > Mammalia > Diprotodontia > Potoroidae > Bettongia > Bettongia penicillata. Next base: position 6,602,241 of record JAJHZJ010000035.1, on the reverse strand, counting down.
TGGTCCAAGGCTATGAAGAGGCAGTTTTCAGAGGAAGAAGTTAAAGCTATGTATAGTAATATGAAAAAAATGCTCTAAATTGCTATTAATTAGAGAGATGCAAATCAAAGCAATTCTGAGATAGCAGTAAAATGACAAAACAGGAAGATGTTGGAGAAGATGTGGGAGATTTGGAACATCATTTTGTTGTTGGTGGAGCTGTGAGCTAATCCAACAATTTGGGAGAGCTATTTAGAACTATGCTCAAAGGGCTACAAAAATGTGCATCCCCTTTGATCCAACAATACTGCTTCTAGAACTATATCTCCAAGAGATAATAAAAATGTAAAAGGTTCCCACATACACAAAAATATTGATATGTGTTCTCTTTTTCGTGGCCAAAACCTGGAAATTAAGGTGATACCCATTAATTGTGGAATGGCTGAATAAATTGTGGCATATGAGTGTAATGGAATACCATTGCGCTACAAGAGATGATGAACAGGAAGACTTTAGAGAGACCTGGAAAACTTATATGATCTGATGTTGAGTAAAAGGAGAAGAACCAGGAGAATTTTGCACACGGTAACAAGCACAGTGTGCGAGGAATTTCTCTGGTAGACTTAGTATTTCATTGCAATACAAGGACTTAAAAAATTCCCAATGGTGTCTTAAAGCAAAATGGCTTCCACATCTAGAGAAAGAACTCTGGAATTTGATAGCAGAATCCAGCAGAAGATTTTCTTTTGTATTACATTTTGATTTGTCTTATGATTTCCCTCACTCATTTTAATTCTTCTATGCAACATGACAAAGGTGAAAATTATTTAATAGGAATGTATGATTAGAACCTATATAAAATTGGTTGCTGTGTCAGGAAGGGAGAGGGAAGGGAGGAGGGAAGTAGAGGAAGGAAGGGGAAAAAAGTCGAAGTTACATGGAAATGGCTGTGGAACACTGAAAACAAACAAAATAATAAAAAATAAAGTGCATTGACACAGCAGTTCAAGGATTTTATGTCTATCTTTCCCTTTGTTGATTCACAAATATTGGCAATTGACTTTTGTGCCTTCCTTTTTAACACAAGTTACTCCCTGTGGTCTCCTCTTCAAATGCACTCTTTGCAACATTTTTTTTAAATTTTATGAAGGTGGTTAAAATGTTTCAAACAAGTGGTAGGTGAGTGCATATGTGTCTCTTTGGCTCTGTTCATATAAGAAAGACTATATTTTTCTTGTATTTTTTTTCTTGTAATATAAGGCCTAACTCTTTTCCCCTTGATATTCTTCTTTTCAAACTTTGAGCATGAGGAAAAGTAGCCTTTGTTTTAAAATTTGCTTCCACTGACATTTTTTTTCTGTCCATAATAAATATATTTCTACAAATTGAAATTCAAGAAACACTTATTATCTGCCTACAATATGCAAAGCATGGTGAAGTATTAGGGAAGACATAACTATAAGTTAGAACATTCCTGAAACTCATAGAGGTTAACTGTCATGTAAGAAACGGAAATAATGAATTACCCACTGGTACTTGTCCAATCCTTACTTGAAATTAATTCTGAGTTTTACAACATAGGAATAAAGCATGCATCATTGAAAATAATGAATATAAGATCTCTCTTTATTCTTATCACCACAGATAACAGTATATATTATATTATAGATATATTATAACGAACAAAGCTATATCAATATAAATATATAGGGTGTATACCTTTGATTTCATCAGTGGAGAAGGATTGATTTTTACATATACTGTACAAAAATGATGCAGATAGCAAAGGGGATAGTAAAATAGTAAAGGTGGATATTGTAAGCTTAGCTTTTGAAATTAAGTAGAATATTCTTTAGGTAAGAGATGGATAAATCAGAAATGAGTGAATCTAAATTAAATGTCCCATAAAATTACATGTTAACTATCTTGTTAAAATATAATAATACTATACAAAAAGACATGTAAAGTGAATATATGTGTGAAGGTCTCAAATTTAAGTTGCCCCAGAAGAGGCATCTTAATGTTTATATGGCAGATGTCATGTGGACTCCATCATTTCTTCTTTATCCTTTTCCAGGTGATTAGCCTATTAAGGTAAGTTGAATTCCACAAGACATTAGCAAGTGATCTAAATGAGTTTTGTTCTCAGGGAGGTCTTAGTATTATCCCGAAGTCTACAAACAAAGAGGAACTGCCTCCTACAAGAGTAATTGTATACCTTTCATTATACTCCATAATACCTTCTCAGGTAGATTCATTGATTAATGTTATTCATACATTTTTCATTCCAGAAATGCAAAAGGTAGAATAGAAGAGAATTGCTCATATTTCATGCCATCTATTAAGGAAAATAGTAATAGATCTTACTGAGGCAAAAGAAATAATATCGAGATCATTTTAGAGATGATATCAGTTCTGACTTTAGGGCTTAAAAGGGAACCAGAATATGGCAAGCATAACTTTTTATTTAAGCTGTCTGTGCTTTATATGTACTTGTTATCTCTTCCATTAGAAACCTCACTGTGAGAAAAGGATTAGTTCTTTTTTAGCACTTATATGCCCCATCCCCTGCACATAGTAGGCACATTCAATAAAATATAACTGATGGTTATGATGATGATTATGATTACAACTAACATTTACATAGTGCCCTCTGTATGCCAGGGAATGTGCTAAGAACTTTACAAATATTGTCTCCTTTGATCTTCACAACCACCGTGGAGGGTAAATGCTATTGTTACACCCATGCTACAGTTGAGAAAACTGAGACAAAGACTTAATGACTTCACCAAGGTCACATAGCTAGCAAGCATATGGGCCTTGATTTTAACTCACATATTCCTGACTCTATGCCCAAATCTCTGCCCACTGTGACACCTCGTTATTGATTGATGGTATGACAGAAAAATTTTGTTAATTTCCCTGGCCTTCAGTTTACTTATCTATAAGAAATAAATAATCTCTAAAAACTCCATCTAGTCATGAACCTATGACTGTTTTCTTTTTTTTTTGTCTTCTCTCTTCTTAAAAGCCTTAAGGAAGTTTCCACTAGCACAATGGTTCATTCTGTTTTAAAGTAAGCACATGAATGGAAACTAATGACACAATACAGAATTCTGCCGTACAGAAAAGCTATGCATTGTTGGGAAACTACAAGCAGAAAAACCTGAGATGCCAACTTGGCAGACCATACTGACAAGTGGAAATCAATGATTGTTCTAAAGAGAAATGTTGGGCAGATTGTAGGGTGAAGAGGCCAAGTCAGACACAGTACTAGGCATTACAAAGAGCAGCTGCTTTGTCAGACATACCAAAAGACACAAATGTAGCATCACAAAACTAGTGTCATTTTCAAATAGAAAAGAAAATTTGGAAGGCTTCTAGTAGCCGCTGAACCTAGATAATGAAACTTGGAGATTCAGGCAGGGGCCCAACAAAAATTAAGGAGGTTCCAGAGTTATTTGTTCTGCACTGTAAGAACTGTTCATTTGGGGTGGGTCCTGCATTAGCAAGCTGGAAAAAATACTTACAGGCGAGTGGAGTGTCAAGATAGTCCGGCAACGAGATGGAAGCAGAGATAGGCAATTAACTAGTATCAAGACTATCTAATGGTGGGCAGCAGGTGCCTGTCATGGTAGGTGGGCAAGCAATGAACCACAAGGCATGGCATGGCATATGGGTTCATAAACAGGACTTTAATCATTGAAGGACTAGTGTGTATAGCGTGTGTGTGTGTGTGTGTATGTGTATGTATGTATGAGAGAGAGAAAGAGAGAGAGAGAGAGAGAGAGAGAGAGAGAGAGAGAGAGAGAGAGAGAGAGGGAGGGAGGGAGAGAGGGAGAGAAGGAGAGAGGGAAGGAGGGAGAGGGAGAGAGAGAATAAAAGGTTCCAGGCTTAGAGTAATTGGAACAATTAATGTTGTCCATTGAAGCAATGATGTCTTGTTCCGTGGGGCTTATATTTCAATGAATTTAAACCATGTAAAAGCAAGAAAAGGAAGAAGCTATTGGTATAGTGGTACACAGCTGAAATTAAGCCATAGGGAAAGAACTTAATTTTCAGGTTAGAACTTCAGAACAAGACTAATAGCAAATCTGTTGAATTAAAAAAACAATTGGTCCAGGGATCCAATTTTTTCACATACTTAGCAGTTGGATTGGCTCCTGATTTTCTAGAGATTAGATGGTTCCTTTTAAGGTCTCCTTTAGCAAGCATTTGACTCACTTTTCATGATTTTCTTGCATCACTCTCATTTCTCTTCCCAATTTTTGCTCTGTTTCTCTTACTTGACTTCCAAAATCTTTTTTGAGCTCTTCCATGTCCTGAAGGCAAATCATATTTTTCTTGGAGGTTTTGGATGCAGAGGCTTTGACTTTGTTGTCTTCTTCAGTTTGTATATTTTGGTCTTCTTTGTCACCAAAGTAAGATTCTAGAGTCTGAATTGTTTTCTGGTTTTTGTTCATTTCCCCAGGTATTTACTTGACTTTGATCTCTTTGTCAAGGTAGTTCTCTCCTTCAAGTGGGGGTAGGGGGTATAATGTGAACTGCTCAAAGCCCCAACAATTTTTTGGCTTAGACCTCCAGAAGCAGCAGTTGCCCTTACACCTGGTCTTGCTGCAGCAGGCTCCTTCGCCCCCTCTGGTACTGTGGGGCTAGGGTCTGATAACTACACTCTCTCACACATGACCCACAGCTTTTTTCTGCTGACTTTCCAATTTGTCCTTGGCATTTTGTGGTTGTGAGGTGTGGAAACCACCACATGCACAAGAGATTCAGTCCCCTGAGACCTACTCAGGTCCTGTCGGTGCCTGCACAGTCCACACTGAGCTACCCTTTGCTCCCATCATCGGGGGACAGATGTTTCCTAATGACTTTCTGGGCTGTCTTGGGCTGGAGATTTCCTTTACTCCATCATTCTGTGGGTTCTGTAACTCTAGAATTTGTTTAGAGTAATTTTTTACAAGTATTTGTCTTAGTTTGAGGGGAGAACACTAGCAAGTTTGTGCTGTTAGTCTGCCATCTTGACTACTCCACCTCCTATAAGAAATACTAAAAAATATAATGATGTGAATCCATAAGAATGATTACTTATGCATCTTACAACCTGATGGATCACTGATGAACAAGAGATTTAGAAGGAGATATGATTTTCAAACACACTCCATGAGTGGATTTTCCTAACTTCCTAACTCTAAACTCATCATCATACTCTAACCTTGTAATATTTGGCCCATGATGTGATCCTTTTAATTGTCAGACATTAAAATTATTTGAGTGTTTGACTTCATGAATGCAAAAGATAAGGTAATTTCTATTATCACTACACATTTTATTTTATTTCAGCCAAAATAAAACAAAGTTGATTAAAGATTTCCCTCTTTAGAAGTATAATAATTTTTAATGTATATTTTTTTATTTTTGGTTTTCAACATTCATTTCCACAAAATGTTCAGTTCAAAATTTTCTCCCCATCTCTACCCTCCCCCCACCCCATAATGCCTTGTAATTTGATTACCCCTTCCCTCAAGATGCCCTCCCTTCTATCACACTGATCCCTTCCCTTATCCCAATCTTATCTCTTTCATGAAGGGCAAGATAGATTTCTGCACCCCATTACCTGGATTTCTTATTTCCTAGTTGTATGCAAAAGCGATTCCCAATATTTGTTCCAAAATTTTGAGTTCCAAGTTCTCTCCCTGCCACCCTTCCCACTCATCCCCACTGAGAAGGCAAGCAATTCAATATAGGCTATACATGTATAGTTTTGCAAAAGACTTCCATAATAGGTATGTTGTGTAAGACTTACTATATTTTCCTCCATCCTATCCTGCCCCTCATTTATTCTATTCTCTTTTTTGACCTTGTGCCTCCCCAAACGTGTTTACTTGTAATTACTCCCACCTCCCATTTGTCCTCTCTTCTATCATCCTCCCACTCCATTTTTCCCCTTCTCCACTCTACTCCTGTAATGTAAGGTAGATTTTCATACCAAATTGAGTGAGCATATTTTTCCTTCCTTAAAGCAAATGTGAAAGCAGTAAGCTTTACATTTTCACTCTCACCTCCTCCGTTTTCTCCTCCATTGAAAAAGCTTTGGCAGAGTCAAGATGGCAGAGTAGAAAGACGCACGTTTACGAGCTCCGAAAGCACAGCCCATAGAATTAATGTAAAAAAAGATCCCCATAAGTTCTGGATCACTGTAAGGTGTACAGAAACAGAGTGGAAGAGATTTCCGTTCCAGAGAGCCCTGGAGAGCCATCCCCAGGGTCTGTTCCGCCCAGAAAGAGGACCCCACCCCAGAGCTGCCCTGGCCGTGGCCCCAGAGAAGCTGATCCGAGCAGGCTTCAGGGACAGAAGCTCTGGTGGCCTGGAAAGTCCCTCCACCCAAAGAAGCTACAGGTCAGTGAGGGAGATGGCTGGCTGGCCGAGGGAAGCAGGGTGTCTCCGTGACTCGGGCCCCCTCAGGAGGAAGTGGCGGTGGCAGAGGCAGGGCAGGAAGCGGCAGAGGCAGAGGCGGGGGTGGCGGCGGGAGGCAGCAGCAGCGTGGCGGCCCGGGACTCCCCCAGTGGCAGGCAGGATCTTCATTACTGAGAGTCTCTGCATAAACCCCCTGAGGGAGCTGAGCCTGGGAGACGGCCCTGCCCCCACCCCAGCACCAGAACTAAGGTTCACATTGATTAGCAGCCACTTGCCACGGAAAGCCCATTTGAATCTCAGAAGCCAAGCACTAGCTGGGCAGATCTAGGCGAGGGTGGACAGGAATCTCAGAAGTCAAGTAACTAGCTGGGAAAATGCCTAGAAAAGGGAAGAAAAATAAGACTATAGAGAGTTTTTTCGAACAGATGCAAATGATCCCGACTTTCGGATCTGACAAGGATGAGGACATATTCTTGCCATCAGGGAAAGACATGGAGGGTGGGGCCTCAGTACCCCAGACATCCCAGGGGGATGTCGGGTGGGCTCAGGCCTTGGAAGAGCTCAAAAAAGATTTTGAAAAGCAAGTTAGACAGGTGGAGGAAAAACTGGGAAGAGAAATGAGAGAGATGCAAGAAAAATATGAAAAACGGGTGAATACCTTGGTAAAGGAGACCAAAAAAAAAATGCTGAAGAAAATAACACCTTGAAAAATAGGCTCACTCAATTGGCAAAAGAGGTTCAAAAAGCCAATGAGGAGAAGAATGCTTTCAAAAGCAGAATTAGCCATATGAAAAAAGAGGTTCAAAAGCTCACTGAAGATAATAGTTCTCTCAAAATTAGAATGGAAGAGATGGAGTCTAATGACTTTATGAGAAACCAAGAAATCACCAAACAAAACCAAAAGAATGAAAAAATGGAAGAGAATGTGAAAGATCTCATGGGAAAAAGAACTGACCTGGAAAATAGAACCAGGAGAGATAATTTAAAAATTATGGGACTACCTGAAAGTCATGATCAAAAAAAGAGCCTAGATATCATCTTCCATGAAATTATCAAGGAAAACTACCCTGACATTCTACAACCAGAGGGCAAAATAAGCATTGAAAGAATCCATCGATCACCACCTGAAAGAGATCCAAAAAGAGAAACTCCTAGGAACATCGTGGCCAAATTCCAGAACTCCCAGGTCAAGGAGAAAATCTTACAAGCAGCTAGAAAGAAACAATTCCAGTATTCTGGAAATAAAATGAGGATAACTCAAGATCTAGCAGCTTCTACATTAAGGGATCAAAGTGCGTGGAGTAGGATATTCCAGAAGTCAAAGGAACTAGGACTTAAACCAAGAATCACCTACCCAGCTAAACTGAGTATAATACTTCAGGGGAAAATTTGGTTTTTCAATGAAACAGAGGACTTTCAATCATTCTTGATAAAAAGACCAGAGCTGAAAAGAAAATTTGACTTTCAAACACAAGAATGAGAAGAAGCATGAAAAAGTAAACAGCAAAGAGAAGTCTTAAGGGACTTACCAGAAGTGAACTGTTTACATTCCTACATGGAAAGACAATATTTGTAACTCTTAAAACTTTTCAGTACCTGGGTAGTTGGTGGGTCCATACACACACATGTCCATGCATGCACGCACACACACATACACACATGCACACACATACAGAGACAGAGAGCACAGATTGAATTGAATAGGATGGGACCATATCTTAAAAGAAATTAAGGTAAATGGTGAGAGGGAAATGTAGTGGGAGGATAGAGGGTGAAATGGAATGGGGTAATTATCTGTCATTTAAGAGGCAAGTAGGAGACTTTAGTGGAGGGAAAAGAGGAGAGCTGAGAAAAAAAACAAAAAAACAAGAAGTTTACCCTCATCACATTTGACTAAAGGAAGGAATAAAATGCACACTCATTTTGGTATGAAAACCTATCTTACAGTATAGGAAAGTGGGGGAGGAAATAAGCAAGGGGAGGGAATGATGGAAGGGGGGGCAAAGGGAGGAGCGAGCAATTTGAAGTCAACACTCAGGGAGGGACAGGATCAAAAGACAGAAGAGAAACAATGAGGGGCAGGTTAAGATGGAGGGTAATTTAGTTAGTCTTACCCAACATGACTATCAGGGAAGTCATTTGCAAAACTACACAGATAGGGCCTATATTGAATTGCCTGCCTTCCCAAAGGAAATGGGTGGGGAGGGAGGGATGGGGAGAATTTGGAACTCAAAGTTTTAGGAACAACTGTTTCGTATTGTTGTTGCTACTAGGAAAAAAGACATACAGTTAATGAGGAATAGAAAGTCATCTGGCCCTACAGGAGAAAAGAGAAAATGGAGATAATAGAAGGGAGGGATGACAGAAGAGAGGGCAGATTGGAGATAGGGAAAATTAGATTGCTTGCGGTATTGGGGTCGGGGGAGGGGATAAAAGGGGAGAAAATTTGGAACCCAAAATTTTGTGAAAATGAATGCAAAAAGCTAAATAAATGAATGAATGAATGAATGAATGAATGAATAAGAAAAAAGAAAAAGAAAAAGCTTTGTGTTATCTCTTTTATGAGAAATAATTTTCAACCATTTCATTTCTCCCTTTATCCTTCCAATATATCCCTTTCCTGCCCCTAAATTTTATTTTTAGATATCATGCTTTCTTATTCAACTCACCCTGTGCTCTCTGTCGACACACACACACACACACACACACACACACACACGTGTGTGTGCATTTAACCCTCCAGCTATCCAAATACTGAGAAAAGTTTCAAGAGGTACAAATATTTTCTTTTAACACAGGAATGTAAACTGTTAAACTTTGGAAACTCCTTTATGTATCCTCTTTCCTGATTACCTTTTCTTGCTTCTCTTGATTCTTGTGTTTGAAAGTCAGATTTTCTATTCAGTTATGGCCTTTTCATTAAGAATGCTTGCAAGTCCTCTATTTCATTGAAAGACCATATTTTTTCCCCTGAAATATTATACTCAGTTTTACTGGGTAAGTGATTTTTGCCTTTAATCCCAGTTCTTTTGACTTCTGTAATATCATATTCTAAGCCCCTGGATCCTTTAATGTAAAAGCTACTAGATCTTGTGTTATTCTGATTGCATTTTCACATTACTTGAATTGGTTATTTCTAGTTGTTTACAATATTTTCTCCTTGAAGTGGAAACTCTGGAATTTGACTACAATATTCCTTGGAGTTTCTCTTTTTGGATCTCTTTCAGGAGGTGCTTGGTGGATTCTTTCAGTGTTTATTTTGCTCTCTGTTTCTTGAACATCAGGGCAGTTTTCCTTGATAATTTCGTGAAAATTGATGTCTGAGCTCTGTTTTTGATAGTTCCATACTTTTAAATTGTTTTTCTTCGATGTATTTTCTAATTCAGTTGTTTTCTTTTTCCAATGAGATATTTCGCATTATTGTCTATATTTTCATTCTTTTGATTTTGTTTGTAGTTTCTCATAAAGTCATTAGCTTCCATCTCCTCCATTCTAATTTTTTAAAGAGCTATTTTCTTCAGTGAGCTTCTGAATCTCCTTTTCCACTTGATTAATTCTACTTTTTAAAGCATTGTTCTCCTCATTGGCTTTTTGGACCTGTTTTGCCAATTGAGTTAGCCGAGTTTTAAAGGTATTATTTCTTCAGCATTTTTTGGGTCTCCTTTAGCAAGCTGTTGACTAACTTTTCATGATCATCTTTGCATTGGTCTCATTTTCCTTCCAGTTTTTTCCTAAACCTCTCTTACTTGATTTTCAAAATCCATTTTAAGCTCTTCCATGGCCTAAGATTATTGCATATTTATTTTGGAGGTTTTGCATTCAGAACCTTGACTTCCTCTGATGGTATGAATTATTCTTCCTTATCGGAAAAGATGGAAGAACGTACCTGAACACCCAGAAGGTAACTTTCTATAGTCTCATTTTTTCCCTTTTGTGGGCATTTTCCCAGACAGTTACTTGATTTTCGATTCCTTTGTGAAAAGGAGAGTATACTCTGGGAACCTGTAAGTTCTTAGTTCCTCCTAAGTGGCACAAACAGGGAGAGGAGTTTACTCCTTTCTTGGCCTGTACATTGCTCTCTGAACAACCAAAATCTTCTCTGCCCACAGTCTGAGAATACAATTGCCTCTCCACAACCACCTCCAGCTCCACCACACCAGTGCTCCTCCTCACCTGAAAGTCGTGCTCAGGGCTGAGATGCAGATCAGTAGTTCAATTCGCCCAGGGACTTAAGGTGGAGTACTCCAAAAATAGATGATGCTGCCACAGTGGCTATTGTCAGATGTCCAGACTGTGTTCCTTTCCCTTGGGTGAAGGAACTTTCTCAATGAACTTTGAAGCTGTCTTTAGGTTTGTGGGTTGTGCAGTCTGGGAACTGATGCTTCCAGTGTCTCCCTGAAGTCTATTCTGGGTTCTTTGCTTGTGCTCTGCTCCACAATCGATGCCGTAGACCTTTCCTGTTGGCCTTCCAGGCTATCTTGGGCTGGAAATCTCTTCCACTCTGTAGTTTTGTGGCTTCTGCTGCTCTAGAATTTGTTTAGAGTCATTTTTACATGGGCTATGTGCAGGAGCTCCTATAGGTCCATCATACTAATCCTCCATCTTGGCTCCACCCAAGTCTAGACCCTGGTCTGGTCCAGATAGAATCCAAGCTAGACAGAATCAGAGCTGGATTGAACCTGAACCTACCATCCCTATTTTATGAATGATTAAAACACAAGAGAGACATAATGAGTTGCCTAAGCTCATAATACTGTTAAGTAGGGAAGCAAGGACTTGAATCTAGAACTCCTGCCTCCAAGTCTCCTATTCTTGTTATGGTACCAAGCTATCTGACTGAGATTTGTCAGTCAACAAGCATGTGTTAAGCACTTACTGTATGTTAGGCATTATTCTAAACTCTGGAGAAATAAAACCTACCAAACAGCCTCAATATAGAAATTAACTTCATGTAATAAAATTGAGGAAAGTGAAATAAACTAATCAAAAGAAGGGACAAGTCATTAGTATTTTTATGACTGACCATAGGTTGGTTTAATTTAACGCCTGTGAAAATTAAAGTGCCCCAGTAAATCAAGTGTTGAAAAACTGTTGTAAATGGAGTATGTCAATATGCACAAAATATCAAACTTGGAGCATCAGAATGAAGCATTATTTTTTGGAGCCATAAGACAAATTTTTCCATTTGCAAACATGAGCGCTATAACCTTTACAAATACATAAAAATACTAGAAGAATTCAGCTCTTCAGCAAGGAATGGTTTAAAAAAATCAGAAAAAACTATGGTTTACTAACTTCCAAATGATGCCTTGAATTTTTTCTTTAAGATGATATATTTGACGACTAAGTTGTATGCTTTCAAAGCTTACAATTTAATCTTCACTGGAGCCATTTAACCTACAATTGGAACTTGGAACAGATTATCTATAGTTTTGACACACTGTATCAGACAGTTATCTTTATAAGGGTCATTCTTGTTTCAACATTGTGTTTTGGACAAAATATTCACTGTTCTGGTCAACAGTGACTTTTACAGATAAGAATAACTATCTTCCCATTTGACAAAAATTTTATGCCCATTAATTCTGGTCCTTTTTCTTGCATAGTTCGGAAATTTCTATTTTGTTTTCCAAACACAAAAAAATGGACCGTTTATATGCCCTACTCTTTTTTAAATAATTAATCCATAAATTAACATTCATGGAACATCTTATTAATACAATAATTTGTATTTCTTGCTCATGAAGCTTCATAGAATCAAAAGATATTTGAATCAGAATTTTGTAAAGAAATATTTTGCATCTGTGTAATAGCATTTTATAAAAGAATTTCGGTCAGATAAACTGTCTTAAAATATGTTATTTAGCTAACCATTAAGTACATGCCATTTGTCATTTTATGCCAACTTGAATCCCAAGAAAATCAGAACATATATTATAGTTTAGCAGGATATATTGATGAGATGGGACAAGGGAAAACCATGATTTGCAATTTCTTCTCAGGAGTATAAAAGCATTAGAAATAGTATGGCTTAGAAAACGGAAGTTATAACCAGTAACCTTATCTGCAAACAGGTTGTAGAATTACAGAGAAGCTAAAGCAAAATGCACTTTTATCCCAACAATATTTTTATTTTCTAATACCAAGAGAAAGAAACTAGGTTCTTGGCTTATCTCTTTTTCGGGACTGGATCTATGATTTCATCCCTGTGGAAAATTCTGAAGTAATAAAGTTTTCCCTCTCAATGAAGGTTGACATTCTGCAACTTAATTTTAGAAAACTGCCTAGAACAATGAGAATTTAATTGATAGTCCCAGGGTCAAATAGACAGTATGTATTAGAAGCAGAATCTGAATTCAAATCTTTTTGGCTTCAAGGTCATCTCTCTCCACTGTACCATACTTTCTCTAAGAATTCTATAGAATATTATATTTTAAAAAATTGAAAATTCTTAGAGTTTCACATAGCTAAAATTAAAATACCAGATAAACAAACAAACAAAAAAAACCTTATTCTGTGGTATTTTGCTATTTATCACTTTTTGTGGTCATAGGAATCTCCTGACCAAAAATTATAAAAGCAAAGTAGAAAGCAAAAAATAAATAAGTAATAATAAAAAAATGCATTCCACTGTTAGATGTTCTAAGACAAGGTAGAAAAATGTGATAAAGTCCACAGTGAAGAAAGATTATGCAGTGTTGTAAAATATGTTTAAAATACTATTCTAAATTCATTGATGAAAATTATTTGAGCAACTGCTGAAAACTGGGGGAAATACATAGATATTTGATCTATATTTATTGTTTCATTTACTCCAGACTAGTTTGGTTTTCATGATTAGTAAAGTGAGGTATTTCATAACAAGCAAAGCAGAAGTTTTAAATGTGAATGTTCTCCAAGATTCTTTTTCTCCAGTGTCTTCTGTCTACATCCTCACTCTTGGAGATTGCATTCATTTCAATTAACAATTCAAAAAAGACTAAGTTCCAAATCTGTGTCTCAAGTCTTAATCTTCCTTCAAAACATCAGTGCCACATTTATGATTTTGCCTGTTGAACATGTCTACAATTGGACAACCTATTGGCACTTTAATTTCAACATGTTGAAAAACAGGTTCAAAATCTTTCTTCACAAGAACAAAAGGTTCAGAATATCAAGGGAACTAATGAAAAGAAATACTAGGGCAGGTGGTCTAGCCCTACTAGATCTCAAATTGTATCATAATGACTCAATCATCAAATCCACTTGGTACCAAGAAGTAAAGGGATAGCACAGTGGAATAGGTTAGGTATTCAAGACATAGTAGTCAATGAATATAGCAATCTACTGTTTGATATACCCAAGTACTCCAGCTTCTGGGCTAAGAACTCACTGTTTGTCAAAAATTGCTAGGAATACTGCATAAGAGTGTGGCAGAAGCTCAGCATAGATCAATCACTGACAACATACACAAGAATAAAGTTCAAATGGATACATGATCTAGGTACAAAGACTGATATTATAAACAAATTAGGGGAGCAAGAAACAGCAAATTTGTGAGATTATTGGAGAATGGAGAAATTTCTGACTAAACAACAGATAGAAAAAATTATGAAGTGCCAAATGGATAATTTGATTACAATAAAATGAAAAGTTTTTGCACAAACTCAATGCAAACAAGATTAGGAGGGAAGTATAAAATCAGGAAAGAATTTTTGCAACTAGTGTCTGTGATAAACGCCTCATTTCTAAAATATGTAGATAAGTGGGTCAAATGTACAGCAATGCAAGTCATCTTCCAGTTGATAAATGGTCAAAATATACAAACAGGCAGTTGTCAGAAGAAGAAACTAAAGCTGTCTATAGTCATATGAAAAAGTGCGCTAAATCACTATTGATTACAGAGATGCAAATCAAAACAACTCTGATGTACCACATCACACTTATCAGATTAGCTAACATGACCAAATAGGAAGATGATAAATGTTGGAGAGGATGTGGGAGAGTTGGCTCACTAATTCATTGTTGGTGGAGCTGTGGACTGATCCAACCATTCTGAAGAGCAATTTGAAACTATACCCAAACTATGCTGAACTATACCCAAATGTGCATACCCTTTGATCCAGCGATATCACTTCTAGGACTGCATCCACAAAAGATCATAAACATGGGAATTGGTCCCCAATGTACAAAAATATTTATAGCAGCTCTCTTTGTGGTGGTCAAGAACTGGAATTCGAGGGTATGCCATTGGGGAATGGCTAAATAAATTGTGGTATGTGAATGTAATGGAGTACTATTGCGCTATAAGAAATGATGATGAACAGGAAGATTTCAGCGAAGCCTGGAAGGACCTATATTAACTGATGCTGAGTGAAAGGAGCAGAACCAGGAGAACTTTGTACACAGCAATAACCACAACACGTGAGGAATTTTTCTGGTAGACTCAGACCTTCACAGCAATGCAAAGACCTAAAAAATTCCCAATGCGCTGGAGGAAAAACGTCTTCCACATCCAAAGATAGAATTATGAAATTGGATCACTGAATGAAGCAGAGCATTTTCTCTGTGATATGTTTTGTTTTGTTTTCATGGTTTCTCCCACTCATTTTATTTCTTCTATGCAACATGACTAAGGTGAAAATGTATTTAATAGGAACATATGTGAAGAACCTATATAAGATTGCATGCCATCTCAGGAAGCAAGAGGGGAATGTTGGGGGTAGTCAGGAAAAGAGGGAAGAAAATCTAAGATATATGAAAGTTATTATAGAAAACTGAAAACAAGTTAATTAATTTTTTAAAAAGCTGTCTTCACAAACTGACTTTTTAATTTGGCTCCAATTGTTCCAGTTCTCAAATTAAAGACCTACAAAGTTGGCTTGAACTCTGCCTTCTACATCTTCCTCTCCCTTTATTCAGTTAGGCATGTAATTGTATCATTTCTTCTACAGCAATATATTTTTACCTCTGTTTCAGGTTTCTGAATCTCTGGGTTGGAAGTACCCTTGGGATCATTTATTCTTAACTATAATTCAAACAGTTACAACAAATATGATAATGACAACAACAAAACTCTCTTGGGCTTTCTTTGAACACATTCGGTGAAGGGAATCCATTACTTCCTAATGATGTCCAATCCAACTTTCAGATAACTCCAATTGTTAGGAAGCAAATCAGATAAATCAGATGCAAATTTGACTCTTCACAGGTTCCACTCATTGCTCCTAGTTCTGCGCTCTGATTCAAGCTGTTTCATAATTTTATAGGACAATTCTCTCTTCTATCTAACTCTTCAAAAGCTTGAAGGAAACTGTCATATGATGTCTATCTTCTATTCTCCAGATTAAATATCCTTAATTCTTTCAACCAATCCTCATATGACGTGAATTCAAAACATTATATCATCTTTATTTTTTGTATGTTGTCTGGGCTTTCAATTTCCTTGCTAAAGTGTTGTGTTTAGAATTGAATACAATGATTCAGAACTGTTCGATTGTTGCCTTTTCTTTTTTTTTTTATTAATTTTATTTATTTTCAGTGTTCTAAAATCACTACCATGTAACTTAGATTTTTTCTTCTCCCTCCTCTCTATGTTTCCCCTCCCTCCTTGAAAAGGCATAAAACCTTATATAGGTTCTACACATACATTTCTATTAAACATATTTTCACTGTAGTAATACTGCATAGAAGAATTAAAATGAGTGGGAGAAATCATATACCAAACCAAAACATAATACAAAAGAAAAAGATCTGCTACATTCTGCAATTGAATTCCATAGTTCTTTCTCTGCATGTGGAAGGCATTTTGTCTTAAAAGATCATTGGAAATTTCTTTAAGTCCTTGCACTGCAATGAGGCTCCAAGTCTACCAGAAAAAAAAACAAAACCCTCACACACTGTGGTTGTTGCTGTGCATAAAGTGCTCCTGGTTCTGTTCCCTTCGCTCAGAATCACATCATATAAGTCTTTCCAGTCCTCTCTGAAGTCTTCCTGTTCATCATTTCTTATAGCACAATAGTATTCCATTACATTCATAGACCATAATTTATTCAGGTATTCCCCAATTGATGGACATCCTCTTGATTTCCACATTTTGACCACTAAAAAGAGTGCTGCTATAAGTAGTTCTGTACATATGGGAACCTTTCACATTTTTATGATCTCTTGGGGATACAGTTCTAGAAGTGTTACTGCTGGGTCAAAGGCTATGCTATTTTTGTAGCCCTTTAGGCATAGTTCCAAATTGCTCTCCAGAATCATTGGATCAGCCCACAGTTCAACCAACAATGAATTACTGTTCCAACTCTCCCACATCCTCTCCAATATTTATCATCTTCCTGTTCCTTCATGTTTGCCAATCTGATAGGTGTGATATGGTACCTGAGAGTTCTTTTGATTTGCATCCCTCTAATCAATTTTGATTTAGAGCAATTTTTCATATGACTATGTAAATCTTTCTTCCTCTGAAAACTGCCAGTTCATATCATTTGATAATTTATGAATTGGGGAATGACTTGTATTTTGTACATTTGACTCAGTTCTCTCAATATTCTAGAAATGAGGCCTTTATCATAGACGCTAGTCAAAAAATTCTTTCCCAGTTTTCTGCATCACATCAAATCTTGGTTGCATTGGGTTTGGTTATATAAAAACTTGTCAGTTTAATATAATCAAAATTATCTATCTTGCTCTTCATAAAGCTTTCTATCTCTTGTTGAGTCAACAATTCTTCCCTTCTCCAAAAATCTGATACTCTATTCCTTGCTCCACCAATTTCTACAGAGTATCAAACTTTGTACCTAGATCATGAACCCATTTGGACTTTATTCTTGGGTATGGTATCTAAGCCTAGAGATCCAGTTTTCCCTGCAATTTTTGTGGAACAGTGATTTCTTATCCCAGAAGTTTTGAGTTTATCCTTGGGTTTATCAAATAGTAGATTGTTATAGTCATTGCGTGCTGTGTCTTGAGTACCTAGATTATTCCACTTATCTATCCTTCTGTTTCTTAGCCAATACCAAATGGTTTTGATAATTGCTGCTTTATAATACAATTAGAGATCTGTTGGTGCTAGGCCACCTTCCCTAGCATTTTTTTTTCATTAGTCACCTTGATCATCTGGTCTTCTTGTTCTTAAAGATGCGTTTTGACATTTTTTCCAGCTCTAGAAAATAATTATCTGATAGTTTGATTGGTATGGCACTAAATAAATAAATTAATTTTGGTAGAATTGTCATTTTTATTATATTGGCTAGGCCTACCCATGAGCAACTGATGTTTTTTCCACTTACTTAGATCTGATTTTATTCCTGGGAAATGTGTCTTGTAACTGTGCTCATATACTCCCTGGGTTTGTTTTGGCAAGTAAACTACCAAATATTTTATAGCATTTAACCTAGCTTTAAATGAGATTTCTCTTTCTATCTCGTGCTGTTGGACTTTGTTACTAATATATAAGAATGCAGATTTGTACAGGTTTGTTTTGTAACCTGAAGCATTGCCCAAGTTGTTCATTATTTCAAGTAGTTCTTTACTTGAATCTCTGGGATTCTCTAAGTATATTATCATATCATCTGCACAAAGTTTTTTCTTAGTCTTAGTCTTATTTTCTTCTTTGCCTATTCTAATTCCTTCAATTACTTTACATTCTCTAATTGCTAAAGCTAATATATCTAGTACCATGTGGAATAACAATGGTGATAATGGACATTCTTGTTTCACCCTAGTTTGTTACGTGTGGAGGAGGGGTGGTCTGTTCAGTGGAGATATCCTCAGCTGAGCTAGAGCAATGGCAACCTTGGAGCTCGGTGGTCTTGGCTTCTCTATTATCTTCCTGTTTCACTTGGAGTGCTGATGTAGACCTGAGTCCTAGTGAGACCCCCTTGGGGTTCCTCTTCTTTTGGTTCACCCCCACCATTGTAAGAGGAATATTCTTTAGCGATTTTCCTGTGCTCAGGTGCTACAAGACTGTTTGCCCCTTCTATTGAACCTACTAACCCAGACTTTTTCTGGGGAAATATTTTATGGCTCTTTTGAGGTCAGGAAGGGCAGGTTACTTCATCATTTTGGTTCCCTGAAGTTCAAGTAGATGACTTACAGTTGTTTAATCTGTGAGCTGAAAGTCTCAGGAGTGGCTGTAGCTGATGCCTGCAGCTCAGTGGCTGCCATTTGCTCTGCTCCTGCTGGTCTACTGCCTTAGACTGCCCCGTGGCTACCCTGATGGTCTGCACTGAGGCAGGATGAGCTGCACTGTGTATTTGGGCTCACCCCCGAGGAACAAATCCTTCCTTTCCACTTTCTAGTCCATCCTGATCTGTGAATATGCCACAGTCTGTCTCCTATTGGATTCTGCACCTCCAAATTTTGGTTGATTTTCTTTTTAGAGGTATATGAAGGAGTTTGTCTAAGAACTTAGGTGAATAGTTGCTCTCACTCTGCCATCTTGGCTCTGTCTCCTTTTCATTTCACTACTATATTTCAGATCTTTATTAGTTCTTGCTTTGAGTTTTATAAACAGTTTCTAGATATTAATTTCTGATATGTTGATGAACATTCCTTTTGTAGTAGTTGTTTTCTTTCTTATATTCTTGCTATGATATGTTTTTTTATTATTATTCTTTTTATCTCTCCTGTAAGATTACAAGCTTCTTTAAGGTAAAGGCTGTATCTTACATATCTTTACATTTCTTTAAGTTCCTGAAACAGTGATTTAAAAATGGCCTTCTTACTTCAAAAGAACTATGTTCATTGTTCTGAATCATGAACCTACATACACATGCACACACACCTACTATGATTATCTATGATTTGTGTGTATATGTACATGAGTATATTTGCCTGATAACATTACATGACCAAGATTCTTAGATTCTAACTATCTGAAATGCATCAGTGACACATGATAGAGAGTACAAGGGCAAGGCCCAAGAAAAACAGTGGTACATTGAAGAATGAGATTGTGGATGACTTGTCAGCAAAAGACAGCCCACAAGTACTCTCTCTATCTCTGTCTCTGTCTGTCTATCTGGCTCTCTCTCTCTCTCTCTATCTATCTATCTCTATCTCTCTCTCTCTCTCTCCCCCTCCCTCTCCCTCTCCCTCTCTCTCTCCCTCTTAGTGAAAGACTAACTTAACAATATTCATATTATCAGAGTCTGGACAATAAGTGGTTTTAATATTTGAAGCTCCACTAAACACTTAAGTCACTGTGAATTTTATTGTGGAGTCTTTGTAGTGTATTTCAGGGTTATTAGTACCATGACCTTTTAAAATATTCTAGATATTTGTCATCAATAAAGAAACATTGTGTGAGTGTGTGTGTATGTATGTGTGTAGACTATGTAAAGATCAATTTTCCAGGACACTGCAATGTATTTCCTGTATATAATATCTATTAAAATGGGGAAAAAAATACCTTAGATACTGAATGACCCATCTCTCCATATAAAACACCAAGGGGAACATTATAAAAGCTTTCAGCATATCCATTCAGAAATTTAAACAATATTTCTTAATATTGCAAATTTTAAAGTGTTACATATTTGTTAGCAATTACCAATGTAATGTGATATAAGGTACACACAATCTCTCCCAACCTCATCTCCCCCAGTATACACACATGCACACATTCAAAACATGCAGACATATAGAGACAAACATATACACTAGAGCTTGCCTTCGCATGAGGGGAAAAATAGTAATATGTGAAATGATTAGGGAGTCATAGAAGGCAGTACATAATAAGATACTAAGTGTTGCAGTATAAACTATATTTGCAATAGGAATTCAGAAATTCTGAAGACTGGAATACAAACTAACATGTTTCATATATTTAAAATATAATAAATCTCTAGAAATATGTGATTTAACTTGTGCCAGATTAGTCTTAAGGGATACTTCTAGCTATAGTATAAAAAAGGAGTTCTTTTTCGTGTCATAAGGAACAGAGAACTGCTGCTAATTTTTTTAACTAAAAGTAACATTTCCCTCATTTTGACTTTATTCTGATCATTCAATGACTAATTCTTTGTTAGCTGAAGTCTAAATCTGAACTGTTGGCCTAATGAGAGCTCACAGAGTTTTCACAAGGGATTCTCAAATTCATACATTTAACAAACATTTTGAGCTTTACATAATTTGAGTAGAGACTATTTTCTTCTTTGTATACGTACTTTCTATACGACCTGGTGCACTGTATATATTTATTAAATACTCCTTGATTGGTTAATATCTTTTAAACTGCAAGAAAATATGTAATGTGGATAATGGGCACTTCTTTTTCTTTTTTTTTTTTTACATGAAAGTGGCAACTGAGAAATAACAATGCTTTCACGAGAAGAAATTTCTGAACTGTGGCTTCCCAACCCAGTGAAGGAGTTCCTAGTATAAGTCAAGAAGGGTTTAAGAAAAAATAAGGGGTAGAGACCCAAGTCAGAGAAATAAACTCAGACTTCATTCCTCCATGAAACTATGAGTTAAATAGGTTGCATATTCAAGGAAATGGCTTAAATCTGTCATAAATTTGAATGCCTTCCCCATAAAGTAGAGACTCAGTATCAAGGCAGTACTCCACATCTTGAGGACTCTGTTGGACCCCAGATAGGTGGCTTTCTTGACACTCAGCAATCCCCTGTATTTTCACTTTAATGGAGAGGGAAGAGGAAGAGAGAGGAAAAACGAGAATAAGCATTTGCATCACACTTATCATCAGGCATTGTGAAAAGTGCTTTTTACAAATATTACCTCATCTGCTTATCACAACAATGCTAGGAAATTGGTGTCATTATTATCTCTACTTAATAATAGAAGAAACTGGTGCAAACAGAGCTTAAGTAGCATGCCCAAGGTCATAGAGATATTGTCTGAGACTGGATTTGAACTCATCTCTTTCTGCCTCTAGGCCCAGTACTCTTTCTACTCTCCTACTAGATGTCTGGAAGGAAAAGGGAACTGAGGTTCATTGGATAAGAGGGTTACTAGATTCTTTTCCAACCCTCATTGCTTTGTGCTTTGAAGGAGTATTCAGGGTTACTCTAGAGAGTCTAGAGAGTAAACCTAGAGGGCAAAATAATAATATTCTAGCATTTATATAATGACTATTCTAGGCTAAGTTCTGTGCTACAAACTTCACAAATATTATATTTTGTTGATCCTCACAATGACCCTGTAAGGTAGGTGTTATTATCTCAGGTTCACAATTGAGGAACCTGAAACAAACATAAATTAAATGACTTGCCCAAGGTTCCACAGCTATCTTGTGTCTGATGCTGAATTTGAACTCAGGTATTCCCAGTCCTCTTTCCAATGTACCACTTACCTTCCTGTATGAATTTCTAGGGTACCTGTGGATCACCTGAAATAGAAGGGGGCTTGTTTAGACTATTTATAGAAAGGGATGAAGTCATCCAAATTCTCCTTATTCCTCTGTCCCCCTCCCCCAATTCATTAAAATATTAGAAGACTGCTCCCTCCTTCTTTAGACATTGATGGGAGAGAAATGCTGATATGAAGGAAAACCCTGAGTAAGAGAATCACAAAGGTATTGTAATTAATGGAACTGACCCAGAGCTAATTTGACTGAGGGCAAAAATTAGAGTAATAGGGATCACTATCATAATATGGGGGGGGGGGGGCCGGAATAAAAGTTGTTGTTATAAAGAGATCTTTGTACCAGGATAAATTATGAAAATTGAGGGGAAAACTTCATTAAAGGTTTGCCACACACATACACACACCCTACACATATATGTATATATGTCTATATGTGCATATGTATATATGTATATATGCTATCTATGTATTAATATATACACATACATATATTTTGACTTAATATCAAAGATCCATACCATAGAACCTTTTTCACATGAGGAATGTGTCATCCATTGAAACCTCATTTCCAAATACTGATGGACTTTAATTATAAATGACCTCAAGTTTTCAGGAAGAAGAAACCATAAAATGGGAGGAAATAACTATCACAGTACCTGACTACCAGGATTTTTCCTTGAAGTCAATGTTTCAAATTTAAGTTAATTTTAAGAAACATATAGTCTGTCCTAATCTCCACCAAGAGATGAATGCGAGGGAAGTACAGAAGTGATCCTGATGATCTACCATCCTTCCTGCATCCTTATACCATCAGTTCAAAAGGGTCCTCATAATTCCTTCCCTCTACAGGTAATGAAATGAACGAATAAGTGCCCTAAGTTGTTGTTTTATTTTCAGCTATCTTGGCTCCCTGGATGGCATTCTACCTTTGTTATTATTCCTGTGATATGTCTTCCCCCATGCAGTATCTGAGTGTCTTCTAGTGGAACAAAACAAAACAAAAAGAAATAAAGCATATTATTATGCCCTAGTTGTGGTGTGAATAGATACTATTTGAATAACTTGATTAAAGATTAAAACAGCAGCTAATTGCTAATTGATTACATGGACTACCTTCATGCGTCAAACTTGAACTTGTAAAACAGATGCCTTTTAGCCATTTGAAACATAGTACTCCCTATTGATGCTTTTCAAATACTGGTTTGGACTTCATGAAATAGACACTGGCCAGATGTGAAGTAAAACATCTAAATTTGACACTACTAGCCAATCCACCACAATAATAAATGCAATTTTTACAACATATTTTGATAAATTGGTAGCTATTTTTGTGTTTGAGTAAAGCAAATGCTTCTGAATCATTAGCTCTTGAGCTGTGTAAATGAGAGAACTTAGAGGAAAGGGCATTACACATAGTAAATACTTAATATATGTTATTCAATTCACCTCAATTATGGGACAACAGATTTACAGCTGGAAGAGAATACAAAAGTAATCAAGACCAACCTATTTTTTTCAGAGATGAGAAAACTAAGTTGCATAGAGATTAAGACATGTGCCCAGGGTACACAGAGCTAGTAGATGTCTGAAGTGGGATTTGTATCTTCCTGACATAGTCCAGTTATCTATTTACTATATCAAGTAAACTGAATGGAAATTAATTGAATTGAATTGCGAATAAGATCAAAGACCTAAATACTCCTTATGTTTATTTAATTCTATTTTAACCTGAGAAAAGAAGACACTTTTCCATTTCATGAAAGTCGTTGAATACATTTTTTTCAAAATATTTCCAGATTAAATTAACTCCAATTGTTTCACTGCTGCTGCAAAGTAATTTTTAATATCTAATTTCACTTTTGTCTTTTCTTAATCTTCTTTATATCCTCTTCACCATTTTTCATCAAAATTACCAGAAATGAAAAAAAGATCATGCTAATATGGGATATAATAGATAATTATTCCTGGATATTCAAACCAAGAAGCAGCATAATATAATAGAAATAGCAAAGGATTTGGAATCAGAGGACATGGGCTTCATTGCATATTCACTACCTGACAGATAAAGAATGTCAGCCATGAAATCCTACGAGTAGAGTCTCTTAGTGTTCTTCTTGCCTTGCAGAATCAACTCTCCTTTGAGAAGAATGAATATTATTATTATTATTATTATTATTATTATTATTATATTGTGGCATTCTGTCACATCTATTCTACTTTTTTTGAAAAGACTTCCTTCACTGGTGAAGACAGAAATGAATTTTCTTTGATCTAGATTAACAATAGCAGCACACACCTGTAGTTGCTGTTCAGTTCTTGTCAGCTCAGAAGTTCTGAGCTACAGTGGGCTAAGGGAATAGAGAACAAGAAATAAGTGTGGAGTCAATATAGTGAACTCCTTGAGGAGCACCAGGCTTCCTGAGGAATAGAGAACCACCCCAGGTGATAAACTGAATAAGTCAGAGATCCCTATGGATCAATAATGTGATCTGACTCTGAGTGGCTACTTAGCTGAAAGAAGAAGGAAGGAAAGAAGAAGGAAGGAAGAAAGGAAGGAAGGAAGGAAGGAAGGAAGGAAGGAAGGAAGGAAGGAAGGAAGGAAGGAAGGAAGGAAGGAAGGAAGGAAGGAAGGAAGGAAGGAAAGATGGAAAAGAAAGAAATTAATAGATAAGTACATGAATAAATACATACATACATAGATATATATGTATATATATATGAATTCATGCATAAATAAATGGATAGATAGACACATTGATGGATGAATAAAATAGAGATAGAAAAAGTAAATAAATGTATGGGTGAAATTCCCTAGTATGACAACAGGAGTTGAGGGAGAAAGATTCTGTGCCAGGCATTGAATTGATTGAGGAAGGAAAGAGAATGTCCTGAAGGTCTGTAGATACTGACCACAATAATACTGGTTGAGTGATAATATGGGTTTTAATAAACCCCAAAGGAGGAGAGATTTTTGAGTGATGGTTGTAGAGATAGAACCTGAGAGCACCATTGAGGAGCAAGGTGTGCTAGAACTAGGGGTGTGCTAGAACCAGTTCTAAAAAGCTTTAGAGCCCATTGTTAGATTTTCATTGTGAGCATTTACACCTCAGAAATCAGAGAACCAACTTGTTAAACATTTTCCAACATACTCATAACTATTTAATGCTCTATAAAAATTACTTAAGCTCAGTTGGAAAACAGTAGAAGGCTCAAGGAATGAAGATATTATCAAACTAGAGGTCTTGGTGACTGGGGGATAAAATAATAACTGACATTGCAAATTGCTTATGTCTCTTATCTCCTTTGAACTTCAGTGCATTCCTAATTCCAACTTAATCCTTTAACCAGAAGTGGAGAAGTATGAATAAAGGCTCAATTGTAGCATCCAGGGAAGTTGTGTCCTCAGAAGCTGGGTCTCAGTGAGTGTAAGAGGATACAAAGGGTGAGATGGGAAAAGGATTTAAGATGAAAGCTAATCTATTGCTTCTGAAGCAAGCATTCCATGGAGGACAGAGAAAATTGTAGATAGGCTTAAAGTAAGACATTGAAGGATTTAGGTTGAACAGGATGGGGATAAAGGAGCTGACTGTGGAGAATGGAGAAAGATATTTAAATAATAACACCTGGGATTCAGAATCAAAGGATTAGGGAAGGTATGGTGAGATAAAAGTATGTCAGTAATTGATGAGTGAGTTCAGGTAGATTACCATTATTCAGTTAGATTATCTTTATCCAATGGAGGTTCTGCCTGGGGGTGGAGTTGTTGTAGGGCATCTGGCAGCTGCATATAGCTGGAAAGGGGGAGGAGGCTGAGGTGAGAGGCAAGCTGACTGCTATGGAGTTTGAGTGTTCAAACAGAGTACCTTAACTGTGATCCAGTGGCTACCCTGGAAATTCAGGAAGCCTGCCCTAGCAGACCCAGCTTAGTCTCCTGCTGCAGAGCTTGAGTGTCTATAAGTTGTTCTTGGAAGGCCCCCAGGCAAGCCGACTGAAGCTGAGCTTAGATCACTAGAGATTTTGAGTAAATAAATAAATTAATAAGTAATCTGGCCATTGATTCTGAACTATATTGAATTTTGCTAAGGGTCACATAATTATTAAGAGTTTTGAGGCAGGATTCTATATCAGTTATTTTTCCCCTGGTTCCCAAGTTCAACTGTCTGTCCATTACATCAATTAGGTGTCACATGATGGATAAAGAATGGGTGGAATATGGACAATTTATAGAGCTTCTCCATCAGTGTATCTGTTTTGGACAGACACTGCAAATCAACAAGGAGTTGGGCTCTTAATTAAGCAGTGGGAGAAGAGCAAACAAGCTTGCCTTTGGGAACTTCAAAGCTCCCTTAATGACTCCAGACTTTCTCCTGAGACAAAGAACCATTTAAAAAAATTCAATATATTATTGGCATTGTTTAATAGCTAGTCACCATGTTTCTTTATGGTTTGTGAAGAATAAAGTGACTATTACACAGCAGGGAATGGAGATACACATGGTGGATGTGAACATGCTGTAACATAGAGCAAATAAAGAGCTACCAAAAAAGGGAGTAAACATACAAAAATGTGTCATTGAAAACTGATGAGTTCATCACATGATTTCAATGAGGACTACCTGAGGGATAGCTGATGTGTCCTACTAATATACTCTTAATGTGAAGAAACAGTGAGGAAGACCCTCAGGACACTGAGCCCTTCTGGAACACTAATGGAAGGGCAAAGACAGAAATCATTCAGTGTGTGGGTGGGCATGGATTGGTTTCTCCTTGGAGGCAATATCCATATTACTGGACACATATTTCCCTATTTTTCTCCTTCCTTGATATTGATGATTATTATGGCTTCAAATATGGTTATTTCTTTACAATATTGTTATTTACATTTTCCTTGTGTTTATGCCTCATATTCCCAATTAGGTAGCTTACACCTTGAGACCAGGGACAGTGTTTTTTTCCTTGTATTCTCCTTAACATTGCATGTATATCCAACAATGTCCTAGATTTTGAGGATAAAGTAGGAAAACAAATAATAAAGTCATTGCCCTCATTGAACAGGGACTTAATAAGTAGATTCTCATATTGTTGGAGGCTTGGTGGTGTGGTGGATAGTATTAAAGCCTGAAGACAGATTTAGGTTCTGCCTTTGATACATAAGATCTATGTGACATTGAACAAGTCATTTGACATTCCCATTTTATAGGTAATAGCCCAAGACTATAGGTTTCAGAGATGTACCCAATTACAATGATTAGAAAGGGTTTCCTCCCCTCAGAGTTCCCTATACTAATGAAGTCCCAGGAATAATCACTGTCTTAAGCCATCAGACTACTAATGCCAAGAATATTTTTAATTCCTTTCTCCTGGCCATTGGCACATTCATTGGATAGAGCAAGCTTGAGACTGATCTCTGTCAGATATTATTTGATACCACTACCCTTTGTCAATGAAACCTGTAGTTTTAAAAATACATCCTTTCTAGCCTCAGGTTAACACTGAGTCACTGGTAATCTCCCAATGCTGATCATTCTTATTCATTCAAGTCAAATCTAACTTCCTGACTTATCAATGACAATGCCATATAGAATGGAATCAAAAGTTTTACTAAAATTTTGATAGATAAAATATCTTAAAGGTGATACCCTCTTAACAAACTTGACCAGTCTCATTAAATTACTGTGGGTAAAAAGATTATATAGTAATTGATGCGCAGATTGAATGAAGCTCAAGGACATTAATGCTTCCCTGTACTAGTCAAAGCTCTGTATTAATGTTAAGAATATAAAATGATAATGACTGGGGAAAAGTATCGATGTCTATGCCTGTACTTCTGTACTAGTTGATCAGTCAATAAATATTTACTATGCACCTACTATGTGCAAGGTGCTATGATAATCACTGGGGACACAAAAAGAAAAAAAAAAGTGGTGACAGTCCTTTCCCTTCTATTAGGGGGCATGGTTTATGCTCATGTGTATGTATTTATGCATGTATGTGTGCGTGTCTTGTCTTTTTATCCCCAGCACCTACCACTGTGCTTACCACTCTGCTTGGTATATACTAAATGCTCAATAAATGCATTATAAATCCTGATTCTAGCCCACCTATGACACCCACGAGTTGTGAATCACCCTAGGCAAGTAAAACACTCAGTATTCTTGGCAACTCTCTAGCATAGTTGGCAGAGAAGGTGCTGACATTCTGGTGAATGGACATTTCCTGATCCAGGAGTTCCCTACACGAAAGAAATCACAGGCCCAGATTCTAACACAATCTGTTTTAAAAGGCTATTTATTTCCCATGCTCCAAGTTGCCATTTACTTGAATTCAAGAAATATGTAGATACTTCTCTTTGTAACTTAATTTTTCCACGATATATATTGTGGCACATATAATTTTAAATTTATCTCCTCCTTTTCCCATTTCTCCCATTTTGCTTTTTAAAGTCTTTACAGAAGTCATTAATTCTCTCTGACAATTTATGCACTTCTGGGGTTACACGTAGATTTCTAACCTATGGTCAAAGTTGTGATGGAATAATTTGTAGAAAGACTCTAATCTCTCTAGCTTAGATAAAGTAAATACTGTTTTTCTGACTTGATTTTGGTATTAACTGGTGCTTTGCTCTTCCATTACAAGGGATTTCTAAAATTAAAGCTAACATAAGAGTATATACTAAGCAATTGAGTGACACAGTATACAAACCAGTAAACAAAGAGAAAGAAAAATCTCAGTTTGTAGCCAATCTCAGACAGTACTGAGTTTCAGTTTTCTCATCTATAAAATGGAGATAATGCTAGCATATACATCATAAGAGTCAAATGAGATAATATATTTAAAGCTCTTGGCAATCCTTAAAGTGCTACTGAAAGTAAAGAAAGTTCATTAGATAAAGTTTTAGGTTTTGGAGGAGGTTTGTTTGTTTTGACTTTCTTTTACCTTTTCTTTGGCTCTCCTCAGGGCCATAAGAAATATTTAAACAATCAGGTGAAGAATTATTTTTTTTCTCCACTCTTTGGATTGTGTATTGGAAAAAGGTCAATTTTCCTTGCTTTTCCTTCATGTCCTACACAAATCTAGTTGCTTTTTCATTACATCCAGCGTTCATCTTTAAAAGCAAGGAATTATATAGAGTTCACCACTGTTCTAAGGTAGGCATAGTATAATTATAGTTACAACAAGTTGAAACTTGCTGTAACATCACATGATATTCTGGAAAGCTACTTGGTAACTCTGTTTTTTTTTTAAATCATAATGACATAGACAAATTTGGCTTTGTTTATTTTTTTTTCATTTGGTATATGAATTTATTTATTTAACTTTTTACATTCATTTTCAAAAAATTTTGGGTTGCAAATTTTTTCCCTATTTGTCCCCTTCCTCCACCCCAATACACTGAGCATTCCAATTTCCCCTAACCCCAATCTGCCCTCTTTTCTATGCTCCCTCCCTTCTCTTGTCCCCATCTTCTCTTTTGTCCTATAGGGCCAGATGACTTTCTATTCCCCATTAACTGTATTTCTTATTTCATAATAGCAAGAACAATACTCAACAGTTGTTCCTAAAATTTTGAGTTCCAAATTTTCCCCATCCCTCCCTCCCCACCCATTCCCTTTGGGAAGGCAGGCAATTCAGTATAGACTATATCACTGTAGTTTTGCAAATGGCTTCGATAATAGTCATGTTGTGTAAGACTAACTGAATTACGCTCCATCCTATCCTGCCCCCCATTATTTCTATTCTGTCTTTTGATCCTGTCCCTCCCCGAGTGTTGACTTCAAATTGCTCCCTCCTTTCATTGCCCTCCCTTCCATCATCCCCCCCCACCCTGCTAATCTCCTTCTCCCCCACTTTCCTGTATTGTAAGATAGGTTTTCATACCAAAATGAGTGCATTTTATTCCTTCCTTTAGTCGAATGTGATGAGGGTAAACTTCATGCTTTTTTCTCAGCTCTCCTCTTATTTCCTCCAATAAAAAGTCTCCTGCTTTCCTCTTGAATGAGAGATAATTTACCCCATTCCATTTCACCATCTTTCCTACCACTACATTTCTCTCTCACCATTTACTTTAATTTCTTTTAAGATATGATCCTATCCTATTCAATTCACTCTGTGCTCTCTGTCTCTGTGTGCATGCATGTGTGTATGTGTGTGTGTGTATGTCTGTGTGTGTGTATGTCTGTGTGTAGTCCCACCAACTACCCAGATACTGAAAAGTTTTAAGAGTTACAAATATCGTCTTTCCATGTAGGAATGTAAACAAATCACCTTTGGTAAGTCCCTTATGACTTCTCTTTGCTGTTTGCTTTTCCATGCTTCTTCTCATTCTTGTGGTTGAAGGTCAAATTTTCTTTTCAACTCTGGTCTTTTCATCAAGAATGCTTGAAAGTCCTCTATTTCATTGAAAGACAATATTTTCCCCTGAAGTATTATACTCAGTTTTTCTGGGTAGGTGATTCTTGGTTTGAGTCCCAGTTCCTTTGACTTCTGGAATAGAATATTCCATGCCCTTCGTTCCCTTAATGTAGAATCTGCTAGATCTTGTGTTATCCTGATTGTATTTCCACGATACTGGAATTGTTTCTTTCTAGCTGCTTGCAATATTTTCTCCTTGACCTGGGAATTCTGGAATTTGGCCACAAAGTTCCTAGGAGTTTCTCTTTTTGGATCTTGCTTTCAGGTGGTGATTGATGGATTCCTTCAATACTTCTTGTGCCCTCTGGTTCTAGAATATCAGGGCAGTTTTCCTTGATAATTTCATGAAAGATGATGTCTAGGCCCTTTTTTTGATCATGGCTTTCAGGTAGTCCCATAATTTTTAAATTGTCTCTCCTGGATCTATTTTCCAGGTCAGTTGTTTTTCCCATGAGATATTTCACATTCTCTTCCATTTTTTCATTCTTTTGGTTTTGTTTTGTCTTTTCTTGATTTCTCACAAAGTCATTAGCCTCCATCTGTTCCATTCTAATTTTGAGAGAACTATTTTCTTCAGTGAACTTTTGAACCTCTTTTTCCATTTGGCTAATTCTGATTTTGAAAGCATTCTTCTCCTCATTGGCTTTTTGCACTTCTTTTGCCAGTTGAGTTAGCTTATTTTTCAGGGTGGTATTTTCTTCAGCATTTTTTTGAGTCTTCTTTGCCAAGGTATTGACCTACTTTTCATGCTTTTCTTGCATCTCTCTCATTTCTCTTCCCAGTTTTTCCTCCACCTGTCTAACTTGATTTTCAAAATCCTTTTTTGAGCTTTTCCATGCCCTGAGTGCATTGGATATCTATTTCAGATGTTTGGGATACAGAGACCTTGGCTTCTATATCTTTCCCTAATGGTAAGCATTATTCTTCCTCATCACAAAGGAAAGGAGGAAACATCTGTTCACCAAGAAAGTAACCTTCTATGGTCTTATTTTTTTCCCTTTTCTGGGCATTTTCCCAGCCAATTACTTGACTTCTGAGATTACTCTCCACCCCCACCTAGATCCACCCATCTAGTGCTTGGGGTCTGAGATTCAAATGCTGCTCCCCAGCCTCAGGGCTTTCAGTGGCAGGCACAGCTGCTATTCAGTGTGAGCTTAAGTTCTGGTGCTCAGGTGGGGGCAGGGCCACCTCCCAGGCTCAGTTCCCTCAGGGGGTTTATGCAGAGATCTTCAGTAAGGGAGCAGAGCTCCTGTTTGCCCCGGGAGCTCCTGGCCACCGCTGCCTCTGCTGCTGCCTATGCTGCAGCCCCCCAAGGTGACCTGAGTTATGGAGACACCCCACTCCCTTCTCACCCAGCCCAGAAGTCTCTCTCACTGACCTGTAGTGCCTTTTGGTGGAGGGACCTTTGTTGCCGCTGGTGATTCTGTCCTTGAAGCCTGCTCTGATCTGCTCCTCTTGGAGCCGAGCAGGCAGGGCTGGGCTCCTCTGTCCAGTGTGTGAGGGACATTTGAGGTCGGTTTTTCAGGGCTCTCTGGAATGGAAATCTCCTCCACTGCACTGCTGCACAGCTTCCATTGCTCCAGAATTTGTGGGGAGTTCTTTTTACAGGAAATTTATGGGCTGTGGATTCAGAGCTAGCATATGTGAGTCTTTCTACTCTGCCATCTTTGCTCCTCCCCTGTTGGCTTTATTTAAATATGTACATGTACCATATTCTTAAGATTTTCCTTTTTGTACATATATACTTTAGGATCAAGTAAACAACTTCTTCATGTATATGTTATAAATTTTAGTGCAGGTGAGCTATTTAAAAAAGACATATATATATATATACATATATATATATATATATATATATATATATATATATACATATATATGTAAAATATATACATAAATACATACACACACATATATAGATGGGTACACACACATATAGTTTTTAGTAATCTGAAAAGTATGTCTTAAACTTGTGAAGGGCATGTTATAAAAGTTCACTTAGAGAAAATTTAAATCAGTTTAACTTTAAAACAGAAAAAAATATAATAGACAAAAAAGCACAGAACTAGGAGTCAGGAGTACCAGCTCTCTGGCCATGCGACCTTGGGAAGACATTTTTATTTCTTTCAGCCTCATCTCCCTTCTCCTTAAAATCAGGAAAATAATACAAAGACCTGTCATAAAGTTCAAGTGATACAATTAAAATATTTATAGCTACATATATATGAAGTTATTTTTGTTACTTTTGCAAACTTCCTCTTACTTGAATGCCTTTGATGAATAGATCTGCTTTTTATGGAAAACTCACACCCAATTTTAATAATCGCCTAAAAGGAATTAAGATCATTTTAAAGGCACAAGAAAACCCAATGGTTTTCCTAAATAAGTCCACGAAGTAAAAAAAAAAAAAAAGGAATAATAATCATTGATGATCTTTCTCTGAATCATCCTATGAGGCACTAGACCTCTACCAATCTATGGAGAATAGTTTTAGGGATAAGTCATCAGAGTTACTTTGCCACAGATTGTTGTACAGGGTGTATGGGATGTTCAAAGGATTAGCATCTCTAGAGGGTTTGAGGTTTTCCCAAACCTTTTTCAGGGCTTCTCCTCCACCTTTTATATCTACCTTTTGCTCAATTCTCACCTGTGACTCCAAGAAGCTGTAATATAGACAGTCCACACCCTGGTAAAATCTATTAGCAGACAGGCTAAACCAAGTTGAGGGTAACTGACAGATTTCAAGCCTGTTGGTAAGTTAGGAGAATGTTTATCCCAAGCATGTGAAGCCTTCCCCTGGTGGAATGAGTGCATGAGAACAATACTGTATTGCATTTAAAACTTGGTCAGACATTAAAGATGCCAAGGTCATCCAGTGCATCCCAGGTCATCACCTATCATCTTGACTTTTCTCTTGCCATTGGACTATTATTACTCTAGAAGAGAGAATGAGGCTGACTTCGTGCAACTCTGCGTCACTTAAATCAATTCTTGCACAAGTCAAGATGCTCCATCACGGTATTGTTACCCTTAAAAAAGAAAGGACCAACAATAATCTTTCCCCTAGCTAGGGAAAACAACTTTTAGCACACAAAGGGTATATCAGGTCACACTACTATGTGATATGTTTCTGCTATGAGTGCTGTTACTTTACTGAAATTTACATTGGCAATCACATCTGAATGTGTCATCACTCATAATGTGTCACAATTCCTCCTGGCAAAAGAATAATACTTTGCCATGAGCAAAACAAAAGTTTCATAACCATTGGCTTAGCACCGAAATTTTTGTCTTTTGACTGGTTCTAAGATTTCACTGACTGAGAGATCTCTCAGTGAGAAAACTCCATCTGCCAACACAATCCAGGTACTTGCAGTGAAATTTACAGTGTTGCTTCAGGCATTTTGAGATTAAACGAGTTGCCTTGGCATATAGCCATTATGTAGCGGAGATGGGAATAGTTCACTATCTGTTATGCCATTCTCCCTCTGGCATCTAGGTAAGAAGATTAGTTAGTTAAAATAGGAAATTATCAGTTTTCAGGCTAGGCTGAGATTACCCCTTATAATATTCCCCAACAAAAGTCTAAGAATCTCTGTCACCTGCTCTCCACAAAGATTTGATTGCTTGGATGGGTTTTATGATGAGTGTTTCAGTGAAAACCTGATAGAAGAGATGTAGTGATTCAATATTCATCAAAACATAAGCACCTGATGGTATGGCATGAACCACCTCCTAGTCGTATTAGGGTTCATAAGATCTAAGGATTGCAGCATATAGGGATTTGTCCCATCTCTGTCTAAACTTTCAAGACATTTTAGAATTATATCCATTTGCCTAATTTTTCCCTTTTTTAAAAATTTAATTGCTCCAATTACATGTTATGTGAAATGAAAAAGAAATTTTATTAATGGGACTTGAGGCACATATTTTAAGAAGCATTGTAGATCAGTACCAGTATTCTAGTTCTTTGGAGTTCCTGTACTTTGTTTCCTTCAGTGATTTAGGGTACAATTAGCACATAGAATTTTTGTAAAAATAAAGACTGGTGCTAGCAGTTTCAAAGCTTGATATGTAAGGTAACCAGATGCACCTCTAGACAACTATTACTTTTAAGACATATAATGGGATCTGGAAGGAGGGCTGTGGCAGATAGAAACTAACAATTTCTTCTCTGCTACTCTGCTTCTCTCCCACTTTCATATCCCATGGTAGAAATATAAGGAATTAAATGAACATTTCACTGGGGTAGGAGAACAAACTTTGTCAAAATGTACAGCAGTGACCATGGTATCCCCAAGGTTCAGGTTTCACTCATCTCCCTATAAGTGTCTTCTGTGACTAGAGATTGGGAAGTGGGCTCAAGCTGGTTCAACTATGTGCCTCAAAAAGAGGAGGGAGAAGGACAGTTTTCTGTGTCTATGTTCTTCATAGATTTCCTGAGTTTTCAGTGGTGATTTTTAATTTCTATCCAGGGTTATAAAAGCAGGTGGATTAAAGGACCTGAACACCACTATCTCCCACAGGGATCTACCTGTGAAGTGACAGTGCCTACATACTTGTCTATCTGCCATTTGTATGAATCCATCTAGCCAGAAACATTCACTTTCTAGTCTCTGCCTCCAGAGCAATGATATCAGCAGTGCCAGGTAACAGAATCATTTCCATCTGAATTGTGTTAGGAAGATTATGAAGATCACCTGACAAGATAAAGTACCATACACTAAGGGTTTTTACTTGAGCTCAAAGGTCAAGAATTCAAACTCTACTACAGATACAGCAACTCTGATGGGCTGGCCACATTGTTCAAATGCCAAATGCATGCTTGCCTAAAAAACTATTTTTAAGGAGAACCCACACAAGGAAGGAGCTCATATTGTGGCCAGAATAAGCAATAAAAGAGCACTCTCAAAGTCTTGCTGAAGAACTTGGAAATCAGTTGCATGACATGAGAGACAATGGCAACTGCCCAGCATGTTGTGCCTACATCAAAGAAGGCCCTGTGCTCTATGGGCAAAGCAGAATTACAGTAGCTCAAAGCAGACATGAAATGTACAAATTTAAGGACATCACTCCTCTAAATGTTCATATGGACTATCTGGGTAGTGGTAGCTCTACTTGTGGTAGAGCATTTTGAGCTTGTGTTGATCTCATAAGCCACATTCAGAGATACTGTACATTGACTCTAACAAAGCAATGTCCTTTTGGGCCTCTTCAAGAATGAAAGTCAACAGCCAATCAGTTTATTCAAGCAGAATGCACTATTTCTAACATGAAGTTAGAGCAACTTTGGCTCTGAACTGCATATAATGCAGAGGGTAAATAAAATTTATGATAATATTGAAGATTAAAATTATAACTGTTAAGACTTTAAGGTCTAAGAGAGTTCATTGGTTTGATCAGCTTGCAATATATCAAACAATCTATCACTACCAGGGCTTTGAGTGCATATGTTGTTAATTTCAAAGGGAGGTTAACTTCTTTGAAATGACACTTTTATAACAGCAATGAAAGACATAAAATCTTATTTCTACATATTTTACAAATATAATTTACTTGGAACAGAGCATAATTATATAAAATGGCAAAAAATAAAGATCTCAGATGAAATTCCCTTTATCCCTACCAACACTTGCAAGGGTTATTGATTATCAATGTTACAAATATCCCAGGGATTCAAAATGGTAATTGATGCATGCTAGTTCTTCTAGATTTTGTTAAAAAAAAATAAATTTGACTATACAGATGTTTTGCCGCAAAAGATCTGAGGCTACCATTACACCAAGAAAGTCAAATCCCAAATTAGAAGCATTTAGAAGGTAACAGAGGAAAATGCTTAGAAGTTTAGAACTTCTAAGTTTCAAACTTAGAAGTTAGAACTAGGGGCCGATCAGTGTTCTGAAGGGCCTCTAGGCTATAGTATATTTTCTTCAAGTCCACTACCTCCTCTTCTTGATTTATTGTGTACAAAACTTAGAACATTTATTAAGCAGTTTCCATTGGACTTGCCCAAGGGGTTCTCCAGGATACTTCTGTATCAAATAAACATTCAATATTAGCCTGACAGATCAACCCAGTAAGAAATTAAGCAACAAAGAAAACAGAGCTTCAGTCAATGCAGAAAGCTACTTTCTGGATTTCAGGATTGATTTTACCAAGCAAGAAAGCAGTATTTATTATGTACTTACTATATTTCAGGCCCTATAATATATGGTGGGAATAAAATGAAAAAAGAAACAACAAGCCTTTTCATCAAGGAGTTTTTATTCCAGTGCAATGATGGGACCCTGTATTAGGAAATTGGCTCCATAGTGTCCTGTAAAGGAAAAAAAAAAAATAATGCATTTTTGGAGGTACTTGACCTTCCAGAATTTTTGCCCCGAGACCTAGTTTGATATATTCACTATGGTTTTACTATGTTGTTAAAAATAGCATACTTTGAAGTAATCAGTTCTTATTTTTCTCTTCTATAAATTTCATAGCTAACATCTTTCAATATTAATCCTCTTAAAGACAGACCTATTTTAAAATAAGTTATGTAAAGAATTGCCCTATATATGTCTCTTGCCATGTGAAATAGCATGGATTTTTAAAACCTTTCTTAATAAAATGAGCATACTGAAACCATTATTATTGCTTACTATGAATTTGAATGTCTGGTTACATGGTTAATAACCCAATGTACTTTAATTATTCATGCTTAGTAATATAGAAAACCAAAAACAATTCCCCAATGGATACGTAGTCACATGATATGAAGTTTTCAGAATAAGTATAAACCGTTAAAAACCAAGTTAATGATATAAATGCAAAGTAATGCAAATCTGATGTTTAAAAGTAACCTCTATGCAACAAAATAATAAAGTTAACAAAAGGTGCAAACAGTCAATATTGGAGGGGCTGCTTCACTAAGATAAACACCAAATACTTGTTGATCTATGAACTAGTGCAGTCATTTCAGAAAACAATTTGTAAATATATTTTTTTAAATGGCACAAAGTTCCGAATAGTAGGCAGAAACCCTAAGAATGTCAAAGACAAAAAGGTTTGTGATAAACCAACAGATTCATTGAAGCACTTTTGTGGTAACAAAGAGATGAAGAAAAGTAGGTGCCTATCAGTTGATGTCCATCAATTGGTGAATGCCTCAGCAAAATGTGGTACATAAATGTAATGGAATATTACTGTGTTGCAAAAAGTAACAGATATGAAAAATCTAGAGAATTGTGGGGAGACAAGTGAAGGGACAAAGGATAAACAAATGGTATCAGAAAAACAATAAATATGACTAAAAATGTAGATATAGTTAACAATAAGATGACACCAAAATGAAGTTATGCAATTATAATGACCAAATTTAACCCTGAAGAAAAAAATAAAAAAATATGTAATCCTGTCCTTTCATTGAAGAGGTGGGGAAACTATAGGTGTGAAATATTATATCTAAAGATTTTATGAACTGGGGGGCTGGCATTGAGGTGGAAGGGATACATTTTTTAAAAAGTGTACTATAAAAAAGTCATTAAACATTAAAGAACAGTAGAATTGAAAGAGACATTGCTCTCACTGAAACAAAACAAATAAAGGCAGGCTTCTAGTAAAAAGTGATTGCTGAGGATGTTTTGGTTTGCATGCATATACACATTAATGTTAACAAGTGTTTCATTAATCAAAGAAGGCAAAAACAATTATTTGTAAAGATAATTTTACTCTTTCAATTGAAGTTCTGTCCTTATTCTTATCAAATAAGTTCACTAGAATCTTCAACATGTCTGTGGTACCTAAAATTGGAGGAAAGCATTTCTAAAATGTTTTGAAAAAAAACACAACTGAAGGTCAGCAATTGAATAGTTCTCCTGGGAACTGTGAAAATATTTATAACCTTTTGTGGCCTTTGGAGACACACAAAATTAGATATAATGTTTTCTGAATTGAAACCCTTGAGGATAGGTATAACATAGCATCTTCCATAGCCTTTTATTTATCCTCCAATGATCCAGGACTACCTGAAACAAGGCCAAGCCTGTCTCATCAACATCCATCATTCACTTGAGGAATTGGAAACAAAACACAGAGCCTAAAAGAAAATATTAAAAAAGAAATTGGGAAGATACCATGAGGTTACTTGATTTTATTTCTGGCTAGTGAAATAAATATTTTTTTGAGGAACCCCATATGGTCACTAAGTCCATTGTTTTATATTTCATAAGAATAGAAACACCTTTAATATAGGTTTTCCCCTTCAACTATGAATTATTAATCATGAAAATTTGAGGTCAAAGCTATGTTCATCACCCATTGTAACCACTGAGTCATATTTGAATAAATCTTAGACATTTGATCACAAGTTGTACAACGGCCCAAATTAAATCTACACTGATACTTAGACATCTAAGTTAATGAAATTATTTCATTCTGGGCATTTTATTTATCTATTCAGGGCATAGTCACAGTATTACAAATCATGCACATAGCATGTTCTACCACCCTACAGATGAAACTTCATGTCAGTATGAAAAACATTATAAAAATATCATGTTTTGTATTTAATAACTAGAGACTGGATAGGGAGGTCCCTCGTTAAATATTTACCATCTGCTACCAAACCAGATGGCCCAAGTTGTTCTTTTATTTGCATGGTTCAAAATAAAGTATTTGCCTGATCTGGGATTTAGCAAAGTCTAAATAAAGATTATTCTATGTCAAGATGTGAGCCAGGAACTCATTTCACTTCAGGGGCCTGAAATGATTTATTTAGAGGTCAGGTCCCTGGTCTTTTATTTCCTAACAAGGCTCCAGATCTTCTGCATAGAAACCAGGGAGCCAATATGCCTATCTGACACATTTCTGTAACACAAACAAGGCAATAACATATTTTTCTCTTTTTTTTGTTTTCTGAGATTAATTTCTTATGTATGTAGGGTCATTAGTGACATCAGTGTTCTCCAGCTGATTAGACTGTAGACTCAGCTGTATTGCTTAGAAGGGAAAGGTAGTTAGTGGTGAATAAATTGACATTACTTTCTCCTCTAAAAAATGTTCATTTAATAATTTGCATCTTTTTGGTTCCTTATTTACTGAGAAATAAAATTTTTAAATGCTAAATTTGTTTCATCAAATTTTAGCAGTTTACTCTGATGCACAAGTTATAAGGATTTTTACAGATCTCCATGTAAATGAGGTGAAATGGGGCCAGGTAATGCTAGTGTTCTCAAGCTGTCACTTACATAATCTAGAGCTAAAATAGGGGCAGATAAGCATTTATTTATAGAAATATAAAGTATTGTTGCTTTTTAAACCATTTCAGACAAAAGAAGTTATGGGTCTGAAAAACTGTTTACCAATCCACACATTTTCAGAAACTATTGCAGTACTTGTTAGTGCTAAATCTCAGTTTATCTTAGTGTTAACCCTTTTCATTCTGTTGTTAAATATATCAAAGTATCATTATAAGCTTATAATGAAATACTCATCTATAGCCACAAACACAAGCATAACCATGAATACCTAATAAACATAAAATAGACAAGATTGCCAGAGTTCATTAAATTATTTTTAGAACTGCTGTCTGATTTCTGGCAGTTCTGGCCTGATTTCTTTTAGGGTCAACCTAATTATCTTTAGTCCACTGGATTTCACAGTTAATTTCAATGTTATGAGATTGGCACTGAAGTAACTATAGGATTCCATAAGCATGAGGACAGAGACATGAATGAAAATCATCATCAAATATGCCTGTCATGTGGTTGACGTATAAAACTGGTATTGCTCATCCAGCTCTGTAACCTGGAGATAGTTGCCTCTGTGGTGAGTTTGAGGAGTTCCCTTTCCACAACTGTCTTTCACATAACCTACTGTGGTCAGTGGAATGCACAGACAGCATTAATTCAAAACTTTAAAGGTTAAGGCATTAAAAACCTTCATTAAAATATGTGCATTTTTACTAGGCTTAGTAGTATGCCTTAAAGCACTCTTACCAATTAACACCTTGATGGAAGGTAATTAGAAATCATATTAGTTATTTATGTATCATGGTCAATGGGAGTTGGTACAGGACCCAGACAATGGTGGGCAGACAAAGGTACTAAGAAAATGGCATCAGATAAGGTGACCATGGACCAAAAGCTCAGTGAGCACACATTTTAACTGCTTCCCAATTATTCCTACACAAGATTCTAGAGCTGATTCCATAAGAATAACAATCCTGGGAAATATACATAATATAATATACATAAAATAGTTACAAGAAAAATTCTGGGTAATATACATATATCACCTCTTTGTGATGTGTAGCAGGACTGGGGGAACAAACCACTAAAGACAGAAAGAAGAGATTTCCAGAGATTTTTGAGATTGTCACACAGACAACAAAGGTTTATTCTTGTGTTTCTTCTATTGTTATTGTTGTTATTTTTATTAGCAACACAGCTAATATGTTTTGGCTGACTTC
Organism: Bettongia penicillata ogilbyi; assembly: GCA_023548195.1. Lineage (NCBI taxonomy): Eukaryota > Metazoa > Chordata > Mammalia > Diprotodontia > Potoroidae > Bettongia > Bettongia penicillata. The sequence continues at coordinate 6,561,672 of JAJHZJ010000035.1, read as the reverse complement.
ACAAGTATAATTGATGTCACATTGCTTGCATTCTTAGTGGGTGGGGGAGAGGTGGGAAGGAGGGAAAGAAGTGGAACTTAAAATTTTTAAAAAGGAAACTTAAAAATAAATTTTTAACAATAATTCTCTACATTGAATCATTTTGAATGAGTGTTCTCTCTGATAAGTGAGGGTGGGGGAATGTAGGTATACCTTTGTCTTCTGGGCATACCTCAGGGATAAATTGTGAAAGAGTAGTCTTGTTCACATTCTAGTTTTAGGAGTCATAGAGCCATTGAGCAAGAGACAGTCCATCACTAGCTATAGCCAACCCCAGCCAATAACATCATTATGTTGTTATAGATTTCCTATTGATGATCCAGCTTTTTGTTTGTTTAACTTCAACTGAAAATTGTATATCTGCCTAAATCAATTTAAAAGCAGTTATACAAAAGTAAAGGAATAATTTCTTTTTTTTTCCTACTTGAAAACATATAATTACCTGGAATAAAAATAAGTCTTACAGGGGAATCTTTAACTGAACTGGTATCACTTCTGAAATAGAAGTTCAAAAAAAAAATAACGACAAATAAAGCCTTGTAGTTCTTCAAGTCATAAGTCTGAAAGTCTTTTACAGAGAAATTATTTTCTTTTTATCTTGAGCGGTCTTCAGAATATCTAATGCAAGAAGGAGAGAAACAAACAACTTAGGTTCTTCCAAAAATTCATTCTGAATTTTTTTCCAAGCTAATATGGACAAGATTTGGTGAAGTTTCATAAAGCTCCCTCCTTCACTGATACCTCAACTGTACTATCTAGATCAAAAGGTATCTTAAGATTGTTTTTCTTTTTTTTTGTTTCATTGTGTCTTTTGCTTCTAATTCCCTTGGCTAAGACAGGCATAGGGAAGAAACCAAATTCTCTGACCTACCAAGGTACTTTTAGCATGGTTATCCATTGCCATATCCTTAAATATCACCTCAAAAACCACTGAAAAAATATGCTGAGAAAACTAATGTGAAAAGAGCCCAGAGTATGCCATAAGCGTTGCTCAGGGTCCCAGAAATTTTGGTTATATATTATGACTAGAGACATTTCTGTAAAACTTTTTTTCCCTCCATGTCTTCTTTCCTTTCTTCCTCCATCTTTCCCCCCCCACCTCTCTCTCTTTCTTTTGTTATACTAGGATTTGACACATTGGACATATGATCTGTTGAAGCAGGTTCAAAAGGACTACTTGATATATATATATATATATATATATATATATATATATATATATATATAATATGAAATATAATGCTTCTGATTATGCTTCCAGATAGAACTGAAAACTCTCTAACCATGAGCTCTATCTCATGTAGATTCTAGAGCTGTCCTGTGCCCTACTCCCTCAATTAAAAGGGTAAAAAGAAAATGCATAAGTCAGTTTCACCCTCAGGTATTTACCAAAAATATTTACCAAGAGTATAAGTGAGTTGTAGTTTTTAACAGAGTAAAACAAATTTTAAAATTAGGCACCACTAAAATCTATCTGAAAGAAGGTTGGAAAAGGAGGTAAAGACCACCAATTTCTCCATGCCTTTTTTTTCCCATCTCAGTACTTGTCACAAGCATCCAAAATTAAAACAAACAAATTAAGTCTTACACATTTCTACTTTCTCCTTTAGGTTTCCTCTCTCCCATATCTCAGGAAGAGACATGGGTTATAGGAGGGGAACTACCAAAGTCCCTGGTACTACTCCCTAGGTCCAGTGGCAAGCCTTGTCTCCTGTCTCATTTCTCCTTTCTCTGTTCTCTCCCCTGACCCCCTTTCCTCACATTCTCCTTTTAGTCCCTCCCCACTGTAATTTTAATTATGTTCATGACAGGGAAAGATCTTCCCCACACATTAATGGGCCTGCCCACTAAGGGAAGCTTGATTAGGCATGATTTGTTTTGTAGGAAGGTCCACACCTTTTGTTAATTGCTAATGAAGTACTGGTTCTCAAGGGTTGTGATGCCTTCTGATTCTGAAAATTGTATTTATACCCTGAGGTGAGGTTTTGTTTTGGGACTTACACATTGGAAGTGTTTGTTTGGCCAGAGGAGACTCTGGGTGGCTGTTAAGGCACCACCCAGCTTTGAAAACCCAGATGTAGCTGTTTTTCTCTCTGGTAACTATGTATGAATGTAATGATCAGACAGTTGGAGCTGTCTGTTGATCGCTGATGTATGTATGTATTGTTTATGGACAGACAGTTGAAAAACCTGTCAATTGGTCTTTATTGCTCTGTCTGTATTTTCTCTGAAGTTCTAGGTGCTGACTTTTCCCCCTTAACTAAATGAATGAGATATGTTCTTGATTAAAGTAGACTGCTGACCCCTCAAAAGTTGTTTTCCGTTTAGAAAAGCTCTTCTAGGAATCTATACAGCAGGCCCTCCTGTGTCTGTTGGGATCTTTGTTGTTTGTTATAATCTAGTATCAAATGTGAGATGATTCCTTTCCTCAGGAGATGAGAAAAACAGAACCCTTTCAAATTCCAGAATTCTATGTAGACATTTTTTATGTCATCTAAAAGAGGCAGAACATTGCAATACTACCTTCATACTGTTTACATTAAGGACAAGGTAATAATTCCATCTTTAAAAAAATCTGTAAGCATTGTAAAAATTACATTAACAGTTAAAATGTAGCACTAATTATACCTTAGACTTCCATAGCATTTTACAAGTTTGCAAAGCCCTTATATTTACAATTGCTTTTCTATGCCTTAATAACCTGCTAGGGAGAGATTATAAGCATTATTATGTGTATTTTGAAAATAAGGAAACAAATTCATTGAAGTTAAATTTCTTGCACAAAGTCCCATGTTACCAGGAAGGAGGACATGTAGGAGTAAAATCCAATTCTGACATGCAACACCTGGAAGAATATGTAGATATTTGTTTTTCAAAAATAAATATCCTGAAATTTGCAGTGTTCATGTCTGTGACTAAAAATAAGATCCACCATGGTATTTCTTACTAATGTAAACATAAAAAGAGAAACTGTCAAATTTGCTAAATGTACACATTAAATGTTTTCTTCAAGCATGGTACCATGCATCATCTGGATGAATTTCTTCCAGATTATTATGCACAAATGAGTTTGCTTTATTTTTCTTTTTGCTGGAAACTCTAAATGGTTTATAGTTCACTTCATTTTGAATGCTCTCTTTTAAAAATGATCTCCTTAGCATTGATATATCATTATTTATTACAGCCAAAATATTTGGTAATCTATAGACACAAAAATCAGTTACAAACATTTCTAAATGAATAGAGGCATCACATATCATTCCAACAACTGAAAAAAATGGTGTGTCTGTGTTGGGGGGAAGGGATGTGTAACCCTTTCTTTTCCATAAACAGTATGTCCTATGTCCTAGGTTATTTCCTTACTGTAATTTCTTTTCCTTTCTTCCACATACTCCCTACCTATCTAATGGATGGCAGTTATGAAAGTTTTGTCCTTACCCTAGAAATTTTTCCCATTGATCTGGAATAATATCATCAAAGTATGAAACTGTTTTTTCTTATTTAACCTCTATGTTACTTGTCTACACAGTTGTTTTCTTTTATCCCTTTTCCTTAGATTAGGAATGTTTTGAAAGCTGAGATTGTTTTTCACCTTTTTTTGGTATCCCTAGCACGGTATCCCTAGCATGGTAACTAGCACAAAAGAAGCAACAAGACAGACAGGACCTGAGGAGTATTACTATGTATTTAGGCAAGGTTGTGGGTCTGAGATACAAAAACAAAACAAAAATGAAATAGCCCCTTAGGTTGTTGGCTTCCTTGGGAAAGAACTTCAGCCTTCTACTATGAATTCAGTACAATGCAGTTTCATTTGAACAGAGAATCATCAAATAGGCAAAGTAAATCACTGGAGCTCCAGTTAGTCAGTAAGTCAAAAAACATTTAGTGCCTACTATGTGCTTCCTGTTACAACAGGTGGAGCAGAAAGTGCAGAGCAGTGCTAAGTAAGCTGGACACAGCAGTTAAAGTTGAAGGAGAGAGAGGAAGTTGGCAGTGAGTAGTGAGCGTTCATTTGTGGAAAGACCTTACAGGGGGAAGGCTTGGAGATGCTGATGCCCCTGGTATTTTTATTATGCATATATTTCCTTGTTGCTATGATGATTTGGCTTTCTTGTACTGGGATTCATCTTTCTGGTCTTTAAATAAATGTTTTGGTTCTGTCTTCCATGTGGAGAGTATGTCATATTTTGTGATTTAGAATTATGTTGGCATATTCATAGCTCCTGCAGGCACTGCAAATATTGTGTTCCACTACATTTGGCAATGAACATGGGACTGCAAAATACCAGACCTCTATTTGCAAATGTAAAGGGTTTAGAGAGACAAATGGACATCCAGTGATAGGAGGATTTAACTTATTCCTCCCTAGCAAGAGAATGGGCTAAAAGTACAGGGCTTTGTGAAAACTAGTGATCCAGACTATGGAATAGAGAATCTCGATATTTAGAAAGATATTTGCAAGGAATGCAAATAGAACCAGGGAAAGAACTGGCAAGGGTGTGTAGGAGTCAGGGCATTGTTAACAAGTTATTTCCTTTTGTGTAAAGGCAGAGAAAAGTTGCTGGAAGAGAAAGCTCAGATGGAAAGGGAGGTAGCTGGTTTGCATGGGCATCTTTCTGCACCAAAGCATTTGAACTCTTCTTTACAAGAACAAGCTGTCAGTTTGGGGAGTACTCAGAGGGTGAAAAAACATCCTGCTGTTAATTTAGCTCTCAAAAAGAAGCAAAAACTAACAAAAGGCATTTGTATTCGGCTCTTGCACAGGCTGGGCCTAATTGGGACCTGGGTACCTGGGAGGAAGATGCATGGGGGAGAATGAAACAAAGTTACATGAGGAGGCTTTTTTGAGTGCAGACATTTGCACTCAAGAAGAAAGCAAGAAAACTAGGATGGGTCACACAGTGTTGAGGGAGGTAACTGAGGATTTTACTCAAATAGAGGTCGCAGATATTTTCAGTCCAGTTTACTCATAGGTGAACCTAAAGGATGGGAGAATCATTAGAGTATTGGATGGTGAGAATCAGTGAAAAGGACTGGAGGAGTATCAATAGATAATGAATATTTCTTGAATTTTTGTTTTCTAAATTTATTTATTTAACTTTTCATTTTTATTTTCACAAAATTTTGGGTTCCAAATTTACTCCCCATTTCTCCCTTCCCCCACCCCAAAACACTGAGCATTCTAATTACCCTTATCACAAATCTGTCCTCTCTTCTAACATCTCTCCCTTCCCTTGTCTCCATCTTCTCTTTTCTCCTGTAGGACCAGATAACTTTCTATACTACATTACCTGTATTTGTTATTTCCTAGTAGTAAGAACAATACTTGACAGTTGTTCCTACAACTTTGACTTCCAACCTCTCTTCATCCTTCCCTCTCTACCCATTCCCTTTGGGAAGTAAGCAATTCAGTATAGGCCATATCTGTGTAGTTTTGCAAATGACTTCCATAATAGTCATGTTGTGTAGGACTAACTGTATTTCCCTCCATCCTATCTTGCCCCCCATTGCTCCTGTTCTCTCTTTGGATACTGTCCCTCCCTAAGAGTGCTGACTTCATATTGCTCCCTCTTCCCACTGCCCTCCCTTCCATCATCCCCCCACCCTGCTTATCCCCTTCTCCCCCACTTTCCTGTTTTGTAAGATAGGTTTTCATACCAAAATGAGCATGCATTTTATTCCTTCTTTTAGTCTATTGTGCTGAGAATAAGCTTCATGTTTTTCTATCACCTCTCCTTTTTCCCTCCACTGAAAAGTCTTTTGCTTGCCCTCTTTTATGAGAGATAACTTGCCCCATTCAATTTCTCCCTTTCTCCTCCCAATATATTTCTCTTTCTCCACTTAATTTCAATTTTTTAAGATATGATTCCATCCTATTCAATTAACTCTGTGCTCTCTGTCTGTCTGTGTATGTGTGTGTGTATAATCCCATCAACTACCCAGATACTGAAAAGTTTCAAGAGTTAAAAATATTGTCTTTCCAAATAGGAATGTAAACAGTTCAACTTTAGTAAGTCCCTTATAACTTGTCTTTGCTGTTTACCTTTTCATGCTTCTCTTCATTCTTGTGTTTGAAGGCCAAATTTTCTTTTCAGCTCTTGTCTTTTCATCAAGAATGCTTGAAAGTCCTCTATTTCATTGAAAGACAATATTTTCCCTGAAGCATTATACTCAGTTTTGCTGGGTAGGTGATTCTTGGTTTTAGTCCTAGTTCCTTTGAGTTCTGGAATATCATATTCCACTCCCTTCTATCCCTTATTGTAGAAGCTGCTAGAACTTGTGTTATCCTGATTGTATTTCCACAATACTGGAATTGTTTCTTTCTAGCTGCTTGCAATATTTTCTCCTTGACCAGGGAACTCTGGAATTTGGCCACAATGTTCCTAGGAGTTTCTCTTTTTGGATCTCTTTCCAGTGGTGAACCGTGGATTCTTTCAATATTTACTTTGCCCTCTTGTTGTAGAATATCAATGCAGTTTTCCTTGATAATTTCATGAAAGATAATGTCTAGGCTCTTGTTATGATCATGGTTTTCAGGTAGTCTCATAATTTTTAAGTTGTCTCTCCTGGATCTATTTTCCAGGTCAGTAGTTTTTCCAATGGGATATTTCATGTTGTGTTCTATTTTTTTATTCTTTTGGATTTGTTTTGTGATTTCTTGGTTTCTCATAAAGTCATTAGCCTCCATCTGTTCCATTCTAATTTTGAAAGAACTATTTTCTTCAGTGAGCTTGTGGAACTCCTTTTCCATTTGGCTAATTCTGCTTTTGAAAGCATTCTTCTCCTCATTGGCTTTTTGAACCTCTTTTGCCAATTGAGTTAGCCTATCTTTCAAGGTGTTATTTTCTTCAGCATTTTTTTGGGTCTCCTTTAGCAAGGTGTTGACCTGCTTTTCAAGCTATTTCTTTCATCTCATTTCTCTTCCCAGTTTTTCCTCCACCTCTCTAACTTGATTTTCAAAGTTCTTTTTGAGCTCTTCCATGGCCTAAGCCCATTGAATATTTATTTTGTATGTTTGGGATACAGAAGCCTTGACTTCTGTGTCTTTCCTTGATGGTAAGCATTGTTTTCCCTCACTCAAAAGAATGGGAGGAGATATCTGTTCACCAAGAAAGTAACCTTCTATGGTCTTTTTTTTCCCCCTTTTTTGGGAATTTTCCCAACCAGTTACTTGACTTTTGGGTTCTTTGTCAGGAGTAGGGTATACTCTGGGAATCTGTGACATCTCTGTCCCTCCAAGGTAGCACAATCAAGCATGTACTGGTCTGGATGCAGAGAGGGATTTTTGTGCCCAGAATCTTAGCAGATATCTCTCGATAGCCACTTGGCCTCCAGTTCCACAAAGTCAGCTCTTGGGGTGATTTTTAGATAAGCTGGATGGTCAAGGCTACCATTCAGTGTGAGACAAAGACCAGGTTGGCCAGGGCTTCCACCCAGGGCTGGGGTAAGACTCAACCCTTCAATGCCCTTAGGGGTTTTTACACTCCAACAATGGAGCTTCTGTACAGGTTGCTGTGCTGGCTCTGTGGCCCCTGCCTGCTGCTGGAGCTATGGGAAGGCCCTTCTCCCTTCCTGCCCCCCTGATAAAACTCAATCACTGACCTTTGGTGCCTGTGAGACGAGATATCTGAGGAACCCGGTACTGCAACTGGAGATTCCACCCCTGAGATGTCATCCTTCCAGAGTCTTGACACACTGTTCTGCTTGGCAAAGGCTGGGCTGGGCTCAGCCCTCAGCTCCCACTTTCAGCACAACTAACATTTCTGTGGGCCTTTCAGGTCCCTGTGGGATGGAAATCTCCTCCACTCTGTTGTTCTCCACTTCTGCTACTCTAAAATTTGTTGAGAGTCCCTCTCTACAGGTATTTTATGGGCTCTGGGGGGGAACCCTAAGTAAGTGTGTCTTTCTAGTCCTCCATCTTGGCTCCACCCCCTTGAAATTTATAGATATTGGAATCTTCTATGTGCAGCAATCTTTTAGGGATTATCATGTGCAAGGAGATAACAATGTGATTAATCTGTTTCTTTTGGCTGTGGATGAATGTAACAGGTTGCATACCACTGAGGCCTAGTGGAGGTAAACCCTGGTAATTGCTTAGGGACTATATGAGAAAGTTAAGGGAGGAGGTAATAAAGACAGCAATAATAATGGGAGACACTGAGACTTATCAAGGTACCCCCTTAGCAGTTCCTGATAAAAAATCCTTCTGCTTACAAGCACCAATTTCTGACTCTGCTAATTGAGAAAATAGGGCATCCTATTTTAGAGGTATTGGATAAGAACTTGACAGTTAAGTGACTTAGGGAAATGGAGAAAAGATAAATTTCCTCAAGAGAAGAGCAAATTGAACTCAAAGTCAGAAGAGATTGACAAGAAAAGAATTGTTTACTGCTCTATTTCTCAATAGGCAGGATAGATTTTGGAAAAAATAGATGGTATTTCTAACTAATGAACTACATAAAAGGTACTGAGAAGGGTTACTTGATATTATAGTGAATAAGAAGTAAGAATAGCCCCTGCAGACTCTCTTGAAGCATTGTCTCCAAGTTTGTCACACCTGCAGGGAGAATGGGAAATTGACCAGGCTCTAGCTCAGATTAAAGAAAATATGTCTCTCACCAAAATGATGACCCCAACTCTGCAAATTAGAAAACAGTAAATGACAATGAATAAAATGATGATAGTGGCTTCATGGACTCCAGAAGCATGACTGACCCTATATCTATCCTGCTTCTGGTTTGTCTCCTTTTTATTTTGTTTTGTCTGTTAAACTTGTTTGCTAGATTTGTTTCCTGCAGGCTTAGTACCCTGATCATCTATTTCACACCCTGAGCTCAAAATAAATTCCAATGACTACCTAGAGCCACTAGCATAAAATATAAATTCCCCTGTTCTTCAAATCTATTCTCAACCTGTCATTTTAATACCATTTCAGACTTTGTACATGTCTTCTCTCTATACAGGCTGTGATTTAGCCATAACGGGTTCTCTGTTCATGACACTCTCATCACTATGCCTTATACTGGCTATACCTAGCATGTTTTCACTCCTTACCTCTACATTATAGAAGTCCTAATGTGAGCTGACAAAAATTCATTTTACTGGTTTGGCCCCAACTCCCTTGGCTAGTTTATATTTCCCACATGCAAGGCTTCACCTATCCAGGAGATTTTACTTTGACCCCATATACTTTCTGTTGCAGCAATTTTTACCTTACTTTTTCATTCCTTGACTTGTAGTTACAATTAAGCTCTCTGGTTCTTTTTTCCTCATTGCTTATTAGTAAATCTAGATTATCCTCATTTCATTGATCCAAGTTACCTCACTGATGACACAGATGCCTTCTATTAGTTTCATGTCAGCTCTTTCTAAAACATTTAGTTCATTCCTTCCCTAAACGATTTTGCATCCACTATGTAGATATTATTTTATACATTTACAAGTATATAGTGCCTTTCCCCTTAAAATGTAAATTCCTTGAGAACAAAAAGCATTATATTTTTGTCTTTGTATCCCAGCACGTAAAAAAAAATGTCAGGTACATGATAGGTGTTTAATTAATCATAATCATAATCATTACTCATGTAGTTAAAGACCTACAATTTCACAAATGAACTTCATATATGTATTCTCAGTTGATACTCATGACAGCCTTGGGAGATAGGTGCTCTTTTTTTCATCATTTTATGGATGAGGAAACTGATGCTGAAGAATATTAAATGATTTGTGCAAGGTCACACAGGTAGTGAACATTTGGTACAATTTGAATTCTGGTCTTTCTGACTCAAAGTCCAGGCCTTCTAATAAATGTGTATTGCTTGACACAATAATTGAACACAATACTAAAAGCAACAGAAAATATTGGTTCAGATGATTACAGAAAAAGCACATATGCAACTGTTCTGTTAACAATGAACTAGAAAGCTGGAAAAAGTTCAGGTCAAGTATAATTGCCAATGTTGATTTTAGAAAACTAATGTCAAAACAAGACAAAACAATTCTTTCCATTTTCTTAAGAGATAGTCAATTATAAGAGTGGAAAATTGAATTACATACCAGTCAAAAACATTGTACCAGCTTTATTTAACTGAGATTTAAGGGGAAAACTACAGAAGCCTTTACTTTAGTCGACAGAACTTGCTATGTGCCAGACATTGTGCTAGTCTTTAGAGAGAGAGGAAGAAAATTTTTAAAAAATGTTTCTGTATTAAGGAACTTTCAGTGTGCTGGAGGACAGATATTTATTCAGAAAAGTAGACACAAAATATATACTTAGTAAATATGCCATTGGGGAAAAGGGGAAAGAGTTCAAATCGCGAATAATTATGTAGGTCAGAAAAGGCCCCATATAGAAGGTAGTACTTCAGGGGAACTCAGAGGGAGTTAAAGATTCCAATATAAAGAGATGAAAAAATATCTTCAGGCATTAGGAGACACAACCATGCAAAGTAACAGTTGCGTTTTAGGAAGGGAAAATTAAACTGAGATAAAAGTATATCTAGCCAAATGTGTTACCATGTTCAAGCACTTTAATTCTTCAGTGACTTGCTCAACTGTCTAAGGATTTATGTTATATATGAATTCCCAATATCCATTGATAAAGAAAGTGAGCATACCAGGAACTGAAGTAATCACAGGTGCAAACAAAAATTTCTAAAACACTATGACTTAACTAAGGTTTCCAAGAGTCAATGAAAGCCAAAAATTGATTCCAGTGATAGAAAAAGCACTTACGGTAATATTGTTGTATAATGGTGACAAACTCAAATGGAAATGGGGCCACTAAGCTATGCATTAAGATCATTGCAGCTGCCTGTTTCCTTAGAAAATCTCATATTGACATTATGTTCTATTGTATTTGATGAATTTTGTAAAATAGTTCATAATTATATTTTAATTCAGATCAACTGCAGTTGAAAGTAGTGTTGATTCCCTTCTGTTGTAGAGGCCAAATGAATTCTTATTGAATAAATGAACCAATTATTAAGAAACCATCTTTAAGGAGGTAGTCCAGTATAGTAGAAAAACACAGAGAAAACCAAAATATGACTTTGTGAAGATGATTTGGTAGTGTATTTCAAAAATTTGACTCATATAAATTGAAACAATTATAATTTCATCAAAATTATAAGATATAAATAAATCCACATGAAACACAAGCATTTCTGCATATCATTCTTTGGAAAATTGAGTAAGAAGGCATAGAAAGTGAAATTTCATGGACTGATTATATAATGCATAAAAAATGGGAGTCCAAATAGCAATGCAGATACTCACAGAGGAACTAAATAAAACAAAAAATATATGTTCTTTAAAGACATAAAAATAAGCCTACCTATTTAGATAAATGTGAAATGATCATGAGTAGATTATCCCAATATAGTAAAGACGGTAAACTATTTATTCAGTGTTCACCAATCAAGTTACCAAAGGACTATTTTAGAGAGCTAGAAAAATAATTTTAAAATTTCACATGTAGGAGCAAAAGGATAAGAATATCAAGAAATAATTTTGAAGGGTGTCAGGAGAACAAAAGGTCCCAAACATACCACATCTAAAAATATACTATAAAGCAAACTACAAGCAAATGAATATAATACCATAGTGTTTGATAAATCCAAAGATCCAAATTATTGAGGTAAAAATGTATTATTCAACAAAAACTTTTGGGAAAAGTAGAACGTATTCTGGTGAAGATTAGGTAGGACCCAGCCTATATCATATAACAAAATAAGCTCCAAATTGACACATGGCATATACAAAAGTCTGTATCTTAGAGAATAATTTTGCCAATGATAGATGGGGGAAAAGTCAATGATGAAATAAGAGAGAGGATTATACATTCTAAAATGAATAATTTTGATTAAATCACCTTAAAAATATTTTGCACAAATAACACTAATGCAGTTGAAATTAGAAAGGAAACAGCTAACTAGTGGGAAAATATCTTTGCATAAAGTTTCTCAGATAAGAGTCTCATATATCATATCATACCTATGTATATTTATATTAAACATACATACATATATAGTGCATGTATATGTGTACACAGACACACACATTTTTGATCAGTGCTATGAACTACAACTTCAAAGGACTGATATTGAAGCTTGATAGCAAGTTCTTCTGATCCTCCTCATGCGGGAATTTGATATGCTTGACCATACAGATTTGTTAGAATGGTTTGATCTTTTTTTCTGGTTGTTCACTGAAGGGTGGAAGAATGAGAAAAGAGTGGACAAATAGGCAGAGGGTTATAGAAAAAGAAGATAAATAATTGAACATGTTTTTTTAATACTTCTAAGAGAAAACAAAGAAATTCACATGGAAGCTTAAGAAGCTAGTTACCTTTGGAAGCAGAATATTGAATTTATTATATATTTTAAAAGTAAACATGTACATTTTAGAGATTTGAAACTTCTTGTCCAACATTCTCTTTCTGTTCTATGCTACATATGGAAGTGCTTCTTTTCTTTGATGGTTGTTAAACTAAAATTTTAAAACAACTGAAAAAAATAAATTTTATTTTGAGTGAATAACAATTTTTTAATTGTCAAATTATGTTAAATACAATAGCAAACCGTAAAATTAGAAGTTGAAGAACCAACACCAATAATTCTTCGTAGATAGTGATCCTACAGCAATGAAATCACAGGAAGCCCAGTCCAAAATAGTACATTTGAAAACATTTGAATGTAATAAAATACAAAACAGAAAAAAGATTATGATTACCACTTATCTTGCATCTCGTTCTTCCTATGATTTAGAGATACTTTGGCAGCTTGATTTCAAAAATCATCAAATATGTCATATTGTACGAGGAATATATGAAACTACTAGCTGGTGAAAAGTTTCATTTGCTGAAATTCCGAATAAACTTTTTATGACTTTGTTAAGAGACTTGGAAGGGAGAACAGTGAAATTCTGCTTGGGTAGCAAAAAAGAAAATAGTCACTGAATAATTAATCTAAAGATGAAAATATGGCTAACACCATCTCCAAACTGTTAAAAATACACTTAGTGTCAATAGTAATTTTATAGGAGAAGCTCATCGGGAAAATATCAGGAATCATTGTAAATATTATAACTGCCTTAGTGCTTTGTTAACCTTTGCAAAATAGTGGCTGTTCAATTACATAACATGAACTAAACTGACCATTAATATATAGTCTGAAACAGCTTCACATAGGAATTAATAAAAGCAATGCTTCAGGGTAATGTAATTGTCTTAGGAGACCCCTCCAAATCAAAAATTTCCCCTTAATCACTAGACATAAAGTCGTGTCTTAAATAAAACAGGTCACCTTTGTAAAAATGATGGAAGTACATAAATATATAAGCCTCTAAGTTTATTAGCTTTTCCTAAGGCAATATGGTACAATGAAAGAGGTTGCTGGATTTCCAGGTGTAAGAGTTGGGTTCAAATTTCAGTTCTAATGCCTGGAACTGTTGTGACCTAAAGCATGTCAGCTAACCTTTCTACGTCTCAATTTCTTCTTTTTTTTTATAGTTGTATTTATTTATTTTAGATTTTGACATTCATTTCCACAAAAGTTTGAGTTCCAATTTTTCTCACCATCTCTCCCTTCCCCCTACCCTGCAACACCTTGAATTATGATTACCACTTACTTCAGTGCACCCTCCCTTTTATCACATTCCACACTTCCCTTGTTCTCATCTTCTCTCTTTTCTTATAGGGTAAGATAAATTTTTATACCTCATTACCTGTACTTCTTATTTCCCAGTTACATGCAATAACAGTTCTCAATATTCGTTTCTAATACTTTGAATTCCAAATTCCCTCCCTCCCTCCCTCCCTCCCCACCCATCCCCACTGAGAAGGCAGGCAATTAAATACAGGCTATATATGTGTCATTTTGCGAAAGACTTCCATAATAATCATACATTGTAAGACTAACTTTATTTCTCTCCATCCTACCCTGCCCATCTTTTTTTTCCTATTATCTCATTTGACCTTGTCTTTTCCCAAAAGTATTTATTTCGTAGTTCCTCCCTTCTTCCATTTGCCCTCCCTTCCACCATCTTCCTCACAACACTTGTCTTCTTCTCCTCTATTTTCCTGTAATGTAAGATAGATTTTCATACCAAATTGAGTGAGCCTGTTATTTCCTCCTTAAGCTATATGTGAAGAGATTAAGCTTTACTTTTTCCTTCTCTCCTCCTCCCTTTTCTCCTCCATTGAAAAAGATTTTTCTTATCTTTCTTATGAGTGACAGTTTGCCCCATTCCACTTCTCCTTTTCTCTTCCCAATATTTTCCTCTCTCATCCCTTAATTTAATTTTATTTTTTTATGGACATCATCTCTTCTGATTCTACTCAACCTGTACTCTGTGTGTGTATGTGTGTGTTTGTGTATGTGTGAGGGTGTGTGTGTAATCTTTCCACCTACCCAAACACTGAAAAAAATCTCAAGAGTTACAAATATTATCTTTCCATAGAGAATTGTTAACAGTTTAGCTTTTGAAAGTCCTTTATGATTTCTCTTTCCTGTTTATCTTTTCATACTTCTCTTGAGTCTTTTGTTTGAAAGTCAAGTTTTCTATTCAGTTCTGGTCTTTTCATCATGAATACTTGAAAGCCCTCTATATCAATGAATGGCCATTTTTTTCCCTTGAAGTATTGTACTCAGCTTTCCTGGGTAGGTGAGTCTTAGTTTTAATTCCAGTTCATTTGATTTCTGGGATAACTTATTCCAAATCCTTTGATTTATTAATGTAGAAGCTGCTAGGACCTGTATTATCCTGATTCTATTTCTACAGTGCTCGAGTTATTTCTTTCTAGCTGTTTGCAATATTTTCTCCTTGACCTGGGAACTCTGAAATTTGGTCACGCTATTCCTGGGAGTTTCTCTTTTGGGGTTTCTTTCAACAGGTGATCAGTGGATTCTTTCAATATTTATTTTGCCCTTTGGTTCTAGAATATCAGGGCAGTTTTCCTTGATAATGTCATGACAGATAATATCTAGGCTCTTTTTTTGATCATGGCTTTCAGGTAGTCCCATAATTTTTAAATTGTCTCTCCTGGATTTATTTTCCAGTTTAGTTGTTTTTCCAATGAGATGTTTAGCATTATCTTCTATTTTTTCAGTCTTTTTGTTTTGTTTTGTAACTTCTTGTTTTATCACATAGTCATTAGCTTCCCTGAACTCCCTTTTCATTTTTAAGGAACTATTCTGTTTAGTGAGCTTTTGAACCTCCTTCTCCATTTGACTAATTCTACTTTTTAAAGCCTTCTCCTCATTGGTTTTTTGGACCTCTTTTTCCAGTTGAGTTAGTCAGGTGTTACTTTCCTTAGCAATTTTTTTTGGTTCTCCTTTAGCAAGCTGCTGACTTGCTTTTCAAACTCTTCTATGGCCTGAGCCCATTCCATATTCATTTTGGAGGTCCTGGAGACAGAAACCTTGACTTCCTCTGCCAGTATGCCTTGTTCTTCCTAATCTGGAAGGATGGAAGGAGATTACTGTTCACCAAGAAATTAACCTCCTATGGTCGTATTACTTTTTCCCCCTTTTGGGGCATTTTCCCAGTGAGTTACTTCAGTTCTGAATCCTTTGTCAAGAGGAGAGTTCTAGTGCTCCTCCTCCTCACAGGATCATGCTCAGGGCTGAGATTCAGATTAGATGCTCAATTCCCTCAGAGATTTTAAGCTGAGCCTCTGGAACAATGGACCCAGGCTACTTATGCAGCCACCATAGCCTTCCTCTGCCCATTGCTGCTGCTGCAACTACCTCTGCTACCTAAGGAGAAAGAAACTGGCTATAAGTAAGGAGGATTTGTTATCCTTTTAGAGTTTAGTTTCTCAGAATCCATGGCCATGGCAATGTCTAGTTTCCAAGAATGACATAACTCCCAGAATAGCCCCAAGGATCCTAGATAATAATTCCTAGAATTATAGTGATAAGCAGTCCTAGTGAAGCTGTACTGTGAGATAAGGCCTCAATATGTGATATGTGTTACCATTGTGCAGAATAATGATATTGCTGAAGTTAACCTGTGAGAGAAGATTGAAGGACCCTCTACTGTTTCTGTAAATCAGGTCTAGAAAAGCAGACCAGATGTGATCCCCAGCTATACTTGTGGGCAAATAAGAAGAAGCACAAGCCTGGTAAGTGTGGTATCTCAGAGATCAAGAACATTTTCAGGATAGCACGGCTGGGGCTTAGGGGAGGAAGAGAGGAGTCCCTGAGGTTGAGCCCCTGAATAGAATTCAGAAAACAATAGTAAGAAGAGCCTGAAGCCTAGCATAACAGTACCCACAACTCAGGATTAAAACTCAATTATAATAATATTAAACTGCTAAAAATAAAATAAGATAAATTTTAAAAAATGAATAAGTAAAGGAAACGAGAACCCAACCTTTGAAAGCTACTTTGGCATACAAGTAAATCTGGGTTAATATTCAGAGGAAGAAAGTGAGATTAAAAAACAGCCACTCCTACCCTAAAGAGTAACACCAAATGGTCACAAGCCCCAAAAGGAATCTTGGAAGAACTTAAAAAGGCATTTAAAGATGAAATATGAGATAACAAGGAAAAATTCCAAAAAAAAAAAAAAACTAAATAAAAGTTATCCAAGAAAACTATGAAAAGAAAGTTAACCCATTAGAAAAGGAGATACAAAATCATAAGGAAGAAAATAATTCTTTGAAAACTAGAATTGGGCAAGGGAAACAATGACATTCTAAGACAACAAGAAATAATATAACTAGAAAAAAATAGAAGAGAATCTAAAACATATTATTTAAAAAAAACTGATCTAGAAAACAGATCAAAGAGAGACAATATCAGAATTGATGGACTACCTGAAAGTAATGATCAAAAAAAGAATCTGAATACAATATTGCAAGAAATGAATAGTTAAAATTACTCTGAAGTTCTAGAAAAAGAAGATAAAGTAGAAATAGAATAAATTCCCTCATCACCTGGAAAAGATCCTAGGAAGAAAACTTAGAGGAATGTCATAGCCAAGTTTCAAATTTCCCAGGTAAAAGTAAAATATTGCAAGCAATAAGGAAAAAATTGAACAAAACAATTGAAACACTTTTTAAAAAATCAGGATTTCACAAAACCATGCAACTTCTATGCTAAAAGTCCATAGGTCTTGGAACATTATATTTTAAAAGCAAAGGATTTGAAGTTGCATCCAAAAATGACTTACCTATTGATATAACTGAGTTGAGTGTAATTCTGAAAGAAAAATAATGGACATCTGATGAACTGAAGCAATGTAAAGTATTTGTAACAAAAATATTAATACTATTGTAACGAACTTTCATCAACATCATGACTAACTAAGATTCCCGAAGACTTACCCACCTCTTGATAGAGAGGCAAAATGCAAAATAAGAATCTTTCCTTGCACTAAATGATTGAATGATGCTAGTCTATTTTGCTGTTCCTTGCATACAAAATCAGGCCTTTTTGCTGGATTTCTCTGATGCCTACAATACTCTTCCTCACTGTTGTTTCCTGACCTTCCTAGTTTTTTTTCAAGACTCAGATCATATCCCACCTTCTGCAGAAGTCTTTACAGATCACCCTCACTGCAGTTTCTTTTCTGAGATTACCTCCCATTTACATTGTATATGCATAGCAGTACCCAACACATAGCGAGCACTTAATTAATGCTTACCGATTGAATTTAATTGAATTATGTTTGTCTCCCCATCACAGTATGAACTCATTAAGAGTAAAGACAGTATTCCTTGCATCCATAGAAATTAGCACAGTGTATTAAGGTTGACTTACTTATATTCCCTTTTAAAGAGTTTATGCTCCAAGTGAAGCAGAATACTATAGGTTCTTAGACGTTAACATTTCATCTTTTGTCTTTGAGTCTAGAAAGAAGTTGCTTTGGGGGAGAAGCCAAAATGGCGGAGTAGAAAGACTCACATATGTGAGCTCCAAACCCACAGCCCATAAATTACCTAAGAAAAGAACTCTCAATGGGTTCTGTAGCAGTGGAAGCCATGCAGCAGCAGAGTGGAGGAGATTTCTGTTCCAGAGAGCCCTGAAAAACCGACCACAAAGGTCCATCATGCACCGGACACGGAGCAGAGCCCTGCCCTGGATGTGCGGCCCCTAGAAGAGCAGATCCGAGAAGACTTCAGGGATGGAATCTCCAGCAGCCATGAGGGTCCTTCCACCCACATGTGTTACAGGTCAGTGAGACAGCCTTCTGGGCTGGCAGAAAGGGGAGCGGGGTGTCTCTGTGGCTCAGGCCCCATTGGGAGGAAGTGGCAGGGGAGGCAGCAGAAAGGGGCTACCAGAGCAGGTGGGAGCTCAGGGTCATTACTGAAGATCTCTGCATAAACCCCCTGAGGGAACTGAGCCTGGGAGGCAGCCCTACCCCCACCTGAGCAGCAGTACTTAATCTATCACTGAATAGAAGTCCCACCTCCACTGAAAGACCTGAGGGTGGGGAACAGCATTTGAACCTCAGATCCCAAGCACTGGTGAGGCAGGGGGTGGAGAGGAATATCAGAAGTCGAGTAACTGACTGGGAAAATGCCCAGAAAAGGGAAAAAAAAATAAGACCACAGAAAGTTACTTTCTTAGTGAACAGATGTTTCCTCCTTTCTTTTCTGATAGGAGGAACAATGCTTACCATCAGGGAAAGATACAGAAGTCAAGGCCTCTATATCCCGAACATCTGAAAAAGATATTCAATGGGCTCAGGGCATGGAAGAGCTCAAAAAGGATTTTGGAAATCAAGTTAGACAGGTGGAGGAAAAACTGGGAAGAGAAATGAGAGAGATGCAAGTAAAGCATGAAAAGTAGGTCAATACCTTGCTAAATGAGACCCAAAAAAATGCTGAAGAAAATAACACCTTGAAAGATAGGCTCAATCAATTGGCAAAAGAGGTTCAAAAAGCCATTGAGGAGAAAAATGCTTTCAAAAGCAGAATTAGACAAATGGAAAAAGAGTTTCAAAAGCTCACTGAAGAAAATAGTTCTCTCAAGATTAGAATGGAACCAATGGAGGCTAATGAATTTCTGAGAAACCAAGAAATCACAAAACAAAACCAAAAGAATGAAAAAATGGAAGAGAATGTGAAATATCTCATGGGAAAAACAACTGACCTGGAAAATAGATCCAGGAGAGACAACTTAAAAGTTATGGGACTACCTGAAAGCCATGATCAAAAAAAGAGCCTAGACATCATCTTTCATGAAATTATCAAGGAAAACTGCCCTGATATTCGAGAACCAGAGGGCAAAATAAGTATTGAAGGAATCCATTGATCACCGCCTGAAACAGATCCAAAAAGAGAAACTCCTAGGAACATTGCGGCCAAATTCCAGAGTTCCCAGGTCAAGGAGAAAATATTGCAAGCAGCTAGAAAGAAACAATTCCAGTACTGTGGAAATACAATCAGGAAAACACAAGATCTAGCAGCTTCTAGATTAAGAGATCAAAGGGTGTGGAATGGGGTATTCCAGAAGTCAAAGGAACTAGTACTCAAACCAAGAATCACCTACCCAGAAAAACTGAGTATAATACTTCAGGAGAAAAAATGGTCTTTAATGAAATAAAGGACTTTCAATCATTCTTGATGAAAAGACCAAAGCTGAAAAAATAATTTGACTTTCTCTTATTTATTTATTTGCTTGTTTGTTTGTTTATTTAACTTTTTACATTCATTTTCACAAAATTTTGGGTTCCAAATTTTCTCCCCTTTTATCCCTTCCCCCACCCCAATACAACGAGCAATCTAACTTTCCCTATCTCCAATCTGCCCTCTCTTCTGTCATCCCTCCCTTCTCTTGTCCCCATCTTCTCTTTTGTCCTGTAGGGCCAGATGACTTTCTGTTCCTCATTAACTGTATGTCTTCTTTCCTAGTAGCAACAACAATACTAAACAGTTGTTCTTAAAACTTGAGTTCCAAATTCTCCCCATCCCTCCCTCCCCACCAATTCCCTTTGGGAAGGCAGGCAATTCAATATAGGCCCTATCTGTGTAGTTTTGGAAATGACTTCCATAATAGTCATGTTGTTTAAGACTAACTGAATTACCCTCCATCCTATCCTGCCCCTGATTGTTTCTCTTCTGTCTTTTGATCCTGTCCCTCCCTGAGTGTTGACTTCAAATTGCTCCCACCTCCCTTTGCCCTCCCTTCCATCATCCCCCACCTTGCTTATCTCGTTCTCCCCCACTTTCCTGTACTGTAAGATAGGTTTTCATACCAAAATGAGTGTGCATTTTATTCCTTCCTTTAGTCAAATGTGATGAGGGTAAACTTCTTTTTTTTCCCCTCAGTTCTCCTATTTTTCCCTCCACTAAAAAGTCTCCTGCTTGCTTCTTAAATGACATAATTTACCCCATTCCAATTCACCCTCTTTAATCCCCCTACCTTTCTCTCTCACCCTTTACCTTAATTTCTTTTAAGATATGGTCCCATCCTATTCAATTCACTCTGTGCTCTCTGTCTCTCTATGTGCATGCATGTGTGTATGTATGTGTGCGTGCACGTGTGTACATGTGTGTGTGTGTATGTGTGTGTGTGATCCCACCAACTATCCAGATACTGAAAAGTTTTAAGAGTTACAACTATTGTCTTTCCATGTAGGAATGTAAACAGTTCACTTATGGTAAGTCCCTTATGACTTCTCTTTGCTGTTTACTTTTGCATGCTTCTTCTCATTCTTGTGTTTGAAAGTCAAATTTTCTTTTCAGCTCTGGTCTTTTCATTAAGAATTCTTCTCCTCATTGGCTTTTTGAACCTCTTTTTCCAATTGATTGAGCCTATTTTTCAAGGTGTTATTTTCTTCAGCATTTTTTTGGGTCTCCTTCACCAAGGTATTGACCCGTTTTTCATACTTTTCTTGCATCTCTCTCATTTCTCTTCCCAGTTTTTCCTCCACCTGTATAACTTGCTTTTCAAAATCTTTTTTGAGCTCTTCCAATGCCTGAGCCCACCCAACATCCCCCTGGGATATCTGGGGTACTGAGGCCCTGCCCTCCACATCTTTCCTTGATGGCAAGAATATTTCCTTGTCATCATAACCGAATGGCGGGAACATTTGCACCTGCTCACAAAAGCTCTCTATTGTCTTATTTTTCTTCCCTTTTCTGGGCTTTTTCGCAGCCAGTTACTTGACTTCTGAGATTCCTCTCCACCCCTGCCTAGATACTCCCAGCTAGTGCTTGGGGTCTGAGTTTCAAATGGGCTTTCCATGGCAGGCACGGCTACTATTCAATGTGAGCTTTAGTGCTGGTGCTGGGGTGGGGCCAGTCCTGCCTCCCTGGCTCAGTTCCCTCAGGGGATTTATGCAGAGACCTTCAGTAATGGAGCAGGTGGGGGCAGGGCCACCTCCCAGTCTCAGCTCCTTCAGGTGGTTTATGCAGAGACCTTCAGTAATGAAGATCCTGCCTGCTGCTCGGGGATTCCCGGGGGCCAACGCTTCCTTTGCTGCTTCCTGCCCCTGCCTCTGCCTCTGCGGCTCCCTCCCAAGGGGGCCCGAGTCACGGAGACACCCCGCTCCCCTCTCGGCCAGCCCGGACGTGTCTTTCACTGACCTGTGGTGTCTGTGGGCGGAGGGACCTCCCCGGCCGCCAGAGGTTCCGTCCCTGAAGCCTGCTCAGATCAGCTTGTGTGGCGCCGCCTGGCCTGGGCAGCGCTGGGTTGAGGTCCACTTTCCAGGGTGTGACGGACCCTGGGGATGGCTCTCCAGGGCTCTCTGGAATGGAACTCTCTTCCACTGTGTTTCTGCACACCCTGCAGTGATCCAGAACTTGTGGGGAGCTCTTCTTACATTAAATCCATGGACTGTGGGTTCGGAGCTAACATACGTGAGTCTTTCTACCCCGCCATCTTGACTCCGCCCCCCAAATTTGACTTTCAAACACAAGAATGAGAAGAAGCATGAAAAAGTAAACAGCACAGAGAAGTCATAAGGCACTTACCAAAGTTGAACTGTTTACATTCCTACATGGAAAGACAATATTTGTAACTCTTAAAACTTTTCAACATCTAGGTAGTTGGTGGGATTACAAACACAAATACACACTCACACATGTGAGCATGTGCGCATACACGAACATACACACATGCACACTCACACAGAGACAGAGAGCACAGAGTGAATTGAATAGGATGGGATCATATCTTAAAAAAATTAAGGTAAATATATAAGAGAAATTTATTGGGAGGAGAGAGAGTGAAATGGAATGGGGCAAATTATCTCTCACAGAAGCAGGAGCCTTTTTAGTGGAGGGAAAAAGAGGAGAGCTGAGGAAAAAAACCATGAGGTTTACTCTCATTACATTCGATTAAAGGAAGGAATAAAATGCACACTCCTTTTGGTATGAAAACCTATCTTACAATGCAGGAAAGTGGGGGAGAAGGAGATAAGCAGGGTGGTTGGGGACGATGGAAGGGAGAGCAATGGGAGGAGGGAGCAATTTGAAGTCAACACTCAGGGAAGGATAGGATGAAAAGAGAGAATAGAAAAAATGGGGGCCAGGATAGGATGCAGGGAAATATAGTTAGTCTTACACAACATGACTATTATGGAAGTCATTTGCAAAACTACACAGATATGGCCTTTATTAAATTGTGTGCCTTCCCAAAGCAAGTGAGTGGGGAGGGAGGGATGGGGAGAATTTGGAACTCAACGCTTTAGGAACAACTGTGGAATATTGTTCTTGCTACTAGGAAATAAGAAATACAGTTAATGAGGGAATAGAAACTCATCTGGCCCTACAGGACAAAAGAGAAGATGGGGACAAGGAAAGGCGGGGCTGATACAAGAGAGGGCAGATTGGTGATAAGGGAAATTAGAATGCTTCGTATATTGCGGTGGGGGATGGGAAAATGGCGAGAAAATTTGGAACCCAAAATTTTGTGAAACTGAATGTAAAAAAAAAAAAGTTAAATAAATTTATATATTCAGAAATAAAAAATAAAAAATAAATAAGTTTTTAGTGATAAAAAAAGATGCTCCTTTCATACCTGAAGTATATTCCCTACTTTCTTCTCTTTTTTTAGAATCCTTAACTTCTTTCATGTCTCATCTCAGGCTATATGAAAACTTTCCTCACCCCCTCAATTTTAGTGGTCTCTTTCCCTCTCTTCAGATTATGTGGTATTTACTTAGATTTATCCATGCTCTATCTCTCCCAGGTAATTTTAAACTCATTTTGTGTAGAAACTGTTTTTTATCCTTTGGCCTTGTATTCACAGTGCCTAGCAAATACTAGTTGCTTAATGATTGTTAATGTTGAGTTGGGTTTTTGGATCCATCTAATGTGTTGACTTGTTTCCTCCAGCTTGGCATATTATTATCCTTGGATAATGTTAAGTTTCTCTCAGATGAACTATCTGTTGTCCATCCTTGAGTCTTGGTATTGCCTTCTCTTCCTTTTCCTCCTCCTCCTCTTTCACTTCTTATTTTTAGTTAGATATCTTTGATGATACTGCTTAGTTACTTAATTGACATGATTCCTACTTATTAATATGCTTCATCTTCTTTATGGCTACCATATATACCTTTCCATTCATTTTTGGGAAGTTCATGAATTTGATTTTTTTTACTTCTAATTTTTTTTCAGTTCTGTATTCCCTGCCTTCAGCCCTCCTCCTGCCCATTGAGAAGGCAAGAAATATGATACACATTTTATAAATGAAATCATGGAAAATATTTTCACCTTATCCATTGGTAAAATAAAATAAAGCAAAAAATAATTGAAAGAAAATATGTTTCAGTATATACTCAGAGTTCACCAGTCCTCTATTTGAAGGTAGAGCACATATTTTATTGGAAGTCATTTCAAATTGTGGTGGATCAATGTAGTGATCATTTACTAAGGTTTTCACAATTGATTATCATGACAGTATTGTTTTTACCTGTGTACAATATACTCCTAGTTCTGCTTATTTCACTTTTTCAGCTTATGTAAGATTCCCCAGGTTTTTTTCTTCTGAACTGTGCCCCTCATCATTTCAAACAACATAATTCTTTGTTGTGTTTCATCTATTTCTCTTGACATCTTGAGGGGATATTTTGACTCCCTTTTGAGTTGGATTTAAGTGAGATAGAGTTGCACAGGGTCATTCTCAATCTCTGTTCCAGAGTCATTGAAGTCCAGTGGCAAGACAAAATTCAGGACTACTAGTTTTGGCCTGGTGTGTAGTGAATAACTGAGCTCTAAATGCTCCAAGGAACCTGCTTTTTTAAAAAAAAAAATTATCATTTTTTAGTTATTTTACTTGTTTTCAGTATTCTACAATAACTTCCTTATGACTTAGATTTTTTCTCATCCCTCCCTCTCCTTCCCCCAAAACTTCCCCCTCCCTCCCTGAGATGGCATGCAATTTTATACAGCTGTTACACATACATTCCTATTAAATACATTTTCACCTTAGTTATGCAGCATAGAAGAATTCAAATGAATGGGAGAAATCACAAAACAAACCAAAGCGTAATACAAAATAAAATGATCTGCTATATTGTGTAACTGATTTCATGGTTCTTTCTCTGGATGTGGAAGGCATTTTGCCTTAAGAGACCACTGGGAATTTTTTAAGTCCTTGTATTGCAATGAAGTACTAAGTCTACCAGAAAAAGTCCTCACACACTGTGATTGTTGCTATGTACAAAGATCTCCTGGTTCTGTTCCTTTCTCTCAGCATCAGTTCATATAAATCTTTCCAGGCCTCTTTGAAGTCTTCCTGTTCATCTTTTCTTATAGCACAATAGTATTCCATTTTGTTCATATACCACAGCTTATTCAGCCATTCCCCAACTGATGGACACCTCCTTGATTTCCAGTTTTTCGACACCACAAAGAGTACTTCTATACATATTTTTGTACATATGGGACCCTTTCCAATGTTTGTGATTTCTTGAGGACACAGTCCTAAAAGGGGTATTGTTGGGTCAAAGTGTATGCACATTTTTGTAGCCCTTTGGGCATAGTTCCAAGTTGCTTTCTACAACGATTGGATCAGCCTACAGCTCCATCAACAATGAATTAGTATTCCAACTCTCTCAAATCTTCTCCAATATTTACCATAGTCCTGTTTTGTCTTCTTAATCAATCTGATAGGGTGATGTGGTATCTCAGAGTTGTTTTGATTTGCATCTCTAATCAATAGTGATTTACAGTCTTTTTTTCATGACTATAGATAGCTTTGATTTCTTCCTCTGAAAACTACCTGTTCAGATGGTTTAAAAATTTATCATTGAAGAATGACTTGCATTCTTGTACATTTGACTCCATTCTCTATATATTTTAGAAATGGGGACTTTATCACAGACACTAATTGCAAAAATTCTTTCCCAGTTTTCTGCTTCCCTCCTAATCTTGGTTGAATTGGGTTTGTTTGTACAAAAACTTTTCAAATTAATTTAATCAAAATTATTCATTTTGCACTTCATAATTTTTTTGTCTTCTTTAGTTAAAAATTCTTCTCTTCTCCATAAATATGATACATATACTATTCCTTGCTCCAATAATTTGTTTATACTATCAAGCTTTATACCTAGATCATGTACCCATTTGGACTTCATTCTTATGTATGGTGTCAGGCATTGGTCTTTGCCTAGTTACAGCCATACTGTTATCCATTTGTCCCAGCAATTTTTTTTTCTAACAGTGAGCTCTTGTCCCAGAAACTGGGATCCATGGTTTATCAAACAGTAGATCACTTTATTCATTGACTACTGTGTCTTGAGTACCTAACCTATTTCACCAGTCTACCCTTCTGTTTCTTAGCCAGTAGTAAGTGATTTTGATAATTGCTGCTTTATAATACAATTTGAGATCTGATAGAGTTAGGCCACCATCCTTAGCATTTCTTTTCATTAGTTCCCTTGATATTCTGAACCTTTTGTTCTTCCAGATGAATTTTGATATAATTTTTTTCTTGCTCCAGAAAATAATTATCTGATAGTTTGATTGGTTTGGCACTGAATAAGTAAATTAATTTAGGTAGAATTATCATTTTTATTATATTGCCTGAGCCTATCCATGAGCAACTGATGTTTTTCCACTTACTTAGATCTGACTTTATTTGTGTGAAAAGAGTTTTGTAATTGTGTTCATATAGTTACTGGGTTTGTTTTTGGCAGGTAGACTTCCAAATATTTTACAGTGTCTACTGTAGCTTTAAATGGGATTTCTCTTCTATATCTTGCTATTGGGCTTTGTTACTACTATATAGAAATGAAGATTTGTGAGTTTATTTTGTAACCTGCAACTTTGAAAAAGTTGTTTTATTATTTCAATAACCTTTTTTACTTGATTCTCTGAGATTCTCTAAGTATATCATCATATCATCTGCAAAGGGTGATAACTTAGTTTCCTCTTTGCCTATTCTAATTCCTTTCTTTTTCTTCTCTTATTGCTACAACTAACATTTCTAGTACCATATTGGATAACAGTGGTGATAATGGACATCCTTGTTTCACCTCTGATCTTATTGGAAATGCATCTAATTTATCCCCATTTCATATAATGCTTGCTGAAGGTTTTAAGTCAATACTGCTTATCACTTTATGGGAAGTTCCATTTTTGTCCTAAATTCTCCAGTGTTTTTGATAGGAATTTGGTGTTATATTTTGTCAAAAGTTTTTTCTGCATCTACTGAGATAATCATGTGTTTTCTGTTAGTTTTATTGTTGATGTGATCAATAATGTTAATAATTTTCCTAGCATTGAACCATTCCTGTAATCCTGGTATAAATCCCACCTGATCATAATGTATTATTCTCATGATTAGTTGCTGTATTCTTGTTGCTAAAATCCTGTTTAAAACTTTTTGTCTATATTCATTAAACATATTGGTCTATAATTTTCTTTCTCTATTTTCGCTCTTCCTGGTTTAGGTGTCAAAATTATATTTGTACCATAAAAAGAATTTGGGAGGATTGTTTTTCCCCCAGTTTTCCCAAGTAGTTCATATATTACTGAATTTAGCTGTTCTTTAAATGTTTGATAGAATTCACTTGTGAATCCATATGGTGCTGGAGATTTTTTCCTAGAGATTTCATTGATGAGTTGTTCAATTTAGTTTTCTGAGATGGAGTTATTTAAGTATTCAGCTTCCCCTTTTGTAAATCTGGGCAATTTGTATCTTTTAAAATAATCACCTATCTCATTTAGACTGTCGAATTTATAGGCATACAGTTGGTCAAAGTAATTTCTTATCATTGTTTTCATTTCCTTCTCATTGCAGATGTGTTCGCCCTTTTTATTTTTGATATTGGTAATTTGATTTTCTTATTTCTTTTATTAAATCAAACTGACCAAATGTTTATCAGTTTTATTGTTTTTTTTTTTTCATAAAACCAACTATGAGTTTTATTTCTTAGTTCAATAGTTTTCCTAATGTCAATTTTATTAATTTCTCCTTTGGTTTTCAGTATTTCTACTTTAGTATTTATTTGGTGATTTTCAATTTCTTCCCTTTTGATTTTTTTTTCAGTTTCATGCCCAATTTATTGATCTCCTCTTTCTCTATTTTATTCATGTAGGCATTCAAAGATATAAAAGTTCCCCTAAGAACTGCTTTTGCAGTATCCCATAAAATTTGGTAGATTATCTCATTATTGTCATTTTCTTGAAAGAAGGGTTGATTTTTTTCATAATTCATATAATTTTAGGAAAAGTTAAGGGAGTTACAGGAAGAAATAGAGAGGAAAACTATACTAGTGAGGGACCTCTACCTCCCCCTCTCTGAACTTGATAAATCTAACCTCAAAATAAACAAGAAAGAAGTTAAGGAGGTGGACAGAACTCTGGACAAGTAACATATGAAAAATATTTGGAGAAAATTGTATAGCAATGGGAAGAAATACACTTTTTTCTCAGTGGTACATGGCACATCTACAAAAATTGACCCAAGAGCCATGGAAACATAAAATAAAAACTAATTGGAAACTAAACAATATAATCCTAAGAATGGTTGGGTTAAATAACAAATCATAGTTTTCAACTAATAGGCTCAGAGCCAGAAGGCATGACAATCTAAAGTGACTCAGCACAGCTGGGAATTGTCTGTCAGATATTTTCAGTTTAGTCTAAGCCTAGGAAACTGAACTCCAGGAAAAAGAAACAACAAAACTCCCTCTTTCTTTGGGCCTATATTCGGTAAAGATACTGGAGTGGTTTGCCATTTCCTTCTCCAGAGCATTTTACAGATGGGAAAATGAGATAACAGGTAAATATTATATTATATTATTTAATAATATGATAATCTAATCTAATGATATTATCTAATAATATAATAATAACATAGGATACTATGTTCACCAGGGTAACCTTTATAACAAGTAATGAAAGGAAGAAGAAAAATGAAAGCAGTTCTTCAAAACTAACCACACTCTCTCTTAGTTAATCTTAGTTAGTTTTAGTTAATAAGCTATTTCTTTCATTATGCTCACTCGTATACAGTATTTTCTCTTTATCCATATGGCTAACCTAACTGGAAATTCTTACTGACAAATTCAATTGCTATCATCATGTAGATAAAGGAATTTCAGACAAAATTAAAATAAACTTATGCAATATTTTTATTTTAAGCTAATTATAGACCAGTCTCAGGATCATAGATTTAAACCTGAAAGGGATTCTAGAAGTCATTTAGTCCTGTCTCATCATTTTAAAGGTGACAAAACTGAAGCCTAGAGTGTTTCAACGAATTATTGATGGTGAGAAAGCTAGTTAAGTACTGCAGTGGAGATTTGAATCCACATCCTCTGAGTATTAATCCAGCAATGTTCTACAGTGTGCCATATTACCTCATCCTACTATACCACATTCCAGAAACTATGTTATGTTGGACTTATATTTACAATGTAATAAAACTATTTTTTAATCTCTTACTGAGATGTTTTACCTATTATATTTTGAATTATTTGAGGAATAAACATCCACAGAAAGAGAGTGTCTGTACATGGACTACATCCAAAAATATCTGCCTCATCACATAGATATAATGTTTACTATACTGTAGGGACTTTCTTAAACATTTGTAAAAGTTTCTAGAAAAGTTTTAATTTTATTTAATTTCATTCCATTTAGTGTAGTTCCTGCAATACATAGAATAAAAGTCAGCTCATTAAAAATAGACTAACAAAAGCAGTTTTAAGTAGATATTTCAAAATTACCAAATTTGTGATTTTTTTGGCTTCAATAATTTGACATGATTATTGGCATAAAAGTAGCTTTTACTTCCCAAAAGGGAGTTTAATCTCAAAAGGAAGCTTAGAAATGAGGATATGTTGTTGTTGATGTTGTTTGAGGGAAGGGAGAAAGAGAGGAAGGTGGGTGTAACCTTGTGATTTCATCAGTTAGAGAAACTCTTGGACTTGGACACCCCTGGCTCATACAGATCAGTAATTCAGAGGGTTACCTAGAGGACACTGATACATTGACTTGCTGTGGGTCACACAATCAGTATTTTCAGAGGTAGAATTTGAACCTAGTTATTCCTTACTCCAAGTTTAGTTCTGTATCTATGAAGCCAAACTGCATAATATGCCAAAAGAACTAAGGCTAATTGCTAATACTTATATAACACTTACTATGTGCCAACTGTTGTGCTAAGTGCTTTACATTTATTATCTGATTTGATCCTGACAACAATCCTGCATGGTAGGTGCTATAATTACCTCCATTTTTTAGATTGAGGAAACTGAGGCAAAGTTTAAGTGACTTTCCTAGGGTCACACAACTAATTAAGTGTTTGAGGTCACATTTGAACTCATATGTTCCTGACTCCAAGTATTCTATCAGTGAGCCTCTTAGATGCTAAAATATATTAAAAAATTATTTTAACTATTTAATAAAGTTATTTCAAATTGAGATGCAACAGGTTATTTCTATTCATTCTTTTCCACTAATTTGTAATATCTTCTCTCTTCATCTTTCATTGGAAATTTAATAGTTCAGCTTTCTTTCAAGCATGTAATAGAATTGAGCATGAGTATCAATGTTACTTGTGACTCATTTCAAGAACTGTTGTGAAAATAAGATAATATATGTACAAGCACTTTGAAAAATAAACTTTACTTTATGAACTTAACCCAGATCTGTCTTTTCATTTAAGTATGGAACTCCTAGTGAGGAATTCCTCATGGTAAGAAAGTCAGCCACTATACTTCAATTTAATAGCCTTAGTCATTCTTTTCCATCAGTTGCTCTCCTGGTCTCATGATGGTATTCAAAATCTCATCATCCTTCAAGATTAAATCAATCTTGGAACTCATATAGTTTCTTTGCACTCACTGTCTCAGGGGCTTCTCCCTTCCCCTTATTGGAGAACATGAAGGAATGACTTGAAAAAACTCCCAGATCCTCCATTTGAAAAAGGGTGCCCATGGAAAAACATTTCCACTTGGCTGTATACTTCTGAACTTCAGGTCCAGAAGACAGATACCTTCACTCCCTTCACAAATACCTCCCATCTTTTCAGTTTCTTTTTTATGTGTTGTCTTCTTTCATTAGATTATGTACTCCTTGTATGCAATGACTATTGTTTTCCTTTATATATACAGGAATTAGAACAGTGCCTAGAAAATAGTAGGTGCTTAATAAATATTTATGAGGGACTAACTTTTAGATATCTACCTGGTGATCTGGAGACTTGTCTAGGTTCACACAACCAAGTTATGTCAAAATATAAGATTTTAACCAATGTCTTTATGATTCCAAAGCCTGCTTTCTGTTCAAGGATTACAAGTCAAGGATTTTTATGGCAAATCTATGTTTAATCTCAGTTTAGTATTGTTAACATGGTTCATTTGGTAAGAATATGAAGTCATAATTCATAGGATACTTATAATAGTTAGAACTGTAAGGGGCCTTAGAGAGAATTTAATCTAAGCCCTTCCTTTTAGAAATGAAGAAACTGAGGCCCAGAAATATGAAGCAATCTGATCGCAGTCACATAGATGACTTTTGGGCACTTTTTGTAACTGTCTTTTTCAGAGACATCCAACTACTCAGTAAGATAATATAAAATATTACATGGCTAATACTAACTCAAGTTTTATAATGCTATAATACCAGGATTTAATGAATTTTAAATTACTAATTTTCATGATCTTACAAGAAGAGTAAAGAGCCATAAAATTTTAGATGGATACCCTGAACTAAAGGGTTTTCTTTTTTTTTTTAAGAAAGACAAAATTAAAAGAAACCATACGTATCTAATCTGCTATATACATTATACAATATAATATATAATTATAAAAATTAGCAAAAGAATATACATATATGTGTGTGCATTCCTCTTTTGTTGCTGAAGAAGACCATGCCATCAGAAAAATAATGACATGACTTACACTTCAATTTGTTTTGAGTGAGGGAGGGCTCTGCAGGTCACCAGCCTCACTTCTCCTCCAGAATCATATGAATCCAGTGACCAGATATTCTTCAGGATGACTTGAAGTTACCCAGGATGAGGCATTGAAGCTAAGTGACTTGCCCAAGGTCACAGAGCTAGTGAGTATCAAGGGTTTGAGGTGATATTTGAACTCAGGTCCTCCTGACTCCTGCACTCTTGCCCTATCCACTGCACCACCTAGCTGCTCTACATATATGTGTATATACTTAACTGTATGTACATGTATATATACACACAAGTTGTGTGTGTGTATATATATATATGCAATCAATGTCTAATAAAATGTTATTTAAAGATATAACAGAGATTATACTATCAGACAGCTCTAAGAAGCCAAATGAGGGCAAGACCTGTGTGTTCTTGCACCATTTGTGACTATCATAGCCCTTCCTATTGTAGCTTACACACAGTAGGTGCTCAGCAAACGTTTGCTTAATGAACACAAAATCTGCAGGTAAGGCATAATGGATATACTGATGAAATGAAGGCAGACAAAGGTTTAAACTGGTTGAAGGCAAGAAAATCATGAAGTTTTATGCTTAAATTTCTAATGCATATGAATTCAAGGAAAAGATTATGTTAAGAAACTAAATTTTTTCAGTTAACGCATATAATGGGCATGATAATGCCTGGATTTTTTAATTGGCCTAGTGAATTAAAGAAAAGAAGATACACAGAGTCATGGAGGTTGGATTTAAAATATTTTTGATGGTCTTATAACTCAAACCATTTTTATCTCATGTTCTTGACTTTTCCTTTTACACCTCATATCATAAGCATAAGCACTTAGGTACAAATTAGCTTGAAAGAATTTAAATAATGGATTCAATATTGGGGATATATGAT
Source organism: Bettongia penicillata ogilbyi (assembly GCA_023548195.1). Taxonomy (NCBI): domain Eukaryota; kingdom Metazoa; phylum Chordata; class Mammalia; order Diprotodontia; family Potoroidae; genus Bettongia; species Bettongia penicillata. The sequence goes on along the minus strand of JAJHZJ010000035.1, from coordinate 6,529,411 downwards.
ATCATCTTTCAAAATATATAACGAAAATCATTTGTTTGAGCCATAGTAATAATAAAAAAAATTGGTTGCCAAGAAATTGATCATTCATTATTAAACAGACCTAATTAGGTTATATTCAGGACCAAGACAGTCAAGTTATTGAATATGTTTGCCATTTAATAATCAGTATAGGTATGATCAATCAATGCAATTGTGCAGTTATATCCTATACCACTGTCTGTATCCTCCATGTTCTATGAATATGGGATAATGAGAGTTATATATAAGTTAATTATGATGCATCATTTTACATTTCTTTGAAATGCGCTCTTAGGTGAAAGAAACTTCCAAAATTTATTAATCAAGAAAAGAAAGTTCTGAGAAAAGTGTTTCCTATATGGGAAAATAAATCTAAGATTTTTTTGTTTATTAATTTGATTTTATAAAACTATCACCATAGTAATAATAAAACAGAGAATCATATCAAGAGAAAAATGGCACCTGAATTTATATGTCTACTTTGTCAGTAGTTGATGTATTCGCATAGAATTATGAAGTGTTATCCATACCTTTACATTAGGAATAAAAGAAAAGACTAGGTAAAAATGTGATATAAATAACAGAGTGTGATTATCCATTGAGTAAGTTACTCTTGTGGTAAGTTTATCTGGTACACAGAGGTAGAAGATTAGAGGACAGTACTGTAATGGGTATCACTACAGGAGGAGGAAGGGTGTCTCACAGCAAGCTATATGGGAGAACTTGTGGCACATATCACTTATAGAACACAAAATGAGGCTTATTTTCCAGCACAAGAAATCTTGGATGTAGGCTCTGCTATAGAGGGAACTGCTCCCCCTGCTTGATTTCAATACCCTAAAACAAAGTCTCATTTTATTTAAGACTTTGTGTAAGTGAATATGGATTTAAAATAAAGAGTTGTGACTCCAAAATTGTAATGGCTACAGTGTTTCTGCAACCTCTATATCTACAACTGTGAAATTCCTTATATCTTAAAATATGGGAGTAGGAAATTGTAGTTCATGAAGGAATGTATAATCTGATTTGCATAATAATAATGTTTTATCCCAAAGTAATACAAAATGGTAATATTGAATAGTAGTGAAACATAATTCAATCTCTCTAAACTAAAAGCATCCTTCATTATCAAAACTTTATAAATTAATGTCATTTTTCTTATTATATTGGGCTATTAGCCAAAGCTATAAAAAAGGAATGGCATTATATATGCTGATGGCAGCACAGGTCCAGTTGTGGATGAAAAAAAAAGACTTACAGCAGCAACTAAAGAAATGATCTTTGACAATCCATCAATGAGTCACTGGGTAAAATAAAAGCTCTGACAAAAAAAAAGGCAAAAAAAAAAATACACTACCTGGTGCCAAGTTATGCATTAGGAACATGAATTATGTGACAGCAGTGGTAGTTATGTTCAAGTGAATCTATATGCTGGCAAGCATATTACATAAAGCTGGATCAGTTTGAAATCAAAGAGAGAAAAAAAGAATCTGTATTTATGTTTCTTTTTAGAGCACTGAGAATGTAATATTTATAGTGGGAAAAGCATACTCCCATCTGGTTCACTCTCCATTTATTAGTTATATTTGCATGCTGTTAGAGGTAAAGTGATGGATGAAGCTTTTTGACCTCTGTTGAAAATGCTGCCAGGATTTCCATCTATCCCTTTTAAGGTTTCTTTACTGGAGTATGACTCTTAAAAATTACTGTAAATTAGAAATCAGGGTAAGGAAGGTCCATCTGAGATACTTATTTAAGGTAGTATAACGACTGAAGTATTTCCTATACAATTTCTTTTATAATAAAATTGCATGGGAGGGATGGAACCAAGATGATGGAGTAGAAGGATTGATCTCTAGAAGCTCTCTCCCCATAAAATACCTGTGGAAAACGACTCTAAACAGATTCTTGAGCAGCAGAACCCACAAAACTACAGAGTGAAAAAGATTTCCAGCCCAAGGAAGCCTGAAAGGCCAACAGGAAAGGTCTGTCACATGAGATACAGAGCAGAGCCCAGACCACAGAGTGCAGTCCAGTCTGCAGAGCATAGCCCACAGAGCACTGCTGCATGGCCTGGCAAGAACAGGACTGGAGCAGTTCTCATGGGACAGAATCCCCAGCAGGAGCTGTGGTTACCAGATTCCTCAACCCACAAACACCAAAGACAGCTTCAATGGTCAGTGAGAAAGCTTTTTCACCAGGGTGAGAAGGGGATTTGATCTGGCCTCTGGCCCCAGAAGGCAGCAGGGTTCATCTTTGGATCCCTCGCCCCAAAGATCTTGGGGGAATAGAGCTTTTGATCTGAATATCAGCATTGAGTAGCAGTTCTGGGATGAGAAGGAGTACTGGCTGGTGTGCTTGAGTTGATGGAGGGTCTGGAGAAGGAATTCTATTTAGAAATCTTGGACAGAAAAATGGTGGTTGCTTCTAGACCAGAGTGTAGGCCAGGAAAAGAGTAAACTCCTCTCCCTTGATTTCCCCACCTTGAAGGAACTGAGAAGTTACAGGTCCCTATAGTATACATTCCACTTGACAAAGGACTAAAAAGTCAAGTAATTGGCTAGGAAGATGCTCCAAAAAAGGGAAAAGAATAAAACTATAGAAGTTGGCGAACCTTTCAGGTAAGGAAAAACATTCCATGCCATCAGAGGAAGACATAAAAGTGAAGACTTCTGCACCCAAAACCTCCAAAATAAATACACAATGGTCTCAGGCCATGGAGGAACTAAAAAGGAATTTTGAAAATCAAGTAAGAGAAGTGGAGGAAAAATTAGGAAGAGAAATAAGAGCAATGCAAGAAAATCATGAAAATCATGTCAGCAGCTTGCTAAAGGAGACTCAAAAAAATCTTGAAGAAACAACACCTTTAAAAATAGACTAACTCAAATAGAAAAAGAGGCCTGAAAAGTCAATGAAGAGAAGAGTGCTTTAAAAACAAAATTAGCCAAACAGAAAGAAGGTTCAAAAATTCACTGAAGAAAATAGTTCTTTAAACATTATAATAGAACAAATGAAAGCTAAGGACTTTACGAGAAATCAAGAAATTACAATAAAAACCCAAAAGAATGAAAAAATAGAAGATAATGTGAAATATCCCATTGGAAAAACAAATGACCTGGAAAATAAATCCAGGAGAGACAATTTACCAACTATAGGACTACATGAAAATTATGATTAAAAAAAAAACTTTGAAATCATCTTCCATGAAATTGTCAAGGAAAACTGTCCTGATATTCTAGAACCAGGGGGCAAAATAAGTATTCAGGGAATCCACTGATCATCACCTGAAAGAGATCCAAAAAGAGAAACTCCTAGGAACATTGTGGCCAAATTCCAGAATTCCCAGGTCAAGAAGAAAATATTGCAAGCAGCTAGAAAGAAACAGTTCCAGTATTGTGGAAATACAATAAGGATAACACAAGATCTAGCAGCTTCTACATTAAGGGATCAAAGGGCATGGAATAGGATATTCCAGAAGTCAGAGGAACTAGGACTAAAACCAAGAATCACCTACCCAGAAAAACTGAGTATAATACTTCAGGGGTAAATATAGTCTTTCAGTGAAATAGAGGACTTTCAAACATTCTTGATGAAAAGACCAGAGCTGAACAGAAAATTTGACTTTTAAACACAAGAATGAAAAGAAGCATGAAAAAGTAAACAGCAAAGAGAAGTCATAAGGGACTTACTAAAGTTCAACTGTTTATATTCCTACATGGAAAGACAATATTTGTAACTCTTGAAACTTTTCAGTATCTGGGTAGTTGGTGAGATTATACACACACAGAGAGACAGGGAGCACAAAGTGAATTGAATAGGATGGGATCATATCTTAAAAAAATGACGGTAACGGTGAGACAGAAGTGTATTGGGAAGAGAGAGGGGGAAATGGAATGGGGCAAATTATCTCTGATAAAAGAGGCAAGCAAAAGACTTTTTGGTGGAGGGAAAAAGAGGGGAGCTGAGAAAAAATCATGAAGTTTACTCTCATCACATCTGAGTAAAGGATGGAATAAAATGAACACTCATTTTGGTATGAAAACCTATCTTACAATACAGGAAAGTGGGGGAGAAGGGGATAAGTAGGGTGGGGGGATGATGGAAGGGAAGGTAATGGGTGGTGGGAGCAATTTGAAATCAGCACTCTTGGGGAGGAACAGGATCAAAAGAGAGAATAGAAGCTATTGGGGGCAGGACAGGATGGAGGGTAATATAGTTAGTCTTATACAACACGAGTATTATTGAAGTCATTTGCAAAACTACACCGATAGGGCCTATATTGAATTGCCTGCCTTCCCAAAGGGAATGGGTGGGGAGAGAGGGATGGGGAGAAGTTGGAACTCTAAGTTTTAGGAATAACTGTTGAGTATTGTTCTTGCTACTAGGAAATAAGAAATACAGGTAATGGGGAATAGAAAGTCATCTGGCCCTGCGGGACAAAAGAGAACATGGGGACAAGGGAAGAGAGAGATGATAGAAGAGAGGCAGATTGGTGATATGGAAAATTAGAATGCTTGGTGTATTGGGATGGGGGTAGGGGACAAATGAGGGGAAAATTTGGAACCCAAAATTTTGTGAAAATGAATGTAAAAAGTTAAATAAATAAATGTATTATTTAAAAAAAAAAGGTAATAACACTTAATTTGGTATGAAATTTTATCTTTCACTCCAGGAAAGTAGAGGAGGAGGTTAGTGGGGTTGGGGGAACCATACAGAAGGGAGGGCAAATAAGAGGAGGGAGTAAATGGAAAGAAACACTTTAGGGGATGGATAAGGTCAAAAGAGAGAATAGAGTAAATGGGGCCAAGATAGGATGGAGGGAAATATAGTCTTTTACAACATGACTATTACGGAAGTCTTTTACAAAACTACAGATATATAGCCTATATTGAACTGCTTGCCTTCTCAGTACTGATGGGTGGGGATGGAGGAAGGGAGAAAAATTGAAACTCAAAGTTTAAGAATGAATGTTTTTGCATGCAATGGGAAAATAAATACAGGTGATGGGGTATTGAAAGAGGGAAGATGAGAATAAAGGAAGAAGTTTGACAGAAGGGAGGGCAGATTAGGGGAAGGGGCCATGAGAATGCTCAGTGTCTTGGGGTGGTGGGAGGGGATAAATTAGAAGAAAATTTGAAACTCAAAATCTTGTGGAAATGAATGTTGAAAACTAAAAACAGACAAACAAATAAATAAGAAATATTTTCTGACAAAATAAAAAAAAAAAAAAAACATTGCATGGAAATGCCAGTTCCATGTCACCAGTTATGGGCTGGGTTCCTCCTCTGGATAACTCTTAATCTTTTGTAAAAGGAAGGACCCCTACACACACAAGAGTAACTGCTGTACAGGTTCTTACATCTGGTTATCTAAAAGGAAAGCAATTTTTGAGAGGTCAACAATCTACTTTAATCAGTCACATATCTCATTCAGTTAGTTCATGGGGAAAAGTCAGCATCCTGTACTTCAATGAAAATGTAAATAGAGAAAAACAGATCAACAGGGTTTCTGACTGTCTGACCATAAGAAATATCAGAGATCACCATCAGAGATCAGCATACAGATCCAACTGTTTGACCATTATATATATATATATATATATATATATATATATATATATATATATATATATATATATACACATAGTTACTGGAGAGACAAGCACCAACATCTGGGTTTTCAAAATCAGGGGACTCAGTGTCTATCCAGAGTCTTGTTTGGTCAAATCAACACTTCCAATGAGTAAGTCCCAAAACAAAACCTCACCTCAGAGTATATAAGCACTTTTCAGAGCCAGAGGGTATCACAGCTCTTAAGAACCAGTGCCTCATTTTGTGTGCTCATCATTCATTGCCAAAGAAGACCACACCATCAGAGAAATGAGGACATGACTTCCACTTGACTTTGTTTTCAGTGAAGAAGGGCTCTGCAGGTTACCAGTCTCACTTCTCCTCCAGAACCATCTGAATGCAGTGACCAGATATTTATCAGAAAACTGGAGATGACCCAGGATGAGGCAATTGGCCTTAAGTGACTTGCCCAAGGTCACACAGCTAGTGAGTGTCACGTATCTGAGGTGAGATTTTGAATTCAGGTACTCCTGACTCCTGTACTAGTGGTTTGAGCTCAAACCACTGCACAGTGCCTCCTTAGAAATTAACAAAAGGTGTGGACCTTTCTACAAAACAAATCTCCCCCAATCAAACTTCCCTGAATGGGAAGGCCCATTAATGAGTGGGAAAGATCTTTAACTCTCATTAACATAATTAGCATTACATCTTCTCAAGTTCAGCACATCGGAAGTGGAAATGACTCGCCCCCTACCCCACCAAAAATGTAAAAAAAAAAAAAACTAGCTAGGAATGAGAAAGTAAATTGACTGAACTGAATCCACCCCCCACTCCCTCCAAGTAATGACAATATTTGAAGTCACCTAGATTTCCCTTGAAATCACTTGGTCTAGAAGGACGCAAGCATAAATTTTGCTGAGTGAGAGAAAACATGATTTAGTGGAGAGAATAATAAATTTAAGTGTCAGAACTCTATCCTTTTACAAACCATCATTCATTTTAAATACTCTTTTCTGTATCTAAGAAACTGAAATCACCTCTGAACACCTTCCTTTTATCAGAGTATGTCTCCAAACACTTCACATATTTGAATCTCTGTATATTAGGAATTACGAATACCTACATTCAAATCTTGCCTCAGTTGATTGTCAACTGTATTATCCTTTCACTAAATATTCCATTTCCCCAACTCTAAGAATTTTCTTTTCCTCTTTCTCATGCCTAGAATTTTCTCCTTCATAAACACTTCATGGCTTCCCTTGCTTCCTTCAAGTCTTAACTAAAGTACTGCCTACTACAAGAAGCCTTTTCTGGTCCCCCTGAGAGGAAATTATCCTCAATTTTACATGCATACATACATATGCAGACACATTTATATATGTGTGTATATAAATGTGACTATGTATGTATGTACATGTATGTTTGTATGTTTTTCTTATTGTGCATAGTCATTTTCATGTTTTGTCTTTATGAAAATTGTGATTTTTTTTCTCCCTTTCTTTGTATTGCCAATACTGAGAAATGTCTGGTACACAGCAAGTGCTTAATCAACATTTGTTGACTTGACACTGGAAAAGTAATTTAGCTTCTGTGTGCCTCAGTTTCTCATCTGCAGAACATGATGATTGACCTCAATATCCTCTAAGGTATTTTCTAGATATACATATATGACCCTATGATCCTTGGCCCTCTTTCCTCCATATCCTACCAGTTAGAATGGTTTATCAATTCTCCCTGCATAATCTCATAACCATTCCTTTCTCTTACTCACACACACTGCAACCTAATGCAAGTCTTAATCACACCTATTTAGTCTGCTTCAATAGTCTCCTAATTGTTCTCCCTGCCCACTGGACATTCCCGTCTAATCCTCCATACTAATGCCAAATTCTTGTTCCTAAAACATAACTTAAATCTAAAATCTATTCTTGCTGCAGTCTCCTGCTGCTGCTACACTTTACTAGAACATCAGCACTGTTTCTGTTTCACTTCACTATCTTCAGAATCTTGATTCAATTTTCTTTTTTTTTTTAATCAAGGTAATTTCATTTCACTGGTCTAAGGAACTTTCAGTGAGGAAATTCCCATTACTAACAGAGATTCAGCAATTTATCTTCACCTAATCATCTTAGAGAATCCTTCAGCCTGTTGCCTTCAATATGAAAGAATGAAAGGAAGCAGAAAAGTCTAGCTTGTTTACAACTACTCCAGGAAAGGAAAAAGCACACTAGGTCAAGCAATGATTAATAAATCCAAGGTAAAATTATAGTAAGTGCATTTTTCTAATTCCAATTTCTGTATAATAGATGCCAGAAGACCATAGGCACTAGGTAAGGACTTATCCATAAAAATGCAGCCAAGGAGTATAGACGTGGAAGCCTTAATTAACACAGATTAGGGAAAAACTAAAAAAGCTTATAGCCTGTAGCAATTTGGTGGGTGTATGAAATTTGAAGATTGGGCCAGGTTCTAGCCAAAGACGTGTACAGCATAAAATCATGTTGCTCCTGTGCAGCATAATTAGGAATGAGAGAAAAAAAGATATGTGCCTCAGAGAATAGCCCATACCTCTCTGTCACCTGACATAAACTACTTGGCTCAGTGTGTTGGCTGTAACTGCTCCTGAAAGTCTTTGAAGATTGTAACACTCATTATTCAGACTATAGATACCAAATTGTTCAGTACCAAAGAAGTCTTCATCCATTCCTTCCAGAATTGTACAGAGCTTGACCGTTCACAAAGTTCCGACTCAGGAAATAAGTGAGAAAACAGGAGAAAACAATCATGAAAAATAATGTTATATAACCATGGATATTCATTATGCAAAACTAGAAGAATGAAACAATTCTGATTCATATTTAGTCAAAGCCTCAAAGAATATCATAGATTTTCCACAAGCTAGAATTCCCAAAACAAATAAAATAAGAATTTTAAAGTGATCTTCTAGACTAAAAAATAGAATTTAGAGAAAATACTAGGGAAAGGAAATGAAAACTCTAAAGGAAAGAATAGAAAAAAAAACAACTTAGCAAAGGAGGTGTAAAGTCATTTTCACATAAACGGACTACTTGAAAATTATATAGAGCCAGAAAGATCAGTGTGAAATACCAGAATAAAATCAAAAGTGAAAAGTAGCAGACTAAAAGGTATTTACTTTCAGAAACAATTTTCCTGAAAAACATCGACCAGACACTACCAAAACTGTCAGCTATTTAAAAAGTCCAGACACCATATTTCAAGGAATTATGAATGAAAACTATCTAAACATCACTTCCTTATAGACTCACCCTTAGACTATTGCAATAGCCTATCAGTGTGTTTCCCAGCCACAAGTCTCTCTTAAATCTAATCCACCCTCCGTTTAGTCATCAAAGAAATTTTCCTAAAGCCTTCACCCAGCCAAATCATGTTAAAATTCTCCTACTCTGTTTCTGCTGCTCTAGAATTTGTTTATAGTAATTTTTTACTGGTGTTTTTGAGGGGCTTGTGGGAACAGCACAAGCATTTTCCCTGCTTCTACTGTGCCACCTTGACTTGGTCCCTTAAGTAGTTTTCAATAAAGGATATTAACTAAGGTGGTAATTCACAAACACCACCACACCCAAAAATAAATCAGGAACTCTTTCTCAAAAGTATATGCAGAGTAGAGGGAAGTGGATTTATGTCAAGAAAGCACATGTGGCAAAGGAACTAATTCACAACTATTGCTTACTGGAAATCCTTTTCTGTCCTGTTGGGTTATCCACAAATTTCCTCATAGGTTCAGTGTAACATCTTTTCCAAGTTCTTCAAAATTCTTTGAATATTTATTCAGTTTGTCCCTGGTTCCTCATGCAGAGACTGTTGACAGCTATCGCTGGGATACAGGTAGGAAAGTGATGAAAAGACAGTAACATATCTGGAACTCCAAAGTTCAGAAGACCCTCCTCCAGTCAAGATTTTTTAGAGGATGAAGGGATGTGGCTTTCTCATTCGTCATTCTCTCTTGTCTCAACTATTTCCTTCTTAGAATTCACTCTCTTTTTCTCTTCAAGACAATTATTCAACTCTAGATGTCTCTTGGAGTTTGAATTGGCTTGATATTTTATAAATTATCCTTAGGATGCAACAAAGTTTTCTTAACCAATCCAAACTTTTTTTCTTCTGAAACACCATTTTTAGTAATCCAGTATCTCATCATAGCCATGTAAATTGATTAAAGCCTTTTAACACTTAATTTCACAACTTGTATTGATTCCATTCAATTTAGGCAAGTATTCATCTGATTAAAATACCAGAGTTTGCATTTTTATCTCTTCCATTAGATGGAGTAGGATAGATTTACTCAGTTTTCTCCACCTTTTATTTTAAAATATATTTAGATCATTCCCACTCCCCTCAAAAAAGCAACAACAAAATTAAATAAAAGCTTCACTACACTAGATCTGTAACACATTCAAGCTATAATCATAAAGTTTTCCCATCAAAAATACACCCTTGGGGGAGGAAGGGTTTATATTCCTTGACATTATTAGCTCACTGCCCATTTTCAACTCCTTATATTCCAACTTCCAACCCAATCATTCCATTGACACTTCTGTCTAAAGTTACTAGTGATCTATGAATTGTCAAATCTGAAGGCCTTATACTTGCTAACTACAGCATTTGATGTTGTTTACTAATATGTTCTCCAAATACTTTTCCCCAGCTAGGTTTCTAATGAAAGTGTACTCTCCACATTCTTCTCCTACTTATTTGCCTTTTCCTCAGTTTCCTGTGTATTATCATTTTCTTAGTTCTACAGGGATAGGCAGGGCCTATCACTATGGACTGATGATATATCCTAGAGCTCTGTGTCTAATTAGGGTATCAGCAACTTGAGAACAGGGAAGTTTTGTGTTCTATTTGTATCCCCAGAACTTAGCACATTCCTTAACAAATAAAAAATGCTTAAATTATCTTTTATCCATTCATTCATTCATTTAAAAGATTCTATCTTCCATCTTGAGATTGTCTTCCTGTAAGCTCTAATGTTTCTGTGCATCTATTAGTTTTAACTTTTATAATACCATAGCATTAATATATTTTACTTCCTTGGTTTCTTTCTCTTTAAATCCAGAAACAATGATGCATATTAAGTAGCTCACTTAGTTGAAGTAGCAGAATCAAAAAGGTGAATTGGTTGCCTAGCAACCTCACCTGTAAGTAATTAATCACAGGAGAATTATAAAGATTAGGTTTGAAAATCATGGTTCAAGAAAGTTGCCGTAGTCTGAGTCTTATTAAAATGATTTTAAGGTTGTTTACAAATATTTTAAAAACCAATGATTGACATTGGACAAAATAATCATCCACTGTATGCCCAAATTTGTATTAATGTTCTTATTTATTTTACCTTATATGTCCTTTTGAATCAGCATATTTCAGATTTAGAAGTTAAGGAAACTAAAAGCAATTGGGTCTAAACTAAAAATACAATACCTGTTAGATAACCATTTTCACATGTGATCTTCAAATAGTTTCAACTAAGATTACCAGGTTAACTAAGGCTAAAAATGAATCCTTCCTTCACTATCCCAGCTACACCAATTTGCACATCTTCTGAATTTTGGCTGTAATATTTGTATAATATGCATTATGTAATTAGCATAATAAATTTATGTTGATGTTTCTGATTTTTCTATCTATTTTCCCTAAATACATTCTAAATTCTTAAATGAAAAGATCATCCCTTCTACTTTTTACTAGTCTTAGTCATATACAATAGGGATTCAATAAATATTTGATGTTTATCATGTTGATATATGCTTTTATTCAGATGCAACCTGGATTATTAGATATGGTGCTAGATTTGGATTTAGAAAACCTTGGTTCAAATCCTGCCTCTAACACTCACCAGAGCTGAGTGACTATTTACAAATCACAGTCTCTCTCAATATCATGTTACCATCTCTAAAATGGGTGGCAGACAAACCTCCAAGTGTGGACATGAGGGTCAAGCATGTTAAAGTTTTAAAAAATACTTTGCAAACTTTAAAACAGTAACTCAATGGCATTTATTATTTCTTCATAATCAATATAATTTTGAGATCTAAAATGAGAATTTGATAGTTCCTTAGAGATAACATATGAGTTCACTCTCTTTGTTTTAAAGATTAGTTACTAAAGGACCAAATATCTTAAGTGACTTGGCCAAATTTACCCAGGGACGTATGAGGAGAAATTGTTTCAAAATCCAGATCTACTGAATTTCAATCCAATGCTTTTCACACCTAGATTGCATAATCATCTACAAAATAGATTTATTCTGTTATCACTTTTTACTCTATAAAACCTTAAGTGGTATCAAACATTTACCACAATGGGATTTTTTAAAAATACATACTTCCTTTGCTAACTAGAGAAATTTTATAATTAAGGGCTAAGCTGATTTAGAATACAAACTTATTTGCAAAATGTTACTCAGGAGAATGATAGAAGATTGTGAATAGTATTACTAAAATATTTAAATGTAGTTGAGGGTAATGCAAGTCAGCAGAAATCTTAGTACCTTGTCCAAACATTTCAGATAATCCCAGAACAAGTAATAAATGAAAATAAACAGACAACAAATGGACAAAATGGATCAGTTTTGCTAGCATTTCTATAACAACCATCAATCATTTATTAAATATTTACTAAGTGCCAGAAATAATGTTAGCACTAGTAACAGAAAGAAAAAGAGAAAAGAAAACCTCGGTCATCAAGATCTTACACGTACATAAGTAATTATATACAAGGTACCTACAAAATATAGGCATAATAGAAGGGTTTCTTTCTGCTGAACATGGCAATGGAACTGACTCTTAAAGAAATCAAGGGATTTAATGAGATGGAAGTGGGGAGGGAGAACATTTCAAGAGATATTAGATGTGGAATACCATGTTCAAGGATCAACAAAAAAGTAATGACGGTTGGAACTTTGAGGGGAAAGCTAGGAAGTGGCCAGGTTGTGAGGAACTTTCAATAGCAAACAGAGAAATTAATATGTAATAGCATATACACACATGTGTGTGAACATGTCATATTTTATCATATATGTTATGTATATATGTATCATATTTATCAAATATATAGTAAAGGGAAAAACATGGAGTTTATTGAGCAATGGAGAAAATGATATAGTCAAACTTGTACTTCAAGAAAATCATTGTAGATTATGTGCAGAAAATGAATTTGAGCAAGGAGAAATCTGGGGCAGAAAGATCAGGAGACATAATATGGAGATGGAAACAATAAGATTGGGCAACTGATTAGATTTGAGTCATAAGTGAGTGAGGAGTTAGGATAGCACCAAGATTGCAAATCTGAGTGACTTGAAGGACTGTGGTGTCCTGAGCAATAACAAAGAAATCCAGAAAAATTTAGGTTTTGTCAGATATCCTTCTATAAGGAGGGAAAGGCTCAAAAGGTGCTAAGCATGTACGTGCTTCAACAGTGATACAATGCTTTGGGTGAGAGATAATGACTGTGTTTTGGACATGATGAATTTGAAATGTCTCCAGGGAATTCAATTTGAAAAATCCAATAGAAATTTAGATTAAAGATCATAAGAAAATTTGGGGCTGTATAAATAGATATGAGAGTTAGAGAGATGATAATTGAATCCATGGGATATTATGAGATCACCAAATGAGAAAATGTAAAGAGAAAAGATAGCAGGGCCTAGGATCGAGGCTCAGGATTTACATATGATTAATGGACCTGACTTTGATGAAGATCCAGCAAAGGATACTGAAAATGAGTGCTTATATAGGTAAGACGAGAGCTAAGAGGTAGCAGTGTCATGAAGATTTAGAGAAGAAAAATTAGGAGGCAAGTTGGTTAGTAATATCAAATGCTATAGACATTATCAAGATGAATGAAGACTCTGAAAAGGTCATTAGATTTGCCAATTAGTCATTCATTGGCAAATTTGGAAAGAAGAATTTCAGTTAAATGGTGAGGTCAGAAGACTGATTCTTCTAATACCCTATTGCCATGTTTGAAAACAGTAAACATACTGTTTTTAAACTGTAATACTTCAATATGAGTAGAAATGTTTTATAAATCAGCAAAAATCGCCTATGAAAGATGTTCTAATTACATTTTTACAGGTTTTATTTAGGGCTAAACCACATTTCGTTATGTTTGAGAAATTCAGTGTCATGAACCAGTTATTGGTCTTGATTATTGCTGAGAGTGTCATTTTCTTCCAAAAAAGTATTTCTGTAGGTTTTTGACCTGTTATATAGTTTTGCAACACCTGCTCATTCTCTTTTTTGTTTTTATTTTTTGGTAAAAAAGTGCTAAGCATTCTAGAATTTTCTCAGGGCAAGGGTCTGCAAACCATAGCCCACAGCCTGGCAGCTGTGGTAGTATGGAGAAGGAAGAATAGTGGTTTTGTTTTTTTGTTTGTTTGTTCTGTTTCGTTTTGTTTAAATTTGCTTCAGACTGAAGCTTGTGAACCATGCCCTTAGGTTTGTCGACTCAATGTTTTGCTAATAATCTAAGGAATTTTTGTGTTTACTTTGTAAGTGTGCTATAGTTCCTTTTGCAGTTTCACAAGTGTACATTAAGAATGATATTGGTTCAGTACTATTGGCTTTTAATGCGTTACTCCCATTCGTGTTTGATTTTAGGATGCCAGTAATTCTCTTAATATATTCGATCAGTCTTCTTGGGTTTTATAGTTTTGAGTCCAAATTACATTTTAATGTTATTAGAAATGGATTTGATTCCTTTCCATGAAGGAAACATTGAGTGTGTTTTTCAGTGGACCCATGTTATTTGACATCATTCATGTACATCAGATTAATTAATAAGTTGCATAGGCTCAACTCTCTTTAATTTGGCATTTGTACCATCATGAACTTACACTTTTCCTCCAAAAAAAAATCCCACGTTTTACCAATGGTTTTTGTATTCTTTTGTTGATGGTGAGTTTTATCCATATGGACTTCAAGCATTGTCATTTCCTTGTATGGGCTTTACAGAACTGAAGTGCATGAATAGCCACAAGTGAAAAATATTTTTTATGATCAATAAAGGTAGTGTAACTGTTATGATATTATGGTACATTTTGCTCAATAATTACCAAATTGATAATAATCTCCCTTTTATATTTATGGAATTTCTTGTTGCACCATTTTTCTTCTTCAGACAAGATTTTGTTTTCATGTAAGTATTACAGATTTATTAAAGTGATAAAATTGGTGAATAACTTTCATAAAGTATATAAGCCTGTAATTGGTCTATATTTAGAAAGGTTACAGTATTCTCATCTTTTCTTAGAAAAAATACCTTCAGGCTTATATCTGTAAGGAAGCTGATGAAGTGCTTTTCCTAGTAATTCATATACTATCATGAAACATTTGCGGCAATATTTACAGATTTTATATAAACTTGCTGCTTTCCAGTTTTGCAAAGAAGCTAAAATACTAATCATTTGTCCTTGAAATAATTGCTCTGCTTTTTATTATACTGACAGTATGCAAACACCCTCCCCCCACCCCTATTCAATTTGTGGTTTTCTTCTACTTCTTGTGACCATATAGAAAAGAAATTTTCCATGTCATCCTTCAAGAGTTACCTCTGATTTCTTCATTTTTCAAGTCGAAAGAAACAAAATGATGGCTAAAATGAAAAAAGAGGTACAAAAATTTACTGAAGAAAATAACTTTTAAGAAGTAGAAAGTGGGAACCAGTGACTACACAAGGTACCAAGAAACAACAAAAAAATAAAAATAAATAAATGAAAAATAAAAGGGAATGTTAAAAACCTTCTTGGAAAAACCACGAAGCTGGAAAACCAATTGAAGAGAGATAATCTAAGAATTACTGAACTAACTGAAAAGCAGGATTTAAATAAGACCGTGGAAGTCATATTTCAAGAAATTATAAAGGAATACTGCCCTGTAGTAGTAGAACTAGAGTGTAAAAATTGTCTCCTGAAAGATATTTCAAAATGAAAATTCTCAGGAATATAATAGCCAAATACCAGAGTTCCTAGATCAATGAGAAAATACTAGAAAATACTGTGAAGTTAAAGTCAGAATCATATAACTTTTAGCAGTTTCAACATTATAGGATCAGAGGCCTTAGAAAATGAAACTCCAATGGACATTACAGCCAAGAATCACTTTTCCTTCAAAACTAAGTATAATCCTTTGCGGGTAGGGGGGTAGGTGAGTGGATATTTAATGTAATAGAGAACTTTTAAGCATTTTTGATACAATAGTAGAACTGAATAGCAAATTTGATTTTCAAAAACAAGACTCAAGAGAAGAATAAAAAAGGCAAATAGGAAAGAGAAATCACAAGGAAGTCATTTAGGCAAAACTGTTTACATTCTTACATTGGAAGATGATACGGGAACTCTTCATAACTTTCTCAAAATTGGGGTAGTTAGAAGAAGTGAACATAGACAGAGGATGTGTGTATGAGTTGATTAGAATGAGATGATATAAATAAAAACCCTAACAAAATTAAGGAGTGAGAAAGAGAATTGCACTGAGAGAAGAAAGAGAGGAGAGATGAACTGGAATATATTATCTCAAATGAAAAGGCATGAAAGAGTTATTACTGTGGGAGAAAGGGGGAGATGAATTGTAGGGGCAGGTTATGCTTGAACTTTACTTTAGAAAATCAGAGTTGATTCAAAGAAGGAACAAATGCATGGTCAATTCTTATGCAAAAGAGGCATGGGATAAGAGAATGGCCAACAAATAGAAGGGAGGGCAAATTGAGGGAAGCTATGGTCAGAAGCAAAACAGTTGTGAGGTGGCACAGGATGAAAGAAGAAGGAGAGAAACGAGAGGGGGGGGAGAGAAGGAAAAACAGGAAAATAGGATGGAGGACAATAGCCAGGATTCCCATTATCACCCCTGTTATTCAATATTGTGCTAGAAATGATAGCTGTAACAATAAGAGAAGAAAAAGTAATTGATGGAATTGGAAAGGGCAATGAAGAAACAAAACTATCACTCTGCAGGTGATATCCCATAGAATCTTATAGAATCAACCAAAAAACTAATTGAAATAATAACTTTAGCAGTCACAAGATATAAAATCAACCCACGTAAAGCATCAGTTTTTTTTCTGTATATTTCCAGGAGGAATAGGTAGAAAGAGAAATTTCATTTAAAACAACTGTAAACAAAATAAAATACTTTGTAGTCTACAATGCCAGGAACTGTATGAACACAATTACAAAACACTTTCCCCATGAATAGTGTCAGATCTACACAGTTGGAAAATATTAATTACTCATGTGAAGGCCAAGTCAATATAATAAAATGATTTTCTGCCTCAATTAAAATATTTAGTCAGTTTCATGCTAAACAACTAGTAAAATTATTTTATAGAGCTAGGTAAAAATAACATCAACATCCATCTAGAAGGATAATAATAGATTAAGAACATCAAGGGAATCAATAAAAAAGAATGTGAAGGAAAGTGACCCAGCCATAGCATATCTAAAATAAATATTAGAAAATAGTTTTAATCAAAACACTATGGTATTGACTGAGAAATATAGTAGAATAGTGGAATAGATTAGGTATAAAATGAAAAGTAGGAAATTACCATTCAAGCTTGTGTTTTTTAATAATTTCGAGATCCAGATTTCTGGGACAAAAGCTCAATATTTGAAAAAAAAAGTTACTGGAAAAACTGGAAAACAATTTTGCAGAATCTAGACATAGACCAACACCTCACACTATATTCTAAGATAAGGTAGAAATGAATGCATGATTGAGACACATATGATGATATCATCAGAAAATTAGGGGAGCAAGGACTAGTTTACCTGACTGATATATACATATGGGAAGAAATCATTACCAGAGAAGAGATATAGAGCTTTACTTGTTGTGAAATGGATAATTTTGAATAACATGAAATTTAAATGGTTTTGTACAAACAAAACCAATAAAGCCAAGATCATGAGGAAAGCAGAAAACTGAGAGAATTTTTTACAGCAAATTTCACTGTTAAAGGTCTTGTGTCTCACACATATATAAAGAAATAAGTCAAATTTGTAAGAATCAATTATTCCACAAGTGATAAATGATCAAAGGATATGAAGAGGCAATATTCAGATGAACGCAAAGGCTATCTAACCTAATGGAAAAATGCTCTTCATCACTATAGATCAGAGAAAGACATATTTAAACACATCTGAGGTATCTAATCATTCCTAAACAGATTGGTTAATGTGATAGAAAAACCGAATTACAAATATTGGAAGAGATGTAAAAAAATTGGGAGACTGATGCAGTCTTCAAGGTATTGTAAACTGATACAATCATTCTGGAGAGCCATTAGGAACTACACGGAAGGGCTGTAAAACTGCTAGTACCCTATTACTCAACAATCTCAATAATAGGTCTGTATCCTAAAGAGGTTTTTTTTTTATATTTTTCTTAATACAAATTTATTTATTTAAATTTTTGCATTCATTTTCACAAAATTTTGAGGTCCAAATTTTCTCCCCATTTGTCCCCTACCCCCACCCAAATACACCAAGCATTCTAATTTCTCCTATTACCAATCTTCCCTCTCTTCTATCATCCCTCCCTTCCCTTGTCTCCATCTTCTCTTTTGTCCTGTAGGGCCAGATGACTTTCTATACCCCATTACGTGTATTTCTTATTTCCTAGTAGCAAGAACAATACTCAACAGTTGTTCCTGAAACTTTGAGTTCCAACTTCTCCCCATTCCCCCCTCCACACCCACTCCCTTTGGGAAGGCCATATCTGTGTAGTTTTGCAAATAACTTCGATAATAGTCATGTTGCGTAAGACTAACTCTATTTCCCTCCATCTTATCCTGCCCCCCATTGTTTCTATTTCTCTTTTGATCCTGTCCCTCTCTGAGTGTTGACTTCAAATTACTCCCTCCTCCCATTGCCCTCCCTTTCATCATCCACCCCCACCCTGCTTATCTCCTTCTGCCCCACTTTCCTGTATTGTGAGATAGGTTTTTACACCAAAAAGAGTGTGCCTTTTATTCCTTCCTTTAGTCGAATATGATGAGAGTGAACTTCGTGCTTTTTTTTCCCTCAGCTCTCCTCTTTTTCTCTCCACTAAAGTCTCCTGCTTGCCTCTTCTATGAAAGATAATTTGCCCCATTCCATTTCACCCTCTATCCTACCAATACATTTTTCTTATACATTTACCTTAATTTTTTAAAGATATGATCACATCCTATTCAATTCACTCTGTGCTCTCTGCCTGTGTGTGCATGCATGTGTGTATGTGTGTGTGCGCACACATGTACATGTGTGTGTATGTGTATGTAATCCCACCAACTACCCAGATACTGAAAAGTTTCAAGAGTTACAAATATTGTCTTTCTATGTAGGAAAGTAAACAGTTCAACTTTGGTAAGTCCCTTATTACTTTTCTTTGCTGTTTACTTTTTCATGCTTCCTCTCATTTTTGTGTTTGAAAGTCAAATTTTCTTTTCAGCTCTGGTCTTTTCATCAAGAATGCTTGAAAGTCCTCTGTTTCATTGAAAGACCATTTTTTCTCCTGAAGTATTATACTCAGTTTTGCTGGGTAGGTGATTCTTGGTTTTAGTCCTAGTTCCTTTCACTTCTGGAATAAAATATTCCATGCCCTTCTATTCTTTAATGTAGAAGCTGCTAGATATTGTGTTATTCTGGTTTTATTTCCACAATACTTGAACTGTTTCTAGGTGCTTGCAATATTTTCTTCTTGACCTGGGAACTTTGGAATTTGGCCACAATGTTCGTAGGAGTTTCTCTTCTTGGATCTCTTTCAGGCAGTGATCAGTGGATTCCTTCAATACTTATTTTGCCCTCTGGTTCTACAATATCAGGGCAGTTTTCCTTGATAATTTCATGAAAGATGGTGTCTAGCCTCTTTTTTTGATCATGGCTTTCAGGTAGTCACATAATTTTTAAATTGTCTCTCCTGGATCTATTTTGCAGGTCAATTGTTTTTCCAGTGAAATATTTCACATTATCTTTCATTTTTTCATTCTTTTTTTTTGTTCTGTGATTTCTTGGTTTCTCAGAAAGTCATTAGTCTCCATCTGTTCCATTCTAATATTGAAAGAACTATTTTCTTCAGTGAGCATTTTTTTGGGTCTCCTTTAGCAAGGTATTGCCCTTTTTTTAATGCTTTTCTTGCATCTCTCTCATTTCTCTTCCCAGTTTTTCCTCCACTTGTCTAAATTGACTTTCAAAATCCTTTTTGAGCTCTTCCATGGCCTGAGCCTATTGGATACCTATTTCAGATGTTTGGGATACAGAGGCCTTGACTTCTATGTCTTTCCCTGATGGGAATCATTGTTCTTCCTCATCAGAAAGGAAAGGAGGAAACATCTGTTCACCAAGAAAGTAACCTTCCATGGTCTTATTTTTTTCCCCTTTTCTGGGCATTTTCCCAGCCTGTTACTTGACTTCTGAGATTGCTCTCCCCTCCCAACCCCCCCCCCCCCACCTCACCAGTGCTTGGGATCTGAGATTCAAATGCTGCTCCCCAGCCTCAGGGCTTTCATCAGGGTGAGGGGCTGCTATTCAGTGAGAGATTAAGTACTGCTGCTCAGATGGGGGTAGGGCTGCCTCCCAGGCTCAGTTCCCTCAGGGGGTTTATGTGGAGACCTTCAATAATGGAACTGATTTCCGGCCTTCTCCGGGAGACCCTGTGTGCCGCATCCCCTGTGGCTTCCTCCCGAGGGGGCCCGAGCCAAGGAAACACCCCGCTCCCCTCTTGGCCAGTACAGAAGTCTCTCTCACTGACCTGTAGCTCCTGTGGGTGGAGGAATCTTCGCGACCAATGGAGATTCTGTCCCTGAAGCCTGCTCAGATCTGCTCCTCCCAGTCCCACGGCCAAGGCAGAGCTGGGCTCTGCTCCACATCTTGTGCCTGAGGGACCTTTGATGGCGGTTTTTCAGGGCTCTCTGGAACAGAAATCTCCTCCACTCTGTTGCTGCACAGCTTCCACTGCTCCAGAACCCATTGGGAGTTCTTTTTATAGGTAATTTGTGGGCTGTGGGTTCGTAGCTAGCATATGTGAGTCTTTCTACTCCACCATCTTGGCTCCTCCCAAGAGGTTGTTTTTAAAGGTAAAGAACCTATATGTATTTTTTAAAAGAAATATTAGCTCTTTATGTGGTGGCAAACAATTGGAAATTGAAGGAATGAATATTAGTTGGGGAATGGCTGAAGAAAGTGGCATGTATAATTACGATGACATGTTATTATGATACAAGAAATGATGAGCTGCATGCTTTGAGAAAAAGCTGGGAAGATCTACACGAACTGATTCAATGCAAAGTGAGTAGAATCAGAAGAATACTCTACACAGTACCAAAAGTATTGTGCAATGACCAAGGGAGAGATGCACTGCTATTCTCAGCAATACGAAATTGGAAGACAATTATGAAGGTACCATGATGAAAAATGTAATCCACCTACAGAGAAAAGACTAACAGAATCTGTATGGAGATTAAAGCATGCTGTATTTTGAACTTTATTATTTTTGCGGTTTTTTGGTCTGTGTTTTCTTTCACAATATGACTAACATGAAAATATGTTTTGCATGACTGCATATGTATAACCTTTACCAAATTTACTTGCCTTCTCCATAATGGGGAGAAGTGAGGGATGGTGGGAGAGAATTTGGAGCTCAAATTGAAAAACCAAAACAGAGGCTAAAATAGTTTTTAAATATAATTGGGAAAAATTACATATTGAATTTTTTAAAAAGAAAGAAGTAATATTCTTATCATTTTTGTCACAAAATCATTAAATTAATATTAATTAAATAAATGCATTCATTATTATAAATAATTTATGAATAATTCAAATCGAAGTGTTGCTTGTTCTAAGGAATTTTCTTCGGTTTTCATTATACATTATACATTGCTTTGATTTTCAATATAATTTTCTATTTATTTTTTATAAATCTTAAGTAGATCTTTCAAATTGTTTCTTTCATATTGGTATTTAATATCTGTCCTTAAGTATAAGTTTTAATAGCTCCATATTCCCTCTATTAGTTCTTACACTTGTAAGAAATGGAACATATACTTGTGACTTCAGGTCTTCAACTTCCTTTTTGTTCCTCTCATTTTTTTTATCTATTCCTTCATTGAGCTAATAGAAAATGCCAACTCCTTTATATTATTGTTTTTGTAAAATTGTTTGGATAGTTGAATTCTTGTTGTAATACTCAAGAATGGTATTTAACAATTTTAGTCTTAGAATGCCCATGTCCTTTTCAAAATCATTTAATCAATTGATACTGTTGTCATTAATTACATTATTGTAATA
Organism: Bettongia penicillata ogilbyi; assembly: GCA_023548195.1. Lineage (NCBI taxonomy): Eukaryota > Metazoa > Chordata > Mammalia > Diprotodontia > Potoroidae > Bettongia > Bettongia penicillata. The sequence goes on along the minus strand of JAJHZJ010000035.1, from coordinate 6,507,520 downwards.
CAATTTCTGGAATTTGAAATTAATTAAGATTTTCAGTAATGTTGGAGTCTTCAACTTTTCCTTTCTCAGATTTTATTAACTCTTCAATTTGATTTAACCTTTTTTCTCACCTAGATTTGGGAAATTATGTTTTATTAAATTGCTTGGCACTGTGTTATTCTGTGTCTTGGATAGGTCAAAAACACTCTGAAATCTTAAGAAGTGGTGGGATCTGCTTCTATTTTTGTAAAAAATAATTTATTTGTTTAGTCCATTTCACACCTACTCTTCCTTTTGTGTGGGTTTTTCTTGTTCGTTTTAGTGGCTGATACCATCTACATCAAAGAATTCCAAACCTTAGGGATATGGGCATCTTTTATTTGTTTCAATGCATCTTGCCTTCTAGAGATACTATAATATGAAGAAGCAAGATTCACTCAACTCTCATTTGTGTCAAGGTGATCATCATGATGCTTTGAAGTAGGACCACATATGCAGCTCTTTGCCTTCCTCTCTATTTCATAGATTCACAGGAGCAGTTTCATTATGTACATTAAGATGTTAAATCAATCAGTGCTGTTATCTAAACTCAGTTGACAGTGTTTTGGTGTTTATGCCAGGCTTTCACAGCCATTGTAGCAATCTCAGGGAACCTAGTCTCAGCTGCCTATCACTACTCACTGGCAATTCCTTACATAGTTATTCTCCACCTCAGACCTGCATTCACAATATGGATGATGTATTTGACTTTAAGGAAGTTGTTATTGTCCTTATCGTAATCGTCATCATCATCATCATCACAATCATCACCATCACCACCACCAATCAGTAAGTATTTATTAATGGCATATAATGTTGTAGTGGCAAGTAAAATAGAATCTTTTCAGTTTTTCTTTTGGTGTAATCAGGAAGTATAATGCCTCTACTTGAATGTGACTGGGAAGAATCTTTTCCACCCATTATCAGACCTGGGAAGAAATTTCCTGCCTTTTGTTAATGAGACATTTGTTCTCAAGGGATGTGATGCCCTCTGGCTCTAAAAAGTGTGTAAATACTCTGAGGGTGAGGTTTTACTTTAGGGTAAATTTTGGTTTAATTTTGGTAAGAAGGTTTAAGTGCCAGAGGAGGACTCTGGGAAGCAGCTAAGGAACCCTCACCCCAACTTTGAGTACCCAGATGACATGCTTCTCTCTCTGGTAATCATGGTCAGAGAGTTGTTTGTTGAATTGTGGACAGGCACATCTACTGATTACTTTAGGGCTCAGGATGTTCACACCCCTTAACTAGGTGAATAATATATGTGCTTGATGAAAGGATTGATACATGTACTTCTTTAAAAGATGGTTACCCCCTCAGAAATTGGCTTTCTTGTTACAAATGCAGATCAAAGAACCTGGGATAGTAATACCCCCTCACTGATACAAATGTATGTACCAGGCACTTTTCTAGGTGCTGAGGACACAAAGAAAAAAAATGAACAGCTCTTTCCATCAAAAAACTTACATTCTGTTACTGGAGGCATTGTGGACTTTCAGGCTCCAGTCATCCTTAGAAATGACAGGTCAGTGATTCAGATGGCTCTGAAGGAGAAATGAGGCTGATGACCTTAAATAGTTCTCCCTCACTCAGAACAAAGTCAAGTGCAAGTCAAGTCATCACTTCTCTGATGGCAGGGTCTTCTTCGGCAGGAGGATGAAAACAAGCTCTACATGATTCTATCTATAGATATGACTACATACAAAATATATAGAAAAGAAATTTAAGTTAGCAAGGCTACTAGCAGATGGGTAGATTCTGTATTTTAGCTGAACTTTGATGGAACCAAGGAATTCCAAGATGTAGCAGTGATGGGAGATTTTGTTGGGGACATGACTGATAACTTATACAAAGGTTTGTGGAGAAGTGATGAAATGTATGGAGAATATAAATAAGGCCAGCTTATTATGCAAAATATAAGTTATAACATCATAACATGCAATCATGATAAGCATTATAATATATATTCATTAGTTTATATATAGCATCTCTAAAGTTAATTACCAATTTACCAATTTCCAATTTATTTTTAATTTATAAAGTCAAAAGAAAGTAGTTTATTCGACTTTTGTGTTGTTTTACATGCTAACTTAAGCCTTAAAGAAATGGTAAATAAATGAGACAAAGTGGTGTAGTGCAAAGAACAATGACTTAGAGGACCTAGGCTCACATTCTGTCTCAACTATTTATTACCTATGTAAGATCTCTGAGCCTTCATTTCCTCACCTCTAAAATGGGGAAGTCAGGGGTTTTTATAAGATGATCTCTAAGATCTCCATGACTCTATCTCTGTAATATTGTGAATATTTTTTTAATATTTTATGTTGATATAACTTCAAAAAACATATTCATAAAAGTTAGTCAAAAATAAATTTGTATAACATAAATAAAAAGGCATAAATACAACAGTTTAAATAGTAAAAATACTAATCTCATCACCACCAATATTACAGTGATTGATATTATGAATACCTATAGCAGTTTATTATTTGTGAAGTGTTATACATTTGTGAGAAATGACTCTTTGTAAGAGTGATTCTGATGCAACTCAGAGAACTGAGGGTAGAAGAATAATTGGGGATTTTTTCAATGTGTCCTTTGTAATCAAGAATAAAATAATTTTCAGTTGTTTCCAGGAACATCATAGCCAAATTCCAGAACTCATAGATCAAGGAAAAAGAACTGCAAGCAGCCAAAAAGAAACAATTCAAATATCATTAAGCTGCAGTCAAGATTACAAGGATTTGGCAGGTTCCAGATTAAAGAACCAGAGAACATGGAAAATGATACACTGCAAAGCAAAGGAGTTAGGATTAGAACCAAAAATCACCTACCAAACAAAATAGAACATAATCTTTCCGGGGAAAAAATGAATATTTAATGAAATAGAAGACTTTTAAGTATTGCTAATTAAAAGATTAGAGCTGAATAAAACTTTTGAGCTCCAAATACAAGACTCAAGGGAAACATAAGGTAAAAAAGAAACAAGAAAGAGAAATATAAGAAATTCAGTAAGGTTAAACTATTTATATTTCTAGATGACAAGGTAATATTTATAAATCTTAAGAAATGTATTACTATAAGAGCAATTAGAAGTAGTATATGTAGATAGAGGGTATGAATATAAAATTACTTTAATGATACTATACCCTCCCCCCAAAATACTGCAACAAACTAAAGGGGTGAGAAAGAAAATTACACTGGAAGAAGGAGGGAGGAGATTTGAATAGGCTTCATTATCAAAAGAGTCATGGAAGACATATCACAAAGGAAGGGGACATGGAGGTGGTGGTGACAGGATAATCTAAACCTTTACTCTCATCAAAATCATCTCAAAGAGTGAATAACATACACACTCAATTGGACATAGAATTCTATCTTACTCTATAAGGAAGCAAAAAAGAGTAATGGTAATAAAAGGGGTGACTGACAAAGGGGAAAGTATTACTGGAGAAGGCAGTGATCAAAAATAAAGCAAGTGTAAGAAGGAAAAGGAGGGAAGGTAAGTGAGGAAAAAAAGAGGTTAAACAAGGAAAATTTCATGGTGGGAAATATACAGTTATCAAAACCATAAATGTGAATGGAATGAACTCACCATAAAATGGAAGTGGATAGCATCATGGAATAAAAACCAGAATTCCACAATATATTATTTATGAGAAAGGCATTTGAAACAAAGAGATACACACAGGGTAAATGTAAAGGGCTAGAGCAGAATTTATTTTGCTTCAGTTGAAAGAAAAGAAGCAGGGACACTGATCATGACCTCAGAAAGATCAAAATAGATCTAATTAAAAGAGATAAAGAAGGAAAACTATACTTTAGTGAGAGGTGCCATATACAATAAGTCACATCAATATTGAACATATATGTATCAAATGGTATGGCATTTAAATTTTTGAAGAAGTAGAATGAGTTACAGGAGGAAATAGATTTTAAAACTATATTAGCAGGAAACTGTAATTTCACCCTCTCAGAACTAGATAAATCCAAACAAAAAAAAATAACAAGAAAGAAAGTAAAGAGGTGAATAAAATTCTAGAAAAGTTAGACATGATATATTTATAGAGAAAATTTAATGGGAATTTGAAAGAATATTCTTTGTTTTTCCTTAGCAGTACATAATCCCTTACACAAAAATTCACCATGTATTAAGATATAACAACCTCACAACTAAATGCAGAAAAGCAAAAATAGTAAATGCATCCTTTTTTAGATCATATGCAATAAAAACTACATTTAATAATAGACAATGGAAAAAGATTAAAATTTAATTGTAAATTAAATCATCTAATCCTAAAATATAAGTGGGTCAAAGAACAAATCATAGAACCATGAATAATTTCACTAAAGAAAATGACAACAACGAAACAACATATCAAAATTTATGGGATGCACCCAAAGAGGTACACACGGGAAAATATATATCTCTAATTGCTCACATAATTTAAAATATGCAGATCAATGAATTGGTATGCAAATAATAAAACAAACTAGAAAAAAAGCAATTGAAAATCCTTAATTAAATACCATATTGGAAAATCTGAAAATTAATGAAGATTAATATAAATCACAGTAAAAAAAAACAGATTGAACTAATAAAAAAACAAACTAGAAGTTGGTTTTATTTTTATAAAAGAATAAAACACATAAACAACTGGTTCATGTGATTTTAAAAAAGAGAGAAGAAAGCTAAATTACTAGTGCCAAAAATGAAATGAGCGAATTCAACACCTATAAAGATGAAATTATGAAAAATGTTAGGAGCAGTTTTGACCTCTTATGTGACAATAAATTTAACAATATAAAATCAATTGATGAATATATACAAAAATATTAAGTACCCAGGTTAAGGTGAAGAAACAAAATATTTATATAACCTAATCTTAGAAAAATAAATTAGCAAGTCATCAATGAAGTATCCAAGACAAAATCCCCAGGGACAGGTGAATTCACAAATGAATTCTACCAAACATTTAAAGAATAATCCTAACTCTATATAAACTATTTGAAAACAAAATTACATGAAGAAATCCTACTAAATTCCTTTCAGGACACAAATATGGTGCTGATACCTAAACTAGGAAGTTTCAAAACAGAGAAGGAAAATTATGGACCAATTTCCCTATTGAATATTGATACAAAATTTTACTACAATACTAGTAAGAAAATTATAGCAATATATCAATAGGATTATATGCTATGACTAGGTTGACATTTATACCAAGAATACAGTGTTGATTCAATATGAGGAAAACTATCTGCATAATTTGCCATATCAATAACAAAACCAATAGAAATCATACAGTTATCTCAAGAGATGTGGGAAAAAATGTCTTTGACAAAATATAGCACCCATTTCTATTGAAAAACACTAGAGAGCATAGGAATAAGTGGAACTCATCTTAAAATGATAAATAATATTTATCTAAAACCATCAACACACATTTTTTTGTAAAGGGAATAAGGTAGAATCCTTCCTAATACACTCTGAGGTGAAGCAAGGTTGTCCATTATCACCTTTGTTATTTAATATTACACTACAAATGTTAGTTATAGAAATAAGAGATGAAAAAGACAGAAAATTTAGAATAGGCCATGAGGAAACAAAATTATCACTCTTTGCAGATGATATGTTGCATTTAGAAAATTCTAGAGAATCAACTAAAATTTACTTGAAATTGTTAACAATGTTAGTAAAGCTGCAGACAAAATAAACAAAACAAATCAGTATTTCTATATATCATCAACAAATTCCAACAGCAAAAGCTGGAAAGATAAATTCTATTAAAAATAACTGCAGACAATATAAAAAACATGGAGTCTACCTACCAAGACAATTCCAGGAACTATATGAACACAGCTACAAAACAATTCTCACACAAATAAAGTCAAATCTAAACAACTGGAAAAAAATAATTGTTCACAGGTACATAATATAATGAAAATGAAAATTCTACCGAAATTGACATATTTATTCTGTGCCATACCAATCAAACCATGAAAATAATAAAATATAGAGCTTAAAGAAAACAACAAAATTCATCAGGAGCACCAAAAGAACAAAAAGATCAGCAGAATCAATAAAAAAATGCAAATGAAGATGGTCTCGCCATACTGGCTTTCAAACTGTATAATAAAGCAATAATTATCAAAACTTTTAGGCACTAGTGAAGAAATAGAGTGGTGGATCAGTGGAATAGAATGGGTATACATCACATTATAGTAAATGACCATAGTATTTGTGGTATATGATAAAGTCAAAGATCCAAACTTTTGAGAAAAAAACAAAATGAAACAAAACAACAATTCATTATTTGACCAAAACTGCTGTTAAAACTGGAAAACAGTATGGCAGAGAGTAGGTACACACCAGCATCTCACACTATGCGTATAAAGATAAATTCAATATGAACACATAATTTACACCTAAAGGTCAATACCATACACAAATTAAGAGAATATTGAATAGTTTCTCTGATTTATGGATAAGGGAAGAATTTAGAATCAAGAAAGATACAGAGAGCATTACAAAGTGTAAAATAGATAATTTTGATTCTATCAAATTACAAAGGTCTTGTGTAAACCAAACCAATGCAACCAACATGATAAAGAGAGAAGGAATTTGGGAAAATTTTTCAACAAGTATCTTTAAAAAAAGCCTCTTTCTCATATACATGCATACATACATTATATGTATGTTAGTATATATGTATAGATACATATATAAGTATCTATACATACATATAACTGAGCCAAATTTATATAAATACATGTCATTCCTTAATGATAAATGTTCAAAGGATAGGAACAGGGAGTTTTCAGACAAAGAAATCAAAATCATCTAGAGTCGTATGAAAAAGTGCTTTAACCATGATTGATTAGAGAAACGAAAATTAAAACAACTCTGATTTACCACCTCACACTTACCAGAATGACTAGTATCACAAAAAAAGAAATTATTGGATGTTTGAGGTGATGTGGGAAAACTGGGACACTAATGCACTGTTGGTCGAGTTATGAACTGATTCAACCATTCTAAGGAGTAATTTCAAACTATGCCCAAAGGACTATCCGACTGTGCATACCCTTTGATCTAGTGATACTGCTGCTATAAATGTTTGTACAAATAGGTCTTCCCCACATTGGGTAAACTTGGAGGATGTCTCTGAGATGTAGATCTAGCATCACTATTACTAGATTGTTTTTTGCACAGTAATGGAATTCCACTTAATTATTCGAGTTAGCATTTTTCTTTATCTCCCATGTAATTTATTCATTATAGTATGATTCTATGGATCATATTCTTTTCTGTCTGGTTTGAAGACAGATTGGATCTCTAAAAATGCCCCTTTAGTCTGTATTGACTTATAAACAGCAAGGAAAAAGTTGGTGATCTGACCTGAGAATGTCATATTAGTATGGATGAGTACCATTGATGAAACTGATTTCATTAGAGTGAGTTATTATTGTTGTGAGGATAAAGCAAGATAATAATTGTAAAGCACTTAGTACAGTACCTGCCTTCTAGCAGGTAAGTAGGTAATTAATAAGTGCTTTTTCTCTTCCTAAGCTCTGGACTAAGAATATACCTTTCAGGTCCCTCCTGTTCTGTTCTATAAACCTGAGCCTAAGGAAGAAGAAAGTGGCATTATGGTTTCCATATGCTAAAAACTAAAAATAAAGATACATTTTTGGTTGGTCAGAATGGTGATTCCAGTGATATTATATATCCCTTTTGAGGAAACCCAGCTAATTCAAACAGTGCCTGCTCTGCCTCTTATAGTGCGGGAGAATTGCCTGGGAGCAATCAGTTACATAACTAATATATGTAAAAAATAAGACTTGAAATTAGATCTTTCTGACATGAAGGGTGGCATTGGAGTCACTCAGATCATGCTTGCTCAATCAATATTATCTATCACTAAACAAAATTTAAATTCTTCTTATGATATCTCCTCTACCATTCTTCTACTTTCAATTTCATTAAACATATGTAAGTATAGACACTTATCCCTGATTTCACTTCACTTTTCATGATGCTCCCCATACATATGGAGAGCCTTACATCTTTCTTCCTTCTCAGTGGCACTGCCTATCCCACTTGTCCCTCTGGGTATTACATAATTTTACTCTATATAGCCAAAGCACAGTTGCCTAACTTCCACTGAAAATGGCTTCCTAATTGCATTCATTAGCTACAAGCTATGGATATACTATGATGTTAAAATATATGAAAATAATAATTTGCTAATAAGAAAAAAAACTACAGTAGACAAGAGGATCCTCCTTTATCTTCTATATCAAATATGTGCTTCTAAAAAGACAATTTTTCCCTCTTTGTCTAGCAACAAAGAGAAATACTGTTAATGACATCAAATTTCTATCAGGTAAGAAAGGGGGGAATGCCAACATCTGCCACTGTCACTGAAAATGTGGGACGAGTAGGCTTTGAAGCAGGTTTCAAAGATCATACTACTGGTGATTATTTTTTTCCCCTTTTTCTAGCATTAAGGGGTGAGGAGGAAATATTTTATTAAGGAAGAAATAGACAAAAGCTAGAGAACTTTACAAGTTTTAATTTTCTAAGAATTTGGCATAAATATGTGAAGGAATGCATATTCAAAAATTAGCATGAGAATATATTAAGTGTACCAAATATATATAAGCATAAATATACTATATGTAAAACATATCAAGTTATGTGTATATTTAATTGCCCCCTTTAAAAACTATTCACATTATTGTTTATCATGCAGCTATGAATAACAAGCAGCTGTATTTCAGAAGAGCATAATCCTGGAAGGAGACAAATACATCCCTCTTATCTAGTGAAGTCAATTTAAAAGTCAATTAGAAAAGGAAAAATTTTAATGACTTTTTATTAATTAAATTATTTTTAGTTATCCAAGTGCATTTCCACAAAATTTTAATTTCCAAACTTTCTCCCCATCTCTTCCCTACCCGCATCTTGAGATAGCGTACATTCTAATTACCTTTTCCCCCAGTCTGTCCTCACTTTTGTCATCTACGCCCCTCAACCCCTTCCCCTTTACTTTTTTGAAGGGCAAGATAGATTTCTATTCCCCATTGCCTGTATGTCTTATTTCCAAGTTGCATGTGAAAACATTTTTTAACAAGTTTTTAAAACTCTGAGTTCTAAATTCTCTCCCTTCTTCCCTCCCCACTGACACTCTTTGAGAAGGCAAGCAATTCAACACAGGTTCATGAGTACTTATGCAAAACAATTCCATAATAGTCATGTGTAAAAGGCTATATTTCCCTCCATCCTATCCCATCCCCCACTTAGTTCTATTTCCCCCTTTCATCCTGTCCTTTTTCGAAAGTGTTTCCTTCTGACTACTCCCTTCCCTAATCTTCCCTCCCTTCTATCATCCCGTCCCCCTTGCTTTCCTGTATGGTAAGATATCCAGCTCAGTGTCTATGTTATGCCCTCCTTAAGGCAAATCCAGTGACAGGAAGGTTCACTCATCCCTTCTCACCTTCTCCATCTTCCCCTTCATTGTGAAACCTTTTTCTTTCCTCTTTTATGTGAGATAATTTTACCCCATTCTAGCTCTGTCTTTCACCTTCACCAAATATACTCCTCTTTCACCCCTTAATTTTATGTTTTAGATATCATCCCTTCATATTCAACTCACCATGTGCCCTCTAATTATATCTATCTATCTATCTATCTATCTATCTATCTATCTATCTATCTATCTATCTATCTATCTATCATCTATCTATGTATCTATCTATGTATCTATGTATCTATCTATGTATCTATGTATCTATCTATGTATCTATGTATCTATGTATCTATCTATCTATCTATCTATCTATCTATCTATCTATCTATCTATCTATCTCCTCCAACTCCCCTAATACTGAAAAAAGTCTCATGTATTGCAAGTGCTATTTTTCCATGCAGGAATGTAAAAAGTGCAACTTTAATAGGAATCTTATGATTACTTTTTCTTGTTTACCTTTTCATACTTCTCGTGAGTCTTATATTTGAAAGTCAAATTGACTATTCAGCTCTGTTCTTTTTATCAAGAATACTTGAAAGTCCTCTATTTCTTTGAATATCATTTTTCCCCCTGAAGGATTATACTCAGTTTTACTGGCTAGCTGATAGCTGGCTAGGTGATTCTTGATTTTAATACTAGCTTCTCTGATATCCAGAATATCATATTCTAAACCCTCTAGTTTTTTAATATAGAAACTGCTAGATCTTGTGTCGTCCTATTTGTATTTACACAATATTCGAATTGTTTCTTTCTGGGTGCTTGCAATATTTTCTTCAACCTGGGAACTCTAAAATTTGGGTACAACATTCCTTGTAGTTTCTCTTTTGGGGTTGCTTTCCAGGGGAAATTAATTAGTGGCTTCTTTCCATTTCTATTTTGTCCTCTAGTTCTAGAATATTATGGCAGTTTTCCTTGATAATTTCTTGCAAGATGATAGTCTTTTTTTTTTGTCATAGCTTTCAAGTAGTCTAATAATTTTTAAATGATCTCTTCTGGATCTATTTTCCAGGTCAATGGTTTTTCAAATGAGATATTTCACATTGTCTTCTATTTTTTTTCATTCTTTTTATTCTGTTTAATAATTTCTTGATTTCTCATGAAGTCATTAGCTTCTCCTTGCTCCACTATAATTTGTAAGGAGTTATTTTCTTCCATGAGTTTTTGGACCTCCTTTTCCATTTGACCAATCCTTTTTAAAGCATTCTTCTCCTCATTGGTTTTTTGAACTTCTTTTTGCCATTGGGTTAGTCTATTTTTAAGGTGTAATTTTCTTTAGTATTTTGGGGGCTTATCCTTTAGCAAGCTATTGACTCATATTTTCATGATTTTTTTAGCATCACTCTCATTTCTCTTCCCAAATTTCCCTCTGTCACTTACTTGATTTTCAAAATCCTTTTTGAACTCTTCCATGACCTAAGACCAATTCATATTTTTCTTGGAGGCTTTGGATTTAGGAAGTTTGAGTTTGTTGCCTTCTTCTGCTTTGTTTTGGTGTTCTTTGTCACCAAAGTAAGATACTATAGGCTTAGGTTTTTTTATGATGTTTACTCATTTTCCTGGCCAAATACTTGACTGTATGCCCAAGTAGGACTCTGCTTCCAGTGGGGGCCAGGGTGGGTGTACTATCTCAGGCTTCAGGGATTTTATATCATCAGCTCAATCTCCCACTACCTATGGGCCCAGAGCTTCAGAAGCAGCCTGTCCTGCTGCCATTGCTGTCACTGTTTCTGCTTGCATTTCCACAACCCCCTTTGATTCAAGGCTGGTGTTGGACCCTGCCCAGACCATGCACTCCTATTTCACCCTGATCACCCTGATCCCACAGAGTTTTCTCACTTGTAGGCTGAAAAGTCTGAAAACTGCTACAACTGCCAATGATTCATTCTTTGAGGCCTGCTCCTGTCCATTTGTACTGGTGCAGCTCATGCTGAATTGTATAACACTCCTTGCCCAGTGAGAAAGGTCCTTCCTTGTCAACTTTCCAGGTTGTCTTGACCTAGAAATTTGTTTCACTCTGTCATTTTGTGGATTCTGTAGCTCTAGAATTTATTTAGAGTCATTTTTTACAGGTATTTGGAGGACTTTTCTGGAGAGCTCAAGCAAGTTCCTGCTTTTACTCTGCCATCTAGGCTCTACCCAGAACATCTAAATGACCTTTTATGATCATTCTCCCTCTACCTCCAGCATTTTGCCTCTGCCTCTACTATGATTTTCCTGTTGGAACAATTTAATCTTGTATTAAATACTTTATTTATTTATGTTTCTCCCCACCTCCTTACAATCACTGATATCAATTTGTTCATGATGTCAATATCTTGACTCTCTGTTCAGTCAATGAACAGTTTTTGAACATCTTCTGTAGCCTCAGCACTGTGCTAAATGTGACAAAATTAAAGCATGTGAAACAATCAAAAACATATTAATCCTATTAGAAATTCAAAGAAGAAAAAAGACTGTTGAATTTGAAGAATCATTTTTACCTGAAGACATCCAAATCATCAAGAGCATTGTGAGCAAAGACTATGAGAAAGACATTAAGCATGGGACAGGGAGGGAATAGTGAGATCATCACTGATTATGATAGCAAATGATGATTAAATATATGTATAACTATTTGCATGTCTATATTTCAATATTTTCCCAACTTTATCCATGACAAGAGAGAGGAACACTAACAATTGTAAATGAAGTATGCCCCTAAATCCCCAAAATTTAATTTTTGGTTAGTAAAACTTAAAAACCACACTAGCCCTTTAAGGACACCCTATACAAGTAAGTATTCTACATAACCAGAAAAAGAACAATTATTATTAGAAAAGGAAAAATTTAAATTATGTAAAAACATTCAAGGTATATATGACAAACAAGGTAAGCAATTAGAATGGTGAAATAGTAAGAGTCACAAAATTAAATTAAAATTAAAATTATGTGTAAATATTCATTTTAGCTCATAATAGTTTCTTACTTTTTAAACTAACTTAGTATAATTCTAATATAGTTAAAAATTCAAAGTGTAGTTACCATATCCCTCATTTTGGATAGTTAATTTCCTACTATTTTCCCTAAAGTTATAACACTTTTACCCTTCCCCTCAATGGAAACAGAAAATGACTGCTTCTGAAAAGTAAGACTTCACATCATTTTAAATGCTATTCTAAATAGGCTATTCATAAAAGCATGCTTATAATGGAATGAATTTCTTATTTATCCCAGAAAATTTTTGCTATCAGTAAAATTGAAAGAGAAAAAATTATTTCTTTAAAGACTATGATTTTTATCTTTCATTAAATTAATATGAGCTAAAGGTATATTACAATAATGACATGTGAGAGATCAGAGGTCAAACAAACTTATAATTGCAAGGAACATTGATGAGTTTAGATGTTTAAAAATGTTAAGAGATAAAAAAAAAAAAAAACATGTCTCACAGTGAGACTGTCAGAGAAAAGTACCAACTCCTCTGGCCACAAATGCACTGGACAGGATAAGGATTTTAGAAATGAACATTAAAAAAATTCAAAGTGAAAATATATCTAGCATATTCATTTCAATTCCCTTTATTCCTTCCAGTCATCAAGTCTCCTGCTATAGATTTTTCTGAGCCTCTTCTTCCAGTGACGTCAATAGTCTAACTTTATTCCTTAAAAGCAGCTATTTCAGTCACAGTGAGTTTCCTTTTATAAAAGGTGCTAATTGCTTGATAGCTGAACTTGAACAGGGAGACTTAACTTTTTCTATTCCTGGGAGACTATGTGTGAAGCCAATTTAGGCAATAAACTAGTGATACTGATTTAAAAAAAAAAATGGTAGTCTTCCTGTTTGCATTTTTTGAAGTAAAGCAAAGATACCACTAGGCAAACATAGACATCTTTAAATTTGAGATGACATTTAAAATTAGCACTTTAGAATAAAATAATTATACATATATACATATATGTATATGATATATCATAATAATAGTTCACATTTATGTAGCGATTTCAGGCTCGCAAAGCATTTTACTTGTGCTATTTTTTTGTACCTCATAACAATCCGTGAGATGGATGTTATAATTATTCCGATTTTGCAGGTGAGGAAACTGAGTCTGATTGCTCCTTTGTGATTAGCTTAACAGAGCTATCATGTGAGGCAGGATTTGAACTCAATTCTTTATTGCCTCCATGTCCAACATTTTATTGATTGCTATTGTTAAAAAAAAAAAAAAAAAAAAAAGTTCCAGTGATGTGAAGTCATTGTCCCGCCATCAAGGAACATGTTTCTGTGGAGTATTATAATTTATATATGTGTGTTTGTCCTTCGTTGCCGAAAGAGACCATACCATCAGAGAAATAATGATATGACTTGCGTTTGACTTTGTTTTCAGTGAGGAAGGGCTGTACAGGTTACCAGTCTCACTTCTCCTCCAGAGTCATCTGAATCCAGTGACCAAATATTCATTAGGATGACTGGAGATGACCCACGATGAGGCAACTGGGGGTTAAGTGACTTGCCCAAGGTCACACAGCTAGTGAGTGTCAAGTGTCTGAGGTGAGATTTGAACTCAGTTCCCCCTGACTCCTGCATTGGTACTCTATCAACTTCCCCACCTAGCTGACCCTATAACTTATATATGTAACCACCAAATAACGCTATTTTAACTCAAATGAATTCGATTTACTCTCTCAGTGATCTATTTTTGTGCAAGTCTAATATTCTTTTAGTATTCTAAGACTGCAACAATCATCACATGCTCACTGAGAAATTTCTCCTAATTAGCTGGGAAAGAGAAAACTTCTGGAAAGACAAATCAAGAACTTTCATTCATAAAAATCACAATTTTCTTAAATAATGCATATTGAACTCTCCAGAATTTTCTAGATATTTGTTCAATTTTTCATGTGCTGTGCTAATATATATCTTATCATTGGCGAGATATTTGACTTTGTTGTTGCTTTTATCTTTTCCTTCATGATCATTTGTGGAGTATAGGATCATAGTTCTAACCTTAGAAGAGAGGATAGAGGTTATCTACATCAATTCTCAATTTTACGGGTAATGAATTTGAGTCCCAGAGAGCTCAAGTGACTTTCCTAAGATCACACACGTAATATATGGCAGAGCTGGGATGGGAAATACAGCTTTGACTCTAAAATGAACATCCTTTCCCAAAGAAAACAATCTTACTAGCTTATGAAAATAGCCATGACCTTCTGGTGAATTGTTTAATTGAGATTTAGTTTCCTTAGTTCAAATTATAATGGTGGGGGAAAAGAATATATTTTCTTTTTTTCCCTTTTAGTTATTTATTTGTTTACTTTAATGTTCCACAATTACTACCATAAAACTTAGATTTCTCCCACCACCACCCCCCTCCTTCCCCAAAACAGCACACAAATCTATGTAAGATCTACATATGCTTTCCTATTGAATATGTTTTCACTGTAGTCATGCTGTGTAGAACAACTAAAATAAAGGGAAGAAATCACGTAACAAATCAAAACATAATACACACACAAACATGATCTGCTACATTCTACGAATGAATTCTCTAGTTCTTTCTCTGAGTATGAAGGCATTTTATAGTAGAAAACCATTGCAATTTTTTTTTTAAGTTCTTGCGTTGTTATGAAGTTTCAAGTCTACCAGAAAAAAAACAAAACAAAACAAAACAAAACTCTTGCACACTGTGGTCGTTGCTGTGCATAAAATTCTCCAGGTTCTGTTCCTTTCTCTCAGTATCAGATCATATAAGTCCTTCCAGGCCTCTCTGAAGTCTTCTTGTTCATCATTTCTTATGGAGCAATAGTACTCCATTATATTCATATACAAAAATTTATTCAGTCATTCCCCAGTTGAAGGGCATCTCCTTGATTTCCAGTTTTTGGCAACTACAAAGAGTGCTGCTATAAATATTTTTGTACATGTGGGACTCTGTCTCATTTTTATGATCTCTTGGGGATACAGTCCTGGTAGCAATATTACTGGGACAAAGGTTATGCACTTTTTTTTTGTAGCCCTTTGTTCCAAGTGGTTTGTTCCAAACCACTCTCTAGAATGGTTGGATGAGCTCACAGCTCCACCAACAATGAATTAGTGTTCCAACTCTCCCACCATCCTCTTCAGCATTTATCATTTTCCTGCTCTGTCATGTTTGCCAATCTTATAGGTATAGTGTGGTGCCTCAGAGTTTTGATTTTCATCTCTTTAGTCAAAAATGATTTAGAGTATTTTTTCATATGATTATGCATATCTTTAATTTCTTCCCCTGTAAATTGCCTCTTCATATCCTTTGACTATTAATCAGCTGGGGAATGACTTGTATTGTTGTACATTTGACTCAGTTCTCGATATATACTCTAGAAATGAGGCCTTTGTCCCCATGATTAGCTGTAAAAATTCTTTGTCAGTTTTCTACATCCCTCTGAATTTTGTTTGCACTGAATTTGGTTGTGCAAAAACATTTCAGTTTAATATAATCGAAATTATCCATCTTGCACTTCATAAAGCTTTCTATCTCTTCTTTACTAAAAAAATTCTTCCCTTCTCCATAAATCTAATAAATACACTATTTCTTGCTCCTCTAGATTGTCCATGGTATTAAGCTATATACCTAGATTCTGTACCCATTTGGACTTTTTTTCTTGTATATGGTGTTAGGCATGGGTCATGCTGAGTTACTGCCACACTGTTATCCAGTTTTTTCCAGCAATTTTTGTCAGTGATTTCTTATCCCAGAAACTGGAGTCCTTGTGTTTATCAAACAGGTGGTGGCTATATTCCTTTCCTGCTATGTCCTGAGTGCCAAGTCTATTCCACATGACTACCCTTCTGTTTCTTAGCCAGTACCAAGCGGTTTTGATAATTGCTGCTTTATAATACAATTTGAGATCTGGTAGTGCTATGCCACCTTCCCTATAATTTCTTTTCATTAGTCCCTTTTATATTTTGGACATTTTGTTCTTCCAGATGAATCTTAGTGTTATTTTATCCAGCTCTAGAAAATAATTGTCTGATAGTTTAATTCTTATGGCACTAAATAAGTAAATTAATTTAGGTAGAATTGTCATTTTTATTATTTTGCCTCGATCTACCCATGAGCAATTGATGCTTTTCCCACTTACTTAGGTGTGATTTTGTTTTGCAAGAAGTGTCTTGTAATTGTGTTCATATAGTCCCTCAGTTTGTTTTGGCAGGTAAACTCCCAAGTATTTTATAGTGTCTATCCTACCTTTAAGTGGGATTTCTCTTTCTATCTGTTGCTGTTGGACTCTGTTGTTAATATATAGGAATGCAGAAGAGTTATGCGGGTTTATTTTGTAGCCTGCAACTTTGCCAAAGTTGTTAATTATTTCAAATAATTTTTTACTTGGATCTCTGGGATTCTCTAACTATATCATCATATCATCTGCAAAGAGTGCTAACTTAGTTTCTTCTTCACCTATTCTTATTTCTTCAATTTCTTTATCTTGTCTAATTGCTACAGCTAAAAATTCTAGTACCATGTTGAATAATAGTGGTGATAATGGACATCCTTGTTTCACTCTTGATCTTATTGGAAATGCATCTAACTTATCCCCATTGCATATAATGCTTGTGGAAGCTTTTAGGTAGGTACTGCTTATTATTTTATGGAAAGTTCCATTTATTCCTATGTTCTCCAGTGTTTTTAATAGGAATGGGTGTTGTATTTTGTTGAAAGCTTTCTCTGCATCTCTTGATATATTCATGTGGCTCTTGTTAGTTTTGTTATTGATATGATCGATAATGCTAATAGTTTTCCTAATATTGAACCAGCCCTGCATTCCTGGTATGAATTCTACCTGATAATAATGTATTATTCTCGTGATAAGATGCTGTATTTGTTTTAATAAAATCATATTTAACATTTGTGCATCCATATTCCTTAGAGAAATTGGTCTATAATTTTCTTTCTTTGTTTTGTTTCTTCCTGGTTTAGGTGTCAAAACCATATTTGTACCATGGAAAGAATTATGGAGTACTCCTTCCCCAATTTTCAAAAGTAATGTATATAGCATTGGAATTAACTGTTCTTTAAATGTTTGATAGAATTCACTTGTAAATCCTTCTTACCCTGGAGATTATTTCCTAGGCAGTTCGTTGATGTCTTATTCAATTTCTTTTTCTGAGATGGGGTTGTTTAAGTATTCAACTTCCCCTTCTGTTAATCTGGGTAATTTGTATTTTTTAAAGTACTCATCCATCTCATTTTAATTATCGAATTTTGGGGCATAAATTTGAGCAAAGTAATTTATAACTATTGTTTTAATTTCCGACTCATTGGAAGTGAGTTCACCCCCTTTCATTTTTAATATTAGTAATGTGATTTCCTTCTTTCTTTTTTTAATCAAATTGATCAAACGTTTATCAATTTTATTAGTTTTTTTATAAAACCTACTACTAGTTTTATTTATTAATTCAATAGTTTTCTTAATTTCAATTTCATTAATACCTCCTCTGGTATTCAGTATTTCAGTATTTCTTATTGGGTATTTACTTGGGGATTTTGAATTTGTTCTTTTTCTAGCTTTTTCAGCTGCTTGCCCAAGTCATTGTTTTTCTTTTTCTCTATTTTATTTATGTAGGCATTCAAAGATATAAAAACTTCCTCCAAAAACTGCTTTTGCAGTATCCCATAAGTTTTGGTAGGTTGTCTCAGTATTGTCATTCTCTTGAATGAAGTTGCTGATTGTTTCTATGATTTTATCTTTAACCCACTCCTTCCTTAGTATTAGATTATTTAGTTTCAAATTGATTTTTGGTTTATCTTTTCATAGCCTTTTATTACATATATTTTTTTATTACACTATGATCTGAGAAGGATGTATTGACTATCTCTGCCTTCCTGCACTGGATTGTGAGGTTTTTATGTCCTAGTACATGGTCAATTTTGTTAAATGTGGCATGTACTGCTGAGAAAAAGGTATATTCCTTTCTATTCCCTTTCAGTTTTCTCCAGAGATCTATCATATCTACTTTATCCAGAAAGCCTTCTTATCCTCTTTCTTGTTTATTTTGAGCTTAGATTTATCAAGTTCAGAGACAGGGAGGTTGAGGTTTTCCACTAGTATAGTTTTGCTATCAATTTCTTCTTTCACCTCCCACAACCTCTCCTCTAAGGTTTAGTAATGATATTGCTTCATTGTCTATGGTGCCTTTTAGCAGGATATAGTTTCCATCCTTATCTCTTTTAATTAGATCTGTTTCTGCTTTTGTTTTGTCTGAGATTAGGATTGCTACTCCTGCTTTTCTTACGTCAGCTGAAGCAAAATATTTTCTGCTCCTACCTTTGACCTTTATCCTGTGTGTATCCCCCGTTTCAAATGTGTTTCTTGTAAACAACATATTGCTGGATTATGGCTTTTAATCCATTCTGCTATCCATCTCCGTTTTATAGGAGAGTTCATTTCTTTCATTCTCATAATTATGATTACAATCTGTGTATTTCCCTCCATCTTCTTTCCCACCATTTGTGCTTTTAGCTCTCCTGTCTCCTTTCCCCTCCTCAATAGTCTTCACTTTTCACCACCTACTCCTGCAGCCTTCCCTTCCTTCTTTTAATCCCCCTCCCTATTACTCCCCTTTACCCTTACTACTGCTTCCCTCCCTTTTAGCTTCCCTCCCGTCACTTCCCCCTTCCCCTCTTACTGCCTATAGAGCTAGTTAGGCCTATAGAGCTAGTTAGGATTATCTACTTGAGTTTATTATTCCCTCCTTGAACGAAATCAGATGAGAATACCTCTCATACAATGCTCCTCTCCCTCTCCTCTTTCCTTCTATTATAATTTCATTGCTTCCTTTAAAATCCCTTTGAATACTTAAATCATATTTTCAACTTGACATCATTTACTTTTTTCCCTTCCATCTGTGTAGATCCCTTGTATATTTCATAATAGATGCACAATTCTGAAGATTAACAGGTATCACCTTCCCTTTGAGGGAGGTAAACTGTTTGCCCAAATTGAGTAACAAATTTTTTTTTTCTTCCTCCCCCCCATCTCCGTTTACCATTTTATACCTCTCTCGAGACCCGCACTTGAATATTGAATTATCTATTAAATTCTTGGGTTTTTGTCAGGAAGGTCTGGACATCTCTTAAGTTATGTATGACCCATTCCCTTGCCTGAAATGTTATGCTGAACTTTGCTGTGTAGTTGATCCTTGGTTGTAGTTCCAACTCCTTTGCCTTATGAAATACTGGATTCGAATTCCTTCGATCTTTTAATGTAGAAGCTGTAAGGTCCTGTGTGATCCTGACTGTAGATCCTTGATTTCTGAATGGTTTCTTTCTGACTGCCTGTAGTTTTTTCGCCTTCACTAGATAGTTCCAGAATCTGGCAAAAATATTTCTTGGGGTTTTGAGTTTGGGAACTTTTTGGGGAGGAAAATGGTGGGTTCTTTCGATGAGTATTTTGCCCTTTGGATCTAGCAATTCTGGGAAGTTTTCCCTGGTGATTTCCTGAAAGATATTGTCCAGACTCTTTTATTCGTCGTGGCTTTCTGGCAGGCCAACAACTCTTAAGTCGTTTCTCCTGGAACTATTTTCCAGATCAGTTGTTTGTCCTATTAGATATTACACATTTTCTTCTATCTTTTCATTCTTTAGATTTTGTTTGACTGATTCTTGCTGTCTCATTGAGTAATTAGCTTCTGCTTGCCCAATTCTTACATTTATCAAATTGTTTTCTTCAGTTAACTTTTGCATCTCCTTTTTCATCTGTCCAATTGTTTCTATTTAAGAGTTATTTTTCCTTAGTTAATTTCTGTGCTTCCTTTTCCATTTTTTCAATTTTCCTTTTTAAAGATAAATTCTCATCAGTGAATTCTTTTTTTATGCTTTTAAAATTATTGGCCAGTTTTTCTTCAATTTCCTTCTTCAGCTGTTCCAAGAGAGCTGTTTGTGCATGTGATCAGTTCATAGTCCCTTCTGAAGTTACAGATGGAAGAACATTCTCAATACTGACCTCTTTACTATTTGTGTTTTGATCATTATTGCCATAGAAAGATTCTATGGTTTTTCCAAGCTTGTTTTGTTTTTTGTTGTTCATGATGGTGATTTTGTGTTGTAGTATCCGGTTCTTTCAGTTAGAAGCTGCAGAACTTCGTGTTGAGCTGACTTGTGTGAAAAAGCTAGGAGCAGGATTTTGTTTTATGTTTCCCTGGTTCGGCCCTGGGATTAGCTTGTAAAGTGTGGGGAAGGGGTGATCTGGTCATAGGAGATCTCCTCGGCTGCACTGAGGCAAAGGCAAGCTCAGGGGATGGTAATGCCAGCTGCCCTATGGTCTTCCCCTTACCCCTGGAGTGCTGAGGCAAGTCTAAATGCCAATGAGAGTTTCTACCCCTCCTGGGGCTGCTACCCTGGCACTGATACTTACTTGGGTCCTAGTGCAAGTTTCCTTTGCCCTGGGTCCTCTGTCCTTCTGGTTTGCCTCTACCATAGTAGGAGGAATCCCCCTTATCTATTTTCCTAGCCTCAGATATTATGAGACTCTTTTCCCCTCTGCTGTTACCCTGATCCAAAATTTTTCTGGAGAAAAAATATATTTTTAATTGATTTATTTAACTTTTAACATTCTTTTTCACAAAATTTTGGGTTTCAAAATTTCTCCCCATTTCTCCCCTCCCCCTACTCCAAAACACCGAGCATTCTAATTGCCCCTATTGCCAATCTTCCCTTTGTTCTATCATCCCTCCCTTCCTTTGTCCCCATCTTCTCTTTTGTCCTCTATGGCCAGGTAAATTTCTACAACCCATTACCTGTATTTCTTATTTCCTAGTAGTAAGAACAATACTAAGCAGTTGTTCCTAAAACTTTGATATCCAACTTCTCTTCATCCCTCCCTCCCCACCAATTCCCTTTGGGAAGGCAAGCAATCCAATATAGGCCATAACTGTGTAGTTTTGCAAATGACTTCCATAATAGTTGTGTTGTGTAAGACTAACTGTATTTCCATCCATCCTATCCTGCCCCAATTGCTTGTATTCTCTCTTTTGATCCTGTCCCTCCCCAAGAGTGTTGACTTCAAATTGCTCCCACCACCCATTACCCTCTCTTCCATCATCCCCACCCCACCCTACTTATCCCCTTCTCCCCCACTTTCCTGTATGGTAAGATAGGTTTTCACACCAAAATAAGTGTGTATTTTATTCCTTCCTTTAGTCGAATGTGATTAGAGTAAACTTCATATTTTTCTCTCACCTCCCCTCTTTTTCCCTCCACTAAAAAGTCTCCTGCTTCCCTCTTCTATGAGAGATAATTTGCCCCATTCCATTTTTCCCTTTATCCTCCCAATATATTTTTCTCTAACCTCTTAATTTCATTTTTTAAGATAAGATCCCATACTATTCAATTCACTTTGCACTCTGTCTTTCTGTGTGTGTGTGATCCCATGAACTACCCAGATACTGAAAAGTTTCAAGAGTTACAAATATTGTCTTTCCATGTAGGAATGTAAACAATTCAAGTAAGTCCCTTATGATTTCTCTTTCTTGTTTACCTTCTCATGCATCTCTTCATTCTTGTGTTTCAAGTCAAATTTTCTTTTAAGATCTGGTTATTTTTTTTTTTTTATCAAGAATGCTTGAAAGTCCTCTATTTCACTGAAAAATTATTTTTCCTCTGAATTATTATACTCAGTCTTGCTGGGCAGATGATTCTTGGTTTTAGTCCTAGTTCCTTTGACTTCTGGAATATCATATTCCATGCCCTTTGATCCCTTAATGTAGAAGCTGCTAGATCTTGTGTTATCCTGATTGTATTTCCACAGTACTGTAATGGTTTCTTTCTAGCTTCTTGCAATATTTTCTCCTTGACCAGGGAACTCTGAAATTTGGCCACAATCTTCCTAGGAGCTTCTCTTTTTGGATTTCTTTCAGGTGGTGGTTGGTGGATTCCTTGAATACTTATTTTGAGCTCTGCTTCTAGAATATCAGGGCAGTTTTCCTTGATAATTTCATGAAAGATGATGTCTAGGCTCTTTTTTTGATCATGGCTTTCAGATAGTCCCATAATTTTTAAATTGTCTCTCCTGGATGTATTGTCCAGGTCAGTTGTTTTTCCAATGAGATATTTCATATTATCTTCCATTTTTTCATTCTTTTGGTTTTGTTTTGTGATTTCTTGGTTTCTCACAAAGTCATTAGCCTTCATCTCTTCCATTCTAATTTTTAAAGAACTATTTTCTTCAATGAGCTTTTGAACCTCCTTTTCCATTTGGTTAATTCTACATTTTAAAGCATTCTTCTCCTCAATGTCTTTTTGAACCTCTTTTGCCAGTTGAGTTAGCCTAGTTTTAAAGGTGTTATTTTCTTCAACATTTTTTTGGGTGTCCTTTAGCAAGCTATTGACCCACTTTTCATGATTTTCTTGCATCTCTCTCATTTCTCTTCTGAATTTTTTCTTCACCTCTCTTACTTGATTTTCAAAATCCTTTTTGAGCTCTTCCATGGCCTGAGCCCATTGAATATTTATTTTGGATGTTTGGGATTCAGACGCCTAAACTTCTATGTCTTTTTCTGATGGTAAGCATTGTTCTTCCTCATCTGAAAGAATGGGAGGAGATATCTGTTCACCAAGAAAGTAACCTTCTATGGTCCTTTTATTTTTTCCTTTTTTGGGCATTTCCCCAGACAGTTACTTGACTTCTGGCATTCCTCTCTGCTCCTGCCTTGCCTCCAAATCTGCCGAGCTAGTGCTTGGGGGCTGAGATTCCAATGCTGCTTCCCAGCCTCAGGGCTTTAACTGGGGCAGGGTCTGCTATTCAGTGTGAAATTAAATTTGGGTTCTCAGGTGAGGGCAGGGCGGCTACACAGAGCTCAGTTCCCTCAGGGGGTTTATGTGGAGACCTTCAACAATGGATTCGAGCTCATGTCTGCTTTGGGAGCTCCTGTCTCCTGCTGTCTCTGCTTCTGCCTCCTGAGGGAGCCTGAGTTCTGGAGGCACCTGTTCCCCTCTCAGCAAGCAGAAAAGACCCTGTCACTGACCTTTGATGTCTGTGGGTGAAAGGACCTGTGCAGCTGCTGGAGTTTCTGTCCCTGAAGCCTGCTCGGATCTGATCTTCGAGGTGCCACGTGGCCAAGGAGGGGCTGGACTCTGCTCTGGGTCTGGTGAGCGACAGACCTTTGGTGTTGGTTTTTCCAGGATCTCTGGAACAGAAATCTCCTCCACTCTGTTGTTGTGTAGCTTCTGTTGCTCCAGAATTTGTTGGGAGTTCTTTACAGATATTTTATGGGCTGTGGGTTAGGAGCTAGCATATGTGTATCTTTCTACTCTGCCATCTTGGCTCCTCCCTGCTCTGGGGAAATAGTTTATGGTTCTTTCAATGTCATCAAGCAGGGAGGAGAGAGGTTTTCCTGATCACTCTGCCATCACTACTTACAGACATTTATTCTGTGGGCTGAAAATCTCAGGAGCTGCTGTGCTGATATCTGGTACTCAGTGGCTGTCACTGGCTTGCTGTGCTGATCTCCTACCCTTGGCTGCCAGTCCACTGGTTCTTCCTGCTGCTGTCAGCTTTCTGGGGTTCCTCCTGCTCTGTTGCACTGGACACACTGCGCTGTGTGCTATGGGCTCACCTCTGTGGAAGAGATCCTTCCCATGGACCTTCCAGTCTGTCCTGGCCTCCAAATCCACCACAGTCTCTCTCCCATTGGATTCCACACTTCCAAAATTTGGTCAGATTCTCCTTTATGAGGTATTCAAAGGAGTTTGTTGAAGAGCTTAGGTGAGTCATTGCTCTTACTCTGCCATCTTGGCTCCACTCTAAAAGCATGCATGTTCAATTGTTTGAATGATTTATCTCAAGAAATCACTTAGATTTTACTTGATATGTTTTTAAACAGACATTTTGGCGACTTCCTAGAAATTGTTATTGTTATCATTAAAGAAAATTCCAGATTGCATTACGTGAGCGAGAGTATTCATTATGTTCTAATTTTCCATGCTTAAAATGTAGAAATTAATATAGTTGATCTTCCAAACATATTAATACTGTATGTGAGCATTAATATAATTTCTCTATCAACTTCATTTTTCCATTTTCTAATTTAATTCTTAAATGCAAGATTTGGATTTCTGGTTTTTGAGGACTTAACAGCTCTAGTGTGGAAATGAATTTATCTGCTTATATTCTGATCCAATTTGCTAATCATCATTGAAAAAATAATTTTAAAGGATAGTTGAATTTAATGGTATGTGTGGTTTTTCAATGATAGTTTGTCCTAACCCAGAAATACGGTAGAGAACTACATATGATACATGTTTGGAAAGTGGATGATTGTAGATGATTTGGACACTAGCCACAACCACTTTATATACTTGAAGTCGGTGTGACTTTAGAAACAGAAATCACAAATCCTATGATATCTTGACCCTGAAATGCCCTCAACATCCTGACAATATATTGTAGATTAAGATAACTAACATCTTTGGATAATAGGGTATTTTAGTTTAGTAAATTCTACATTTTAATTCAGAGTTCAGATAACACCTATAATTATTAAAGTGCAACATGGAAAAACTGCCTTTGTGGCAAACCATAAAATGTGAATTTTAGTCCACAAAATTTGCCGAATAACATTAGAAATTTTCCTGTTTCCAGAAAACCAGATAATTTTTTGATAAATAGAGGGCATCAATGTATAGAAAACAATGTAGTGTCATCTTACCCTGCTTTGTGGGAAAAATAAAAAGGTAAAAATTAGTTGATAAGAATCCTTGAGAAATAGAGAATCCTGATAAACTACCTCAGCTAATTATAGGCTAGTCATTTATACCTACTACAACAAAAATTAAAATTAATAAAATGATGATTAATAGCAATATCTCAATCTATCCACTGAAGAAATTAGGTTTTTTCACATTAATGTAAAGAAAACATAGAATGTCATAAATTCTTTTGCTAAGAAGAATTAAATAACATTGATTTTGCTTTGTAACACCTTTTACTATGAATTCAATGTGGGGGTGCTTTCACTGTTGTGCTAGTGTCAGTTCTAACTGTCTGTCTTGACAATTGTTATATTTTCAGTGTGAGAATTTATACCTCAGATATTGGCATTCACAACAATCCAGGCCTTGATTTATTTTATTGGTTGTCTAAACTTAATAAAGTGTTACAAAGCAGATTAAATTGAAAAGTGTGAACATTCATTTTTTTTCATAATGTTCAGTTCCCAAACATTTACCAAAATATGCCTGTAAGGCTCTATAAACACCTCTTGAGTTCAGTAGAAGATCAATAGGAGGCTTAGAGAATAAAGTCATAATCAGAATGAAGCCTGATTTCTGTTGAATCGTCATCATCATCATCATAAGATAACAATAATAATAATAAAAGCAATAATAACAGTAATATAATGGTGATGATAATGCTGTATCATTTTAAGTTTCCCTCAGTGTTTGACATATATTGTTGCATCATTTGACCTTCACAACATCCTTGGATCTTTTGAATAGTACAATTATACAAAGGCAGCTCAAATTCCCATTAGATACATTAAATATTTTTAACCTATTGACATGTTTTCATGACATTTAAAGATTATTTGCACTTTGTGAACTCTTTCATAATAAAGTAAAACAACTGGTTAATAGTAACAATGCATTGACTTCTTTGGGTGTTTCATGCAATATTTTGCATCTGTTGGGGTAAAGAAAGAGAAAGGGAACACATGTATTACAGTCAAGTCCTACAAATAGTAATTATCTTAAGCTGCATTTGAACCCAGGTCTTTCTGATTCCAGGATCAGTGCCCAATTCACTCTGCCACCTCACTGTAGTTTATTAAAATTAACAGAAAAAAAGTTCCTGTAAAAAATACCTGTGTTGATGGAATTATAAGCTCTGCTAGGTCTATACACAAAAGAAATAAAAGAAATGAAAAAGCACTGTGCACAGAAATTTTGAGAGCTTTATGTGGTTATAAAACACTGGAACTAAGAGGATACCTATCATTTGAGGATTGGCTGAATAAATTATGGTATATGATAATGATACACACTTGTGTGTGTGTGTGTGTATACTTGGACAAATATTTGTGTGTTTATTGTAAAGGCACATATTTATATATAAATGTGTAGATTTGTGCACATATGTATGTAATTCACTTGCAATTCATGGCATCATCTTCATGATGTCATGATCCTATTCAAGAATGAAGGATAGACAACAATGTGTGTACATATGTCCATCTGGGAAATTTGGTTTGTTGAACTATGTATATTTGTTATAATGAATTTTATGCCACTTGATCAAACAGAAACCACACATTAAGCAGGAAAAAAATCATCCAATCAAGACAGAAGAGCAAAGGGTCACCACCATCCTGGAACAGCAATAGAGAAGTGGTGATATGTATCCCTTAGCCCCAAGGCAGAACCTGGCACCCTCCTGTGGGCCCTGGCACAGCACCAGATCAAGTAATATCCAGGAATTCTGCACAGCCCTCATGCAACACCAGGCAAGAGGACAGCCCCTTCCCTCCTCACCCTGGATCTAGTGTAGCACCAGGCTTCTTGTGATCCTACTGCAATTTCGACCTCTCTGCTCCCTCCATCCTGCCATGGGCCCGGTACGGTACAAGATACAAACACACACACACCTACACACACACACACACACACACACATACACACACACACTCAGGCTCCAATGCAGCACCAGGCAAGAAGTTAGGTCACATTTTGGCAGTACATTGTTGGTCCCCCCTATAGTCTCAACACAAGACTAGACTAGCAGCTAGGGCCTGCAGTCCAATAGGAAGCCCCCTGGCATACATAAGGGAGACCTATTATCACAGGTTCTTAGATATGGATTTATAAAAGGACAGGCAACTTTTGAGAGGTCAACAATCACTTTAATCAAGCACATGTATCATTCACTTAATTCAGGGGAAAAAGTCAGCACCCTTAACTTCAGAGAAAATACAGACACATCAAAGGTCAACAGACATGCTTCCAAATGCCTGACATAAGCAATACATACGTCATAGATCAACAGATAGATCCAACTCTCTGACCATAATTACCAGACAGGGAGTATCAACATCTGGGTTTTCAGACCTGAGGCAATCCTTATCATCTTTCCAGAATCTCATTTCATCAAATAAACACTGCCCATAAGTAAGATACAAAGTAAAACCTCACCTCAGAGTACTTATGCACTTTTTAGAGCCAGAGGGCATCACAACCCTTGAGAACTAGTACCTCATTAACAAAAGGTGTGGGCTTTCCTACAAGTATTCCCAGACCCATTTTTGGGTGAGGAAGATCTTCTTTATACATGTTATTCAATCAGAGGAACTTGATTGTACTAAAACAAAAACAACCAAAGATCCTACTTTGCTTTCCATCACATATTCCCTGCAAGAGAATTTTGGGACAGTAACCCCTCAACCCCAAGAGTAGAGCTCAATTTTAAAGTAACAAAATAGGCTGGAAAAAATAATCAAAAACCAAAACAAAACAAAGTAAAAAATAAGAATCAGATCATAGAAAACTGTTATGGTGGCAAAGAAGGTCAAAACACAAAGCTCAAAAAAGACTTTAAAAATCAAATAAAAGAGATAGAAGAAAAACTGGGGAAAGAAATGAGAACAATATAAGAGAATCATGGGGGAAAAGTGTCAAAAGCTTGATAAAGACAGCATGAAAAATGCAAGAAGATGTATAATAATTTTCTTAAGAAAATAACTCATTAAAATTAGAATTATGCAAGTGAGAGCTAAATCTCCACGAGACATCAAGAATCTATCAAACAAATTTTAAAAAAGAAAAAAATAGAAAAAAATAATAAAGTATTACATTGGAAAAATAGCTGACCTGGAAAACAGATCCAGAAGAGATAATTTTAAAATCAATGGACTACCTGAAAGTCATGATAAATAAAAACAACAATATGTTCCTGGACAATATCTTTCAAGAAATTACCAAAGAAAAACTGCACTGATATCCTAGAACTAGAAGGCAAAATAAACATTGAAAGAATCCAAATCATGTCTTGAAAAAGATCCCAAAATGAAAACTCCCAGGAACATTATAGCAAAATTCTATAATGCTTAAATGAAGGGAAAAAAAAAAATTACAAGCAGCCAGAAAGAACATTCCAATATTGTGGAGCCATAGAAAGGAATACATAGAATTTAACAGCTTCCACATTGAAGTCCCAGAGGACATGAGATATGATATTCCAGAAAACAAAAGAGCTAGAACTATAATCAAGAATAACATACCCAGTGAAAGCAAGCATAATCATTTGGGGGTAAATGATCATTCAATGAAATATAGCAATTTCAATTTCAAGCATTCTTGATGAAAATACCAGAGTTAAACAAACAAACGGATCTTCAAACACAATCCTCAAGAGAAGCATAAAAATGTAAAAAAGAAAGAGAAAACATAAGGGATTCAATAATACTAAATTGTTTGTATCCTTACATGGGAAGATGATACTTGTAACTCAAAAACTCTTTTCATTATTAATGCAATAAGAAGGAGAATACAAGGCAGAGAGTATGGTTATCAGGTCAGTTTGATGGAATGACATAAAAAAGAAATTGAGGGGTGAGAAAGAGAGTTATACTGAGACCAAATGCAAAGGAGAGATAAAATGAAGCAAATTATCTCAGATGAAGATGTGGGAAAGATGTATCACAGTGAAGCAGAAGACAGGACAGGCAGGTAGTAGGCATCCCTTGCACCTTACTCTTATAGGAACTGACTCAAAGACAAATAATATACAAAATCAGTTGGATATAGAAATATCTCTTATCCTATAGGAAAGTAGGAATGGAAAGAACAAGAAAAAGGGTGACAACTGACAGAAGGGATGGCAAATTGGAGGAAGCAGTGATCAAAGCAAGACACTGGTGAGGAAAGAAAGGATGTCAGGAGAGAAAAATAAACAGGAGGAAATTTAAGATAGGGAGTAATATACAGCTAACAATCATAATTATGATGGAAGAGTGGATTAAAAGCCAGAATTCTGCAATACACTTTTTACAAGAAACACACTTGAAGCAGCAAGACACTCAGGAAAGCTTAGGATCTAGATCGAAATTCAGTCCACTTCAGCTGAAGTAAAGACTTAAAAAAACAAACAGGGGTAGCAATCATGATCTCGGACAAAGAAAAAATAAAAATAGATTTAATTAAAATAGATTAGGAAAGAAACTATCTCACTAAAACAGACAATGAAGTAATATGAATGCTAAATTTATATTTCCAAAATGGTATGGCATATTCAAATTCTTAAAAAAAAATTGGGGGTGGAGCTAAGATGGCAGAGTTGAAAGACATACATATACTGACTCTCCCCACACAGCCCATAAAATACATGCAAAGAAAAACTCTCAACAAATTCTAGAGCAGCAGAATTGGAGAACAATAGAGTGGAGGAGATTTCCAGCCCAGGGTGACCTGAAAGATCAACAGGAAACGTCTGTTTCACCAGATGTGGAGCAGATCCCAGCCCGTTCTTGGCCATGACTCTGGGAGGAGGACATAAGCAGGCCTCGGGGGTGGAATCCCCAGTCGCAGTAGCAGCAGTTTGCAGATCCCTCAACCCACAAGTACCAAAGGTCAGTGATAGGTGTTTTTCAGCTGGCAGAGAAGGGAGAAGGGCCTTCCCATGGCTGCAGCCACAGGCAGTGGCCCTAGAGGCCACATGGAGCAGGCAGCAGCTGTTCCCACAGCAGCCCCTACAGCAGCATCCATTGTTGGAACGTACAACTCCTGGGGGAACTGAGCAGCTGATTCTTACCTCAGCCCTGTGTAGAGGCCCTGCAGCTGCTGATCTTTATCTCACACTGAATGATGGCCCTGTCCCCACAGCTTAACTGAAAATCTGCCCAAAATGCTGGCTTGGCTAAAGGGGAGATGAGGGGGTTGTGAAGATGAAACTCTTCTAAGATTCTGGGCACAAAAATCTCTTCTTGTTCCCAGACCAGTGTACATGCTTGATTTTGCCACCTTGGAGGAACTGAGATCTTACAGATCCCCAGAGTATACCCTACCCTTGACAAAGGACCCAAAAGTCAAGGAACTGGTTGGAAAAATGCTC
Source organism: Bettongia penicillata ogilbyi (assembly GCA_023548195.1). NCBI lineage: Eukaryota > Metazoa > Chordata > Mammalia > Diprotodontia > Potoroidae > Bettongia > Bettongia penicillata. The sequence continues at coordinate 6,476,913 of JAJHZJ010000035.1, read as the reverse complement.
AAAAAAAGGGAAAAAAATAAGACTATAGAAGGCTACTTTCTTGGTGAACAGGATCTGTAGAAGCTCTCCCCCCATAGCCCATAAAATACCTGTAAAATGACTCTAAACAAATTCCAGAGCAGCCAAAGTCACAAAATGACAGAATGAAAAAGATTTCCAGCAGAAGGCAGTCTGGAAGGTTATAAGGAAAGGTCTATCTCATCAGGCTTGGAGCAAAACCCAGCTCAGTCTTGCCCTCCTGGCAAGGCAGGGACAGGACTGGAGCAGGTTTCAGGGCATGGAATCATAGGCAGCAGCTGTGCTTCCCGTATGTCTATACTCAACAATGCCAACGACAGTTTCAAAGGTCAGTGAGAGAAAACTTTCACTAGAGTGAGTAGAGAACGTGGTCTGGCCACAGTCCCTGTGCAGTAGCAGTTACTTTGGTAGCAGTATCCATTCTTGGAGCGCTGGCCTAAAGAACCTGGGGGAATTGAGCAGTTCATACTTTTCTTGGAGGCTTTGGATGTAGGAGCTTTAATTTCTTTGTCTTCTTCTGTTTGTATATTTTGGTCTTCCTTGTCACCAAAGTAAGATTCTAGAGTTTGATCCATTGCCTTGTCCACAGTCTCCAGTGGTGGCCCTGGGGTGAGGAGTAGTGCTGATGTGGTGGAACTGTTGAAGGTGCTAGACAGGGAATTCTACTCTCAGATTCTTGGCAGAAAAGCTTGTGGTTGCTCCCAGACCAGAGTACAGGTCAAGAGAGAAGTAAACTCCTCTCCCTAGATTTTGCCACCTTGGGGGAACTGAGAACCTACAGGTCCTGAGCATATAACCTTCACTTGACAAAGGTCTCAAAAGTCAAGTAATTGTCTGGGAAAATGCCCCCAAAAGGGAAAAAAAATGCAACTATAGAAGATTTATTCCTTGCCAAACAGGTATTTTCTGCCATGCTTTCAGATGAGGAAGAACAAAGTATATCATCAGAGGAAGACATAAAAGTCAACGTTTCTGCATCCAAAACCTCCAAAACACATGTGATGGTCTCAGGTCATGAAAGAACTCAAAAAGAATTTTGAAAATCAAGTAAGAGATGGAGGAAAAATTGTGAAGATAAATGCTAGCAACAGAAGAAAATCATGGAAAGTGAGTCAACAGCTTACTAAAATAGAGCCCCCCCAAATGCTGAAGAATGCTTAAAAATAGACTAACCCAAATAGTAAAAGAGGTCCAGAAAACTGATAAAGAGAAGAATGCTTTAAAAAGAAGAACTGACCAGATGGAAAAGGAGATCCAAAAGCTCACTGAGAAAAATAATTCCTTAAAGATTGTAATGGAGTGGATGGAAGCTAATGACTTTATGAGAAATCAAGAAATTATAAAACAAAACCAAAAGATTAAAAAAAATAGCAGAAATTGTAAAATATCTCCTTGGAAAAACCACTGACCTGGAAAATAGTTGCAGGAGAGACAGTCTACAAATTGTTGGATTACCTGAAAGCCATGACCAAGAAAAGAGCTTAGACATTTTCTTTCAAGAAATTATTAAAGAAAACTTCCATTCTTGAACTAGAGGGTAAAATAGATATTCAAAGAATCTACTGATTACCTCCTGAAAGACATCCCTAAAGGAAAACTCCTAGCAACATTGTAGCCAAATTCTAGAGCTCCCAGGACAAGGAGAAAATATAGTGAGTAGCCAGAAAGAAACAATTTGAGTGCTGTGGAAACACAATCAGGATAGCCCAAGATCTAGCAGCTTCTACCTTAAGGGAATGAAGGGCTTGGAATATGATATTCTTGAGATCAAAGGAAATAGGATTAAAATCAAGAATCGCCTAGTGAGCAAAGCTGAATATAATATTCAAGGAGAAAAAAGTGATCATTCAATGAAATAGAAGACTTTCAAGCATTCTTGATGAAATGATAGAGCTGAATAGAAAATTTGACTTTTAAGCACAAGTGTACAACAGCATTAAGACGAAAACAGGAAAGAGAAATCATAAGGAACTTACTAAAGCTGATTTTTTCATATTCCTACATGGAAAGATAATGTTTGTAACTCTTGAGACTTTTCTCAGCATTATGGTAGTTAGAGGTATATATACACAGAGGGCAGAGGGTGAATGAAATAAGAAGAGATAGTATCTAAGAAAATAAAATTAAGAGGTGAGAAAAGAATATATTAGGAGAATAAGAATAGGAAAAATAAAAGGGGTAGATTGTCTCTCACATAAAAGAGGCAAGAAAAAACTTTTTCAATGGAGGGGAAGAGGTGGGAGGTGAGAGGGAAGTGAACTTTACTCTCATCACATTTAACTTAAGGGAGCAAATAATATGCACTCTTAATTTGGTATGAACATCTTTCTTACACTACAGGAAAGTAAAAGGAACAGTATAAAAAGGGGGTGAAGGATGGTAGAAGGGAAGGCAAATGGGAGGAGGGGGTAAGTAGAAGTAAACACATTTGAGGAGAGACAGGATCAAAAGACAGAACAGAATAAAGGGAAAGCAGGATAGGATGTAGGGAAATATAGTTAGTCTTTGCCACATAAATGTTATGGAAGTGTTTTTCATGATTACATATCTATAACCTACAGTAAACTGCTTGCCTTCTCAATGCGGGTAGGTGGGGAGGGAGGATGGGAGTGAAGTTGGAACTCAAAGTTTTAAAAACAAATGTTAAAAATTGTTTTTATATGTAACTGGGAAACAAGACATACAGGCAATGAGATATAGAAATCAATCTTGCTCTACAAGAAAATAGAGGGGAAGGGAATAAGAGGAGGGAGGGGTGTTAGAGAAGGTAGGGTAGATTGGAAAAGGTGTAATCGGAGTGCATGCTGTCATGGGGTGGGTTGAGGAGAGAGATGGGGAGAAAATTTGGAACTCATCTTAGGGAAGTGAACGTTGAAAACTAAAAATAAATAAATTAATTAAAACTGTTTTTTTATGCCATAGCAGAGTTCTCCCTTGCTTCCCCAATAAAAACTGGACATTAGACTTAATTAGCTTTTAACAAACATATTTATTGAAATGGTATAATGAGAAGTTAAAATAACCAGCTCCCTGTCCCCAACCCAAAATGTGGGTCATAATTTCTCACAAATACACATAGCTTTCATTGGAAGAGTTGCCTCAAACGGTATCGTGATCGTAAAATATAAGCTTAGAATATGTTTCTCAGAGGTAAACTTATAAATCCTTTCTTTTTTGGTCCAGAAATCCTTTCTTGAATCCATAGTTTATTTTACAGAAAACTTGTCGAAGGCAAGCACTCAAGAATCTTAACTCTAATTCATGCAAACAAATATTTGCAAAACAAGCTATATCTAGGATATACAGGAAGTAGTTAACAAAGGGAAGATGACAGAATTAAGAGTAGTGGGGAAAGAATTCCAGTAAAAAATGATATTTAAAGGAACTTCAAGGAAGCCAGAAGAGTCATTAGGCAGAGCTATGGAGAGAGAATGTTCAAGGAAAGGAGGAGAACCAGAAAAAATGCCCAGAACTGAAATATAGAATGGAATAGGATCACTTGAACAAGATTTAATTGCCATCTTTATGCTGAAGATTTCAAATCTGCCTATCCTGCCCCCAACTCTTTGTAGATCTCCTAGTTTACATCTCCAACTGCCTTTCAAACATTGTGAACTGGATTCCAGTACACATCTTAAACTCACCATGTCCAAAAAGAACATATTATCTTTCTTCCAAACCTTCTCCCCATTTATAATTTCCCTCTCACTGTAAAGAATAATACTGTCTTCCCAGTGCCTCAAGCTCAGGAGCTAGGAATCATCCTCCACTTCTTCTAATCTCCCATCCAATCTTTTTTGAAAAAGCCTGATGATTTTATCTTTGTCACCTCTCTCAGATATGTTCATATCTCTTCTCTGACTTTGGTACTACTCTAGGGCTGGCCCTTTTCACTTAATGCCTTGATTGCTGCAACAGCCTTCTAACAGGTCTTCCTGCTTCAGCTCCCTCCCTATTCCATTTCATCGTCTATTCAGACACTAAAATGATTTTCCTAAAGTGCAGGTTCAATTATGTGACGCCATCTCCACTCAATAAACTCCAGGGACTACTTATTGTTTCTGTGATCAAATGGAAAAAGCAACCCTGAAGAAAATTAGGAGTGATTGAATTTGCTCACTAATACTAACAATAGTATAATGACAATAACAATAATAATAAGACATATAGTACTTTAAAGTCTGAAAAATGCAAATATTACTTCACTTGTTCTTACATCAACACTGAGAATTCTTAGCACCAATTTTACAGAAACTAAGGCACACAGAATTTATTTTTCACATGGAAATTTAAGTTTCTAGGGTTATATAGTAGGCATTTTAGGAAGGACTTAAATTTAGCTATTCCTGATTCTAAGTCTAGAACTCTGTCCACTTGATATTTGAACCTTCAGTGATTAATTCAAGTGGAGTATAGAACCACACAGCCATGCACACACACATGCCCACACACACACTATACCAAATGAACACCTATCTTGTTTAATGTCTTTTTGAAGCTGAGTTTCATTTTAGTTTTCATTGTGTCCATAGAATCTTCACTACTTTTCAACATTTTCCCTTAGGCCTTTCTTTAAAATTTATCACATTGTTAAGGTTATTTATGTGTCTATTTCAGAATTCTACCTACTGTTTTGATTATTTCATTTAAGATTATATGAATTATAATCATGGAGGGTTTCAGTATTCCCCTTCAGGCACTACAGTCATTTGCTACTAAGATTACATACCATCCTGTGTCCACCTCCATTCCTTGCCCAGGCTATACTTTAATCCCCAGAGTGTTCTTGCTCACTTCTGCCTCTTGGAATTCTATCAAAGCTGATCTCAAGGGTTACCTTCTATATGAGACCTCTCTAATGTATCGCACCATTTCCCAACTTATCCATGTTTCTATTATTACTTTGCTTATATTTTTAAAGTATTTAAATGACATGTGCTATTTTCCCCCAAATATAAAGTAAAACAGAGTGAAGAGAAAGACAGTTCTAGTTTTGCTCTTTTATCCCCACCTAACATAGTGATTACCATATTATAACAACTTATTTGATATAATTCAGTTGTTTCACCGTGTCTGACTTTTTTTTTGATGACTTCCAGATCACAAAAGCAGGTGACTTACTAATAGTAGTCTAATTTGAATGTAAAATAGACTGTATAAATAGGAGTTATTACTGTTTTAGTAGTTTGTAGTCATGTCTGACTCTTTGTAACCCCATTTGAGGTTTTCTTGGCAGAGATACTTGATGGGTTTGCCATTTCCTTCTCCAATTCATTTTACTTATGAGGAACTGAGGTACACTGGGTTAAGTGACTTGTCCAGGGTCACACACCTAGTAAGTGTCTGAGGCCAGATTTGAATCTAGGAAGATGAGTCTTCAAATACAAAAATGCTTTGTAAAATGATTAATTCTGGCAAATACACCTCTGATTGAGATTAAACCTTTTTAAACTTAGAGAACTATGCATTTAAAGCTGGGCAGAACCTCTGAAGTCCTCTAGATCAACCTCTTAATTTGTAAAATGAGGTAATAGTGGTCCTGAAAGAAGATACAAGTACAAATATATGTTTATCAAAGGCAAACATACTAGTATGGAACTTTCAGATTCAGCACTGAATCCATGTCTTGTGACTACAAGTCTAGTGCTCATTTCAACTTTACCACAGGAAACTTCCTCAATAATATTAAATAAAAGACATGAGTTGTGGATTTGTTACTATGTCAACGAATACTTTCAAATCTTGGGCAAATTTTTCATAATTTTCAGGAAAAATTGATTTTTTATCAATTAACTTATTAAACAGATATTTATTGAATATCAACTTAGTGTAAGGTTTAGTACTAGATGCTTTGGAAGATAGAAAGTTAACTAAGACAAAGGAGTCCCTTTTGTGAACATTATCACCGCTATCATTATAATTAAGGAAACAGATGACATACTAGAGGAACCTAGTACCAATGCAAAATGGAGGTTGGGGACAGGGTTAGAGAAGTGATGAATGGGTTCAGGTTTGTTATTGAAGAATTATATATAAGCAACCAGTTGGTGTGATGCAATTTTAGGCCTCAACTTTCTTCCTCAGGTGTGGAGTTTTTGTTTCTGGTAGCATTTATATGGCTTCTGTGGAGGTGGAAGATTAGTGGAATATGCATCTAAAGTGCTGTCATTCTAGGAACCTATTTTGAGTTAAGATAATTAAAATAACACTTCAAACCAAAGACACACACACACACACAAATACATGAGATACATAGGCACAAATAAGCACTAATGGTTAATAAAAATATTAATTGGGGAAATGGGATAATACAGTTTTACATTTACACTTGCATGGTGTCTTAGAGGTCATCAAATCCAACCAATTCCCTTATTTTGAAAATGAGGAGATTGAATCCTCAAATGGTTAAATGGCTTGCCCAGTATCTCACAGTGAATATTTGAGAGAAGGTTCATATGCAGATATTCTTGACTCTAAGTTCAGAACTATCTTGACTATACTATACTAGATACTTTATTTGTTTCATCTATTTGCTTCATAGCAATATTTCATGTTCTTGTGAGAAGGAATCACTTCTTCTCTCTTGTGCTCTATTTACACTGAGTCCTAAACTTCATTTCTCTTTATCTAGGAGTGGATACATGTGCCCCATTTGTTGTAATATTCTGTGATGAAGAAAATCTTTTTAAAAAGTTTTATCGATATTTTCTGTTTCTTACCTCATCATAGATATTTCAAGTATCCTCCCTTTTCCCTCTCCCAGAGAGAGAGAGAGTCATCTTATAAGACAAATAGGATTCTAAAAGGAAAACAAATTCATCACAAATGACTTTTCAGCACAACAATTTTTCAATACATGGAAAAATTCTGAAAATCTATGTAATATGCAGCAATAAAATTGCCCCTAATTTATCCTGTACATTTCTTGCTTGAAAATGGGGTTTGCATGTTGTTTCCCCATTAGATTGTAACTTCTTCAGGGAAGGAATTTTCTTTTGCTATTATTTATGTCTGAAGCATTTAGCATAGTGCCTGACGCATGGCTTGATAAATTCTAGTTGCCTATTTGAAATTTTGAGTGAATTGTATCCTTCAATTTCTATATTCTTCCAGTATTCTCTCAAACCAGATAAACAAAACAATGGGGAGGGAAGCAATGGTAATTATTTTGGTTTTAACAATAAAATTAGTTAATTTGATGCATAATATTAGTAAAATGCATTATATATTATAACTTTTGCCCATATATATGTATACATATAACGCTATTTGAGCTATATTAGGCAGAGTAAGTATATGGATATAGTCCCTAGTTAAATACACATACACACACACACACACACGATATGTGTGTATGCATATGTATGGATTGTGCTCATAACTTTTGGTAGTGACTTTTCTGTTAGTGCCTACTGAAGCTAGCAAAAGAGAGAAGTCAAAATGGATAACAGTTTAAATTTCTCTTACTAATGTACCTAAATAATTTGGTTTGAAGTGCTATATGAATATAGAGATAAACAACAAGGTAGAGTCAAATAATTTTTTAAAAAATTCCAGAAATACAAAAGACTGTGTCAAGAACTAAATGAATCATAAAAGAATCATGCCATACATTATACTTTCCTAAACTGTATGTGATATAATACCAAAGCAGATTTGAGACAAACTATACTATGAAGTTAGAATTAACATGAGAAAAGGAATAGTTTCTTTCTTAAAGCATACTTGTGGGAATAAATATTTCATTAGTCTAAATTCAGTGTGTTGAGAATAATTATTATGTGGACAAGAACCTTATTTTACCCGTTTTTGTTAAATTCTGCATAGTTTACAATTCTTAAATTTTAGTACATCTACAGCATTGCATATTCTTTTTATCTTATGATATCTTAGTTTAGAAAAACATAGTAATGGTGGTTCCAATTATGCCTAGTACTTTGAGGAATATGTTTTCTTCCTTTAAAATAACATCTTATTATGGAAGCCAGGAAACTTCTAAAAATTTAGTTTGGACATAATCAATGGTTTCTGTCACTTCCCAATAAGAATTGATCAAATCATTTGTACATAATAACTCAATCTTTCTTTTCCTTTTAGAACATGACATACCTTTCTCAACTTTATGGCAGTAGAGGACATATTTTATAGCATCCTCCTTATGACAATTTTAAAATGATAATGAAACTGAGGATGCCTTCATATGTATCAGTCTTAAATTCTTCTCAATAATAAGTTAAATTCAATATATGTGTGCTTCTACAAAATTTCCTATACCCACACTATGTCTACATATATATATATATATATATATATATATATATATATATATATACAAGAAATATTGTCATCCCCCTTTTAGGAGGGGAATTAATTTGAAGTGGTTTTAGTAGTAGAAAATTTGTGCTAAGCTATACATAAGTTCAATGAAGTTCAATGAAATTCACATAATTTCATTCATAATTGATGTTTTGTAGCTTTTAAATGTTCATAGAATGCTTTATTTGTTTATTTATATCAAGAATGCTTGATTTAATCTTCGCAACTACCCTGCAGAGCAGAAGATAATTTGAGGATAATTATGACCATTTTACAGTTATGGAAAGTGGAGATCAGAGAAATAAAATAACTTGCTTAAGGCAATAAATATAATTTGTCAGAGGCAAGATAATCACTTTTTAGAAGAGACAAGTTAATGGGGTATTCTGAGAGGTGTAACAACCCTGATGTGAGGACTTGCTGAGTCCTTTTCAAGGCTACTCATCCACCTATCATGTTCACCAGGCATTCAATTCTCACCTGTGGCTCTGAGAAGCTGTAGCGAGCACAATGGTCACACCTTAGTAAAACCATCTTGGCAAATGGGCTAAACCATGATGACAGGACTCAAACCCATTAGTGAGGTAGGACAATGTCTATCATAAGCATATGAAAGCTTCCTCCTGAGGAATGGGCAGACAAGAACAATTTATTCCAATATCCATGAAAGCAGCTAAAGAAGGTGATGTGGAAAGCTTAGAACTCAGTCAGATATTAAAGATGTCAGTCATCCACTGCATCCCAGGCCATTGTCAGTTATTTTGACTTTTGTTCTGCAATTGGACTTTGATGTCTCTAGAAGAAAAAGTAAAGCTGCTAACTTTTTTGCAACTCTGTTTCCCTTAAATCCAATTCATACCCAAGTCAAGAGATCTTTCCATGATGTCACTTGTTCTCTGAGAAACTCAGGATGAGCACTCAATAATAGAAGTGAGATGTTCAAACTAAGGAAGCTGATAGTTCTAATGTACTCTGCCCTGATAGCATCCCATATGGAGTGCTATGTTCAGTTCTGAGCATAACATTTTAGAGAAGTCACTGACAAACTAGAAAGTATCTCAGGGATGGCAAACAGGATAATAAAGGCCTGGAGTTCACTCCCTATCAGGTTAAGACGAGAAATAGCTCTAAATCTCTCACTGAGGCATCTTTAATGGATTATTAGTTAAAAGAAAAATATTTTCAGGATTATCTTGCTGAGGAAGTAAATGCTAAAACATCATCATGAGAATAGATCAGACCATCAGGGAACAATGAATATAAAACAGATGACAGAATGTTTAGAGACACCCAGTTTAGAAGGTGGGGAGAAGAAAGGGCACCATAGAGAAAAAAGATTTTCAAATGATTCAGAAAAAATCAATGACAGTGCAGTGCCAAGTGAAGAAAGCTTCTAGGAGGAGGTGGTCTATTATGTCAAGTACCATCAAAAACTGAAAGCAGATGAGAAAAAAAGAGATCATTAGATTTATTGATCAAGAGATCATTAGTGACTTTGGAGAGAGTAGTTTCAGTAGAGTAGTGGGAGCAGAAGCCATGTTATAAAAGATCTGAAAACTAGTGCTATAGCTATGACCCCTAAAAGTCATTTGTCCCCTAAAAGAATTGCTTTTATTAATAGCAGTTTCAATGGTAGATGATTAGGTAAACAATTATTGCCATTATACAGCTAGAATTGAAGGACAGGAAAAAATGTATTTCAGTGTAAGGGGACGCTAAATCTAAGTAGAGATCCTGTCATATTATGTCGTTAAAAAAGGAGAAAAGAAGCAAGATCAATAAAGGGCACTAACTGCATGAAGACAATGACTAACACATTAAACCACCTGCTATTTACTTACTGGAAATATGCTTTGAGTAATTCTGAAACGCTTTTCTGAATTATTCAGGATAAAATTGAGGCTGGGCAAACATTGTGGAAACATCCTCAGACTTAAATCTAAATCTCATTAGCATTCCTGTCCAGAGCCTGTAAACTCCTAAGGGAGGGAAAAGGATTAACTACATCCTTATGTGTTTGTGTGTGTGTGTGTGTGTATATGTACGTGTGTGACATACAGTATATGTATTTGAATCAAGTTCCATATATAATTCACTAAAGAATTCTCTGAAAATTTACCCCATCAAACTTGATCATAAATGACATATTAAGATGATAAATTCACTTTACTTTCTGTAATGCATTTTTGCATTTATATTCAAAAGGTATGTTTGAATTGAAAGCCGTTATTCCTCGAAACATCTGTGTATGGCTGACTTACAAGCATAAATCTTGTTGAAGACTTACAGAATCTATAGCCTAAGATATCAATACCTGGCATGATATCAGCAAGAAGGAAGATCTTGGAGAGAAAAAAAAAGATGAATGAATGGTTTGAGAAAAGATAGTCATCATGATGTAGTAGATAGAGTACTTAACTTATAGTCAGAAAGATGCAGGTTCAAATCCTACATCTTGATACTTATTGGCTGTGTCACCCTGGGCAATTCACTCAGTCATTTGCATATTAATTCCCTCATCTGTAAAATGCAGGATCTGAAATCCACGAAATCTATATTTCCTTCCAGTTTTGACTTTGTGAGCTAATGTATCAACATTTGCTAGGTGACACAGTGGATAGAGTCTAGAGTCAGGAAGACCTGAGTTCAAATTCAGCTTCAGAAATTTACTAGTTATGTGACCTTGGGCAAGTCACTTAACCTATTTATCTCAGTTTCCTCATCTGTAAAATGACCTGGAGAAGAAAATAGCAAACCACTTTAGTGTCTTTGCCAGGAAAATCCCAGATGGGATCATGAAGGGACAGTCACAAGTGATGCAATTGAACAACAACAGTTTTGACCTAATAGCAGGCATTTCATAGGAAACAATAAGAAAAACACAAACATTGCCTATTTTATTTATATGCATGAGGCATCTCTCTAGCAGAATGAGTGCTTTTTGAGGAAAAACACTTCTTTTTTAACGTATTTTTTCTATCTTCTGTGCTTAGCACAGTGTCATGCACATACTAGGTGCTTTCTGTTCAATAAATTGACAGTCTCATAAAGGTTGGAGTTGATGGACTTTATAGGGACATGAAGAAGAGGAGGAACATACAGATGGCTACTGGTTACCATTGCACCTTCCTCATCACTGTCTCTACTGTCCAGTTAAACAATTGTGAGAGTAAATTGATAGGGAAAAGAGGAATTACAGGCATGGAACTGTTTACATTGAGCTTAAGCTAAGTATATTTGAATTATAAGGTCAGAGCTCAAAGTAGTAGCTGAAAAGTACATAATGAAAAGGACAGGGGAAAACGTCAATTTTCATAGACTATAAAGATAGTTCTACTTGTTTGTTAATGGGCTGGCTCTCAGTCCTGTTGCTGAATAAATCTTTTTTTCCCCAATTAGATATTTAATAACTTGCAAAAGTTACTTTAAGTTTGAAAATGAATAAGTAATCTCATAAAATGATTCACTGCATTCTAGAATCAATTCTTTATTTCTCCCCCAAGACTTAGTTTCATCTCTGTGAGGAAATAACAATGTGGAAATGCCTTCTATCATTGCCAATAAGCAAAGTCTGCAACATGTTGTCTTAGAGAGATACTCCAGGGACACTAATAAGTAAAGGAACCGTTGGCCATATAGCTTTTATGAGACAAAGGTGCAACTTGAACCCCTGCCTTCCTGATAGAAAAGTGATCTCTTTTTGTACTATCCAATATTGCCTTTCTAACTTTTGCTATTATAATGAAATCAATATAAATCAATATGTTAAATAAACTCAATGTAGTGTTCTTCTTTTCTTTCTTTTTTATTTTGCAAGTAATTGGAGTTAGATGATCTGTAAAGTGTCACAGAGCTAGTAAGTGTCTGGGATCAGATATGAATTCAGGTCCTCCTAGCTCCAGAGCTGTTTTTCTACTCAGGGCACCACCTAGTTGCCTTAGCATTCATTTTCCAAAAAACATAGATTTGTGATTTCACTGACATATATAAATTCACAAAGGAAAGGTTTTCCCATTTTAAATAGGCAACTTTGGAATAAAAATCTACACAATACGTATGTGTGTGTATGTGTGTGTGTATGTATATGCATTCAGGCACATATACACACATACGTGTATAGACATACACATGTATATAGATAGATGTGAATGTGTGTGTTTCTGCATGTGTATTCTTAGAAAGTTGTCTAGGAGCATTGAAAAATTAGTTAAGTGACTTTCCTAAGGTCACAGAGCTAGTATATATCAGAGGTGAGTCTTGAACTTAGGTCTTTCTGACTCCAAAGCTGTCTCTTTATCTATTCCATAATTTTGCTTCTCTCTTGCTTGTGTTAATTCTGCAAGCATTTAGAACTATCCACTGCTAGAAAACTGAGGCTTGGGAGAGGAGCCAAGATGGCAGAGTAGAAAGATTCACATATGCCAGCTCTGAACCCACAGCCCAAAAATTACCTGTAAAGAGGAACTCCCAACAAATTCTGGAGCAGCAGAAGCTGCACAACAACGGAATGGCGAAGATTTCTGTTCCAGAGAGCCCTGAAAAACTGACACCAAAGGTCCATCATGCACTGGACCTGGAGCAGAGCCCAGCCCTGTCTTGGCCGTGTGGCACGGAGAGGACCAGATCCGAGCAGGCTTCAGGGATGGAATCTCCGGCAGCTGCAAAGGTCCCTCAACCCACAGGCACTACAGGTCAGTGAGAGAGCCTTCTGGGCTGGCCAAGAGGGGAGTGGGGTGTCTCAATAACTCAGGCCCTCTTAGGAGGAAGCAGCAAAGGCAGCAGAGGACAGGAGCTCCTAAAGCAGACAGGAGCTCAGATCCATTGTTGAAGGTTTCTGCATAAACACCTTGAGGGAACTGAGCCTGGTATGGTGGCCATGCCCCACCTGAGATCTTGAACTTAGTCTCACACTGAATAGCAACCCCACCCCCCACTATAAGCCATGAGGCTGGGAAGCAGCATTTGAATCTCAGACCCCAAGCACTAGTTAGGTGGATATGGAGGTGAGGTGAGGCTGGGGAAGAATCTCAGAGGTCAAGTAACTGGCTGGGAAAAAGACCAGAATAGGGATAAAAAATAAGACCATAAAAAGTTATATTCTTGGTGAACAGATTTTTCCTCCTTTCCTTTTGGATGAGGAATAACAATGCTTACCATCAGGGAAAAACATAGAAGTCAAGGCCTCTGTATCCCAAACATCCGAAATAGATATTCAATGGGTTCAGGTCATGGAAGAGCTCATAAAGGATTTTGAAAATCAAGTTAGACAGGTGGAGGAAAAACTGGGAAGAGAAATGGGAGAGATGCAAGAAAAGCATGAAAAGTAGGTCAATACCTTGGTAAAGGAGACCCAAAAAAATGCTGAAGAAAATAACACCTTGAAAAATAGGCTCACTCAATTGGCAAAAGAGGTTCAAAAAGCCAATGAGGAGAAGAATGCTTTCAAAAGCAGAATCAGCCAAATGGAAAAAGAGGTTCAAAAACTCACTGAAGAAAATAGTTCCTTCAAAATTAGAATGGAACAGATGGAGGCTAATGACGTTTTGAGAAACCAAGAAATCACAAAACAAAACCAAAAGAATGAAAAGATGGAAGATATTGTGAAATATCTCATTGGAAAAACAACTAACCTGGAAAATAGATCCCGGAGAAACAATTTAAAATTTATGGGACTACCTGTAAGCCATGATCAAAAAAAGAGGCTAGACACCATCTTTCATGAAATCATCAAGGAAAACTGCCCTGATATTCTAGAACTAGAGAGCAAAAATAAGTATTGAAGGAATCCACCAATCACCGCCTGAAAGAGATCCCAAAAGAGAAACTGCTAGGAATATTGTCGCCAATTTCCAGAGTTCCCAGGTCAAGGAGAAAATATTGCAAGCAGCTAGAAAGAAACAATTCAAGTATTGTGGAAATACAACCAGGATAACACAAGATCTAGCAGCTTCTACATTAAGCAATCAAAGGAATATGGAATATGATATTCCAGAAGTGAAAGGAACTAGAACTAAAACCAAGAATCACCTACCCAGCAAAACTGAGTACAATACTTCAGGAGAAAAAATGGTCTTTCAACAAAACAGAGGACTTTCAAGCATTTTTGATAAAAAGACCAGAGCTGAAAAGAAAATTTGACCTTCAAACACAAGAAGGAAGAGAAGCATGAATAGGTAAACAGCAAAGAGAAGTCAAAAGGGACTTACTAAAGTTGAACTGGTTACATTCCTAAATGGAAAGACAATATTTGTAACTCCTGAAAATTTTCAGTATCTGGGTAGTTGGTGGGATTACACACACACACACACACACACACACACACACACACACACACACACACATATACACGCACACTCACATGCACATACACAGAGACAGAGCACAGAGTGAACTGAATAGGATGGGGTCATATCTTAAAAAAAATTAAGGTAAATGTATAAGAGAAATGTATTGGGAGGAGAGAGGGTGAAATGGAATGGGGCAAATTAGCTCTCATAGAAGAAGCAGGCAGGGGACTTTTTAGTGGAGGGAAAAAGAATAGAGCTGAGAGAAAATCATGAAGGTTACTCTCATCACATTCGACCAAAGGAAGCAATAAAATGCACACTCATTTTGGTATGAAAACCTACTTTACAATACAGGAAAGTGGGGGAGAAGGAGATAAGCAGGGTGGAAGAGATGATGGAAGGGAGGACAATGGGAGAAGGGAGAAATTTGAAGTCACACTGAGGGAGGGACAGGATCAAAAGAGAGAATAGAAGCAATGGGGAGCAGGATAGGATGGAGGGAAATAGAGTTAGTCTTACACAAAATGACTGTTATGGAAGTCCTTTGTAAAGCTATACAGATATGGCCTATATTGAATTGCCTGCCTTCCCAAAGGGAATGGGTGGGGAGGGAGGGATGGGGAGAAGTTGGAACTCAAAGTTTTAGGAACAACTGTTCAGTATTGTTCTTGCTACTAGGAAATTAGAAATACAGGTAATGGGGAAGAGAAAGTTATCTGGCCCTACAGGACAGAAGAGAAGATGGGGACAAGGGAAGGGAGGGATGAGAGAAGAGAGGGCAGATTGTTGATAGGGGAAATTAGAACGCTCAGTGTATTGGGGTGGGGCTAGGGGACAAATGGGGAGAAAATTTCACAAAATTTTGTGAAAGTGAATGTAAAAAGTTAAATAAATAAATTTATAAAATAAAACAAAAAGAAAAAGAAAACTGAGGCTTTAAATTCATTCACAGTTACAGAAAGCAATATTTATTTAAACCAGTAGCTTTAGTACTTGTGAGGATCTAACTTTCTTGTACTTGTTATCTTGTATAGATAGGGGAAAGAAAACACATTAACAGTAAACTGATATGAAATGAAAATACTAGTTTCCATTGCAAAGCTTATCTATCAGTATGATCACACATTAAGTAATCAAGAGAGGGCTTCTATTTGCAGCTGTTTCACTATTTTAAGTGTTCTGAAAATTGAAGGCTTCCTCATATTTGAATTTTAGCAGTCAAACCATGTTCCATATTTACTTTGTCTTCCAACTCTTCTGATAAAGTATGCATCCAAAAGTTAAAAGTTTAGCACTCTGCCGGACATATAGTAGATGACTAGTAAATATTTATTGACTGACTCCCATTCCATGTCAGAGAAGGAGAGTTTTTACACGGTTAGACATCTATAAAATAATTATCCTATTATATTGCCTTAGGAATTAGCCATCAGCCATAGAGAACAAATGCTTCCTAAGGAGCCAACATATTTTATATTTCTGGAGGAACATTCTCCAACAATATTAGTCACTGACATCCCCTGCCTCCCCCCCAAGGTGTGAGAAGCATACATGTTTCATCTCCTAGTCTAGCTCTCCTCAGCAATGTTCTGCCTATTCCTCTTAGGAAAAATCTCCTTATGAAAATAATATTGCCCTTAATTCTATTACTGCAGATGGCTCTAGATGGCATATAATTACTTCTATCATTTTACACATTTGAGATAAAAACCACTCACCATTCTCTTTGTTATGTGCACTTTAAGTGATAAAAATTCTGTTAATAATAGGATGGACTTTAAAAAATTAAATGATGGAATGCAACATCCCTTTAACTGATAGATGATTTGCTTGCTTCTTAGTAGAAAATATCTTTATAGAAGATGAAACATTGTACTTAAAGTCACCTAGGTCAACCGAGAAATAGAAATTACAAACTGTTCTTCCTCCATTGATCTAACAACAGATCCATTATTGATTCAACAGTCAACATTTCATCTCGGTCATGTTTCTTTTTCACTTTAATAATCACAGTAAACTTAACTCTTTTAGGCGAAAGAGAAAAAATGCATATTAGCTAAACTCATATGAACAATACAGAAGTGAGACCTCTCCCCGAGAGAATTTTCAGAGAACATAATACCTACAAGTTCTCTTGTCAGGAGAATTCATGGGTACCTATAATAAAGATATATTGGGAACAAAGATTCTCATTTCTTTTTCTGGCAGGCTTACCAAACTGACAAATTAGGAAAATATTAGAATTTTCAAGAAGAAGTTCTATGAGCACAAAAGAGATTTAAGCTTAAGGTAGTAAGATGAACTAGGTGAACCCTAAGGTACCCTCCAACTTAACTTTCATTCAGAGGGCATGCAGTTTACCAGCCCCCATTTTAGCATAGGGTAAGTTTACGTTGCCTTATGTCTTAGTCTACAGTCTGTCATTCACCAGTGATTGTCTTTACCTGCAGTACCTTCTGATATAAAATAACCTTTTCTTCCCTCCACTATCAAAGATTCATTGATCCTGTTGTCAGCTATATATTGATATACTTTAAGCAATCTGCCCTAAGCTAGAAATGACTTAAATCTCCTTCAGTAGAAGATATAGGCATCCCAAACAATGATTGTGCTCACTGAAACAAAAGCAAGGGGATGTCTGGTACTCCTTGCCCTTTCTACTCCTAGGGGTTTTATTCTCTCCCTAACACTTAGCTGGAACAGGGGATAGAAAACTTGGCATGGAATTAAGAAACCTTGAATTTAAATCCTACTTAAGTCGTTTAAGACTTAGTCAGCCACTTCTCCCTCTTTATGATGAAAATAATAACATCATCTACCTCAAGGAGAGTCGTGAGGATTGAGCGAGGAGAGGAAAAGTACTTTACAACCTTGAAGTGATAGTTCTTATTATTACAATTCATCTTCCCATCTCCCCTCTTCTCAATGCTGAATCAGCGCAGTTAGTACCTTGTTCTACTGCTTCTTTCTGTGAAATCTTTAGTTTTGAAAAATATATACTACCTTCCCTCTCTCCTTCTCCTCCCTTCCCGTTACCACTCATGGTCGTGAATGGAATGAAGTTTTAATACAGATATTTCTTTTTTTTTTCCTGCTGGAGCTGCATATACTTTTGCAAGTGATCTGTTCTCTAAACCACTGGATTCCCATGAGAATCTGAAAAAAAGTTACGTTTGTTGGAAAAGAGAGAGTATATTTTGCCACAGCAAATTTTCTTTCTTTTTCTTTCTTTTTTAATTTTTAAATTTTATTTATTTATTTAATTTTTTTACATTCATTTTCACAAATTTTTGGGTTCCAAATTTTCTCCCCTTTTATCACCTCCCTCCACCCCAATACCCCAAGCAATCTAATTTTCCCTATCTCCAATCTGCCCTCTCTTCTGTCATCCCTCCCTTCTCTTGTCTCCATCTTCTCTTTTCTCCTGTAGGGCCAGATGACTTTCTATTCCTCATTAACTGTATGTCTTCTTTCCTAGTAGCAACAACAATACTAAACAGTTGTTCCTAAAACTTTGAGTTCCAAAATCTCCCCATCCCTCCCTCCCCACCCATTCCCTTTGGGACGGCAGGCAATTCAATATAGACCATATCTGTGTAGTTTTGCCAATGACCTCCCTGATAGTCGTGTTGTGTAAGACTAACTGGATTACCGTCCCTCCTAACCTGCCCCTCATTGTTTCTCTTCTGTCTCTTGATCCTGTCCCTCCCCAAGTGTTGACTTCAAATTGCTCCCTCCTCCCTTTGCCCTCCCTTCCATCATCCCCCCCCGCAATATCTCCTTCTCCCCCACTTTCTTATACTGTAAGATAGGTTTTCATACCAAAATGAGTGTGCATTTCACTCCTTCGTTTAGTCAAATGTGATGAGGGTAAAGCTTCTTCTTTTTTTTTTCTCTGCTCTCCTCTTTTTCCCTCCACTAAGAAAAACTCCTACCTGCCTCTTAAATGACATATAGTTACCCCCTTCCATTTCCCCCTCTTTCCTCCCACTGCATTTCTCTCTTACCATTTACCTTAATTTCTTTTAGGGTATGGTCCCATCCTATTCAGTTCAATCTGTGCTCTCTATCTCTGTATGTGTGTGCATGTGTGTATGTGTGTGCATGCGTGTACATGTGTATGTGTGGTCCCACGAACTACCCAGATACTGAAAAGTTTTAAGAGTTAGAAATATTGACTTTCCCTGTATGAATGTAAACAGTTCACTTCTGGTAAGTCCCTTAAGACTTCTCTTTGCTGTTTCCTTTTTCATGCTTCTCATTCTTGTGCTTGAAAGTCAAATTTTCTTTTCAGCTCTGGTCTTTTCATTAAGAATGATTGAAAGTCCTCTGTTTCATTGAAAGACCATATCTTCCCTTGAAGTATCATACTCA
The DNA here is from genome assembly GCA_023548195.1 of Bettongia penicillata ogilbyi. NCBI lineage: Eukaryota > Metazoa > Chordata > Mammalia > Diprotodontia > Potoroidae > Bettongia > Bettongia penicillata. The sequence continues at coordinate 6,457,918 of JAJHZJ010000035.1, read as the reverse complement.
GTTTAGCTGGGTAGGTGATTCTTGGTTTGAGTCCTAGTTCCTTTGCCTTCTGGAATATCCTATTCCACGCCCTTCAATCCCTTAATGTAGAAGCTGCTAGATCTTGGGTTATCCTGATTGTGTTTCCACAGTACTGGAATTGTTTCTTTCTAGCTGCTTGCAAGATTTTTTCCTTGAGCTGGGAGTTCTGGAATTTGGCCACAATGTTCCTAGGAGTTTCTCTTTTTGGATCTCTTTCAGGTGGTGATCGATGGATTCTTTCAATACTTATTTTGCCCTCGGGTTGTAGAATCTCAGGGCAGTTTTCCTTGATAATTTCATGGAAGATGATGTCTAGGCTCTTTTTTTGATCATGAGTTTCAGGTAGTCCCATAATTTTTAAATTGTCTCTCCTGGATCTATTTTCCAGGTCAGTTGTTTTTCCCATGAGATATTTCACATTCTCTTACATTTTTTTGTTCTTTTGGTTTTGTTTGGTGATTTCTTGGTTTCTCATAAAGTCATTAGACTCCATCTGTTCCATTCTAATTTTGAGAGAACACTTAAATTCAGTGAGCTTTTGAGCCTCTTTTTCCATTTGGCTCATTCTGCTTTTGAAAGCATTCTTCTCCTCATTGGCTTTTTGAACCTCCTTTGCCAATTGAATGAGCCTATTTTTCAAGGTGTTAATTTCCTCAGCATTTTTTTGGGTCTCTTTTACCAAGGTATTGACCCATTTTTCATACTTTTCTTGCATCTCTGACATTTCTCTTCCCAGTTTTTCCTCCACCTGTCTAACTTGCTTTTCAAAATCCTTTTTGAGCTCTTCCAGGGCCTGAGCCCACCTGCCACCCCCCTGGGGTGTCTGGGGTACTGAGGCCTCGCCCTCCACGTCTTTCCCTGATGGCAAGGATACATCCTTGTCATCAGATCCGAAGGTCGGGATCATTTGCATTTGTTGGAAAAAACTCTCTAAAGTCTTATTTTTCTTCCCTTTTCTAGGCATTTTCCCAGCCAGTTACTTGACTTCTGAGATTCCTTTCCACCCCCGCCTGGATCCGCCCAGCTAGTGCTTGGCCTCTGAGATATTTTTAAATGGGCTTTCCTCCTGCTGGCTGTCAATCAGTGAGCTTTAGTTCAGGTGCTGGGGTGGGGGCAGGGCCACCTCCCAGGTTCAGTTCCCTCAGGGACTTTCTGTAGAGACTTTCAGGAATGGAGCGGGTGGGGGCAGTGGGGGGGCCCGCCTCCCAGGCTCAGTTCCCTCAGGGGCTTTATGCAGAAGCCTTCAGTAATAGAGCGGGGTGGGGGCAGGGCCATCTCCCAGGCTCAGCTCCCTCAGGTTTTATGCAGGAACCTTCTGTAATGAAGATCCTGCCTGCTGCTGGGGGATTCCTGAGTCTGGAGCCGCTGCCGCCTCAGCCGCCGCCCACACCTCTGCCTCCGCCGCTTCCTGTCCCCGTCTCTGCCGCCGCCGCTTCCTCCCGAGGGGGCCTGAGTCACGGAGACACTCCGCTCCCCTCCTCCAGCCCGGCCTTCTCTCTCACTGACCTGTAGCTTCTGTGGGCGGAGGGACTTTTCCGGCTGCCGGAGCTTCCGTCTCTGAAGCCTGCTCGGATCAGCTTCTCTGGGGCCACGGCCAGGGCAGCGCTGGGGGTGGGGTCCACTTTCCGGGATGCGACGGACCCTGGGGACGGGTCTCCAGGGCTCCCTGGAATGGAAATCTCTTCCACTCTGTTTCTGCACACCTTGTATTCACCCAGAAGTTATGGGGGACTCATTTTACATTAATTCTATGGGCTTTTGGTTTCGGAGCTTGTAAACGTGCGTCCTTCTACTCCGCCATCTTGGCTTCGCTCCCACAGCAAATTTTCAAAGGGAAGGTTGCTGAATCCAGACCTGTTGCTCATCTTTACCTTATAGATGGATTCAAGATACTATTGACTCCCCACTGTCCTCTGCTTCAAAGAATCTCTAGCTTCTTTTAAAGGTCATCTCTAGGCCCACTTCCTCTTTGAAATCTTTCCTGAATTCCTTTCAATTTTAAGGTAACTCCATATTTTATATTTACTTACTTATATATATGCATTATCCCTCCTTATCCCCAATGTAAGCTATGTAAACACAGAGGCTGGTTTTATGTTTTTGTATCCTGCTTGCCTAGTTCAGACCTGATGTATAGTAACTGTTTAACAAGTAATTTATGTGAGTGGTTTTAGTTTTTCTATTAGTAATTCTTGATTGGGTTCTGCTATCACACCCAACTCCTCATTATTATTATATCGTTATACATTTATATTGTTATGTAACATTATATAATTATGTTGTTATATAATTTATTAATTTGTATAATAACATTTTGTGCCTTGTGTAAAAAGTGCTGTTGATTCTACTTAGAGCTTCATTTGCTCAGCACACTTTTGCTAGAATTATTGTTGTTCAGTCATTTTTCAGTTGTGTCCAACCCTTCATGACACCATATGGGGTTTTCTTGGCAAAGATACCAGAGTGATTTGCCATTTCCTTCCCCAGCTCATTTTATGGATGAGAAAACTGAGACAAACAGGGTTAACCAACTCTCTCAGGTTCATGCCCTGTTTCTCAGAAGGCAGAATGCAAGGGTGCAAGTTTATTTGTTTTATCATATAGAAAAGCATGTGACCCAGCATCTTGTTATTAAAGAAGATGGTAAGGCATGTCTTCAATATTAGCCTTATTTTCTATTAATTTTAGACTAATTTATAGAGCAACAATAGCATGTGTCTGTTTTCACTGTGCTGGACTTTACAAAGTTTTAAGATCTTATTATAACTAAAGTTCCTGCAACAAGATTTAGATAAAATAACAACTTATTTCAATCACAGAAAGGTTAAAATATCCTATTCTACAACAGTATATAAATCGATATTCTAAAATTCACTAAAAAACAGAGGAATAAATAATAATGTTTAATGTTAATGCCAAGAAACGAAAAAATTGAATATATAAATGCTAGGGGTTCTGTACATTATACAGAAAAGGCAACATTATGCATCATGTTCTCCTCTGTTTTAAAATAACTTTCTTTACTAGGCTACAACCAGAAAATTGACTTGATGCTTTGAGTGGCATGTAGATCTTGGACAAAGTTCAAAACAGTCACAAAGATTATCAGAGATGGAAAGCAGAATATGAGATTTCCCTTACATGTGAAAAGTCATGTCATAAGATTGTTTTAGGGGAAAAAAAGTATCTTAAAGTAGAAAAGTTTTCATACTAAATTAGAATAAAATTTCCTGTTTTTACTAATTAGCTTCTACTAATGATTATAAGTAAAAAGATGGTAGATTTAGAGTTTGAAGAGACCTAAGCAGCCATCTAATCCAACTTACTCATTTTAGAGAGAACTCAAACTCAGATAGGTTGATTGACTCGCCTGAGGTGTCAGATGTTAGAAGCTACAAAAATTCAGTTTTAGATTCTCTGACTCCAAATTTCAAGTTCTTTGCACTGTACCTTATAGCTTTCTCCATTTTTCCTAATTCAAATACAGCAGAGGGATTAGTGCTCATGTATCAAACTGTCTAACATATTTAGGGAATAATTTGTATTTTAATTAATGCTCCATTTTGAAAATATGTTTTCAATTATTTTGATTATCCTTCTCTCTCTTCTTCTCTTCCTAAGATCCATACCTGTAATGAATATCGCAAAGGTCATAATTTTTTTTAACTGACTTTATATTCAGTCTTGCATGATAATCAATTCCCTAAACCCCAAACCACATGCTTCCAAATGGTAATAATAAGGAAAAGCAATAAATCAATGCCATATTTCCACTGTGACCTGCCCCTGAAGGATGCATCAATATTACAGTGACAATATCTCATGGCAAAGGGCAAACTGAAACATTCTCTGTCCCTGGTGTCTTCCCCTCTCTTTTGCAAGCTGTTGCTCTTCATTAGGATCAAATATGACCCTGGACATGCACAGAAATGAGTTCATTTAGACTCCAGTAGATAGTCACAGAACAAATAAAGTGTGAATTCAGGACAGTGAATGGTTGTTTGCTCCAGGAAGGGTTTGCCTTCACTAAAAAACAGATTGAAGTAAAAAAGCAAAGGTGAAAATGAAAAATCATAGTAGTTCAATGTCATAGAATGGCTCACTGTGATAGAGCCTTTCAAAATTCGTTATTTCTTATTATATCACAAAAACTTTGTGAGGCAGGTATTATTCAGAAGAAGAAACAAAGACTTAGACTATTTATGTGAATAGCCCAAGGTCCCATAGTTAATGGCAAAACCTCATTTTGAACCAATATTTTAGCTCCCAAGACCAGTACTCTTTATTGTGCCTAAATCAAATGTTTTTCAAGCAAGCATCTCTAGCTAATTTGTTATTCTTTTCTAATTTTGCATGTAACTGGATAACATCCACATTCAACAATACCTGCAAATCTGCTTCTGGCTACATTTCCAACACTCTGATAATGAAAGATAGACTAGAATTTGTGGTTTACACTAATCAAGAACTATAATTCTGATTATGGATTGTCCTACTCTTCCTATGTAGAAAGCAGTGGTTGTATTAGCCTAGATCATAAGGCTTATTTCTCGGTCTTGGAGCTTTGCATTCCAAATATTGACTATAGCACTGTCAGACAAGTCACCATATCAATTTTGGAGTTCCAAGAACAATTACAAATTAAAAAACCAGCTTACCAAATAATTCTTATATCTGACTCTGCTACATCCTAACTTTGAAGTCTCAGTGTAAGTTAGAATCACTCTGAGGCTATACGCTAGAGAGTAACTTTCTTTAATCCATTGTTTTCTTCACAAAAAGAAAAGAATTTTAAATCAATCATTGACAATATCTTATCCTTCAGTCCTAATTAAATGTAGAAAACAACATTATCTTCTATGTCATCTGGGGAGATTTCCAGTCACCCTGAGGTATATCTTGCCACTTGACCCAGATGATTCCATTGAAGAGAGTGAGACTTTAAACTTTACACAGCCCTTCATCGCTTAAAGTCAGCTCACTTGCAAGTCATAGCATCACCTTCCTGATGTCATGATCCTCTTCAAGAACAAAGGACAAACAAAGTATGATAGAAGGGGATTTCCCACCAATTAAGCTGCTGGGGGTCTATTTTTTCTCATATTTACCTTTTTATTAGTACTTACGATACAATTGCATTTTAAAAAATGGTGACAACTTAAATACACCTACACATATATGTATACAAGTATGTGTGTGTGTATATATATATATATATATATACACACACACACATATATACACACACATATTTATGTATATATATATACACATGTGTTTATCTGTTCATACATACAGTACATATGCAAATACATATGTATCTATATATGTGTGTATATATGATACATATTTTTCTGATACAATAAAACACAAATTGCAGACATTGACATCTATCTATTTTTCTCTGAACATATTATTTTTTTAATCAAAATAACAGATTGAAAATTAAGTTACTAGAACTGTGTGATGTGATCAGTGAATCATTTCATTCCCTGCTAGTAATAGTGACTCAGAATTGCAGTGATTTGATTATCATGGTTACATAGGTTTGTTCATCTGTCTAGGGATTCGGGGGAGGGCTTTGTTTCACATGTTCTATATTTAATCATAGATGAATTAGTGCTCTAGTATCTCTCCCAGATAATGAAACATGTAAAACTTCTATTAAACAGATATTTATTGAGTGTCACTATGTGCAAGGCACTGTGCTTGGTGCTAGGGATGTGGAGACCAAAGGAAAAATGGTTTCACATTCTACTGGGGTATAGGAGGGAATGCAATACCTATACAATGAGTAAAATACAAGCAATGAATAAAAATGTGATGCAATTATTGGTTTGCATGAGAAAAAATATTAATTTATCAAACTTCTCAATTCAAATACATTTTGAACAGGACAGTGAAGAGCTAAAATATCTTCAAATTTTAGGACATATTTAGTAAACATCAACAATTGTCTATGAAATTCATTTATTTTTATTTCTCTTGAAACCTTTACATTGTATCATTTAAATTCACCCTGCTATACATTGTTGTATTGACAGTTAAAAATATGCTAAAGAGCTATCATGACATTTTCGACATAAATAGCTAAAATACTAAAGTGTGACAGGATTGTCAGTAACAAGAAGAGGATTTGTGCCTTAGGCCAAAACTATTGAAATTGTCTTTGAAAGGATTAAGGTACTACATGTAGGGAAATATTTAAAACAGGGAGGTTACAAATAGGCTTTATCAAATTTATAAATTGACATTTTCTTTCCTAACCTTTGTGGAACTAAGCTATAAATATTTAGATTATGCCTTTAAATACATAGGGTAATTTAACCATTCTTAAGGATTTTATCAGAAAATTCCCTACCTTTTCTGTATGTCTGTGCCCCTCATGTTTTTATCATTCATTCATTCACTCTCTCGGTCAACAAACACTCCTATGCACCTAAAAGATACAGACCATAAAACTTTGGATAAAATATTAAGGATAATAAGACTTATTCTCTGGACAAAAGTAATTTTTTCATTTTGGAAAGGAAGAGAGAATATATACAAAAATATGTTCGATACAACACTGACCATAAGTACATAACAGAAATGCTGACAGTGAGTTCAAGGTGACAAAGGTCACTTCTCTCTAGTAGGATCAGGGAAGGCTTTTGATCATAGACATTTTAGGTAGATCTTAAAGGATTTGTACAATTTGAAAATACTGAAATGAGGAAGTGGCATTTTAGATATCTGGCCCAGTATGAGTGAAGAAATAGAAATGAGGATAACACAGACTATATTAGATGGACAGTGGACTTGGTTGAACTGTCCACTGAGAAAGGATGAGAAGGAAATAAGATTATATCATACAGTTGTTCTAAAGAGAAAGCTAATTCTTTATGAATGGGATCAAGAAAAAAATGTTACATTTGTTGTAGTCTTCACAAAAATAGTGCTAGAGTAAAGATACCATATTATCCTTATCTGGGATAATTTTTCATTGTTTTTGAGTTGTTTCAGTTACATCTGACTCTCTGTGATCCCTGGGTTTTTTTGTTTGTTTGTTTGTTTTTGTTTTTGGCAATGTATTGGCAAGCTATAAGGTATGGTTTATTTTACAACTGAAATAACTGAAGCAAAGAGTTAAATGACTTAACCAGAGCCATAAAGCTAGTAAATGTCCATTGCAGGACATGAACTCATATCCTCCTGACTCCAGAGCTGGTCCTCTATCCACTGAAATATATTTTCTTTGGCTTCATGAACTTTCTAATTTTTTTTTTCCCACTTGAATTTTAAGTAACTTTGTACTCATCATGCATGAGTTTGTTTGGAATTCATATTCATTTTGAGTAGATTTGAAATGTAATATGCATTTAAAAGGATAATAGGAATTGTTTAAACATAAAACAAGTGTATTTTATTTTGACAATATCAAGTTTTCTGTTTAGAGTTAAGTGGAATAAAAACAAAGCATATGAGCATAAAAATCTCTGTCAAGCAGGAATTTTGATAAGCATAAGGTATTCCAGGCTTCTGAAATTTACATGAATTCCTCTGTTTAAATATTTTTAGATGACCAAGTTATCATTTCAGAAGTTGCCAAATAGCCCACATGATTTTACTACTATTCTTTAGAAAATAATCACACTATCTGGAAGAGGAGTATGGAAAAGTGAGAATCTATTCCTCCCATTTCCCCCTTTAAAGGCCAGGCTTGACTGAAGCCAGTCTTGAGCACATGGCTAGGTTCAGTGCAGATGAAACCCTTTGAAGAAGGGAAAGTGTTCAGTGTTCAGTGTCCTTGACCCATCAGTGGGTTCTTATTGTTTGATTGACATACAATGAGTTACCATGTCACTAATGCTTGGAATGTAAACTCCTTGACATCAGGAGATATTTTATTTTTGTCTTTTATCCTCAGTACTTTTTTAGAACAGTGTCTGCTGAGAGAATTCTGGGAGGATAGAGGAGGAGGTCAGAAAACTTTTGTGTCTCCAAACATCCTTCACAGGAAAAGACAGGATATTTCCTCAGAGGGAGTGTAGAGGAGCTAAAATAAATAAAAGTCTTTGTAAAACAGTTGACCTTCTAAGACAACCTGAGAAGACTCCAAGAGAGACCTGACCATAGTTCTGGAAATACTATATTTCACAGAACACAAGAGCTGGGGTTACAATCAAGAGTAACTTAACCAGCAAAGTTAAGTATAATCATGAATGAAAAAAAGGACATTTAACAAACTGAAAGATATTTGTGACAAAAACAACAGAACTTAAGGGAAAATTTGCCATACAACATCCAGGATAAATACAAAGTAAACATTAAGGGCCAATTATAAGGAATTTAATAAGGTAAAATGGTTTATTTCTTACATATGAAAATATTAGCAGTTCTTTTATGAATGTCATTTTGATTTGGGTAGTTTAAAAGAAAGACTTGTGTTGAGTTGAATATGATAGGGTGATTTCAAAAAAAGGAAGGGAAAGTTAAAAAGGAGCAATTATCTCATACAAATGAAGCAAAAAGATATACACACATACATATGTACACATACATACACATACATATGTAGTATATATATGTATATATGTGTGTGCATGTGTGTGTGTGTATGTATTAAGCTAATGGGGGAAGGTGGATAAGGCTGAAACCTTACTCTCATTTGCAAAGGATTAAAGAGAGAAGAGCAACTATGTCTACAAGGGTACAAAAGTTTTCCAAATTCAGAAAGAAGGCAAGGGGTGAGTGGAGGGAGAGGATAAGGTAAGAATTTTTGGAGGGGTGGGTAATGTAAGGAACACAAGGGCAAGGTAGTGAGTAGAAGGAAAGCAGAGGAAGGATAGGATGAAAAGAACAGTGAGGCAAAATAAGAAGGAAGAAAATATACAAGTAAGAATGGGAATGGGATGAATTTACCCATAAAATTAAAACTATTAGCAAATTTGAATTGAACAATATGTTGCTTTCTGAAAATGCTACAAAAATGAGAAATGCACACAAACATAAAATAAATGTCAGGTGTAGAATTTATCAGGCTAAAACAGGGGTAATAATAATAATCACAGAAAACATTAATGTTAAATTAGACTTAATCAGAAGAGAAAACCAGGGAAACCACACAAGGTGTTGGGCATATTACTCGATACTGTGTTAGACCATTTAAAATAAGTACACAGTTTAAATATCTGAGATTATGCCCGCCAAACCAGATATAGGGACTATGCAAACTTAAACATAAAACAATTTTTATACAAATAAAATTAAATCTAAATAATCAAGGTAATATTTATAGCTCATGGATAAGTAAAGCAAATATAATTAAAAAATACAATTTTACCTAACAGCTATTCATGTAATGACTTCCCAATTAAATTAATAAAAAATTTATCTTAATGAGAAAAAAATTATAATAACAAAGTTCAGGTGGAAGAATACAAGATCAAGAACTTTGGGGAGGAAGGAGTGAGCCAAGATGGCAGAGTAGAAGTATGAAACTGCTGTAACTCTACCCCTCCCATATTCCATAAAATACCTGTAAAAAGTGACTCTAAATGAATTCTAAAGCAGCAGAAGCAACAAAAGGACAGATCGGAAGAGATTTCTGGCTCAAGACAGTCTGGAAGGCTGAGAGGAAAGGCCTATTGCATCGGGCTTGTAGCAAAGCACATCCCAGCCTTGGCCATGTGTCTTGGCTCAGACAGGACTTGAGCAACATTCAGGGCATGAAATCCCCAGTAGCAGCTGTGGTTCTCAGATTTCTCAACCCAACAAAGTCAAAGACAGAAGTCACTGCAGCAGGTTCCATTTTAGGAGCACTTGGCCTAAAGATCCTGGGTGAATCACTCAGCTGATCTGGATCTCAGCCCTGAATGGCAACACTGGGATGAGGAAGAGTACTGGTGAGGTGGAGCTGGTGGAGGCTCTATCCTGGGAAGAAGAGCTTATGGTTGCTTCCAGATCATAGTGCAGGCCAGGAGAGGAGCAAACACCTATCCCTTGATTGTGCCACCTTGTAGGAACTGAGAAGTTATAGGTCCCTACAGTACACCCTCCATATGACAAAGGTCAAGTAACTGACTGGAAAAATATCCAAGAAAGGGAAAAAAATAATACTATGGAAGGTTACTGTCTTGATGAACAAGTATTTTCTGTCATCCTTTTGGATGAGGAAGAACAAAGCAGACCATCTGAAGAAGACTTGAAAGTCAAGATTTCTACATCCAAAACCTTCAAAATAAATATGCAATGGTATCAGGCCATGGAAGAGCTCAAAATAAGAGAGGTGGAGGAAAAATTAGGAAGAGAAATAAGAGCAATACAAGAAAATCATGAGAAGTAAGTAAACAGCTTGCTAAAGGTGACCCAAAAAATGCTGAAGAAAATAACACGTTTAAAAATAGCCTAACCCAAATGCGAAAAGAGATCCAAAATGCCAATGAGGAGAATAATGCTTTAAAAAGAAGAATTAGTCAAATTGGAAGAGGAGGTTCAAAAGCTCACTGGAGAGAACAGCTTTTTAAAAATTGTAAAAGAGCAGATGGAAGCTAATGACTTTATGAGAAATCAATAAATTACAAAACAAAACCAAAAGAATTAAAATTTGAAGACAATGTGAAATATCTCATTGGGAAAACAAATGACCTGGAAAATAGATCTAGGAGAGACAATTTAAAAATGAGGGATCAACCTGAAAACCATGATCAAAAAAGGAGTCTAGACATCATTGTTCATGATATTATCAAGGAAAACTGTCTTAATATTCTAGAAGCAGAAGGTAAAATAAATATTGAAAAATGCATTGATCACCTCCTGAAAGAGATATGAAAAGAAAAACTTCTGGGAGTATTGTAGCCAAATTCCAGAGTTCTCAGATCAAGGAGAAAATGTTGCAAGCAGCCAGAAAGTATTGTGGAAATACAATCAGAGTAACACAAGATCTTGTAGTTTCTACCTTAAGGGATCAACAGGGCTTGGAATATGATATTTCAGAACTCAAAGGAACTAGGATTAAAACAAAGAATCACCTACCCAGTAAAACTGAGTACAATACTTCAAGGGAAAAAACGAATATTCAAAGAAATAGAGAACTTTCAAGCATTCTTGATGAAAAAACCAGAGCTGAGTAGAAAGTTTGACTTTCCAACACAAGTGAAGAGAAACATGAAAGGGTAAACATGAAAGACAAGTCATGAAGGACTTACTACATTTTAACAATTTATATTCCTACATGGAAAGATAGTATTTCTAACTCTTGATACTTTTCTCGGTGTTTGGGTAGTTGGAGGAATTATATACAACACATATAGTCAGAGGGCACAAAGTGAGTTGAATGGGAAGGAATGATATAAAAAAATAAAATTAAGGGGAGAGAGAGGAATATACTGGGAGAAGAAAGGGAGAAATGGAATGGGTTAAATTATTTCTCATAAAAGAGTCAATAAAAAGCTTTTTCAATGGAGGGGAAAAGGGCAGAGGTGAGAGGGAAAAAACGATATCATATTTGGCTTAAGGAGGAAATAATATGCACACTCAATTTGATAGGAAAATCTATCTTACACTAGAGGAAAGTAGGGAAAAAGGAATAAGTTAGGTGTGGTGGGGATGATAGAATGGAGGGTAAATTGGAGGAGAGAGTAATTAGTAATAAATCTTTGGGAAGGGACAAGATCAAAAGAGAGAATAGAATATATGGAAGAGGGAGGACAGGAAGGAGGAAAATATAGTTAGTCTTTCACAACATGATTATTATGAAAATCTTTTGCATAAATACAAATGTATAACCTATATTTAATTGTTTGCCTTCTCAGTAGGGATGAATAGGGAGGGAAGATGTGAGAGAAGCTGAACCTGAAAGTTTTAGGAAGGAATGTTGAGAATTGTTGTTTATCCAACTGGAAAATAAGAAATGCAAGTAATGGGGCATAGAAATCTATCTTACCCCACAATAAAAGAGAAAAGATGGGGATAAGGGAAGGGAGGGACGTGATAGAAGGGAGTGAAGATTGGGGAAAGGAGTAATCAGAATGCATGGAGTCTGGCATGGGGAGAGGGAAAACATGGGGAGAAAATTTGGAACTCAAAATATTTTGGAATTGAGTGCTGAAAACTAAAAATAAATAAATATTTTTTTTTTTTTAAAGGTCACCAATTTCAAAGAAACCAGGGGAAAAAGATGTACAGGGAAGATATTCAGTAGGATCAGATCTTAATCCATATTATAAGGTGAGAACACTTTTGAAGTGTAAAATGGATCATTTAGATTACTTTAAATTGAATTGTATTTTTTAAATAAAACCTATGCTCCCAAGAGTAGGAGGAATGCACCAAAATAGGGAATCAATTTCATAAATAATTTGTCAGATAGAATATGATTGGGTTTTACTATTGCTGTAGTATAAGAATAATGAACTGGTTTATTTAGAAAAAAGTGAAAAATCTTGGATCTATGAATGAAGATGTTACCAGCTTTCAGAGAAAGATATAACAAGTAGAAATAAGAATAGTACTGTCTTACATATATGTGTATGTTTATAGATATCTATGTATGTGTGCATATGTGTATGTATGTATATATACATATGTACACTTAATCGCAGCCTTCTTTGGGGTGAGGAGGAGAAAGGGAAAAATAAAATAAAAAGTGCACAGCATAAAACAAAAGAAAACCTGCAAAGGAGCAAAGGAAATCTGGACAGCTTTGAAAACAATGTGTAGTATTTATTATAAAGATTTTCTTGAAATGGAAATTTATTGTTTTATATTGAATCTTTTCTTTTGTTGTGCTGTGTACCTGGAAATATTTTTTTTTTATCTTTTCTTATTTTGTATTTGTTTCAAATGCATTAATAAGTTAGAAAATAAAAAGAACAGGTAATGCCTGGTAGAAGGTAATTATTTACTAAATTGTATAGCAAGCCTATCTACCAATAGGTATCATGAAAATATCATTTTATAGCTCAAAGGCAGGCAAATTGACATCTCTAGTCTTTTCTCCCAACACTCTTTAAAAAGGGGAACTTTACTTCCTGCCAGGGGAAGAAACAGGAGATTGGGATCAGAAACTTGCCCACATTATTTTCCTTATTGAGAGGAGATATTGGGCTAGAATTATGTCTATTTACTCCCTTATATATTCAAGTCAAATTTCTGATCGTAATATTACAATAATTTAAACCATTTGGGGTTTTTTTGCTTATTTTGAATTCCAAATTTTACCACTGCCTCCCTCCCCATTCTTCTCCTTGAGATGGTAAGTAATCCCATATAGATGCAATCATGTAAAACATTTCCATATTAGTCATTTTGTACAAGAAGATTTGAAAAGAGAAAAAAGAAACTAGAAGGAAAGGAAGGAAGGAAGGAAGGAAGGAAGGAAGGAAGGAAGGAAGGAAGGAAGGAAGGAAGGAAGGAAGGAAGGAAGGAAGGAAGGAAGGAAGGAAGGAAGGAAGGAAGGAAGGAAGAAAACAGATAGCATTTTTTCATCATGAGTCCTTTGGAATTGTCGTGGATCATTATATTGCTGAGAGTACCTAAGTCATTCACAATTCTTCATTATACAGTATTTTTGTTACTGTGAATAATGGTCTCCTGGTTCTGCTCGCTTCACTTTGCATCAGTTCATCTAAGTCTTTCCAGGTTTTTTCTGAAATCAACCTGCTTGTAATTTCTTATAGCACAATAATATTCCATTACAATCCTATACCACAATTTGTTTTGCAATTACCCAATTGATGGACATCCTCTCTGTTTTTAATTCTAGACCACCTCAAAAAGAGATACCATTAATATTTTTTGTACAAATATTATTTTTATTGTTTTGGGATAAGGATCTAGCAGCTTCAAGAGGGTACACACCCAATCAGAGGGCACACACAGTTTTATAGCCCTTTGGGAATAGTTTCAAATTGCTCTCCAAAATGGCCATATGTTCACAGCTCCACCAACAGTGCATTAGTGTGCCAGTTTTCCCACATTCTCTTCAACATTTATCATTTTCCTTTTTTGTCCTATTAGCCAATCTGATGGGTGTGAATTTTAATTTGTATTTCTCTAACAATAATGATTTATAGAGTTTCTTTATATGAGTAGAGATAGTTTTGGTTTCTTCATTTGAAAACTTTCTTCTCATATCTTTTGACCTCTATCAGTTGGGGAATGAGTCGTATTCTTATAAATTTGGCTCAGTTCTCTATATTGTACAATGAGACCTTTATCAGAGATATCTGTTAGAAAAAATTCCCCAATTGTCTACTTTCCTTCTAATTTTGGCTGCATTGGTTTAGTTTGTGCACATCTATTTAATATGACAGTCAAAATTATCTATTTTAAATTTTGTAGTACTTTATTTTCTTTTGTGTAAACTTCTTTATTTATCTGAATATCTGTCAGGCAAACTATTCGATTCTCTTCAAATTTGCTTATATTATCATGATTTATGTACTCATTTTGACTATCTCTCTGTATATGTTGTGAGATGTTGATCTATACCTAGTTTCTGCCATACTATTTTCCAATTTTATCAGTAGTTTTTGTCAAGTGGTTTTGTCCCAAAAGCTTGGATCTTTCAGTTTATCATTTCCAAGATAACAATGGTCATTTGCTATGATACATGATGTACCTAATCTATTCCAGTGATCTGATACTTTATTTTTTGGCCAATATCAAATTGTTTTGTTAGCTACTGCTTTATAATGCAGTTGGAGATTTGATAGAGTTAGGCCACTTTCTTTCACAATTTTGTTTTCACTTATTGCCTTCATATTCTTGAACTTTAATTCTTCCAGATTAATTTAATTTTTTTTCTAGCACTACAAAATATTTTTCATAATTTTATTTGCCTGACACTGAATAGATCAATTGGGAGAATTATTTTTATTATGTTGATTCAGCCTACATATGAGCAAGTAATTTTTTTCCCAATTGTTTGGGTATGAGTTTATTACGAGTTTATTTGTGCAAAACGTTGTTTTGAAATTGGGAACATGTATTTCTTGCATTTACCTTGGTGGGTAGACTCCCAGTTTTACATGTACATATATATATATATAATATGGCTGGATGTATGTATATACACACATGTGTACATACACACATTTTTGCATATGTGTACACACATACACACATATCAGAATTTTGCTCTCTGTTTCTTCCTATGGGTTTTCTTGGTAATATATAAAAATGCTGATGATTTGTGGGGGTTTATTCAGCAACCTGCAACTTTGCTAAAGTTTTTAATTATTTCCAGTAATTTTTATTCCATTCTCTAGGATTTCCTAAGCATAACATAATATTATTTGTAAGGAGTGATAGATCTATTTGTTTATTGCCTATTCTAATTTCTTCAATTTTTCCTTCTCTTATTGCATTTCCAGAAAAATATTGCACAGTAGTGGCAATAATGGGTATCTTTGCTTCATCCCTTATTGTATTGGGATTTACCCACATTATGGATAAGGCTTGTGGAAGGTTTCAGAGAAATGTTACTTGGGGGTAAGAGCCAACATGGTGGAGTGAGAGCAGGTACTCACCTCAGCTCTAAGACAAGCTCTTTCAGATACCTCTAAAAAGAGAATCTGAGAAAATTTTAGAGTTACAGAATCCACTAGGAGACAGAGTGTGACAGCTTTCCAGCCTAGAAGAGACTGGAAGGTGGATGGGATAGATCTGTTGTCCAGGACTGGAGGAGCTCACAGCACAAAGGCTGTACCAGTGCAGGCTCCACCATAGCAAAGCTGAGTAGAAAGTCCCAAGCATTCTGAAGCAGAGGCAGAAATAAATATTCTCAAACATGCCACCCCAGGATGGGAAGCCAGTAGAAGTGAGTGAAAGAAAAGGGCAGCACCCTTTTGATTCTTGATGCTTCATAGAGTCAATGGCTTCTACTTGCCCTATTCTAATTTTTAATAGATTGTTTTTTCAGTCAACTTTTGCATCTCCTTTTCCTTTTGTCCAATTTTTCTTTTTAGGTAACGACAGCAGCCCTTCTGAATCTATCAGCCCACAGATTAAACATCTGTAAGTCACCTACTTGGAACTTCCAGGAGCCAAGATGACAGCGTGATCACTGGATGTTATCTACCTCCCCTTGTTGACCTTGAAAAACCCAGAGAATATTTCCACAGGAATAATCCTGGAAGAGTGAGATCAGCCAAAGGAGTAATAGTTTCTTATCCCATGAAGCTAGCAAAATCGCAAAGAGGAGATGCTCTTGCTGTGCCTGAAGGAGACCAATAAAGGACAAGAGCTGTCCCAGACAGTCCCACCCCAGCAAGCTGGAGGAGATCCTGAGACCCAGGAGGGGGTGGAGCCTGTAAGTGCCGACACTAGGACCCCAGGTGAGACTTAGCACAGTCAGAGGAATTGGACAGACACCAGCACAGACTGGGGTTCACCAGTCAATGAGTCTGCCTGTGCTTTAGCACAAGAGAGACCAATTCCTCCCCTCTCCCACACCTCACAAAGTGAGCTCCAAGGTAACTCTAGGAAAACTCAGAAAGACATCACCTATCCTCTACTCTGGCACATTAACCAGCTCAAAACCAGGTAAGTAGCAATATTTTGGCTTCTAACTGAAATCCAGAGGCCACAACACACAATACACAAAGCCTCAACTTCCAAACACAAGAACCATGGGACAGAATCACCATGTGCCCCAGAAGCAGAAATCCACTTTAAAAGCCAAAAAATGGTATTTACCATCAGCAGGAAGCAAACTAGAAAAGAAAAGACCACAGAATATTACTATGGGGACAAAGATCAAAGCAAGAATACTGAAGAAGGCAGCATTGAAACTGTACTTCCATATGAAAATTCAGAAGGGAATATGAAATGGTTTGAATCCCAAAGAGCATTTTTGGAAGAGCTCAAGGAAGATTTTAAAAGCCAAATTAGAGTAGAAGAAAAACTGGGAAGTGACTTTAAAAATATGAAAGAAGAATTCACTGAAGATAACTTCTTAGAAAGGAGAATTGGACAAATGGAATAGGAAATGCAAAGTCTAACTGGAGAAAATAACTCCCTAAAAAGAAAAATTGGACAAAAGGAAAAGGAGATGCAAAAGTTGACTGAAAAAACAATCTATTAAAAATTAGAATAGGGCAAGTAGAAGCTATTGACTCTATGAAGCATCAAGAATCAAACGGAATCTAAAGAATGAAAAAAAAATAGAAGAAAATGCTAAACATCTCATTGGAAAAACAACTGACCTGGAAAATAGATGCAGGACAGAAAAAAATCTAAAAATTATTGGTATACCAGAATGTCATGATGACAAAAAGACCCTGAGCAACATCTCCCAAGAAATCATCAAGGAAAACTGCCTGGAGGTCCTAGATCAAGAGGGAAAAATAGTCATTGAAAGAATTCATCAATCACCTCCTGAAAGGGATCCCAAACTGAAAACACCAAGGAATATCATTGCCAAATTCCAGAATTATCAAGTGAAGGAGAAAATATTGCAAGCAGTCAGAAAAAAGTAATTAAAACGTCGAGCAACTACAGTCAGGATCACACAGGACCATGTAACTTCTACATTAAAAGATCATGGTGTTTGTAATATGATAATTTATAAGGCAAAGGAGCTGGGACAACAACCAAGGATCAATTACCCAGCAAAATTGAGCATAATATTTCAGGCAAGGAGATGAAGCTTCAATGAAATAAAGGATTTCCAGACCTTCCTGATGAAAAGGTCAGAGCTCAATATAAAACTAACGCTTCAAACACAAGCCTCAAAAAATGCATAAAAAGGTAAATCAGGAAAAATAAAATAACCAAATTGTTATCCAATATGGGCAAACAGTTCTGATAGGTATATGAGAATTCCATATTTACTATGATATTAAAAAAGGATATACATAGATAGAGGGAGTATGTACAAATTAAATGTGACGATGAAAAATGTGATTTAAGTGTGCAAAGTGATTATGATGGGAGATGTGAGAAGGAAGAGGCAGAAAAAAAATCTAATCACAGGAAGAGGCACAAAAAGATATTATAGTAGAGGGAAAGAAGGGAGGGAGATTAGCACTGTTTGAGATTTACTCTCATCTGATTTGGTTCAAGGAGGCAACAACAAAATCAATTAAGTATAGAAATCTAACTAGCTCTACAGGCAATAGAAGAGGAAAGGGGAAAGAAAAGGGAAGGGGGGCTTAAAGGGAGGGAAGAAGTAGTAAGGAAAACAAGGAGTAAAATGGAGGGGGGCAGATAGAAGGTAGGGAAGACTGAGGGAGGTGGTGGTCAAAAATTAAAACTACATCGTGGAGGGGAAGGGAGAAGGGAGAACTAAAAGCATAAACGGGAGGAAATAGGATGAAGGGAAAGACACAGATAATATTCATAACTGTGAATGTAAATGGGATGAACTCTCTCATAAAACGGAGGCAGATAGCAGAATGGATTGAAAACCATAATCCAACAATATGTTGTTTACAGGAAACACATTTGAAATACGTGGATAAACACAGAGTCAAGGTAAAAGGTTGGGGAAGAATATATTATTTTTCAGTTGAGGTTAAGCAGGGGTAGCAATCCTAATCTTAGACAAAGAAAAAGCAGAAATAGATGTGATCAAAAGGGATAAGGAAGGAAACTATGTCCTGCTAAAAGGTACCATAGAGAATGTAGCAACATCATTACCAAATACATATGCAGCAAGTGGTATATCATCTAAATTCTCAGTGGAGAATTTCAGGGAGTTACACGAAGAAATAGACAGCAAACCTCTATCGGTAGGGGACCTCAACCTCCCCCTTTCTGAATGTGATAAATCTCATCTAAAAATAGATAAACATTACTTATCATTTTAAGGTAAACATCATTTATTCTTTCTAGTGTTTTTTTAATAGAAATGGGTGTTGTATTTCTGCATCTATTGAAATAGTCATATTATTTCTGATGATTTTGTTACTGATATTGCTAATAGTTCTCTAATATTGATGAACCAATTCTGTTATAAATTTCACCTGGTCATAGTGTATGATTATAGTGATATATTGCTGTAATATTCTTGCTGGTATTTTATTTATAATATAGTGTCAATATCCATTAGGGAACTTAGTCTGCAATTCTGATTATAATTTATTAATAGGGAAAGGAATCCCCAACTCTATATCTAAGGTTTGATTTCCTCCCCCCCAAATGCCATTTTCACAATGAACAAATAAAGTAAATAGCAAAGGAAATAATTTGTCCACATCTATAACAAAACAGCGGTCAGAGAAGGTACATAGTGAGAATGTATACTAGACAAAACAGAGTGAAGGAGATCTCCCCCTAAGATCAGGGTAACTCAAAGAGAGGGAGTCTTAGATCTGACTCAGGGTAAAATTCCCTGACATATCTAGTGTAGCGAGCTTAGGATAGGAGCACGATGATAAATGACAGTTCTTTCTATATTGGATTCATACTTTTTTCTCTGTAGCAACCTGAAACAGCATTGACATTATCCAAATTCTGTTGAAGTTGGAAGTCAGAAGCACCAGAAGAGATGCAAGGGACCAAGAGAGACTCAAAAGACATAAAAATAGTTAACAGACTGGAGAAACTGGAGCTTTCCTCTCTACTACCCTGGGCAACTGCATTCTCTCTCATAAAAGGACAGTACATTTATCGTCATCAAAGGAGAGAGAGTCCCATAGCAATGGGCTTTGAAACTTGGTTTAAAAATGGTGGTAGATTAATGATTAATTAAGTAATGATCTGTCATTTAAGAACTTTTAGGTTTCATTTTTCAATAGATATTTAGGTACGATACTGCCTAGAGGTAGTAGTATAAACTGAATGATTTTTGTTCCTATTTACTTTTACAATTACTGTGAAATACAGAAAGATAATAAGTACTTTTAAATTTAAACTAAGTATTTTTTCATATCAGAGACTATGTGACTATTCCTTTGTTATATATTATGTAGAATAGAAATTCAATAAATATTTATTTAATATATCCTGCATGCCAGGTTTCATACTAAGTAATCTACATACAAAGATTAAAAATTACATAGTTTCTGCCCTTCAAGAGCTTGCAATCTAGTCTAGGGGGATATAGTATAGATAAATATGATATAACATAGCTTCTAATAAGAAAAAATGAGAAATCTAAATAATGTGCACCAAGAAAATTTTGGAAGGGAGAGGTAACCTTCAGATTATAGAATCCAAATGGAGGAGAGGCCATCTGAACCCAATCTTGAAGATTCCAGCAGAACCTAATCAAGAGAGAATGTTTTCAAGGTATAGAAAATAGTTTTCTCAAATGCATAATAGGAAGGCCAGAATTAAATTAGGGGAAAGCTAAGTTACTTATGAAGGTTGATAGAAATTCGTTAATGTGGAGGAAAGTATAAAATTTATCTAGAAAAAAAGTAGATTTGAGCTACACTTTAGTTTCCGAGTCTCTACAATGATAGGATGATTTCTTTCATCTCTACATCTATGATCCTATACTTGATTTTAGATCTCTTCCTATTAGGTAGATATCTCCCATTTTCTGCTGCTTCTCTAAATTTTCTACAGAAAGAGATCAAATGAATATATTTGAACAAAAGTAAGTCATATTCAGACATTCACATTAGAAAAGATATAATGAAATTACAATTATAATTATAATCCTAAACATCAAATTTGCACAAAAATTGTATTACACATATCACCAAAATCTCACTTTTTCCTGGAAAAAATCTTCTCCCTTTTTTAATTTTTTTTTAATATTAATTTATTTATTTAACTTTTTACATTAATTTTTACAAAATTTTGAGTTCCAAATTTTCTCCCCATTTATCCCCTCCCCCCACCCCAATACACCGAGCATTCTAATTTTCCCTATCACCAATCTGTCCTCTCTTCTATAATCCCTCCCTTCTCCTGTCCCCATCTTCTCTTTTGTCCTGTAGGGCCAGATGACTTTCTATTCCCCATTAACTGTATTTCTTATTTCCTAGTAGCAACAACAATACTAACCAGTTGTTCCTAAAACTTTGAGTTCCAAATTCTCCCCATGCCTCCCTCCCCACCCATTCCCTTTGGGAAGGCAGGCGATTCAATATAGGCCATATCTGTGTAGTTTTGCAGATGACTTTGATAATAGTCATGTTGTGTAACACTAACTGTATTTCCCTCCATCCTATCATGCCCCCAATTGTTTCTATTCTGTCTTTTGATCCTGTCCCTCCCCCAAGTGTTGACTTCAAATTACTCCTTCCTCCCATTGCCCTCCCTTCCATCATCCTCCCCACCTTGCTTCTCTCCTTCACCCCCACTTTCCTGTATTGTAAGATAGGTTTTCAAACCAAAATGATTGTGCATTTTATTCCATCCTTTAGTTCAATGTGATGAGGGTAAACTTCATGTATTTTTTCTCAGCTCTCCTCTTTTCCCCCAATAAAAAGTCTCCTGAAAGAGATATAATTTATCCCATTCCATTTCACCCTCTCTCCTCCCACTACATTTCTCTCTCACCGTTTACCTTAATTTCTTTTAAGATATGGTCCCATGCTATTCAATTCACTCTGTGCTCTCTTTCTCTGTATGTGCATGCATGTGTGTATGTGTGTGTGTGCTTGTGTGCATGTGTATGTGTGTGTGTGGCCCCACCAACTAGCTAGATACTGAAAAGTTTTAAGAGTTACAAATATTGTCTTTCCATGTAGGAATGTAAACAGTTCACCTTTGGTAAGTCCCTTACGACTTCTCTTTGCTGTTTACTTTTTCATGCTTCTTCTCATTCTTGTGTGTGAAAGTCAAATTTTCTTTTCAGCTCTGGTCTTTTCATCAAGAATGCTTGAAAGTCCTCTGCTTCATTGAAAGACGATATTTTCCCCTGAAGTATTGCACTCAGTTTTGCTGGGTAAGTGATTCTTGGTTTGAGTCCTAGTTCCTTTGACTTCTGGAATATCTTATTCCAGGCCCTTTGATCCCTTAATGTAGAAGCTGCTAGATCTTGTGTTATCCTGATTATATTTCCACAATACTGGAATTGTTTCTTTCTAGCTGCTTGCAATATTTTCTCCTTGACCTGGGAATTCTGGAATTTGGCCACAATGTTCCTGGGAGTTTCTCTTTTTGGATCTCCTTCAGGTGGTGATCGATGGATTCCTTCAATACTTATTTTGCCCTCTGGTTGTAGAATATCAGGACAGTTTTCCTTGATAATTTCATGAAAGATGCTGTCTAGGCTCTTTTTTTGATCATGGATTTCAACTAGTTCCATAATTTTTCAATTGTTTCTCCGGGATTGATTTTCCAGGTCAGTTATTTTTCCAATGAGATATTTCACACTCTCTTCCATTTTTTCATTCTTTAGGTTTTGTTTTGTGATATCTTGGTTTCTCAGAAAGTCATTAGCCTCCATCTGTTCCATTCTAATCTTGAGAGAACTATTTTCTTCAGTGAGCTTTTGAACCTCTTTTTCCATTTGGCTAATTCTGCTTTTGAAAGCATTCTTCTCCTCATTGGCTTTTTGAACCTCTTTTGCCAATTGAGTGAGCTTACTTTTCAAGATGCTATTTTCTTCAGCATTTTTTGGGTCTCCTTTACCAAGGTATTGACCTGTTTTTCATGCTTTTCTTGCATCTCTCTCATTTCTCTTCCCAGTTTTTCCTCCTCCTGTCTAACTTGATTTTCAAAATTCTTTTTGAGCTCTTCCATGGCCTGAGCCACCAGACATCTACCTCGGTTGTCTGGGATACAGAGGCCCGACCTCCACGTCTTTCCCTGATGGGTAGCATTGTTCCTCCCCATCAGTTGAAAGGAGGAATCATCATCTGTTCCCCAAGAAAGCATCCTTCTATGGTCTTATTTTTTTTTTCCCTTTTCTGGGCATTTTCCCAGTCAGTTACTTGACTTCTGAGATTCCACTTCACCCCCACCCAGATCCACCCAGCCAGTGTTTGGGGTCTGAGATTCAAATGCTGCTCCCCAGCCTCAGGGCTTTCTGCAGCAAGAGCAGCTGCTATTCAATGTGAGCTTAAGTTCTGGTGCTCAGGTGGGGGCAGGGCTGCCTCCCAGGCTCAGTTCCCTCAGGGGGTTTACATGGAGATCTTCAGTAATGGAGCAGAGCTCCTCCGGGAGTCCCTGGCTGGTACCACCTCTGCTGCTGCCTCCCGAGGGGGCCTGGGTTATGAAGACACCCCGCTCCCCTCTTGGCCAGCCCAGAAGTCTCTCTCACTGACCTGTAGCACCTGTGGGTGTAGGGACCTTCCCAGTTACCAGAGATTCCAGCCCTCAAGCCTGCTCGGATCTGGTCCTCTCCATGCCACATGGCCAAGGCAGAGCTGGGCTCTGCTGTCCGGTGCGCAACAGACCCCTGGGCACAGCTTTGCAGGGCTTTCTGGAGTGGAAATCTCCTCCACTGCATTTCTACATGGCTTGCATTGCTCCAGAATTTGTAGGGACTTCTTTTTACAGAAAATTTATGGGCTGTGGGTTCGGAGCTAGCATACGTGAGAATTTCTACTCTACCATTTTGACTTCTCCCCACTGCCTTTTTTTAATGAAAGAGGAATTTATCAAAACAATACCCAACAAAGAAGCATGTTGCTATGGCTTCAAAGCCAACCAAGAATTTACTTTTTGAATATGTACTGTATATTTGCCTAATGAAATGTATTTCTTTTTATATCTATGATATAGTTATATTTGAAACATATGCTAGCCATTTTTGGAATAACAGTGGATTTTAAAATGTCTTAACCTATTTAGAGTGACATTTTATGACATACAAACCTGACTCCAGGGATGTTTTAGAATAGTATTCTAGATGATACCAATCCTTTCTAAACTTAAATCTTTTCTGATTCAGAAAACAGTAGTATTTAAATTATGTTTTCTTTTCCCACTCATTAATTTTATGAAGTTAATTAATTTCTTTTTCAGACAACATGTAACATTTTTACCACCATCAACTTTATACAATAAGATATTTTAAAAAATCCAACAAGAATTAAACAACTGGGACAAAAACACTTGGCAGTAAAATATTTTTCCCTAGGAACTGGGCCAAAAATCTGTCCTCTAAAACCCTCTTGGGTTTCAATGACCTGAAACTCAGAGCAACAACTCAAGTTTTGAGTTATTTTTAATTCAATAAATTCCTCTGTTGGGATAAATAGGAAGACTAGGAGGTGGGGGTGGGAGTTCATGTCATTACTGAATGCTAATGAGATTTTTCTACTGAATCATGCATGGAGGTTACACAGAGGTGCCCATAATTAGACATTTCCAAACGTTTCTCTGTTGAGTTCTGACCAAAGTGTGACTATAATGTGGGGGGAGGATGCACACTCTGAACTCAAAATGACCTTCACAGTGGTTGTTTAGTATTTGAATGTATCTTAATGTCCACTCAAGATGTATAAATTGGATGTTGGGTAAAGGTGGGGACAGGAAGAGGGAAAGAGTTTGGAACTTAAATTTTTGATGTTAAAGGAAAAGGATTTATACATATAAAATATTTATAAGACCATTTTTTTTGTAGTGGCAAAGAATTGAAAATTGAGGGTATGGTCAATTGGGAAATAAGATAACAAACTGTGGAGAATGATTGTGATGGAGTGATATTATGTTGTAGAAAATGACAAGGGAGTAGGATCAGAAAAACATGGCAAGGACTATACGAATTGAGGTAAAGTAAAATAAGCAAGACTTAGAGATAATTATGGACAGAAACAGAGATGATCAGCTGTGAAAACTTGGCTACTCTGATTAACACAGAGAACCAAGAAAATGCCAAAAGACTTCTGATTAAAAATGCTATCCGCCTTCAGAGAGGGAACAGTTAAACTCTGAGTGCATATTGAAATAAGGTTTTCTCACTTAATTTTTCTTGCTTTTAAAACTATGGTTAGGGGTCAGAGCAAAGATGATGGAGTAGAAGGATGGACCTGTAGAATCTCCCCACAAAATACTGTAAAAATGACTTGAAACAAATTCTAGAACAGGAGAAGCCACAAAAAGACAGAGTGAATGAAATTTCCAGCCCAAGGCAGCCTAGAAGGCCAATAGGAAAAGTCTATTGACCCAGACTCAGAGTAAAGGGCAGTCCAGCCTTGGCCATGCCTCAAGGAAGGAACCAGACTGGAGCACAGATTAGGTGCATGGAATGCCTGACAGCGGCTGTAGTTCCCATATCCCTGAACCCACACACACAAAAGGCAGCTTCAGAGGTCAGTGAGAAATCACTTTATCCTGCATGAGAAGAGAACTTGGTTTGGCCCCAGGTTGTTGCAGCACAGCATCTATTTTAGGAGCCCTAGCCTAAAGTCCTTGGGGAAATCATTCAGCTGATCTGGATCTCAGCCCTAAGTGGCAGCCCTGGGGAGAGAAAGCAGGCTGGTAGACGTGGTGGAGCTATGGAGACTCTGGAGAGGGAATTCCATACAGAGATCCTGGGAAGAAAAGAATGCTTGTGGTTGCTCACAGACAAGAGCACAGTACAGGAAAGTAGTAAACTCCTCTCCCTAGACTGTACCACCTTGGAAGAACTGAGAACTTATAGGTCTCCTCTTGGCAAAGGACTCAAAAATCAAGTAACTGGCTGCAAGAATGCCCAAAAAAGGGAAAAAAAGAAGACTATAGAAGACTACTTTCTTGGTGAACAGGTATTTTCTTCCATCCTTTCAGATAAGGAGGAGGGAATGCATTGTTCTTTCAGATGAGGAAGAACAATGCATACAATGAAAGGAAAACAAAAAAGGCAAGCCTTCTGCATACACAGTCTCTGAAATAAATATTGAATGGTCTCAGTCCATGGAAGAACTCATAAAGGATTTTGAAAATCAAGTAAGAGAGGTGGAAGAAAAATTAGGAAGAGAAATGACAGCGATGCAATAAAATCATCAAAAAACAGTTCTCCAGCTTGCTAAAGGAGACACCCAAAAAAGTGCTGAAGAAAATCACACCTTTAAAAATCGAATAGACAAAATGGCAAAAGATGTGCAAAAACCAATGAGGAGAAGAATGCTTTAAAAAGCAGAACTAGCCAAATGGAAAAGAAGGTTCAAAAGATCACTGAAGAAACAGTTCTTTAAAAATTAGAATGTAGCACATGGAAGCTAAAGACTTTATGAAAAACCAAGAATTTACAAAATAAAACTTTTAAAAAATGAAAAAAAATAATAGAAGATAATGTGAAATATCTCATTGGAAAAACAACAAACCTGGAAAATCAATCCAGAAGAGACAACTAAAAAATTCTGGGATTAACTGAAAGCCATAATAAAAAAAAAAGAGCCTAGGCATCATCTTTCATGAAATTATCAAGGGAAAGTGCCATGATGTTCTAGAGCCAGTGGATAAAATAAATATTGGAAGAATCTTCAGATCACATCCTAAAAGAGATCTGAAAAGAGAAATTTCTAGGAATATTGTAGCCAAATTCCAGAATTTTCAGGTCAAGAAGAAAGTGTTTCAGGCAACTAAATAGGAACAATTTGAGTACTGTGGAAATAAAGTCAGGATAACACAAAAGCTAGCAGCTTCTGCATTCAGGAATTGAAGGGCTTGGAATATGATATTACAAAAGTTAAAGGAACTAGGATTAGAACCAATAACTATCTACCCAGCAAAACTGAGTGTAACATTTCAGGAAAAAAGGTCATTCAATGAAAAAGAGGATTTTCAAGCATTCTTGATGAAAAGACTAGAGGGGAATAGAAAATTTGACTTTCAAACACAGAAATCAAAAGAAGCATGAAAAGGTAAACAGGAAAGAGAAATAATAAAAGATTTACTAAAGTAGAACTGTTTCCATTCCTACATGCATGGAAAGGTAATATTTGCCACTCTTGAAAGTTTTGTCAGCATTTGGTAGTTGGAGGGAATATATGTATATGTGTGTGTGTATGCGTGTGTGTGTGTGTGTGTGTGTGTGTGTGTGTGTGTGTAGAGAGAGAGAGAGAGAGAGCAAAAGTTAGTTGAATAGGAAGGGATGATATATACAAAAGAAAATTAAGAAGTCAGAGAAGAATATATTGGAAGGAGAAAGGGAGAAATGGAATGAGGTAAATTATCTCTCATAAAAGAGGCTAGAAAAAAGCTTTTTCAATGAAGAGAAAAAGCACAGAGGTGAGAGAGAAAAAGTGATGCTTACTCTCACCACATTTGGTTTAAGGAGGGAATAACATGCACACTCAATTTGGTGTGAAAATCTATTTTCAACTGCAAGAAAGAAGGATAGAAGGGGATCAGTGAGGTGTGGGGATGGTAGAAGAGGGGTCAAATTCATGACAGAGTAATTAGAAGTAAACGCTTTTGGGAATGTACAAGATTAAATAAGAGAATAGAATAAATAGGGGGCAGGAGAGGATGGAGAGAAATGTACTTAGTCTTAAATAACATGATTATTATGGAAGTCTTTTGCAAAACTACACAAAACCCTATATTGAATTGCTTACCTTGTGTGAGTGGGGATAGGTAGGGAGGGAGGAAGGGAGAGAAGTTGGAACTCAAAGTTTTAGAAATGAATGTTGAGAATTGTTTTTGCATGCAACTGGGAAATATGAAATACAGGTAATGGGGTATAGAAATCTATCTTGCCCTACAAAAAAAAGGGAGAGAAAATGGGGGTAAGGGAAGGGAGGATGTGATAGAAGAGAGGGCAGCTTGGGGGCAGGAGTAATCAGAATGCACAGTGTTTTGGGGGAGGGGAAGGGAGAGATGGGGAGAAAATCTGGAACTCAATATTTTGTGAAATTAATGTTGAAAACTAAAAGTAAATAAATAAACTTTAAAAATAAATAAATAAAAATATGATTACTTTAGAAATGTTTTGCATGACTTCATATATATTATTGACATTATATTGATTGTCATCTCAATGAATGGGAAACATATCAGTTGAAGGGAGAGAATTTGAAGCTCTAGATTTAAAAAGCAAAGAATGCTAAAAGCAAATGAATATTTTTAAAAGAATAAAAAAATGTGAGAAATAAATAATAAAATTGGGTGAAAAGAAAGAAAAGTGCTACTACATTAAGACCAAACAAACTTGCCCATGACAGTGCCTTGCTCTCAGGGTCACACAGGAAGGTCAATTAATTCTTATTTGGCCTAAGGATTATTCCATGGACTTTCTTCTGGTTCCCCCATTCTTAAAATTTTAGAACACAGCAGGATAGTCTTAGTCAATAAAAATTTAAGGATTATTTTGAACATTTCCTTTTTTGGCAGGCAGCGTCGTACATAAATCATTGCCAAAACTATTTCTAGAATAGAACAACAAGGATTGTGTCTACCAGTCAGTTAAATAGTTTTTTTTTTTTTTTTCAATTCTTACTTTGTGGCAGGTTTAGTGCTACATGCTGGAGATACATATATAAGCAAATAGAATAACAATGCCTAACCACAAGGAATTGACATCCTAATATAAACAACAGATAAAAAGGAACAGAAAAGCAAGTAAAAGCAAGAAAGGTTTTCTCAGAATTCTAAGATGAATGAAAGCATAAATACATAGTCTATTCTTTAAATGAGTATGGGAGGACTTAATCAATGGGAAATGGAAGTTACAAGCAAGAGGAATGTTCTAGAACCCTCTTACAGGTGCCAAGTGAATTTCTAAGATAAGAAAACCAGGAAATAAGACAAGTTCTAGATTGAGATGACTGATAATACACCATATCTAGAGCATCAGACTCAGATCTGCAAGAACAATTTTGTATAACTTACTCACATGGAGGGTGCACAATCTCACAGTTCCAGGCAACTGATAGACTAACTCTCTTGCCCAACTGCTGGATGGTGATTTCAACTCCTTACCCTGGAACCTTTTGCACTTGAGGGGAAGAATGTGTTCAACAATATGAGTACTTCTTTACTTGCAGATTAACTTGGTGATCTGTATCAGGGGAAGGAGGCAGGAGCCCCCATAGTTTCAACAAAAGTGGGGATTGTGAGCCTTGAACTGTCTGAATTCATTAGGAAACCCTCACCCCCTCAACCACAGTAAATGTGGACATAGTCCTATTCCACTCACTATCATTTCTCTTTATTCCTTATCCAGTGTTCAATCTAAGACCTTTCATCCATGATAGTACAGTGGAAAGTTCATTTATATAGAGCCACAGAGACCTATGTTCATATTCTGGTTTTGATTTGGGTGAACAAGGGGAAAGTCAACTCACTTCCTTACATCTCAACTTCCTTATCTGTAAAATGATCGATTAAACTAAGTCATCATAAGAATCCCCCCAAATAAAAAAGAAGCTACATACGCTCCATGAAGAAAATAATTCTTTGAATACTATAATTGGACAAGTGGAAGCTAACAACTCCATGAGGCATGAAGAAGCAATTAAACAAAATCAAAAGATTGAAAATAAATAAAAGGA
The DNA here is from genome assembly GCA_023548195.1 of Bettongia penicillata ogilbyi. Taxonomy (NCBI): domain Eukaryota; kingdom Metazoa; phylum Chordata; class Mammalia; order Diprotodontia; family Potoroidae; genus Bettongia; species Bettongia penicillata. The sequence continues at coordinate 6,428,585 of JAJHZJ010000035.1, read as the reverse complement.
AAGGTCAAATAAATCATTGGAAAAACCAGTTGACATGGAAAAGAGATCAAAGAGAAATAATTTAAAAATTATTGGACTATGTGAAAGCCATGATAAAAATAAAAGGTGTATAGCATCATATTTCAAGAAATCATCAAGGAAAACTGCCCTGATATCCTAAAAGCAGAGGATAAAATAGAATTTGAAAGGATTTACCAATAATCTCCTAAAATAGATCCCTACTTCCAGGAATGCTATAGCCAAATTCTAGGGCTCCCAGGTCAAGAAGAAAATATTGCAAGCAGTCAGAAAGAACTAATTTAAATATCATGGAGATACAGTCAGGATAACCCAGGATTTAGCAGATTCTACATAAAAGGATTTGAAGGTTTGGAATATTGTATAGAAAGGACAAAGTAGCCAGGTTTACAACCATGAATCACCTACCCAACAAAAATGAACATAATCTTTGGGAATGGGAGGGGGAGAAGAAATGGATATTCAATGGATTTCCAAGCATTCCTGATGAAAGGAACAGAGTTGAATAGATAATTTTATTTTCAATACAGAACTCAAAAAGAAGTATAAGAAGTTAAACAGGAAAAATCATCATAAGGAACTCATTAAGGTTAAATGGCTTACAATTCAACACAGGAACATGACGCTTGTAGCTCCTAAGATCTTTCTGATTATTAGGGCAGTTAAGAGTATATATACAGAAAGGGTATGGGTGTGAGTTGAATATGACTGAATGGTTTCAAGGGATGAGAAAGAGAAATGAACTGGAAATGAAAAGGGGAAGGTATAAAAGAGCCAATTACCACCCATAAAAGATGCATGAAAGAGCTTTCACAGTGCAGGGAAATATGAGGAAGGTGGGAGGAAGCCCTTGAACTTTATTCTCAATGGAATTGGCTCAAAGAGGGAATAACTTAAATACTCAGGTATAGAAATGTATCTTTTTCTACAGGAAAGTAGAAGGGTAAGGAAATAAGAGGAAGGGGAGCTGATAAAAGGGAGGCAATATTGAGGGAGTCAGCAGTCAGAAGCAAAGCATTTTTAAAGATGAACAAGCTGAAAGGAGGGAGGCAGTAGGATAAACAAGGAAAACAGAATGGAGAGACTCTTGTACTTTGGCCTCTTCTGATCAGTTGAGTGTTTGTTAGCACAGGCTGCAGCGTAAACATGGCTAAGTGTTATGGCAAGCAAAACAGGATCTTTTGCTGTTTTTATTTTAGTATATTCAAGTACCTCTGATTGAATATTGCTTTTATCAATAGTCTTTATTTGGAGTAAAGTACAGAAATAAGGGTTTCTTTAACTAGAAAAATTATATGTATTTGTATTGTTCATTATCTTAATGTGATTAAAGATCTTCTTCATTAATGGGCCTGTCCATTAAGTGAAGTTTGATTAGGAATGATTTGTGGAAAGGCCCAAACCTTTTTTTAATGAGTCGCTGGTTCAAAAGTATTGTGATGCCCTCTGGTTCTAAAGCAGTTATAAATGCTCTGATTTGAGGTTTTACTTTGGGGCTTACTGATGGGAAGTGTTTGTTTAACAAGTGAGGTCCCTGGGAAGCCACTTTAAAGAGTCCCCTGGCTTAGAAAACCCAGATGTTGGAGCTTCCCTCAATAGTAACCATGATCAGACAGTTGTACCTGTCTGTTGAATTCAGGTAGAGGAAGCCATGTCAGTTGATCTTTGATTTCTCTGTATTTCATTTGAAGGTCAGGGTGATGACTCCCCTGAACTAGGTGAATGATTGAAGTGCTTGGTTAAAGGAATGATGCATGTGCTTGAATAAAGTGATTGTTAACCCTTTGAATGTTGCTTTGCTTGTATGAATGTAGATCCAAGAACCTGGGAAAGTAGACCCCCTTGTGTATATTGGGTTACTTATTGATACACTAAATCTAAGAACAATATCACCCACAACAAATCACAAAAATGGCACTGAAATGGCATCAAGAGAACTAGGTCACAGAGATATAAGACTCTGAAAGAGACTGATCCCAAGTTTATGAGAGACATATGCTTTGCCAAGAAACATAACAAAAAGGGGCTGAAGATGCAGGCCAACAATGCCAAAGTCATCAAGGCCTTATCAGAGGCCATCAATCAATCTTGAGCATAACGTCCTCCAAGGCCAAGCTCTTCAGGCCTAACATCCCCAAGGCCACAGTCTGGTGTTGTGGTCAGAAGATGACCACCAAGCATCTAGGCCATAGGCTTGGCACTAATAGTCCAGGTCACAGGATTATAAAGCCTGACTCTAAGATTAACAAAACCACTGACACCAAGGCTGTCAAGCCCACTGCCCCAAAAGTTGCCAGGTGTGCTGTCAAAGTCAAAAAGTCTGATCACAAGGCCACCAAATCTGACACCAAGATCATCAAGTCTGACACAAAGGTCATTAAATTGAATTCCAAGACTTTTGAGCCCTAACCCATGGCAGCCAAGTTTGATTCTAATGCCACAAATCCCAGTGATTCCAAACATGTTAAGCCTACTGACCCCAAACTCTCTAAGTTCAAACCTAAAGATGCTGGGTTAGAGCTGCTTGTTGCAAACCTTCAAAATAGATGCTTCAGGACAGAAGGACTTCTTTAAACCCTAAACCACCATTTTCCCCCAGTCACTGTATTTGTTATTTTGTACAAATAAAGGAAATGACAAATAATAAGAACAAAAAAGAATGGAGATTATTACACAGTAATCATAACTTAAAAAAAATAAAGTGAATGGGGGGGCAGAGACAAGATGGTGGAGTAGAAAGACACTCATACGATGGTCTCCACACACAGCTCATAAAATACCTGTAGAGAGGGACTCTCAACAAATTCTGGAGCAGCAGAAGTGGAGAACAACGGAATGGTGGAGATTTCCAGCCTAGAGTAACCTGAAAGCCCCAAGAGAACAGAGCAGAGTCCAGCCCACCCTCAGACACACTGTGTGGCACAACTCTGGGAGGAGGCTACATCGGAGGAGGAATCTCCAGTCACAGTAGCAGCAGACTGAAGATTCCTCAACCCACAGACGCCAAAGGTCAGTGAGAGGGTTTTTACAGCTGTCCAAGAAGGGAGAAGGGCCTTCCCATAGCTCTGGCCGTGGGCAACAACCACAGAGGCCACACAGCAGCCCAAACAGCCACCTGCATTCATTATTGGTACATAAAAATCCCTGAGGGCACTGAGGAGCTGAATATTACCTCAACCCTGTGGAGAGGCCCTGAGGGAACTGATCTTTCTCTCCTACTGAATGGTAACCCTGCCCCGACAACTTACCTGAAAATCAGCCCCATACTGGCTTGGTGGAACTGGAGACCAGGAACCTGTGGAGATATAACTGCTAAGATTCTGGGCACAAAATTAAAAAAAAAAAAAAACAACTCTGCTCCTAGACAAGTGTACATGCTTGATTGTGCCACCTTGGAGGAACTGAGATCTAACAGAATCCCAGAGTGTACCCTACTCTTGACAAAGGACCCAAAAGTCAAGTAACTGGTTGGGAAAATGCCCAAAAAAGGGAAAAAATAAGACTATAGAAGGTTACTTTCTTGGTGAACAGATATCTTCTCCAAACCTTTCAGATGAGGAAGGACAATGCTTACCATCAGGGAAAGACATAAAAGTCAAGGCTTTCCTATCCCAAACATCCAAAATAAATATTCAGTGGTCTTAGGCCATGGAAGACCTCTGAAGGGATTTTGAAAATCAAGTAAGAGAGGTGGAGGAAAAAACAGGGAAGAGAAATGAGGGAGATGCAAGAAAAGCATGAGAAGCAGGAGACCCAAAAAATGCTGAAGAAAATAACACCTTTAAAAATACACTAACTCAATTGGCAAGAGAGGTTCAAAAAGTCAATGAGGAGAAGAATGCTTTAAAAAGCAGAATGAGCTAAATGGAAAAGGAGGTTCCTAAGCTCACTGAAGAAAACAGTTCTATAAAAATTAGAAAGGAACAGACAGAGGTTAATGACATAATGAGAAACCAAGAAATCACAAAACAACCAAAAGAATGAAAAAATGGAAGATAATGTGAAATATTTCATTGGAAAAACAACTGACATGAAAAATAGATCCAAGACAGACAATTCAAAAATTATGGGACTACTTGAAAGTCATGATCAAAAAAAGATATCATCTTTCATGATAGACATCATCTTTCATGAAATTGTCAAGGAAAATTGCCCTGATATTCTGGAACCAGGGGGCAAAATAAATATTGAAAGAATCCACCGATCAACTCCTGAAAGAGATCCAAAAAGGGAAATTCCCAGGAGCATTGTGGCCCAATTCCAGAGTTCCCAGGTCAAGAAGAAACTATTGCAAGAAGCTAGAAAGAAACAATTCAAGTATTGTGGAAACACAATCAGGATAACACAAGATCTAGCAACATCTACGTTAAAGGATCAAAGGGCATGGAATATGATATTCCAGAAGTCAAAGGAACTAGGACTAAAGCCAAGAATCACGTACCCAGAAAAACTGAATATAATACTTCAGGGCAAAAAATGGTCTTTCAATGAAATAGAGGACTTTCAAGAATTCTTGATGAAAAGACCAGTGCTGAAAAGAAAATTTGACTTTCAAACACAAGAATCAAGAGAAACATGAAAAGGTAAACAGAAAAGATAAATCACAAGGGACTTACTACAGTTGAACTATTTATATTCCTACATGGAAAGACAATATTTGTAACTCTTGAAAACTTTTTTCAGTATCTGGGTAGTTGGTGGGGTTACACACACACACACACACACACACACACACACAGAGAGAGAAAGAGAGAGAGAGAGAGAGAGAGAGAGAGAGAGAGAGAGAGAGAGAGAGAGAGAGAAAGACACAGAGACAGAGACAGAGAGACTGAGAGACAAAGAGCACAGGGTGAATTGAATAGGATGGGATCATATCTCAAAAAAGTGAAATTAAGGGGTGAGAGAGAAATATATTGGGAGGAGAAAGGGAGAAATGGAATGTGGCAAATTATCTCTCATAAAAGAGGCAAGTAAATGACTTTTCAGTGGAGGGAAAAGTGGGGAGGTGAGAGAAAAAACATGAAGCTTACTCTCATCAAAACTGACTAAAGGAAGGAATAAAATTCACACTCATTTTGGTATGAAAACCTATCTTACAGTACAGGAAAGTGGGGGAGAAAGGGACAGGGAGGGTTGGGGTGGTGATGGAAGGAAGAGCAATGGGAAGAGGGAGCAATTAGAAGTCAACACTCTTGGAGAGGGATGGGATCAAAAGAGAGAGCAGAGGAAATGGGGAGCAGGATAAGATGGAGGAAAATGTAGATAGTCTTACACAACACGACCGTTATGGAAGTCATTTGCAAAACTACATATATATGTGTATATATATATATATATGTATGTGTGTATATGTATGTATGTATATATATGTACATATATATATGTATATATATATATATATATACATATATATATATATATGGCCTGTGTTGAATTCCTTGCCTTCCAAAGGGGAATGGGTGGGGAGAGAGGGAGGAAGGGAAGTTGAAACTCAAAGTTTTAGGAACAGCTGTTGAGTATTGTTCTTGCTACCAGGAAATAAGAAATACAGGTAATGGGGAATAGAAAGTTATCTGGCCCTACAGGACAAAAGAGAAGATGGGAATAAGGGAAGGGAGGGATATTAGAAGTGAGGGCAGATTGGTGATTGGGGTAATTAGAATGCTAGGCGTTTTGGGGTGAGGGAGGAGAGAGGTGGGGAGAAAATTTGGAACCCAAAATTTTGTGGAAATGAATGTTGAAAACTTAAGTAAATAAAAAAATAAAGTGAATGTCTTTTATAAAGGGCGCATTTGTCAGACATATAGAGAACTGAGTCAAATTTATAAAAAAAAAAAATAGACCCATTTCCCATCTGATAAGTGGTCAAAGAATAGGAGCAGGCAACTTTCAGATAAAATATTCAAAGCTATCCATGGTCATATTAAAATTGACTCTAAATCACTATTGATTAGGCAAATGCAAATTAAAATTATTCTGATGTCTCACCTCACATGTATCAGAATGGCTAATGTGAGATAAAAAGAAAATAATAAATGTTGGAGAGGATGTAGGGAAATTGAGATACTAATGCACTTTTGGTAGAGTTGTGATCTGATCCCACCATTTTGTAAAGTAATTTTGAATTATTCCCAAAGGGCCAAAATATGCAAAGAAATTGAGGTAGAGGGGATGCCCATGAATTTAGGAATGGATATAGTATATGATTGTGATGGAATATGATTGTGTTAATATAAGAAACTATGCACAAGATGCTCTTAAAAAAACCTGAAAAGACTTACATGAAATGATGCAAAGTAAAGAGAGCAGAACCAGGAGAATGTTATATATAGTTATAGCAATATTTTACAATGATCATCTGAATAGTTTTTTCTTGGAATGTAATGATCCAAGACAGCCCCAAAGGACTTAGGAATTTTTTTTTTTTATATCTCCAGAGGGAAAACACCCTCCACAAAACTAATGGAATCTGAATGTAGATTGAAGCATCGTTTTTTTAAACTATTTGTTCTTTTTTTTAAAAAATCTGTCTTCTTTTACCAAATGACAAAAGGGAAATATATTTTACATAACTACTCATTTATAATATATATCAGATTATCAGATTGCTTACCTTCTCAGTGAGTGAGGAGAGAAATGGAGGGAGAAAATTTGCAAATAAAATGGATGTCAAATATTGTTTTTACATGTAGTTGGGGAACTTTTTTTTAAAACATACTGATGTCCCAGTTCCTCACCCTCCTGAATTCCTTTATTCCTATCACCATTAAAAACACTCAAAAAATAGTCGTATTTCCTAACCTGGGCTAATTTGATTGAATTTCCCGATGTGATGTAATTTTAGGTAAAACTCAGAATATTGACTTTTTTATTGTTCTTATTGTTAATAATAGCTGTCATTTATATACACTTACTATGCCAAGTGTTGTATAATGATTATTTGATCCTCACAACAGCTATGCAAGGCAAAATGCTATTATAATCTCTGTATAACTGAGCTTGAAATTGATACCCTCATTTGTAATCCGGCCTTATAACTATGGGCAAACCACTGAACCTCTCACCTCCTAGTTCCTGCATCTGAAAAAAGACAGAAATAATATTCACCCTAATTACCAACCGAAGCTGAAAATCTCAAAATACTTTAACATTTAAATAATTATTACTGGTAATTTTCTAACTTTGTTTTCTTGCTAATATTTATTTACTTATTTGGTTGGTTAGTTATCTCTTCTGCTACACTTAAGTCCATGCATTTTTTATCTTTAATCATGGTCATTGTTACATGAAAGTTTTCCTTGACAACTATAATTTTCTAAAATAAAGCTCTTATCTTTCACATTCTATTGTTTTCTTCCATTATTTTTTTCATTGCTTTAAGAAAACCTTATCTCTCTTTGACTTTCTCTGGAATTATGAATTCAGTTGGGTATACCTATGTTTTTCACTTTATCTTTCATTTTCTTTCCTTCCTCAGCTATTTGTAAAGCCTTGTCAGACAGCCACTTTGATTTCTTGCTCTTCCTTTTCTTTGGAATTTTTGTTGATTTTGCTGCCTCCTACAGAATATTTTGAACTTCTGTCTATAGTTTTTTTTTTTTTCAGTCAATCTATCTAACAGAACTAATCTCTTAAATCTATTCATACTTTCTACTTCATATTCAAAGGTATGTTACTTAGGTCATGTCTTTGTGGTCTGTCATTTTCCCTACTTTCTTTTATTTAAGTAAGTAAGAAGCTCATGACCTAAGCCACAGTTAGCTTCAGGTCTTGTTTTAACTGACTGTATAGAGTTTTTCCACCTTTAACTGCAAAGTATATAACGTCCATGTGGAGAGTCAACGTTTTTGTTGAGAAAGGGCATTTGCTATGATCAGTGAGTTATCTTGCCAAACTCTATTAGTCCCTATCCGGCTTCATTTTGTACTCCAAAGTCAAACTTACCTGTTATTTCAATTATATTTTTATTTCCCACTTGAGTATTCCAAACCAGGGGATGAATGTGGCATTTTTTGGTGTTATTTCTAGAAGATGCTGAAGATGTTCAGAGACTTTATGAAGATAGACCTATCTTCCAAATCAATATTTGAAGTATAGACTTGTATTACTATGATGCTGAACACTTTACCTTCAATCTGATATAATTCTGTCATCTTTTAGATTACACTCCAGTACTGTTTTTCTCACCTTTTTATTCACTATGACCACTACTCTATTTCTTCTAACGTATTTGTGCCTTCAATAGTTCATGTATTAATTACCTAAATTGAACTCATGCTTTCCCAAGGTTCACTTTAGGCCTCTCAATTACCGTCTGTGCCATATTCACTTGTAATTCTTTGGATAATGTCATATTCTTTGTCTTACTACTACATGGCCAGTTGGTCAGTTGGTTGGTGTCCTTTGTTCTTGAAGAGGACTGAAATGACAACACTATATTTGAATCAAGTTGTAGTGTGTCCAACTTCAGTTGATCAGGCTAATTCAAGATTGCAATGCTCTACAACAGATCAGGCACAAATAGTCCATATGAACATTTGTGGTGGTTTCTCTAAATTTCTGCATCTCACATTTTTAAGTGGTTTCAATTTTCCTTTGCTCATTCAATACAGCACCTTCTTTGATGAGTGTATACCATGCTGAGTAGTCCTTTGTCAGCATCTTCCATGTCATGTAATTAATTCCACAGTTTTTGAAAGAGTCCTTGTGTCACTTCTTCTGACCACTATGTGATATTTGCCTTGCGTAAGTTCTCTATAAAATGATCTTTTAGGCAAATATATGTTTGACATTGGAACAACATGACCAACCCTCAGGAAAAAGATTTTAAGCAATTTGATCTTTTTTGACAATAATTCTGTTTGACTCTGGAAATTTTCCTGCTGACAATCAATTTGACCTGCAGATATCCATACTAAAATTCTTTAATATGGTAATGTTGAAACATATTTTAATTTTAACAGTTGCAAAAGTAAGTTTTAGAGTTGGTACAAAGCTTAACATTTTTCACACACCATGAATACCTAATACATTGGGACCTCAATGTGCAGATTGTGACAAATAAATTTTCTTGCAGGCATAGATAACTTTATTTAAAACTGCAAGGTAGATAAAATTTGCGTCCCCTTAAATCCTCTTTCCATGTCTTATTTCTGTCTATTTCTTTTTCTTCTAGCCTCTTACCCATGTAAAATTGCTTTGATCAAAGGAACCTTCAATCGGTACCTATAACAGTCATTGGCACTCCAAGAGTGAAGGCATTTTAATAACAGACCCTGGAGAGGTATATGTGATCTTTTTTTAAATAAATTTCATTTATTTTAAGTGTTCTACAATCACTACCATATAACTTAGATTTTTGCCCCCTTAACCTGCTCCCCTAGACAGCATAAAGTTTTATATAGGTTCCACACATACATTCCTATTAAGTATATTTTCATCTTAGCCATATTGCATAGAAGTAAAATGAATGGGAGAAGTCATATAATAAACCAAAACGTAATACACACAAAAAATGATCTGCTACATTCTGTAATTGAATTCCATAGTTCTTTCTCTGGATGTGGAAGGCATTTTGCCTTAAAAGACCTTGAATTGCAAGGAAGTTCCAAGTCTACCAGAAAAAACTCACACACTGTGGTCGTTGCTGTGCACAAAGTTCTCCTGGTACTGCGCCTTTTGCTCAGCATTAGATCATATAAGTTTTACCAGTCCTCTCTGAAGTTTTCTTGTTCATCATTTCTCATAGTACAATAGTATTCCACTACACTAATATGCAACAATTTTTTCAGTCATCCCCCAATTGATGGATATCCCTTTGCTTTCCAGTTTTGGGCCACCACAAAGAGGGCTGCTATAAATATTTTTGCACATGTGGGACCCTTTCCCATTTTTATGATCTCTTGGGGGTACAGTCTTAGAAGCAATATTGCTGGATCAAAGGGTAGTCACATTTTTGTAGCCCTTCGGGCACAGTTCCAAATTGCTCTCCAGAATGGTTGGATCAACTCACAGCTCCACCAACAATGAATTAGTATTCCAACTCTCCCACATCCTCTCCAACATTTATCATCTTCCTGTTCTGTCATGTTTGCCAATCTCATAGGTGTTATGTGGTACCTCAGAGTTGTTTTGATTTGCGTCTCTGTAATCAATAGTGATTTAGAGCATTTTTTCCATGACTACAAATGCCTTTAATTTCTTCCTCTGAAAACTTCCAGTTCATATCCTTTGAACATTTATCACTTGGGGAATGACTTGTATTTTTGTACATTTGACTCAGTTCTCTATATATTCTAGAAATGAGGCCTTTATCACAGATACTAGATACCAAAATTTTTTCCCAGTTTTCTGCATCACGCTGAAGCTTGGTTGCATTATGTTTGATTGTGCAAAAACTTTTCAGTTTAATGTAATCAAAATTATCCATCTTGCCCTTCATAATGCTTTCTATCTCTTCTTTAGTCAAAAATTCTTCCCTTCTCCATAAATCTTAAAAATACACTATTACGTGTTCCATTCATTTGTCCATAGTATTAATCTTTATACCTAGATTGTGTACCCAATTGGGCTTTATTCTTGTGTACGATGTCAGGCATTGATCTATGCCTAGTCTCTGTCACACTGTTATCCAATTATATCAGCAATTTTTGTCAAACAGTGAGTTCTTATCCCAGAAGCTGGGGTCCTTGTGTTTATCAAACAGGAGGTTGCTATATTCCTTGCCTACTGTGTCTTGAGTACCCGGATTATTCCACTTGTTCACCCTTCTGTTTCTAAGCCAGTACCAAGTAGTTTTGCTAATGACTACTGTATAATACAATTTGAGATGTGGTAGTGCTAGGCTACCTTCCCTAGTATTTCTTTTCATTAGTCCCCTTGATACTCTTGATCTTTTGTTCTTCCAGATGAATTTTTATATTAATTTTCCAGCTCTAGAAAATAAATATCTGATCGTTTAATTGGTATGGCACTAAATAAGTTAATTAAGTTAGGTAAAATTGTAATTTTTATTATACTGGTTTGGCCCACCCACGAGGAACTGATGTTTTTCTACTTACTTAGATGTGATTTTATTTGTGTGTCTTGTAATTGTCTTCATATATTCCCTGGGTTTATTTTGGCAGGGAGACTCCCAAATATTTTATAGTGTCTACCCTAGCCTGAAATGGAATTTATCTTTCTATCTATTCCTGTTGGGCTTTGTTACTAACATATATGAATGCAGAAGATTTGTGTAGGTTTGTTTTGTAACCTGCAACTTTGCCAAAGTTGTTTGTCATTTCAACTAGTTTTTTACTTGAATCTCTGGGATTCTCTAAATATATCATCATATCATCTGCAAAGTGTAATAACTCAGTTTCTTCTTCAACTATTATGATTCCTTCAGTTTCTTTATTTTGTCTAATTGCTAAAGCTAACATTTCTAATACCTTTTTGAATAATAGTGGTGATAATGGACATCCTTGTTTCACCTCTGATCATACTGGAAATGCATCTAGCTTATCTCCATCGCATATGATGCTTGCTGAAGATTTAAGGTAGATACTGCTTATTATCTTATGAAAAGTTTCCTTTATTCCTATGCTCTCCAGTGTTTTTAATAGGAATTGGTGTTGTATTTTGTCAAACGCTTTTTCTGCATCTATTCAGATAGTCATGTGGTTTCTGTTAGGTTTGTTGTTGTTATGATCTATAATGCTAATAGTTTTCCTAATTTTAAAGCAGCCCTGCATTCCTAGTATGAATCCTACTTGATAATAATGTATTATTCTCATGATAAGTTGTTGTATTATTTTTGCTAAAATCTTATTTAAAAATTTTCCATCTATATTCATTAGAAAAATTGGTCTATACTTTTCTTTTCCTGTTTTGTCTCTTCCTGGTTTAAGTATCAAAACAATTTCCTCTTGATTGCAGGTGAGTTCACCTCTTTCATTTTTGATATTGGTAATTTAGTTTTCTTCTCTCTTTTTTTTAAATAAAATTGACCAAAGCTTTATCAGTTTTATTAATTTTTTCATAAAACCAACTATTAGTTTCATTATTAGTTGAAAAGTTTTCTTAATTGCAATTTATTAATCTCTCCTTTGATTTTCAGTATTTCTAATTTAGTATTTGCTTGGGAATTTTCAATTTCTTTTTCTAGCCTTTTCAGGTGCATGCCCAAATTATTGATTTATTCGGTCTCTATTTCATTCATGTGGGCAGCTAGGTGGTGCAGTGTGTAGAAAGAACTGATACAAGAGTCAGGAAGACCCAAGTTTAAATCTCACCTCAGGCATTTGACACTCACAGGCTGTATGACCTTGGGCAAGTTACTTAACCCAAATTGCCTCATCCTGAGTCATCTCCAGTCATCATGATGAACATGTGGTCACTGAATTCAGATGGCTCTGGCAGAGAAGTGAGACTGGTGACGTGCACTGGTGACTCTCTCACTCAAAACAAAGTCAAGTGCAAATCATGTCATTATTTCTGTGATGGCATGGTCTTCTTTGGCAATGAAGGACAAACACACACATTTTATTCATGTAAGCATTCAAACATATAAAACTTCTCCTAAGAATGGCTTTTGCAGTATCCCTTAAGATCCCGTAGGTTCTCTCATTATTGTCATTCTCTTGAATGAAGTTGTTGATTGTTTCTATAATTTGTTGTTTGGCCAACTCCATCTTTAGGATTATGTTATTTAGTTTCCAATTAATTTTAAGTTTATTTTTTCCATGGCTTTTATTACATATAATTTTTATTTCATTATGATCTGAGAAGGATGCATGGACTATCTCTCCCTTTCTGCACTGGATTGTGAGGTATTTATGCCCTAGAATATGGTCAGTTTTTGTATATGTGCCATGTGCCACTGAGAAAAAGGTACATTCCTTTGTACCCCCATTCAATTTTCTCCAGAGATTTGTCATATCTACCTTATCCAGAGTTTTATCTACCTCCTTAACTTCTTTCTTGTTTATTTTGAGGTAAGATTTATCAAATTCAGAGTAGAGGAGGTTGAGGACCTCCACTGGTAGAGTTTTGCACTCTCTTTCTCCCCACAACTCCCCCAACATCTCCTCTAGGAATTTGGATGGTATACCACAATCATATATGTTTACTAATGATATTGCTTCATTGTCTATGGTGCCTTTTAGCAGGATATAGTTTCCTTCCTTATCTCTTTTGATTAGATCTATTTCTGCTTTTGCTTTGTTTGAGATGAGAATTGTTACCCCTTCTTTTCTTACATTAGATGAAGTCCAACATATTCTACTCCAACCTTTTACCACTACATTGTGTGTGTCCCTGTTTCAAATGTCTTTGTTGTAAACAATATGTTGTTGAATTATGACTTTTAATCCATTCTGCTATCAGTCTCTCTTTTATGGGAGAGTTCATTCCATTAACATTCACTGTTATTATTACAATCTATGTCTTTCCCTCCATCCTCTTTCCCACAATTTCTCCTTTTAGTTCTCCCATCTCCCTTCCCCTCCTCAATAGAGTTTTCATTTTTGAACACCACCTCGTGGAGTCTTCCCTTCCTTCTTCCAGCTCCCCTCCCTTTTACTCCCTTTTTCCCTTTCTACTTCTCCCTTCCATTTTAGCTTCCCTCCCCTTTCTTCCTCCTTACTCCCCTACTGCCTATAGCACAGTATATATATGTATGTATATATATATATATACACATATACGCGTATACATACGTGTATATATATATACATATATATGCATATATGCATATATATATATATATATATATATATATATATATATATATATATATGTATGTATGTATATATACTTAAGTTTTTTGGTCCCTCCTACAACCAAATCAGATGAGAGTATCTCTCAAACAATGTTCATCTCCCTCTCCTCTTTTCTTCTACTATAATATAATTTTGTACTTCTTCTTGTGATGAAATTTACCATTCTCTGCTTCTTCCTTTTCACATCTCCTGTTAAAATGCCTTTGCATGGTTAAATCACATTTTTATAATCACATCATTTACTTTATACCCATTCCCTCGGTATATATTCCTTTTATATTTCATGGTACATGTACAATTCTCAAGATTACCAAGTATCATCTTCCCTTATAGGGAGGTAAATAGTTTGCCCAAATTGAGTAACAAGTTTTTCTTTTCCCCTGTTTACCTCTTTATGCCTCTCATGAGTCCTGTGCTTGAAGATCGAATTTTCTATTGAATTTTGGTCTTTTTGTCAGGAAGGTCTGGAAATCCCTTATTTCACTGAATGTCTGTCTCCTTGCCTGAAATGTTATGCTGAACTTTGCTGGGTAATTGATCCTTGCTTGTAGTCTCACCTCCTTTTTTTTAATAGAATATCATATCCTATTTCCTTCAGTCTTTTAATGTGGAATCTGCAATATACTGTGTGATCCTGACTGTAGCTCCTTGATGTTTGAATAGTTTTTTTTCTGGCTCACTGTAGTATTTTCTCCTTCACTTGATAGTTCTGAAATTTGGCAAAACATAGCTTGATGTTTTCAGTTTGGAATCCCTTTTGGGAGCTGAACAGTGGATTTTTTTCTACGAGTACCTTGGCCTCTGGATCTAGCACTTGTGGGCAGTTTTCCTTGATGATTTCTGGGAATATATTGTTGAGACTTTTTTTTTTATCATGGTCTTATGGTAAGTCAATAAGTCCTACATTTTCTCTCCTGGATCTATTTTCCAGGTCAGTTGTTTTGCCAATTAGATATTTTACATTTTCTTCTATCTTTTTATTCTTTAGATTTTGTTTGACTGATTCTTGATGTCTCATAGATTCATTAGTTTCTACTTGCCTAATTCTAATTTTTAACAAATTGTTTTCTTCAGTTATCTTTTGCATCTCCTTTTCCATCTGTCCAATTATCCTTTTAAGGAATTATTTTCTCCTGTTCTTTTGTATGTCCTTTTCCGTTTGTCCAATTTTCCCAGTTATGTTTTGTGTTTTCTTTTCAATTTGTCCAGTTTTTCCAGTTAGGTTTTGTGCTTCCTTTTCCATTTTTTCCAATATTGCCATTTAGGTTTTGTGCTTCCTTTTCTATTTGTTTAATTTTCCTTTTTACAGATCTGTTCTCTTCATTGCTTTTTTTATATACTTTTAAAGTTGTTGGCCAGTTTTTCTTCTATTTCCTTCTTCACCTTTTCCAAGAAAGCTGTTTGTGCATGCGAGCAGTTCATAGGCCCTTCTGAAGTTTCAGATGGGAGTACAGTCACAGTACTGACCTCTTTGGTATTTGTGTTTTGGTCTTTGTCCCAATAGAAAGACTCTATGGTCTTTTCCTGCCTGTTTTGCTTCTTCTTGCTCATGATGGCGAGGTTTTGTGTGTTTTGGCATCTGGATCTTTCAGTTAGAAGCTGGAGAACCTAGTGTTGATCCTACTGGTTTGAAAAAGCTAATGGTAGGTGCCTTTTTGTCTTTTTGTTTTGTGTTTTCCTGGCTCAGACCTGAGGTTATCTTGTTAACTGTGGGGAAGGGGTGCTGTGGTCAGGGGAGATCTCCTCAGCTAAGCAAGAGCAAAGGCAAGCTTAGTGCTTGGTTATCCTGGCTGCTCTATTGTGTTCCCATTTCCCCTAGAGCACTTAGGCATACCTGGGTCCTAGTGGGAATTTCCACCCCCCAGGACTCCTGTCCTTCCAGTTCCCCTTGCCACAGTGAGAGGAATCCCCTTTAGCTATTTTCCTAGCTTCAGGTGCTACAAGAGTGTTTGCCTCTTCTGCTGTTCTCACTGATCTAGGATTTTTCTGGGGAAGTATTTTATGGTTCTTTCGAAGTCAACAAGGGGAAGAGGAGAGAGCATTTACCAATCACTCAGTCACTTTGGCTCCCAGAAATTCAAGTAGGTGACTTACAGACGTTTAATTTGTGGGCTGCAATTCTCAGGAGGTGCTGTGCTGATATCTGGTACTCAGTGACTGTCACTCACTGGGCTCTGCTCTGGGCTCTCACCCTGGGCTCCCAGTCTGCTGGTTCAGCCTGCTACTGTCTCAGGTTTCCTGGGGCCCTCCTGCTTTGCTGCACTGGAAGCGTTATGCTGTGTGCTGTGGGCTCACCCCTGTGGAACAGATCCTTTCTGTCAACCTTCCAGTCTATCCCAGTTCGTGAATCTGCCACAGTCTGTGTCCTATTGGATTATGGACCTCCAAAATTTGGTCAGATTCTCTTTGTAGAAGTACCTGAAGGAGTTTGTCTAAGATCTTAGGTGAGTAGTTGCTCTCACTCCACTATCTTGACTCTGCTCCCAGTATTTTTGATCTTTCTACAAAGGTCAAAAGAGAAACAAGGATTATTCTTTTCACAACTACTACTTGATATAATTATAGAAATACTAGTTATAGCAATAAAACAAAAAGAAATGAGAGAAATATATAGGCAAAACAGAATCAAAATCAGTACTATTTGAAGATGATTTCATGGCCTACTTAGCAAATCATAAAGAATGAAGCCCAAATCATTGAAACTATTAATAATTTGATAAATGCTGCAGAATAAAAAAAATAGACCTGTTACTTCCTCCCAATTATCAAAAGTAAAAAAAATATGGTCACCACATCTGTAGATTTTCTGTCATATCTCACGTACATACTCCAGGAAGGCAAAAGACTCCTTGGTTGTTTATATATAATAATGATTAAACTACTACTAGTAAAAGAAATAATAATTATATAGAGCATTAATATTTGTAAAGTGTTTTATATATGGTATGTCATTTCATCTTCACACTAATGGTCTGAGAAAGATGCTATTATTATTGATGTTTCACAGATTAGTAAAAATTAGGCTGCCTGGAGTCAGAAAGATTCATCTTTGTGAGTTCAAATCTGGCTTCAGACAACTTACTAGTTGAGTGACTCTGGGCAAGCCATTTAACCTTATTTGCTTCAGTTTCCTCATCTATAACATGAACTGAAGAAGGAAATGACAAACTACTCCAATATCTTTGCCAAGAAAATCTCAAATAGAGTCACAAAGGGTTGGATACGACTGAAAATGACTGATAAACAGTAACAAAAATTTAGACTTCGAGAGGGTTAGGTGACTTCCCAAAGGTCATACAACTGTTGTCTGAGGGAGGATTACAACTTAGGTGTTTCTGACTTCAGATCCAGTGTTCTGGTTCATAAATAGATGTCTTCCAAGGGAGTTTCCTAAGACTTCTACTGTTCACTTCTTTTTTAAAAATGAACTCACACATGGTGACACTTGTGTATATATGTCTCTTTTATTGAAGTTTGTAATCGTGTATATATAGTATTTGTACATAGTTTGCATAGTATCTCCCTTATTAAACTGTGAATTTCTTAAGAGAAACCCCTGTTTTTGCCTTTCTTTTAAAACCTGATAAATACTTAATGGCTTTGCATGTTGGCTTGCAGTAAAAGAAATTATCTTTTCTGGAGATGAAACAGCTACAACCTCTACAAGAAGAAACTCTGTTGGTTACCTCTTAATTTAGTTATTCTCCTTTCCTTGGCTTCCTTTGAAATAATTTCTTCTGGTTCTCCTCCTACCTTTCCATCATTTTTTTTACTGGTTACTTTCACTATTTTATCATGATTCTGTCACTCCTACATGATCACAGCTCATGCCCTTTGCAATCTTCATTTTAACCCTCTCACTAGGCAGTATCTTCCAATGACAGTTTCTTTTATCATTTTCATACAGGTGAATTTTCAATCAATATAATCAGCCATAATTTCTACCCTGAACATAATATCTTTCTCCAATTCTATATTAGACCTGTCCCCCCAAATGTCCAATCAGAGATTCAAACTCAACATGTCCAAAACTGTGTTCATCCTCTTCCCTCCTACCAACCTCCCTAATTCTGTTGATGGCAATCACTATCTTTCCAGGCTTCTACATTCAAAACTGTGGAGTTAGCATTGACATTTTACTTTCTTTTATCCTCTACAACCAATAAATTGTCAAATATATATTCAATCAGCAAATATCTGTTGCATTTGTCACATGCCCCCATTACATACTGCCAGCACACATATTCATTCTCTATCTCTCTTCCAGACTGCAATAATAGCATCCTAATTTCTCCACCTCTAATCTCCTAACTCACCAGTCCATCATTCCCTTAACTGCCAAAATGATCCTTTTAATATACAAGTCTACATTTCCTAGTATTTCAGCAACTATTTTATCTATTTTCACTGATAGTTCAATTTTGCTAAAATCTTCTTCTTCAATTACTATTCTTAACAAACCTAGTACAGGGAAATCTTAAATTATTTTATTTTATTTTGTCTTGCATCTTGTTTAATCTTATCTCCACCAGGCTATGAACTTCTCCTCCCAGCCTTTTTCCTGGATTTTGGCTTTTAGAGTCATGCTTCTACAGCTGTCCCATTTTATCAATAGTGTGATATTCACAGCACCTACATCTGCTATGAATATGCTGGCATAATTCTGAATTGTAAAATGTAACAGACTCCCCACATGGAAGACAGAACCAAAATGTTTATTTAAACACCAGAAAGACAAATTCCAACACCAGAAAACCGAATCCATCACAGAAACAAAGAAATCTATACTCAATAACAATGCAAGGGGCACCACAATCCCCAAGCCTTCCCCCTAGTAGGGTCTTCCCACAAACAAACACAGTTTACTGCCGGCTTTCTCTTTCTTCCTCAGTTCTAAGTGCTGTAATTAACTTCCTCTCACATCCAAATTCCTCTGCTCCATCCTTCCTGCTCCACCCATTCAGCAAGTTCCTCCGAACACAGATTGATGGGACTCAGGCTTCTATGTTATTCAGATAGGGCACATGAGTCTATTAATTGATGAGAAAGATCTTCCCATTAAGCAAAAATCCTTTTAAATATATATATATATATATACATATATATAATATATGTATATATTTATTATCATACGATATATTTATATATGTATATGTATATATTTTATATTTATATAATATGTTACATATTATATTATTATATATTATATTATATATCATATATTTATACATATATATAATATATATTATATATTTATATGTGTATATATGTGTGTACATATATACATACATTATACATACATACATATTCATATAAATATACATATATGTGTGTGTGTATGTGTGTATCCTGGAAACCTCCTTAGAACCAAGGAATTCCTCACTTGGGAGCATCCAACCTCTCTGTAGCCATCTCAGCTTGAGCTAATCCCCTCTAAAGCCTGCCCAATTTTCAAATTGTTGAGCATCCCTTGGGGCCTTCATTCTGTCAAAGGGTCATGGTTCGCCTTCATCCCCTACTGGTCTTGTTCCTGGATTCCATACTTCAATCATTCTCTTCTCTTACAGTCTTTAGCCTCCTTTTTTTGTACTGACTTCCCCATTAGAATGAAACATCATTGAAAGCAGATTTCTTTTTGCTTATATTTGTATCCCCAGTGCTTGACACAGTCCATGAGTAACAGTAAGCACTTAATAAATGCGTGTTTCCTTCTTCTCTCCTTCCCTCCCTCTTTTCCTTTCCTCTTTGAATATTTAAATACAGAAATAAATAGTATTATGAATAAAGGTAATCCTATTATTTTTATATTCTTAAAAGTTTATAAGCAGGCAAGAATACTTGTCCTAGTTTATGCTACATGAAGAAGTTAATGTGGCAAAGCAAGGAAAGATGCACCTTTTAATTTTTTCCAACATTACATATCTGAAACAATAAGTATTTTAAGGCTAAATCCTACACTAATTTTTTCTCATAGATTATAACTCCTACCGCATGATGTGATTTTTTTCCTATTTCACTTATGGAAACAATAAATAGTTGCCTTAAATATGAAAATACTTTTAAAAGTTGAATTCCACTTTGAAGCTTTGAAATAGCACCTTTAAATTTGTTCTGGACTCTATTTCATAGTACTATGTGTCAAATATAGTTAAAATGAAGGATATTGGCAAAATGTTCTTATTGTATTGAAAATCAAGTGTATGGATTATTACCTGAAATACCGCTCAGGCTTAGAACCCTATTTCTTGCTTAAATGGAGATTTTCATTATAATAGAATTTAAATCATTTCATTTCACATATCCCTTAATCTTCTCTATTCTATTCACAGTTATATTTCAGCACAAAACTACATCAAACTAGGAGATGCTGATTTTGTTCTCTACTTCCTTGACTAAATTCTTCGCATAGTCACATAGTACTTGCAGGATCATTATAGTAATTCCGTAGTTTCCAATGGTGCTAGTTGCCCTTGGGCAAAAGCTCCTATTTTAAGACAGTCTGCATCTGTCAGAAGTTTCTGTGTTGCCTCATTGCTGCTTCTTACGGAACCACTATTTGAGTCAGTGGGGTCTTTGCCTGCATAATGACCTGAAAATCAAACCCACTGGTTTTAAATACTGTGCAATCACTACTTAAGGTGACTTGCTAATTGCAGTCATTTGTTCCACTGACCAGTAAAATTTCACTCCTTGTGGGAGTTCCTAGCTCTTGCATAACAAATCACACTGTCATCTTGGTACATTCAAGGCCACGCACGTAAAAAGTCACAGAATCCATTGTGCTCTATCTACTACAAGGTCTCATGATTGAAAGTCACATGCACCTACAAATATCTCAAATAGAAAATGGCAAATTCAATACATGTATATGCTTCTTTCCATGCAATAAAAAACTTTTTTATCCTACGCACTTATATAAATATGACTTAAATTAAAAAAAAATCTCAAAAAGTAGAGGAAATCTATAATTCATATATCTGATGATCTTTTCACTGATCTTCCAAAGCTGCAATTATTTGTAATTTATCAAAACCTTTAAAAAATAACGTTGTATTTTTTTTGATATTATTTTCCCCCTCTCTTCTTCCAAATAAAACCTTTTCTGGATTTGTCCATGCTGAAATACTACAATCTGAGATATTTAAAATATGATTCTGAGGTGAAAATTCACAGATTACACTTTCCAGTGCTAACATCAGAAGTATCACTGACAAAGATGTCTGAGGGGATAAACCTGGAAGTCTGGTGAATTTATGAGACATTCTAGAAATATCTTCACATGTGAATTTGGGTAGAAAAGAAAATTAAATGAATTAGAACCAATCACTTTGTTTAGAAAATCTCAGTTTTCAAATGTATAAAAAATGTTTTAACAGTAATTCACATTCCTAGAACTTTAATACATTAGTTGGGTTAATTTCATAAACATAATAGAATATTTCCATTTGTTCTTTATGAGAAGTTCCCATCAAGAGAAGGTTATGAAATTCAAACTTCAGTATTAAATCATAATAATAAATGCCCACTGGTATTATATTTACTAAGCACCACATGTTTCTGTGCAAGTCATTATAAGTTTAAATTGAAACAGTTGTTTTCCTCTAAAATATTTCATTTCACAACTTTTACCAGCCTTAAAAGAATACATTCAATCTAACATTCATACAAGAATGAATCATATTAGATACCTTTGTAGCGTGAAAACATTTATCAGGCAGATGGCAGATGAGAACTATTTGTTCCAGTGGCCATGAAGGTTGCTGAAGTAGGTGCTGCAGAGTTCTTAGAGGTTCAGCAGATATTGAAGACACTGGTCATCTATTGTATCCTAGGCCATTACCAGTTCTTTTAACTCTCATCTTGCCACTGGACTTTAATGAATCTGGAAGAAAGAGTGGGTCTGACAATTTTATGTAAGTCTGCCTCACTTAAATTGAATTCTTACACGAATCAAGACATAATCCCATGATGTCACTTGTCCTTTTTGAAAATGAAGGATGATCAACAAGTAAGCACATACTGCAATAGTCACTGTGTTAGGCACTGTGAAATTCATGAAAATGGCATGCCATCAGTGAGATTGAAATAGCTGTATGGATTATATACATATGTAACTATAATCTGAGGTAGAATATAAGTGCTGTAAGAATAGTACCAAAAAACTACCCTGAATTTCAAAGGAGAGACAGAGAGAGCAATCAGAATTAGAGGGTTATAGAATTTCAGAGTTGGAAGGGTGATCAGAGGCCAAATATTATGATGTCGACCTCAAGTATGAAACACTTTCAAAACATTTCAGGCAAGCTATTATTCAGTCAGACTTGTGGTCACAAAGATCTGGGTTTGAAACCTATCTCATGTAATTCTAAGCTGTATGATCATTGGTAAGTCATTTAATCTTTTTCAGGCTCAGTTTCCCCACCTGTAAAATGAGCATAATTATCTCACACAGTGTTGTTTAGAATATACATACATACAGTGTCCATTAAATCTTATATTTTTACATGAACTGCTATTAACCAAATTCTTTCTAATCCTGAATTTAACCAGTTGCTTAAAAAACAACTTCCCCCAATAAAGCAATACCAAAAAAAACTTCAGGGCTTTCCATTTGTGCGTTGTGAGTTTTACCAGGTTTCACTCACTCTTTATGTTCTTTATTGTTGTAATCTTGATAAATCACAGTACTGTTATATAGGATTTTAGGTCTTCTTTCATTTTTCTCCATGATAGAGAAAATAGAAACAAGGTAGAATTTAAAGGGTTCCATCCCCACCCGTCCAGTCCTTATATATTAGCATCATTGGCCAATCATTTCCATGAAGTGGAACTCTCCTTTCTGTGTTCTTCCTTTCTCCATTAGCATAGATTCAACGAGTCTTCATTCTTAGTGGTAATGGTCTTAACTCTCTTGAAAGCCTCAACTCACTCATTTTATTTCTTACAGGATTATGCTTTTTTGTTGTCATGGTTCATTTTGTTTTGTTTCTGTTTTTCTTAGCCCATCCACCAGTTCCTCATTTTTGGTTAGATTCAGATTCAGAATAGCATTTCTTTTCACTATTTCCTATATCTTCTGAAAGAAGAGATGTTTATTTTAGCTGGTAAATAACTCATCAGATAAAAATAATTACCAAATCAAGACTTCCAATAGATATGTAGATCATTGAACTCCCCTCCCCCCAATAATTATAGCCTTTTAAAGTCAGCATAGTGTAGTGGAGAGAAAGTTAGTCTTGGAGTAAAAAAGACCTTGATGGATGTCTCTAAAGATATATACTAACTACATGATCCTGGGCGTATCGTTTAAGCTCAGTGCTCCCAAGCAACTCTCCAAGACTCAGGGTTTCAGATTATGTGTCATTCTGCATTAGTAGAGGAAGTCTCAGCATTTTGATATGAGGAGTTTCTCTTTGCAAGTTTCCTGTATTTATAAAATCACAAATCTAGTCTTAAAATAGAGATAGAGACATAACTAAATATACATAAATATCTATATTTATCTACCTATATTTATCGATGTAAACTATATATATATATATGCGTAAGCATATTGATATATCTATGTCTTTCATACTCGTGTTTATGTGCAAATATACATATATGTGTATATATATATTTACACATGTATGTGAGTATACACACATATGTGTCTCTGACTATTCTTTATGCTCTGTATCAGGCATTCTTTCTTCATAGTTTTTCACTTTCCAGGAGGTTTAAACTTTGCTACAAAAATTATCAAGTCGCTATCATCATCAAAATCTTCTTCTTCCTCTTCTTCCTCTTCCTCTTCTTCTTCTTTTTCTTCTTCTTCTTTTCCTTCTCCTCCTTCTCCTTCCCCTTCTTCGTCTTCTTCTTTCCAAAATCTCTCTCTCTCTCTCTCTCTCTTTCTCTCTCTCTCTCTCCCCTTGTAGCCCCTTTTCCACGCATTGAGAAGGTAAATAATATCATATTCATTATATATATGAAGACATGCAATACATATAATACATATTTCCTTATTAACCATGTTGCAATAAAAAATGTAATTAAAACATGCTTCAATTTGAATTCAGCTTATCTCTTCTCTCTCTCTCTCTCAGTAGATAGTATTTTTATCATGAGTCATTTGAAATTCTCTTGTATCATTTTATTGATTAGAGTAGCTAAGTCTTTTACTGTTTGTCAATGTTACAACATCGTTACTTTGTAAAATATTCTCCTGGTTCTGCTCACTGCATTTTGCATAATTTCATGTAAGTCTTCCTAGATTTTTCTGAATCCATCCTGCTTGTTATTTCTTGTAGCAAAACAGTATTCTATCACAATCATATGCCACAACTTGTTCAATAGTTCCCCAATTCATGTGCATCCCTTTAATTTCCAATACTTTGTGAATACAAAAAGTGCATCTATAAATATTTGCATAAATGTAAACATTTTTCCAATTCTTTGGAAATACATCTTTTCATCTTCCATCTGACTTTCTTGACTTCTCTACCTCCTCACCATTCAGTTACTTTCTCCCGAAGACCTTCTCTCTTAATTGATTACTCCCTATCCTGGACCCTCATTTCCTGAGTAGGCCTTTTCATGTTCACTTCACTCCTAGATTCATTTTCTCTCTGGAATTCTCCACCTCCCTGATAGTTGCTTTGTCCTAATATTGGTATTTTACTATACTCTACCAACAATCCAACAGTTCCCTCAAAATGTACTGTTTTCTCATATTAGAAAGTAAATTCTTTGATGATGGGGACTCTCTGGTTTGCTTCTACAGCATTTACCATAGTGTCTGGTATCATATGGTAAACACTTTATAAACTCTCTGTCTATCCCATCTTCCCATTTCCTATTTACATATACTCTGTCATTCAGTGATGCTGGATTTCTTGTTATTCTCTTATAAGATACTCCTACTTAATGCCTCCCATGACTGAAACTCTCTCCTTTCTCATCTCCATTTCCTGAGTTTCTCTTTCCAGTGTCAACTAAAGCTTTACTTTCCCAGTCCTTAATATTCTTGCCTTTCCTTTAAGACTATCTTCAAATTATCCTGCTTTTATCCTACTTGTAAATAGTTGTTTTAATGTCATCTCACGCATTAGACTGTGAACTTGTTAAAAATATGGATTTCTTTTGATTTCTTGTCCTTCTTTGTATCATCAGGTTTAAATACTACTTTCAACATAGTTGACATTTAATGAATACTTGTGGAATGAATATTGCTGGATCCAAGGTTCTTATAAATAATAATTTCTTTTAAACAAGGTGTACTATTATATTGCCATATACTAACCATAACGTTCATGTCACTATATCTTGGTAATAATGATATAGTAATTTTTAAAACACTATTGTACCTCAGAATCTCAAGTTCATTCTGTTTAACACTCATATTCTGTACATTGTTATATAGATATTTGAGGACATGGGAGCATAGAATCTATCTTACTTTCTACTAATGGGTCATTATGATTACCACATAGGTCCACTGTCATTCTTTTTCTATCATCTTTTTTTTTTTATTTGCCACAGTATTTGCCATTTTCTATCATGGTTGCCTCATGAGGAAGCCTGTGGTTTTAAATATCATCTCTCTGCAAAAGACTCCCAGATCAGTCCTACTCTCTCTGGAGCTCCAGTCCCACATTATCAATTGTCTAGTGGACATTTCATAGTAGTAATATTCAATATATTTAAAAATATTATACATTTATGAGAATTAAATGGAGAAAGGAAAAGTATGACCTGACCTGAGTTTGATGAACAGTTTGATAGAAAGGAATTTTGAAGTTTTCTTTCATCGCTCTGGAATATGTATATTAAACACATAGAGATCTCAGAATTTTGTTCTTTTCAGTTGTCTTGGTAGACAATGCATTTCCTTGATGGATGTATATGTATGTGTGTATATAGATATAGATATAGATAGATAGATATAGATAGATATCAATATATAGATTTAGAGATAGAGATATATGTATGCATGTATATACACACTATATATATTTTTTGACAGTAGATATAGTATAATAAGTAGATATATAAATTTTTTAATCTGATAATTCATATAAAATAAAAAGCACAAGACTACTGCATAAATATGGGTGCCACTTTTTATGCTTCTGTAAGGCATGAGGAAAATTAAAATTATGCTGTATCATTTCATAATTAATATTACCTTGTAATCCATCTTTCCCCATTTTGTCAAAATCCCTTTTCTTAGTCTAGCTCAAAAGGTAATCTCTAAAGGAATGGCCTAGTAATGTGATTATTCTTAACTCCCAAGGCACTTGCTGAGTTACCTGGGAGCCTTGCTTCAGAGATAGCAGAAAATCAGACTGAGCTAAACTCTCCCCACGGGATAATTCTACTGTCCTTTTCTCTCCTAATCAAAATTAAACCCCAACAGCAACAAAAGTCTCCAAGAGTAAGTCCAAACCTAAGGAAAACTGATTGGAATGGATCTGATTTTCTGGTCAAGATTACTAGAGGTAGCTGTGTCACACAAAGCAATTAACATTCCTTAATAGCCCGTGTTCATCCACACCTGAAGGTCACCTCACTTTCTCCTCTTACAGACTGCTATCACCTGAGAATTAATCACCCAAAGAGGATGCAATAGGGACTAGATGAGGTAACTTTTAACCTGCCTCCTTATTAAAACGTTTTGTAAGTACAATTATTTTATCTCTCCTAGGCGAGGTGGAAATTAAGTACTAGAAGGAAAACTCATCTCTTTGGCCCTTGATTGTGGTCTTTGATCATTAAGAGGAGTCTATTGACCCAAATTATTGTTTTTTGTTAGCGTAACTAATAAATTGACAGTTCCCAGGTCCTGGATTTTTTCTGCTGAGATGGCCAGCATGACCCACACTACTAACAGTTTATGTATCACTATTGACAAATTGTTATCCTACCTTGGGGAAAACTATGTCTGAACCTGCCTTTGTTGCAGTTTTACTTGCCATTTCTTTTTAATGGCAGAATTTATTTCATCTGAAAGAAAGTATTTCTGAAAACTTTAAGAAAATATATTGATTATAGTATTTTCACTTAAATTGTAAGCTGTTTGAAAGCAGTAATAATTTCTTATTCGCCATTGTTTCCTTCTAGCCAGTAGCAGTGTCTTGAAACGTAGTAGCCAAGTCACTCTACTACACAACAAGTAGTTGTGTAGTAAATGTCTGACTGAATTGCTTTGAGAGATGTGTTTTTTAATATAGTTATTGAAATATCTGTCGTTCCCTTTCTTAAAACAGTTCTGTAATCTTAATTTATTAGACTATACTCACTAAACCCTATGATCTATTCATTTATCTAAGAAAGATGTTGACTCATTAAATAACCTATACATGTAAAACATCTTCAGAAGAGACTCCTGTAAACATTTTTAAGTTTCCAAATAGGAATACAGATTCCATTTTTCTCTTTAGAAGTGCAAGAGTGACTTCTTTTTCTTCAACCCTCCCTTCTAACTAAGTGACAGCTTAGAGGTGCCAAAGATAGCTTTATGACTCGGATCTCAGACTGTGAACTACTTCTAATATTTTGATGAATTTAATTTGCTCATGTGAGTGAAAATAAATTGGTTAATTCAGTTCTTTTTAAAAGACTACTAACCAGCCATCATTGGTATTATCTTTTATCAACCCACAAATTCATCTAAAGAGATAGAAATACTTCATATATAAACAAGCAATCTTACTTTTGAACTTCTGAGTGAACTAAAATTTAATGATACTTGATTAATAATAATCAGTTTTTCCAAGTATTTTTTGGGGGGAAGTGCAAAGGGGAAATGTGAATTACAATGATGATCTGTATAATGTTAATCTATGAAGCATTTTATGATTTACATAGTAGGATATTTGATTACTGTCTAGTTTACAGCAGCATTGACATAAGGAGAGAAAGGGATATCAAACAAGTGAAAACACAGATAATTGAAAGGTCAAAGCAATATTCCACAGTGATGAAAAAATAACAGGCGTTCAAACAGAGATACATCATGTTAATGTGAAAGTTTGTAATGAGAATGGAAGATGATTCAATGTGTATTCATTTTCATGACAAACTCTATACTGAAAATAGAAAATATTACAACCTGTCCAATTTCATTGTAAGTGAAGTGATTTTAAATTAAAATAATTTATATTTCACTTAGATGAATGTTGCTTTGTTGTTTCCATAGATAGGCAGACTATGAGACATTTATCATCAGACAATCCCTCAAAGTGTTAGGTATAACTAGCATTTTAAAAGGACAACTGAAGGAATAAGGTAAGGGAAAATGAGATAAATATGCACTTTTCAAGGCGTTGGACTTTAGAGTCAGGGAAAACTTAATCTAAATCTATATTACTATTGTTAAGTCAAGAGAAATGCAGAATGGCACATTAAAAATAACATTGGAAGTGGAGTCAGAAGAACTGGATTCAGATTTAATCTTAGGAAAATCACTTAGCCTCTGTGAAGATCAGTTTACTTCATTGTAAAATGAAAGCATTGGGATGAATTATCTGTAACACCTCTTTTGTCTCTAAACCTATGACTCTATGACTTGATCAAAGCTTGGTTGTTTCTCTGAAATGGCTAACAGAACCAGGGTTACTAAACTCCAACAAGAAGTAAAAATTAATCATTAAGATATGATCTAGAAAGATCTTCATTATCCCTGGTTGTAAAATATCTAGAGCAAATGTGGAAATCATCAATTTCTTAGAAACCAATGCAAGCAAGAGTTGCAGTTGTGTTTATAGGTTTATAGGACATGATTTATTTTCCTTTGAAGTGTTGCTTCTATTAAAGATTAAATCTCCTTTACTATATTAAGTTGCTAAAGTTGACCATTTTCCCCTACCATTTACTAGAAATGAAATGCAACATTGCTCCATGCATCAGGATCACTGTGAATGTACTTTAAAATGCAAAACAGCTTGCTACTTTTAATTCCCAAATTATTTGTGCAAATTGCAAACAGTATTGACTTTTTGAAAGACTTAATTTCTATGACCTTCCATTTGCTAAATTCTTGTATTTATACACATTTATGCACAAAGATTAATGCTAGATGTGAACAAAAGTATGAAATTCAAGAACAAGTCCAGAGACAGATCTGTTGATTTTGATGTCTCTTTATTAAGATCTGCAAGGTCCACTATAATTGAACTAATCATATAATAAGGGTGCCTTGCTCGCAATGTTTGAGTCATCACATAGAGCCAGACTTCTTTGGCAGATGTCTCTTAGAAAATCTAAATGGTTTAAACAAATTTGATCACTGACTATTAGGTAAAGTCTCACAAAGTATGGACGGATGGTACATGATGGAAAAAAAAATTTAGTTTTTTTTTCAACTAGTAACTTGAAAAAATGGGATTAATATAGGAAAAGTTTATATTGTGTTTGAAAAGTCGGTTCTTAGATGATAAATAATGCAATCATTAAACTTATAAAGACAGTTACTGATATGGTATTTAGCATATTCTAGCTCATAGTAGGCACTTTAAATTCTTATTAACTTTTTCTATTCACTATTCTTATTCTTATTCACTAACTTCTAAAAATTCCTGATAAAAGAATTGAATATTATACTATCAAAAGATAATCAATCTTTTATTAATTGTTGTTTCTTCAAAATTTTTTTAGAAATTTGGCTTCAAAAGATCATAACTTTTTAAAATTAAAATAATTTCTATTTCACTTAGATAAATGTTGTTTTGTTGTGTCCATAGACAAGCAGCCTATGAGATATTTATCATCAAGCAATCCCCCAAAACGTTATGTATAACTAGTACTTTAAAATGACCACTGAAGGAATAAGGTAAGGGAAAATGAGATAAATACACACTTTTCAAAGCGTCAGACTTTAGAGTCAGGAAAACTTTAATATAACTTCATTATACATACATACATACATATACATATATGCATATATATATATACATATGTATAAATAAACATGTGTATAGTGTTTAACATTTGAAAAAAGACAATATATAATATTAGATATGAGTTTGTATGTGTATGTGTGCATGTATGCATATATATATATACATATATACCTATGCATTTATGTTAACTTATTTAAGCTCCACACACAAACTTTTATGAGAAAAACATTCCCATTTTGTAGATAAAAAAACTGAATCTTAGAGACCTGAAGTAGTTTGTTTGTAATTGCACAACTAGTGTCAGAAACAGGATCTGAACCCATATGAGGGCTGCCTTCCTGAATGTAAGTTAAGTACACTATCTTCAACACCAAGTTGTTAGAAAGTTGGTTGCCTAAACAGTTTCTTGAAATGAGATACCAGTTGTAGAAATGTTGCTAAACACAACTAAGCTATTCAAAGTTGAATGATTGTACTTCTTTGAATCACAAGAATTTACTTGTTTCATTAAAAAAAAGTGTGTTGGTGGGTCAGATTTAAGATAGTGGATTAAAAGCAGGGATTCACCTTAGTTCTTCCCAGTTGTTTCTAGTAGCATGCTTTGGGAGTAATTGAATGAGGTTGCTGAATTTCTAGAGCTCACAACCCACACACAATAAGGGGATTGAACATCTAGTCAGAAGGAAATTGCAGGAGATTCATTGGCATTGGGATCAGGACTCTGTTGCATTGCCCATAAGAAATTCCAGGTCATAGAGACCCATAGTGAAGAGGTAGTACTAGCAGGATTTGACATGGTTAAACTGTTTGAATTCCTATATAGAAAGGTGATGCTTGTCACTGCTAAAACATTATAATTATTAGAACAGTTATAAGGAGTTTGAACAGATAGAGGCTACAGGTGTGAGTCAATTATGACAAGGTGGCATCAAAAAAACTTCAGGGGTGAGAAATAGAGAGGCACTGGGAGATGAGAAAGAAAGAGGTAGAATGGGGAAAATCATCTCACATGAAAGAAGCAGGGAAAAGCATTTACAGTGGAAGGGAATTTGGGGATGTGTGTGCATGAATCTTATTGTGACCATAATTGACTCAGGGAAGGTTTAAATGGATGAGCAACCCTGAAAGGGTTCAGCAAGCTATCACACCAGGCATATAAGGAAAGGCCATTTAGCTGTACCAGATATCAAACTGTTTTACAAAATAGTAATCATCAAATCAATCTGGTACTAGATCAGTGCAATAAATTAGGAATATAATACACAGTAATAAATGATCATAATAATCTAATTTTGGATGAACTCAAAGATCCAAACTTTTCAAACAAGAACTCACTGTTTTACAAAAATTTCTGGGAAAACTGGAATTCAATTACCAAGCACTAGGGATAGACTGACATCTCACAGTATATATGAATATAAGGTAAATGACTGAGACATAAACCAAATTAAGGGATTGTGAAATAGTTTACCTGTCAGATCTATGGATAAGGGAAGAAATTACAAGTGAGTCAATGAGATAAAGAGTATCATAGGATGTAAAATGGATAATTTTGATTACATTAAATTAAGAAGATTTTGCACAAGTAAAAAAATGCAACCAAAATTAGAAAGAAAGAAGAAAAGTGGGGAAAATTTTTCACACTGAAAAATAATTTGGAACACAAATTTTAAGAAGTGAATGTTCAACATTTTTACATGTGATTTGAAAAAAAATAGAAAAAATGCTTGTATATAAAACTATAGACCTCTATAAAGACATCCATTAGATTATTCTACCTACATATATATGAGAAGTATAATCATATAATCCACAATATTAAATCCCTACCATGGTCCAGGCACTATTTTATTCACTAGAAAGACAAACACAAGCTCTCCAAATCTGTCCTTTAACAATGAGAACAGAAGGGGCAGAGCCAAGATGGCCAAGTGAGAGCAACTACTGACCTAAGTTATTAGACAAACTCCTTCAGATACCTGTAAAAAAGAGAATCTGACCAAATTTTTGAGGGGCAGAATCCAATAGAAGACAGAGTAGCAGATTCACAGCCCAGGACAGACTGAAAGGTCAATGGGAAGGACCTGTTCTATGGCGTGGCAGAGCACACAGCACACATTGCAGAGCATCCTGTTACTACAGGACCAAGCAGGAAAGCCCTGGGGCAGTAGGAGGCAGCAGCAGCATGGAGGAATTGCAGCCTAGGGAGGGGGTCCAGCTGAGCACTGCGACTGAGAACCACAGAGCCCCAGGTGTCTGCAGCAGCTGCTTCTGAGACTACTAGTGCACAGATTAAATGGATGTAAGTCATCTACTTGAAACTCTAGGAGCCAAAATGGCAGAGTGATAGGTAAATGCTCTCTCACCTACCCTTAATGATCTTCAAAGAACCAGAAAATATTTTTCCAGAAAAATCCTGGATCGGTGGGATCACTAGAAGGAGCAAATAGTCTTGTAGCACATGAGGCTAGGAAAATTGCTGGGAAGGAGTCCTCTAGCTGTGGTGGAGGACTGGAGATGTCCAAGACAGCCCCATGTCAGCAAACTAAGAGGAGATCCGAAGTCCTATGGGGGTAGAGTCTCACAAGCATCAACACTAGGACCCTAGGCATACCTCAGCTCTCTAGAGGAAAAGGGAAGACACTAGGGCATCCAGGATCACCAAAAAACTGAGCATCCAGGATCACCAAAAAACTGAGCATGCCTTTGCTCTAGTTCAGTTGAGGAGATCTCTGCAACCTGCCAAAGCCTCCCCCACTCTTAAGCTAACTCCAGGGTTAATCCAGGGAAACACAAAACAAAACAAAAAATTCACCTGGACTCTGCTTTCTCACATACCACCCCAGCCAACTCAGCACCAGGTTCTTTAGCTTCTACCTCAAAGAATCAGAGGCCACACTACACAAAGTGTCATCATCATAAGCAAGAAGCAAAGTAGGAAAGAAAAGACCATAGAACTTTTCTATGGGGAAAAGGACCAAAACATGAATACCAAAGAGATCAATATTGAGACAGTACTCTCATCTGAAACTTCTGAAGGGAATATGAACAGGTCTCATGCACAAAGAACACTCTTGAAGAGTTACAGAAAGTAATGCAAGAAAAACAATGATTTTAAAAGTACGAAAAAAGAATTCACTGAAGAGAACAGCCTTTTAGAAAGCAAAATAGGATAAATGGAAAAGGAAGCACAAAACCTAACTGGGAAAATAGGACAAATGGAGAGGAAGTAAAAAACTAACTGGAGAAAATAATTCCCTAGAAGGAATTATTGGAAAAGGAGATACAAAAGTCAACTAAAAAAACAATTTGATAAAAATTAGAATTGGGCAAGTAGAAGACAATGACTCTATAAGAAATCAAGAAACAGTCAAACAAAATCTAAAGAATGAACAGATAGAAAAAAATATAAAATATCTAACTGAAAAACAATTGACTTGGAAAATATATCCAGGAGAAACATCTAAGAATTATTGGCCTATCAGAAGACAATGAAGAAGAAAGAACCTGGACAATATCTTCCAAGAAACTTTCAAGGAATACTGCACAGAAGTGCTAGAACCAGAGGGCAAAGTAGTCATCAAAGGAATCCATTGTTGACCTCCTAAAAGGGATTCCAAGCTAAAAGCATGAAGGAATTTGGTTGCCAAATTCCAGAACTGTCAAGTGAAGGAGAAAATACTACATCCAGCCAGAAAGAAACCATTCAAATATCAAGGAGCTACAGTCAGGATCACGCAGAACCTTGAAGCTTCTACATTAAAAGAATGAAGGAATTGGAATCCAACATTTCATAAGGCAAAGGAACTGGGGCTACAACCAAGGATCACTTATCCAGCCAAGTTCAGCATAACATTTCAGGCAAGGAGATGGACATTCACCGAAATAAGGGATTTCCAGACATTTCTGGTAAAAAGTGCAGAATTCAATAGAAAATTCCATCTTCAAATGCAGGTCTCCAGAGAGGTATAAAAAGGTAAACGTTAGTCAATATGGGTAAGCTGTTTGCTTCCTTATAAGGGAAGATGATATTTGCTACTCTTGGGAATTGTGCATTTATTATGAAATGTAGAAGGGGTATACATAGACAGAGGGAGAGGGTATAAAGTGATGTAATGATAAAAATGTGATTTAAGGATATGAAAATGAGGAGACACAAAATGATAAATAACATCACAGAAAGAGGGACAAAAGCATATTACAATAGAGGGAAAGTGGGGAGGGAGATGAGCCTTCTTTGAGAGACACTCCCATCTGATTTGATGCAAGGAGAGAACAAGAAGTTTAATTAAGTATATAAATTAAGTATATAAATCTAACTAGCTCTATAGGCAATAGGAGAGGTAGGGGGAAAGAAAGGGGAGGGAAGGCTAAAAAGGAAGGAACAAGTAGTTGGGGTAAAGGAGAGTAAAAGGGAGGGTGGCTGAAAGAAGGAAGGGAAGACTGCAGGAGGCAGTGGTCAAAAATTAAAACTCTATTGCGGAGGGGAAGGGAGAAGGGAGAACTAAAAGCACAAACAGTGGGAAAGAGGATGGAGGGAAATACATGGATGGTAATCATAACAGTGAATGTGAATGGGATGAAATCTCCCACAAAACATGGACAGATGGCAGAATAGATTACAAACCATAATTCACCAATATGGTGTTTACAAGAAATGCATTTGAGGGGGGTGGAGTCAAGATGGCGGAGGAGAAAGACGCACATTTATGAGCTCCGAACCCAAAGCCCATAGAATTAATGCAAAAAGAGATCCCCATAAGTTCTGGATCACTGTAAGGTGTGCAGAAACAGAGTGGAAGAGATTTCTGTTCCAGAGAGCCCCGGAGAGCTGTCCTCAGGGTCTGTCACGCCCCGGAAAGCGGACCCTAACCCAGCGCTGCCCTGGCCACGGCCCCAGAGAAGCTGATCCTAGCAGGCTTCAGGGACAGAAGCTCCAGTGGCCTGGAAAGTCCCTCCACCCACAGAAGCTACAGGTCAGTGAGAGAGACGGCTGGCCTGGCCGAGAGGGGGAGTGGGGTGTCTCCGTGACTCGGCCCCCCTCGGGAGGAAGCGGCGGTGGCAGAGGCGGGGGCAGGAAGCAGCGGAGGCAGAGGCAGGGGCAGCGGCAGAGGGAGCAGCTGCCCCGGCTGCCCAGGACTCCCCCAGCAGTAGGCAGGAGCTGAGCCTGGGAGGTGGCCCTGCCCCCACACCAGCACCAGAACTAAAGCTCACATTGATTAGGAGCCACGAAGGGTGGAAAGCCCATTTGAATCTCAGACCCCAAGCACTAGCTGGGCGGATGTAGGCGAGGGTGGACAGGAATCTCAGAAGTCAAGTAACTGGCTGGGAAAATGCCTAGAAAAGGGAAGAAAAGTAAGACTATAGAGAGTTTTTTCAAACAGATGCAAATGATCCCAACTTTTGGATCTGACGACGAGGACATATTCTTGCCATCAAGGAAATATTTGGAGGGCGGGGCCTCAGTACCCCAGACATCCCAGGGGGATGTCGGGTGGACTCAGGCCTTGGAAGAGTTCAAAAAGGATTTTGAAAAGCAGGTTAGACAGGTGGAGGAAAAACTGGGAAGAGAAATGAGAGAGATGCAAGAAAAGTATGAAAAACGGGTCAATACCTTGGTAAAGGAGACCCAAAAAAAATGCCAAAGAAAATAACACCTTGAAAAATAGGCTCACTCAATTGGCAAAAGAAGTTCAAAAAGCCAATGAGGAGAAGAATGCTTTCAAAAGCAAAATTATCCAAATGGAAAAAGAGGTTCAAAAGCTCACTGAAGATAATAGTTCTCTCAAAATTAGAATGGAACAGATGGAGTCTAATGACTTTACGAGAAACCAAGAAATCACCAAACAAAACCAAAAGAATGAAAAAATGGAAGAGAATGTGAAATATCTCATAGGAAAAACAAGTGACCTGGAAAATAGATCCAGGAGAGACAATTTAAAAATTATGGGACTACCTGAAAGTCATGATCAAAAAAAGAGCCTAGATATCATCTTCCATGAAATTATCAAGGAAAACTGCCCTGACATTCTACAACCAGAGAGCAAAATAAGTATTGAAAGAATCCATCGATCACCACCTGAAAGAGATCCAAAAAGAGAAACTCCTAGGAACATTGTGGCCAAATTCCAGAACTCCCAGCTCAAGGAGAAAATCTTACAAGCAGCTAGAAAGAAACAATTCCAGTATTGTGGAAATAAAATCAGGATAACTCAAGATCTAGCAGCTTCTACATTAAGGGATCGAAGGGATGGAATAGGATATTCCAGAAGTCAAAGGAACTAGGACTTAAACCAAGAATCACCTACCCTGCTAAACTGAGTATAATACTTCAGGGGAAAATATGGTCTTTCAATGAAACAGAGGACTTTCAAGCATTCTTGATGAAAAGACCAGAGCTAAAAAGAAAATTTGACTTTCAAACACAAGAATGAGAAGAAGCATGAAAAAGTAAACAGCAAAGAGAAGTCTTAAGGGACTTAACCAGAAGTGAACTGTATACATTCCTACATGGAAAGACAGTATTTGTAACTCTTAAAACTTTTCAGTACCTGAGTAGTTGGTGGGTCCATACACACACATGTACATGCACGCATGCACACACACATACACACATGCACACACATACAGAGACAGAGAGCACAGATTGAATTGAATAGGATAGGACCATATCTTATAAGAAATTAAGATAAATGATGAGAGAGAAATGTAGTGGGAGGAAAGAGGGTGAAATGGAATGGGGTAATTATATGTCATTTAAGAGACAAGTAGGAGACTTATTAGTGGAGGGAAAAAGAGGAGAGCTGAGAAAAAAAACAAAAAAAAAAAAGAAATGCATTTGAAACGGGGGGTATACACATGGGGTAAAGGTAAAAATTTGGAGTAGAATGTATTGTGCTTCATCTCATGTCAAAAGGCAGGGGTAGCAATCCTAAACTCAGACAAATCAAAAGGAGAAATAGATCTGATCAAAGGAAATAAAGAAGGAAACTCTATCTGGCTAAACGGCACCATGAACAAAGAAACAATATCATTACTAAACATATATGCTCCAAGAGGAATAGCATTAAATTCTTAAAGAAGTTAAGGGAGGTACAGAAAGAAATAGACAGCAAAACTACGCTAGTGGGAGACCTGAACCTCCCCTCTCATTAAATGATAAATATAACCTTAAAATAAACAAAAAAGAGATACTCAGGAGGTGAGTAAAACAGTGGATAAGATAGATATGATAGATTTGTGGAGAAAATTGATTGAGGATAGAAAAGATTATATCTTTTTCTCAGTGGTGCATGTCACATATAAAAAAAAAATTGACCATGTATTAGTGCATAAAAACCTCAAAATCTAGTGCAGAAAGGCAGAGATAGTCAATGCATTCTTGTCATATCATAATGCAATAAAAATTATATGTAATAAAAAGCCATGGAAACATAGACCAAAAATTAATTGGAAACTCAACAATCTAATCCTAAAGAATAAGTGTTAAACAATGAATCATAGAAACACTGTACAACTTCTTTCAAGAGAATGACAATAATGAAACAACCAACCAAATCTTATGGAATACTGCAAAAGCAGTTCTTAGGGGAAGTTTTATATCTTTGAATACCTACATGAAAGAAACAGAGAAAGAGGAGACCAATGAATTAGGCATGTATCTGAAAAAGCTCAAAAAAGTGCAAATTGAAAATCCCCAAGTAAATATCAAACTAGAAATACTGAAAACAAAAGGAGGGATTAGTAAAATTGAACTTAAGGAAACTATTGAACTAATAAATAGAATTAAGTTTTCATTGTATTAAATAAAACAATAAAATTGATAAAGTTTGGTCAATTTGATTTTAAAAACAGAAGGAAATCAAATTATCAATATCAAAATTGCAAAAGGTGAATTCACTTCCAATGAGGAGGAAATTAAAACAAATAATTAGAAATCACATTGCCCATCTCTGTACCCATAAATTTGACAATCTAAATGAGATAGATGGCTATTTTTAAAAAATATAAATTGCCCAGATTAAAAGGAGAAAAATGTAAACACTTTGTCCTGTCTCAGAAAAAAAAATTGAACAAGCCATCAATGAATCCCCTAGATAAAATTCTCCAGGGCTGGATGTATTTACAGGTCAACCATATCAAATATTTAAAGAACAATTAATTGCAATACTATATAGACTATTTGGGAAAATTGGAGAAGAAGGAATCCTCCCAAATTTTTTTATGATACAAATATGGTTTTGATATCTAAACCAGGAAGAGACAAAACAGAGAAAGACCATTTTCTTTAATGAATATAGATGCAAAAATTTTAAATAAGATTTTAGCAAAAATGATACAGGAACTTATCATGAGAATAATACATTATAATCAGGTAGGATTCATACCAGGAATGCAACACTGGTGCAAATATTAGGAAAATTACTAGCACTATTGTTCATATCAACCACAAAATTAACAGAAACCACATGACTCTTTAAATGGATGCAGAAAAAAACTTTTCAAAAAAACAACACTCATTCCTATTAAAAAGACTGGAGAGTATGGGAATAAATGGAACTTTCCATAAAGTAATAATCAGTAAAATAAGCAGAACCTATAACCTTCAGCCACCAATATATCTAATGGAGATAAACTAGATGCTTTTCCAATAAGATCAGAGTGAAACAAGGATGTTCATTATCACCACTATTATTTAATTTGGTGCTAGAAATGTTAGCTGTAGCCATAAGAGAAGAAAAAGAAATTGAAAGAATTAGAATAGACAGAGAAGAAACAGTTATCACTCTTTGAAGATGATATGATGATATAGTTAGAGAATTCCAGAGGATCAAGTAAAATACTACTTGAAATAATAAAGAATTTTGACAAAGTTTCAGGTTGCAAAATAAACCCCCATAAATCTTCTTCATTTCTATATATTACTAACAAAACCCACCAACAAGACATAGAAAGAGACATCCTATTTGAAGCTAGAGTAGACACTATAAAACATTTGAGAGTCTACCTGCCAAAACAAATCCAGCGTCTCTATGAGCACAATTACAGAATACTTTTCACACAGATAAAGGCAGATCTAAGTAAGGGGAAAAGCATCAGTGGTTCATTGACTGGCCAAGCCAATGTAATAAAAATGACAATTCTACCTAAATTAATTTACTTATTCAGTGCCATACCAACCAAACAATCAGTTAATTATTTTACCAAGCTAGAAAAAATAATATTAAAATTTATCTACAAGAAAAAAAGGTACAGGATATCAAGGGAACTAATGAAAAGGAATGCTAGGGAAGGTGGCCTAGTTCTACCATATTGTATTATAAAGCAGCAATTATCAATACCACTTGGTACTGGCTAAGAAACAGAAGGGTAGACCAGTAGAATATGTTAGCTACTCAAAACAGAGTAGTCAGTGAATATGGCCATCAACTCTTTGGCAAACCCAAGGAACCCAGCTTTTGAGATAGAACTCACTGTTTGACAAAAAATTCTGGGACAAGTAGATAACAGTATGGTGGAAAGGAATGATGAACAGGAAGACTTCAGAAAGGCCTGGAAACGCGTATGTGATCTAATCCTGAGCAAAAGGAAAAGAACCAGAAGAACTTTGTACATAGAAAGAACCACAGTGCTCGAGGATATTTTTTTCTGGTAGACTTACTACTTAATTGCAATGCAAGGACTTAAAAAATTCCCATTGGTCTTTTAAAGCAGTATACCTTCCAAATCCAGAGACAGAACTATGGAAATCAATCACAGAATGTAGCAGATCATTTTCTTTTGTATTATATTTTGGTTTGTTTTGTGATTTCTACCATTCATCTTACTTCTTCCATGTAATATGACTCAGGTGAAAATGTATTCAATAGGAATGTTTGTGTAGAACCTATATAAATTATATGCCATCTGATAGAAGGAGTGGGGAGATAGGGGGAAGGAGGGTCAGGGAGTGGAAAAAATCTAAGTTATATGGGAGTGATTGCAGAATACTGAAAATAAATAAGATAATTTTTAAAAAAAGTTTATCTATCTTGGGAAGGCAATGTAGACTAGACCACATATAATAAGTTGCCCCCAAATTTGAGATGATGGCAATCAGGATGGATTATATTTATAAAACTGCACTGCATTTTCAGTCACCCAAACTGCTCATTCTCACAAAAGCTAATCAATATTCTTCGAATTATTGTATGCAGTTGGGTATCCTAAACCACTAGATTTCAGAAGAGCAAAAATTATTAATTAATCCAAAAGACAAGGGAAAGAGTTTCAATGGGCAGTAGTTCATTACCATTGATGACTTGCTTATGAAAAGTGATATACAAGATCTTGTCAAGCATAAAGAAATACAAGAGAACTTGCCCTATAGAAAGAAAAAGAGGAAACAGAGAAACAGCTGGAGTACTGGCTCCATCTTTACCCTTGAGATATGTTCTAAAACCAGAGGAAAGCTTCTTGTCCAGTGCATTTGGATACTTTAATATTTGGAAAACATGTATAAATGTGCATACTAGAATTATCCAGGATAAGAAGACATGAAGATGTGGTGAGCCCCACTAGTGGAACTCAGTGAATCAGTAGTGAGATTACAGATTTATCAAGGTGTGGAAATATCCGAATGACATTAGAGTCCATACCTGGAATGTAACCCTCATTATATAATTATATCAAATCAGCTTGGAACCCTGCTATGAAATATTAATGCTGTGGCATTTAAAACTATTTTTGAAAATTCAAACACAATTATCTTTGTTTAATGACCATTAATGGATTTAATGAGGGCAAAAGATCTTACTTAAAACCAATTGTTATTGTAAAAAAAAGAAGTACAAATACTGTATGCATTAATGTATTTTCTAATTATTATTCCCCATCCTGGTATTATCAAGTTTTCAGTAAACTATTCAATAAAGTCTAATGTAAATAAAAAAAAAAAGAAAACAATGGGAAACAGAATCTCCTTCCCAGCTTGGCAAGGCCACAAGCCCTAGAGTTGTAATGATTGTGTTGCAAGAGCAAGACAGAAAACATTTTCATTGAAAACAAAATAGTAAGACAGTTTTCAAACCAACACATTGAATATGCTATAAGCCTTGTTTGTAATACGTATTCTACTATCCTCTTTTTTCTGTTTGTACTTAGAAATTCAGGGTTCCTGGTGTATGTCAAGCTAAAAAGAGAGTTATTTTTTTTTTAAATAAAGGAAGTAGGAAAGGGAAAAGGGCAGGTCAGATCATCTTAAGGATTCTCAGAAGTTTCAAGCAAGGCATCCTGAGAATCTCCAGTGTGACACAGGACATGATGCCAGTGGCTACTCATCTTAAGAGATGGGATCAAATCTCTCTTGTTTGTCTAAGTTCTACCTTATTCATGGTCTTTCTGGGCCATTCATTTCTAACCTCAGTCCTCAAAGAAATTGTTTGTTTATTCTTCAATTTTGTTTTTATAAAATAATTTTTCTGGGTTTTTCCTTTGTTCCTACCATACTCTTTCATACTTCTTGGCTATTCATTGTACAACCTCCTCTGCCATTAGATTAGAAGCTACTTAAGGACAGGAATGGTGTCCTTTCATATCTTTTTTTATCTCCTATCACTGTACCTTACACAGGTGGATATTTATAAATGTTCCTTTAATGGAATTAATTGAATGTGTTACATGAAATGATGGAGTGAAGTGAACAGAGCCAAGGAAACACTGTATAGAATAAGAGCAATATTTTGAGAATGACTTTGAGGAAGCAGAGCCAAGAAGGCAGAGTGAGAGCTCATTCTCATGTAAGCTCTAAGACAAACTCCTTCAGATACCTCTAAAAATATAATTTGAACAAATTTTAGCGTGGCAAAATCCACTAGGAGACAGAATGTGGCAGATTTTCAGCCCAGGAGAGCCTGGAATGTCGACAGAAAGTCTCTGTTGCACAGGGCTGGAGGAGCACATAGCACACAAGATGAGCAGGAAACATTCAGAACTCTGAAGCAGCAGTAGCACTGCAGATTCTCAAACATATCAGCCCAGGACATGAGTCCAGTGGAACTGAGCAAGAGAGAAGTGCAGAACCCCAGGTAACAGCAGCAGTGCTCCTGAGAATATCAGCCTACAGATTAAATGTCTGTAGTCACCTATAGAACTCCCAGGAGCCAAATTGGAAGAGGGATCTGAAAATGTTCTACCCCTCCCACTGTAAACCTTGAAAAACCCAGAGAATATTTCTCATGAAAAAATACTGAAATGGTGGGATCAGCCAAAGGGATAAACAGTCTCGTAACCAGAAAGGTTAGGAAAATCACAAAGTTAGAGTCCCTCTTGCAACGGCTGAAAGAGACCATTGCAGGACTGGACCTGTCCCATAACGCCCCACCTCAGAGAACCAAAAGGAGATCCTGAGCCCCAGGGTGTGGAACCTTTAAGCACCAATACCAGGACCCTAGACATGCCATAGCACAGGCAGGGCAATTAGGAAGACATTAGCATAGATGGAGTTCATCACCTGCTGAATCTGCCTGTGCTCTAGCTCAGGAGAGGAGACCTCCTACGGCCAGACCACACCTCCCCTACACGTTTTGCAGAGAGCTACAGGGTAACTACCAGGAAACTCAGAAAGACTTCACCTGGCCTCTCCTTTGACACATCAGACAGCGCATCACCAGTAAAGCTGCAACATGCTACCTTCTAGCTGAAAGAACCAGAGCCCATAATACACAAAGCCTCAAATTCTAATCACAAGAACAGTGGGACAGAACCTTGTACCCCAGAAGCAAAGATCCACTCTAAAAGTCAGGAAAAGGGTGACCATCATGAGGAAGAAGCAAACCAGAAAAGAAAACACTATAGAATCTTACTATGTGGACAAGGACCAAAATACAAATATCAAAGAGATCATCACTGAGATTGTATTCCCCATTTAAAACCTCAGAAAGGAATATGAACTGGTCTCAAGTCCAAAGAGCATTCTTGGAAGAGCTCAAGAAGGATTTCTAAAGTCAAATTAGAGAAGTTGAAGAAAAATTGGCTAATGATTAAAAATTTTACAAAATGGAAGAATTTATAAAGAAAATTGGACAAAGGAATGATGAAATACAAAACCTAACTGGAACAATTGGACAAATGGGGAAAAAAAGTGCAAAAGTTAACTGAAGAAAACAATCTGTTGAAAATTACAAATGGCTAAGTGCAAACTAATGATTCTGTGAGACATCAAGAATTAGTCAAACAGAATATAAGGAATGAAAAAATATAAAAAAATTTCTCATTGGAAAAACAGCTGACCTGGAAAACAGATGTAGTAGAGAAAAATCGAAGAATTGTTGGTCTACCAGAAAGCCATGATGACCACAAAGGAACCTGGACAATATCTTCCAAAAAATAATCAAGGAAAACTGCCCTGAGGTCCTAGATGAAAAAAGCGAAATCGTCATCAAAAGAATGCATTGAAGACCTAGTGAGAGAGATCTCAAACTTCAAACACCAAGGA
This sequence comes from Bettongia penicillata ogilbyi, assembly GCA_023548195.1. Taxonomy (NCBI): domain Eukaryota; kingdom Metazoa; phylum Chordata; class Mammalia; order Diprotodontia; family Potoroidae; genus Bettongia; species Bettongia penicillata. The sequence continues at coordinate 6,385,449 of JAJHZJ010000035.1, read as the reverse complement.
ATATCATCGTGAAATACTGAACTATCAAGTGAAGGAGAAGTTGCTGCAAGCAGCCAGAAGGAAACAATTCAAATATCAAGGAACTACAGTCAGGATCACACAATAAATTGTAACTTATACATTAAATGATTGAAATGACTAGAATTTGACATTTTTTAAGGCACAGGAGTTTGGATTACAACGAAGGATCAATTATCCAGCAAAATTGAGCATATTTCAGGCAAGGAGATAGATCTTCAATAATGAATTTTCAAACCTTCCTGATGACAAGGCCAGAACTGGATAGAAAATTTGATCTTCAAATACAAGTCTCAAGAGGGAAAAAGGGAAACAGGGAAAAAAACAACTTATTATTCAATATGAGCAAACTGTTTACATCCCCATTAAAGGAAGATGATACTTGTAAATCTTGAGAACTGAATATTTATTATGATATTCAAAAAGAATATATATAGATAGAGGGAGTGGGAGTAAATTAAATGATGTGATGATAAAAAGGAGACTTAAGTGTGTAAAGACATTATAATGGGAGATGTGAAAAGGAGGAGGCAGAAAAAAAAGTAAATCACATCACAGGAAGAAGGACAAAAGTATATTATTATAGGTGAAAAGAAGGGAAGGAGACGAGCACTGTTTGAGATTTACTCTTATTTAGTTCAAGGAGGGAACAACAAAATCAGTTAAGTATAGAAATCTAACTAGCTCAAAAGGCAGTAGGAGGTGAAAGGGAAAGAAAAGGGAGGGGAACCTAAAAGAAAGGGAAGAAGTATTAAGGGAAAATAAAAGGGAAGGGCTGAAAGAGGGGAGGGAAGACTGAGGAAGGTGGTGGTCAAAAATTAAAACTCTACAGTTGAGTGCAATGGATAAGGGGGAACTAAAATCATAAATGGGGAAAAATAGGATGAAGGGAATGACACAGATAGCAATCATAACTGTGAATGTTAATGGGAGGAACTTTTCCATAAAATGAGGATGGATAGCAGAATGGATTAAAAACCATAATCCACTAATGTGTTGTTTACAAGAAACACATTTGAAACAGGGGGATACACACAGGATAAAGGTAAAAGGTTGGAGGAGAATATATTATGCAGTAGCTGATGTAAAAATGGAGGAGTATCAATCCAAATCTCAGACAAAGCCAAAGCAGAAATAGATCTAATCAAAAGCGATATGGAAGGAAACTATATCCTGCTAAAAGGCACCATAGACAATGAAGTAATATCATTAATAAACATATATGCACCAAGTGGTACTGCACCCAAATTCTTAGAGGACAAGTTAGGGGAGTTACAGGAAGAAATAGAAAAAACTACATTAGTGGGGACCTCAACCTCCCCCTCTCTGAAACTGATAAATCTAACCTCAACATAAGCAAAAAAGAAGTTAAGAAGGTGAAAAGAACTCTGGATGAGGTATATATGATACGTCTGGAGAAAACTGAAAGGGGATTGAAAGAAATATTCTTTTTTCTCAGTGACACACGGCACATATACACAAATTTATCATGTACTGGGGTCTAAAATACTCACAATCCAGTGCAGAAAGGCAGAGCTAGTCAATGCACCCTTCTCAGATCATAATGTAATGAGAATTGTATGTAATAAAAAGCCATGGAAAGACAGACCAAAAAATAATTGGAACTAATTAATCTAATCTTAAAGAATGAGTGGGTTAAGCAACAAATCATAGAAACAATCAAAAACTTCATTCCAGAAAATGACAATAATGAGCAACCTACAAAAACTTATTGAATGCTGCAAAAACAGGTCTTAGGGAAAATTTTATATCAACCAATGCCTATGTTAACAAAATAGAGAAAGAGGAGATCAATGACTTGGGCATGCAGCTGAAAAACTAGAAGAACATATGGAAAACCCCTAAGGAAACAGGTTCGAAATATTGAAAACCAAAAGATAATTAATAAAGTTGAAATTAAGAAAACTATTCAACAAATAATACTGAGTTGGTTTTATGAAAAAAACTATAAAATTGATAAACCTTTGGTCAATTTGATTTAAAAAAAGAAGGAAACCAAATTACCAATATAAAAATCAAAAGAGTAAACATCTCCAAAAAGAAGAAAATCAGAACCACAATTACAAATTATTTTGCCCAACTGTATGTCCATAAATTTGACAATCTGAGGGAGATGAATACTTAAAAATGTATAAATTGCCCTGGTCAAAAAATGATGAAATTGAATACTTAAATAACCCCATCTCAGAAAAAGAAATTGAACAAGTCATCAATGAACTCCCTATTGATTCACAAGTGTATTTCATCAAATATTCTAAGAACAGTTAATTCCAATGCTATATAGAATATTTGGGAAAATTTGTGGAGTCCACCAAATTGTTTTTTATGATACAAATATGATTCTGATTCCTAAAACCAGGAAAAGACAAAACAGAGAAAGAAAATTACAGACCAAATTATCTAATGAATATAGATGCAAAAAACATTAAATAACATATTAACGAAAATAATATAGCAATCTATCATGAGAATAACACATTATGATCAAGTAAGTCTTATACCTGGAATGCAGAGCTGGTTCAGTATTAGGAAAAGTATCAGTGTTATTGTTCATATCAACAACAAAATTACCAGAAACCACATGTTTATCTCAATAGATGCAGAAACAGTTTGGCAAAATACAACATCCCAGTTTTCTGTTTCACTTCTAATCTTGGTTGCATTGTGTTTGTTCAGGTAAAAGCTTTTCAATGTAATCAAAATTATCCACGTTGTACTTCATAATGTTCTCTATCTCTTGGTTAGTCAAAAATTTCTCCATTCTCCATAAATCTGACAAATACACTATTTGTTACACCCTACGTTGTTTGTAGTATCAGTTTTCATACCTAGATCATGCAAACATTTGGACTTCATTCTTACGTATAGTGTCAGGCATTGGTCTATGACCAGTTTCTACTATACTGTTTTCCAGCTTCCTAACAGTTTTTGTCAAACAGTAAGTTCTTATTCCAGAAGTTCTTTGGGTTTCTCAAAGAGAAGAGGGCTCTGTTCATTGACTAGTATGTCTAGAGCACCTAGTCGTTTTCACTAGTCTACCCTTCTATTTCTCAGCCAGTATCAAGTGGTTTTGATGATTGCTACTTCATAATACAGTTTTAGATCTAATAGGGCTTGACCACTTTTCCTAGCATTTATTTTCATTAATTCCCTTGATATTTTGGACATTTTGTTCTTCCAGATGAATTTTGATATTATTTTATCTAACTCTGACAAATATTCTCCAGCATTTATCATCTTCCTCTTTCGTCGTGTCAGCCAATCTGACAGGTGTGATGTGGTACTTCAGAGTTGTTTTGATTTGCATCTCTCTAACCAATAGTGATTTAGATAATTTCTTTCATATGACTATAGATAGCTTTAATTTCTTCCTCTGAAAACTGCCTGTTCATATCTTTTGACCATTTATCAATTGAAGAATGACTTGTATTTTTGCAAATTTGACTTAGTTTTCTATATATTTTAGAAATGAGGCCCTTATCACTGACACTAGTTGTAAAAAATTCTTTCTCAGTTGTGATATGACAGAGTTGAAATAATAAATCAATGTTTGTGGAGGTGGGAGTTAATCCAACCATTTTGGAGAACAATTGGGAAATATGACCAAATTGATGCAAAATGAGCATACCCTTTAACCCAGTAATATGAATTCTAAGAATGTATTCCAAAGAGATCATAAAAATGGGAAAACATCCCACATGTACCAAAATATTTATAGCAGCTCTCTTTGTTGTGGTCAAGTACTGGAAATCAAAGGAAGGCCAATCAATTGGGGAATGGCTGAACAAGGTGTGGTATATGAATGTAATGGAATACTATTGTGCTAAAAGAAATGATAAACAGTCAGACTAACTTTCCTGGAAAAGAATTATTTCAATTGATGCTGAGTGAAATGAGCAGAAACAGAAAATCATTGTATACAGTAACAACCACAGTGTGCAAGGAATTGTTCTGGCAGACTTAGCCCTTCACAGCACTGCAAGGACCTAAAACATTCCCAAAGAACACTTGAGGCAAGGTGCAATCCACATCCATAGAAGGAATTGGAAAGTAAAGTGAAGCAGAATATTTTCTCTAGTATTATGTTTTGTTTTGTTTGGGTTTTTTCTTGTGATTTCTCCCTTAATTTTAATTCTTCCATGCAACATGCCTAATATGAAAATGTATGTAATAAGAATAGATGTGTAGAACACATATAAGATTGCATGCCCTCTCGGGAAGGGAGTGGGGGCAAATCTAAGATTTATGGAAGTATTTGTAGAAAACTGAAGACAAATAAATTAAAAAAAATTTAAAGAAGAATGACTTTGAGCAACTCAGTCATTTTGAGTATTATAAAAACACAAATTAAAAATAAAGGACATGTGAATAAAGACACTATATGCATTCAGAGAAAGAAGTAATAAATACAGGTACTTATGGAACAATTTTACACACACACAAACACACACACACTCACATGCACACACATACAAACACACATCCCATATGTATTTAATAGTGGCCATTTCTAGGGCTGTAGTGGGATGGGGAAAAATGGAAAAAAAAAGAATTCACATAATAACTTTGTTGTATATTTGAAGGAAATAGCTAGTTGTACATGGCAGATTTGTAATTTTATATGCAATTATCTTTTCTATCATACTGTATTGTAGAAATGTTTGCTTTCTATCAGTTTCTATGAACTGATAATAAAATAAAACATTAATAGATGCATGAATCAATGAAAAAATATGGAACAAATAAAATATTTTAGAGGAAAGTGAAAAACAATTTAAAATGAACATGTAGTGATAAAAATATCTGGGCAGAAAGTCATAAGTCTGGAATAATCAGTAGTTGTATGACCTTTGATTAGTCCATGTAAAAACATTATTGACCTGGAAATCAGGAGCCCTGAATTCTAGTCTTGTCTCACTGTGTGATTTCGGGGAAATCATTTCACTTCTTGGGACTTGGTATACCATCCATAAAATGGGTATGTTGAACTATAGGATATACGACTTTCTATGCACTCAGAATGCATTTAATAGATGTCTACTGACTAACAGATAAAATAAGGAATTAAACAACATGATCTTTAAAAAATTACAAACATTAGCATCCTCCACTTTTGAAATTCATATTTCAGGTATTCATAAATCAGATACAGCCTCTAGAGGAATGCTTTATATTTCTAAAGTTGATTTTCTTTTATTTCACAACTATGAAGAAAAAAATCAATAATTTGAACTTTTGAAAAACCAACTAATCTGTACTAAATGGTGCTCCCTGAACACATATACTAACCTCTTAACCTTGGATATAGCTGCTATACCTACCCTACTTTTTCATTTTCACTTTTTGAAATCTTCTCCCTTAGGGACCTTCATAAGTTGGTAGAGTGAGAAAGCACAAAGAAATCTAACTCTCAGTACTCCACAAGAGTAGTGATTGTAACACACCACAAAATAAAATTTTAATGAAGAATAGAAATAACCAAAGAGTTTCAGAAGGAAAGATCACTCCTATCTACAGAAATTCTGCCCATCAGGACTTTTAACTACAATGTCAGACTGAAATACCATTTACAAAGAACATAATCCTATGCTATCCACAAAGATAGACAAAATACCCATAAATTAAAAAGTGAGGGGAAATACAAAATAGCAAAAGATATTCAAGAGATATTAGTAACTCTGGAAAGAAAAAGAATGAATAATCATGGCAAATATGAACAAAGAAAAAGCATCCAATGCAATGAAACTATATTAAGGATTAAAAGAATTTAAAATAAAGAAAAATAGAGAATTAAATGAAATAACATTTAAATGACATAAGAAAAGGTGGAAATTTCAGAGGACATATCAAATTTGATAATGTGTGCTTTAAGAGAGATGATGGAAGAATTGGCATGAGTGAAACAATAGCGAAAAAAACAACTTGTTATTTTTCCACATAGATTTGTTACCAATAAAAAGAAACAAGAAGAAATTCAATTGTAAAATAGGTAGAGATCTTTGGAGCAATAAAAATTTTTAAAAATAATAAACATCAATTGATCTATAATCTCATCAATGTATTTACTCTCTCTCCAAATGTATAACTCACAACCTCTTGATACTTTCTCATTCTTTTCAACTGATGACTAAACTTTCTTATAAATCCTCCATATAAATCCTCCCAACAATGTTACTGAGAGCTGACAAAATGAAAAATCACCCTTTTTCCCGAGAAGCATACATTCTCTTGGAAAGATGTAACATGCAGACAGCCATACATACACATATGTATATTATCAAAAGCTTTTTATAAGAGAACATTAATTGATCTCTTAAGAAAGTCAGAGGCAGAGATAAGTAGGAGGCACACTAGACAAACAGTTTGGGAGGGTGGACCTCTTATACAAAAGCACAAAGATACATCAAGGAATTCTAATATCAGTGATGAGAACATGAGCTAGACTGACTGAGGCATATAGCAGGAAAAGGAATAATGTCAAACAACCCTGGGAAGATAGGTTGAGTTAGACTTTAAAGGGCTTTAAAGAAGGGCTTTAAATTCCAACTTGAAGGGTTGTTTTTTTTTTTTCTCTGGAGTCAAAAGGGATCCACTAAAGTATTCAGAGCAAGGAAATGTCATGACATTTTCTACGTATGTGTGTATCTACATGTGTGAATGTGTGTATATGTTCTATGTATATATACATACATATGTGTGCGTGTGTGTATATATATGTATACATTTTTGATAGAGCCCCTTGAGGAAAGGGACTGTATTATTTTTGTTCTTGTGTCCCAGCTTCTAGCACAGCCTTGTGCATACAGTAGAAGCTTAATAAACATGCTATTGATTGAAAGTCAGACTTATGCTCTGATATGATTATTTTGGTATTTGTTTGTAGGATCTACAGAATTAAAGAACAGTCTAAAAACTAGGGATCAAATTAAGACTTGCAAGACTATAAGAAAGTCCACGAGATCACAAACTCTCAACATAAGAGCAATTTCTACAAACATTTTGTCCTCTCTAAAACATTTTAGGGATGTGTGTGTGTGTGTGTGTGTGTGTGTGTGTAGTGTTATGAATAGTATTCTATCCTATTTTACTGATACAGCAAACTTCTCCTCTCGGCTATACAGGTAAATAAATTATATCAATTATATCATGCTGTAGTGAGTGAGTAAGGTCAATCTTGTGTCTTGGTTACAATTGTTCTGATTTTCCTGAAGCTAAGGACAAAGAAGATCTCTGTTGCTTCTCTGAAATTTAGATGTTCAATTTCATTTTAGAATGAAGATTGCATATAAGTATTCTTAAATGCACCTTTTAAAGATCCCTCAAGAGCCCTTGCAGGCCTAGTATTTTATGAGATATGTCAATATTTGTGACCTTAATAGAAATTGTACATATATATATATATATATACACACACACATATACATACAAAAATATGTATACATATATACACACATATATGTAAACACACACTTTATATACATATATATGCAAAATCTTTCAAAGTAGAATCAAAAGATAACTAAAATTGATTGATTTAATATGAAGGCATTCCATTGACAACACTGGACTTTACATGTCATGTCTTCTCAAAGGTTTTTGATATTATTTTCTAGACTTTTTCTTATGGGGGGGATGTTGAGTAACAGAAGGGGGTAATGTAAAGAGTTTTTGGTGTTAATATCTTGGGTTCAAATAGTGTGTCTATCACTGACTAGCTCCAGTCCCTTTACTTCTTGGTGCCTCAATCTTCTCATCTATAATAAGAGGAGGTCACACTTGGTTACCACTGGAATTTCTTTCAACTCTATCTCTAACTCTATAAGTCTTGGCTATTATGCATGAACAATTTAAAACTGAAAAGCTAAGATTGGGGACAATGATTCATACCACAAAGGAATTGTTTACCAAAGGATTAAAAGCAACCGAGTGATTACAAAATATGATTTGGTTTACCAAAATTTAATTTCTAGGCTTCTCTTTTGGAAACATAGAAATGGTATAATGAAATATATATTTAAATTAAGATTATTGGTTTTAATTTCACTTTTAAAAATGTTTCCCAAAAGGACCCACGTGTACAAAAATATAGCAGCTTTTTTTGTGGTGGCCAAGAACTGGAAATCGAGGGGATGTTCATCAGCTATGGAATGCCTAAACCAAATGAGATACATGAAATGAATTGAATACTATTGGACTATAAGAAATGATGAGCAGGTGAACTTCAGAAATATCTGGAAAGAATTATATGAACTGATACTGAGTGAAGTGAGCAGAATCAAGGGATAATGTACACATTGCACTATTACTGACTTTGATAGACTTAGCTGTTTTCAACAATGCAGACCTAAAACATCTCCAGAAAGTCTCATGATGGAAAATGTCATTCATATCCAGAGAAAGAAATATTGAGTCTGACCGCAGATTGAAACATACTATTTGTTCTCTTTTTTGTTTTGTTTTGTTTTGTTTTGTTTTTTCTTTCTCATGTTTCCTCCTATTCATTCTAATTCTTCTATACAGTATGACTAATATGAAAGTACATTTTATAAGAATGTCTATGGAGATTTCATGAAGTCTTGGGGAGGGAAGAGTAGAACAGGTGGAGAAAATTTAAAACTTATGGAAGGCAATGTTGAAAACTAAAAATATGTTAATTTATTAAAAAATAAAAATGTTTGCCAATATATGGCTTCTCTTGGAGGCCACTTAATTTCTTTTAGGCTTTACACACATGGGCTAAACTAATAGGATCATAGTTCTAAGAATGGAAAAGAACACAGATACCATCAACCTAACCATCTCATTTTGCACAGGCACTCAGGGAGGGAATAGCAAAAGCAGAATTTGAATACAGGACCTCTAATTATAGAGTCAGTATTCTTTACATTGTATCGAGTTTCTTCCTCCTTAGGAAGGAAAGATAAGAGAGGTCCTTCCTACAGGATATTCAAGTTATTTCATCATATCTACCAAACAAATAGCATTCGTTTTTCATCTTCGTACACCTATTCCCTCTGGAGCCCCTCTGAGCTCTGCTCCTAAGTGACTGGGCCCTGACAGCTAGGCTTTTAGCTTACTTTTTCCAGAACTAGGGCTCTAAGTCACTTGATGGATTTTTAAAACCATGTTGTCTCTACTCTAGCCATTGTCTTCAACCCATTCCCACTAGAGCAACCTGGACTCTGTTTTGGACTCTTACAGGTGAGTTTCATCATTATCTTTCTCAGAACCAGACCTCCATGTTAATTCACAGGTTTTTCACTTCACAGGTACAGATCCTGTAGGCACAATCATTTCAAGTTGTTCAGTCATTTCAGCCATATCTCATTCCTTGTGACCTCATCTGGGGTATTCTTGGCAAAGATAAGGGACTGTGTGATTTTGCCAGAGACACACAGTTGGTAAGTATGTGAGGTTGGATTTGAATTCAGGTCTTTCCGACTCCAGGCTCAGTGCCCTAAAAACTGTACCACATAGATGCCCCTTGATCATCCTATTTTGACTTCCTTGAATATGTTTTTTTTTCTCATAAGAATATAAGCTCCTTGAGGGGAATCTCATAAGCTTTCTTGGTTGTATTTTTATGTCCAGTGCTTAGCACAATTCCTAGCACATAGCATGCAGTAACAAGAAAAGATAGCAAGCCCTTATATAATGGTTAAGGGTTGAAAAATACTTTGTGTATGTTATCTCATTTCATCCCACAATAACAGTGTGAACATAGTACTATTATTTTTAAATACATAGTTTATTTATTTTTCAGTTCTCAACATTCACTTCCACAAGAGTTTGAATTCAAAATTTTCTTCCCATCTCTCCCCACCACCACCCCAGGACAGCATGAACCCCTTCCACCCCTTCCTCCAGTCTGTCCTCCCTTCTATTACCCTCATTTTTCTATAATCCTCCTCTCTATTTTCCTGTAGGGCAAAATAGATGTCTATACCTCCTTGTCTATACATCTTGTTTTCCAGCTGCATGCTAAAACAATTTTTAACCTTCATTATTAAGACTTTGAGTTCCATATTCTCTTCCTTCCTCTCTTCCCACCCACCCTCATTGAAAAAACAAACAAATCAATACAAGTCATACATGTGTAACCATGCAAAACACTTCCATAATAGTTATGCTGTGAAAAACAAACCACATTTCCCTCCATCCTATCCTGCTCTCCATTTATTCCATTTTCTCCCAAGACCTGTACTCCCACAATAATGTTTGCTTCTGATCATTCATTTCCCCAATTTTCTGTCCCTTCTATTATCTTACCTGTTCTATTCCCCCCACCCCTTCTTCCTGCAGGGCAAAATAGATTTCCGTATTCAATTGAGTATGTGTTTATTCCCTTCTTAAGTCAAATCCCGTGAGAGTCAGGCTCACTTACTTCTTTTCATCTCCCCCCTCTTCCCCTCCATTGTAAAAACACTTTCTTGCCTCTTTTATGAGAGATGATATCTCTCCCTTTCTCTTACTCTTACTACATTCCACTCAACGGTAAATTTTATATTTTAGTTATTCTCCCTTAATATTCAGCTCACCTATGCCCTCTGTATAAATTATGTATATATATATATATATATATATATATATATATATATATATTCCCTCTACCTAATACTAAATACTATATATATATATATATAATATACAATTTTGTAAAATATATTGCCTCTAACTACCCTAATACTAAAAAACACTTAATGAATTAGAAATATCATCTTTCCATGTAGCAATGTAAACAATTCAACTTTAATGAGTTCCTTAAGACTTCTTTTTCCTATTTATCATTTCATGTTTCTCTTGATTCCTGTATTTGAAAGTCAGCTTTTCTATTCACCTCTGGTCTTTTCAACAAGAATGCTTGCAAGTCAAGTCCTCTATTTCACTGAAATTTCATTTTTTTTTTCTAAAGTATTATACTTAGTTTTGCTGAGTAGGTAATTTTTGGTTTTATTTCTATCTCCTTTGACCTCTGGAATATCCTATTCCAAGCCCTTTGATTCCTTAGTGTAGAAGTTGTTAAATCTTGTTATACTGACTGAATTGCCACAATACTTGAATTGTTTCTTTCTGTTTCCTTGTTATGTTTTCTCCTTGATCTGGGAATTCTGACATTTGGTTAAAATATTCCTAGGAGTTTTCCTTTTGAGATCTCTCTCTGGAGGTGATCAGTGAATTTTTTTTATTTTTATTTTCACCTCTGGTTCTAGAATATCAAGGCAGGTTTCTCTGATGATTTTGTGGAAGATGATGTCTAGGTTCTTTTTTTGATCATCGTTTTCAGGTAATCCAAGAATTGTTAAATTATCTCTCCTTGATTTATTTTACAGGTCAGTTGTTTTTCCAAAGACTTATTTCACCTTGTCCTCTATTTTTTCTTCATTCTCTTGGCTTAGTTTTATAATTTTTGGGTTCCTTATTAAGTCTTTAGCTTCTATCTGCTTCATTCTAATTTTTAAAGAATTATTATCTTCAGTGAACTTTTGAACCTCCATTTCCATTTGAACAATTTGACTTTTTAAATTATTCTTCTAATTGATTTTTTGAACTTCTTTTGCCATTTGGGTTATGAAATATCACACAGCTAGTAAATATCTGTGCCTGGATTTGACTTTAGTTCTTTTTGACTGAAAGTCCAACATTTTTTCCATTGTGCAATAGAGTTGTCACTTACCATTCATTCATTCATACAATGAAATGAGTTATTTAATAAGTAGTTTTAGAATTATTTAGATGTAGCCTAAATTACACTCACAAGGGTTATAACTTTATTAGTGACTATATAAAATATTTCAAGAATGATTTCATCAAGGAGAAAAGGAAGAATGCTAATCATAAAATGTAATTCACAGAGGAGAACTAAAAAATTAGATTAAATTATGGCATTAGGGGCCAAATTCTTCTTTCAGTTGTTCCAGCATCTCTTAACTCCATATTCTGGAAGCAGGGAGTTTTGCATTTTACTATCTTTGTTTCCCAGGTGCACATTCTATTAGGAGCTGATTCAGCTTTAAAGTTATTAATTTATAACCTATTGGTAGTCTCAAAATGAAAATTATCTTGATCTGCAGTTCAAGTCAATGTAAATGGTCAAGTTACATGTTCTAAATATCTACCTTATAAATCCAATGAAAAACAATTAAAGTAAAGTGATTAAAATGCCTTTAAAGGCAACTATGCACAGTGACAAAGTTGTAAACTGAAAATAGCCTCTTACGTTTCATTTACGGGGCACTGATATTTTGAACTATTTTGAAACTTCATCCTTTGCAGTCTATCAACAAAATTGCCAGTGGTGTATAGTGACACATTAACTTATTCTGATTACCTGCCTGATTGTTTCTGCATGATAATAAGTTGAAGATGAGTCACGTTAAATAGATTTTTAAAAAATGGAATAAAAATAGTCATTAGAAAATCATTTGGAATTTAGAGTTTTAAATCATTTGAGGTCTGCTGTTGATGAATAGATAAGAAACAAGCAAAATATTTATTTTTCTACAGATCTAAAGCAATCTCTTCCATACTTATCTATAATGTAGCATATTTGGCTGTAAGAAAGATGAAATATGGAAAATTGGGAAAGATTCAGTGGTTTCACAAATGATTTAAGGAGCAGAAAAGTTAAATCTTCATAAGGATTAAAATAAAATAAATGTGTCTTTGAGGAAAAAAATGTTATGTGTTTGCTCCTTTAATATGGGTTGCAGAATCAGATCATTTTAAAGTTTCAAGGGAGATTAGGAGCCTTGTCAAAATCTACCTTAAGGAGATTGCCTTTGATAATTTAATTTAGAATCACTGATTGAGAAAAATATGATGATTGAGCACTGACTAGATATATTTTAAAAACGCCAGCAGTGCATCTTGTTAACAAACAAATGCATGGTTTACCCAAATGTTTGTGTGTCTATCTTGGGAGATTTTTACATTTGGGGGGAATAGTGCTAATTAGGCACAGGGATAGTAAAAAAATTACCTCTCAAATAATAAAATTTGTTTAGACCTCTATGAATGTCTATGAATAGAAACTTTCATGGTCTTATTAGGATGGGAAAAATTATAATGATTCAGTGTGACAGACCTCATGGACCCTGAAAATAATACCTTTTAATAACTCTCTAAGGTTCTCAATACAGGACAATTGCCAATCTATGTTGGTATATTGGAATATCCTTACCTCATAGCTGGCTATGCTTATGAAATAAGATGGCTCAGTCAAAATAAAACTGGGACAAATGACAATAACAACATGAATAACAGGACTAGTTTATGTGCTTATTCTGTAAAAACTAAAGTGTAAGATTAAGGAGTACCTGGTTTGAAGGATTCCATTATAATTCAGAGTTCAGAATGAAGGATTGTGGGAGTAAGTTCAACTGGTATAAATTCAGTAGTCAACAGATTGGCGAGCCTAAACAGTAAATCATATTTGAATGAAATTTTCTATTTCAAGATAATCCATAGTTAAAGAATCAGGTGACAGGACTGAACAGAAGATCATGGACTAAGTACTGAAAGTAACAAACTAAGAAAGAAAATTATGTTACAGTCACTCACTCTAAGTAGGCAACATTTGAATAATTCATACTCCTTATCTTGATTCATTTTCATACATAAGGTAAAATAATGATGTAATTATGATACTTAATATGTTGAATAGGACACTTGAATCTCAAATTCTTTTCTAGTTTTCAATTGCCTACTGGCTGCTTTTAGGACAGCTCTACTTCAATGTCCCATTGCAATCTTAAGCTTTGTGTGTCAAAGACTAAAGTTAATCTTTTAACTCTAGAACTTTTCTTGACTTCCCTGTTTTTCTCAGAGAAACACCCACTGGTCTCCCAGTCACTTATAATGTGAAGATTTTCTCCCTTATCTCAAGCATCTTAATAAGTCTTTGCTTCCTCAATATCTATCACATCTGTCCCCCCCCCCCCTTACCATTTCTCGTTCTTATAACTAGATGTTAATTACTTCTAATCTATATGACCATACTATCCTCTTAACATACTTCTACTTTCAGTTTTCTTTTCCCCCCTTTCATGTTATTGGTGTTCCATATTACGTAGCCAACCTACTTTGAAAGACTGTCCTATCTTGTGTAATCTATGATTCTGTCAAAAGTGACCAAGCACTCAATTTCCCCTGAAGACTCAAGATAATTTCCCTTCTCTTCACCAGTGCCAACACATTCCTTGTGCTAGAATGTCTCCTGAACATTCCACTTGTTAACATTTTATCCATCTGGCATTAACGTTTCCTCCATATAGTCTCCTCTGATTCTCCCAGCTAAAAGTGATTCTCCCTCTTCTTATATCATTCCTTTATATTTTCCTTATATATATTCTAGTTTGCGTTATCCTTCCATGTCTTCTTTTACCCTATTAGATTTTAAATTCTTACAGAATAAGGACCATGTATGTGTCATTTCTATCTCTGTGTTGCAAGGATGGTGCTAAAGCTACTACTCCTTATTTTGGGTTGGATAGTGGGAATTAATAAACCACTTGCAAATCGCTGAAAATATAGCATAGGAGGATTACTTTACTGACATAAGAGGCATACAAAAGAAGAGTACAGTATCACTTAGCTTCTCTGGAGGTGGCCTCCTTTGCCTTCCTCTGGAAGTATGTCTGGTGAATCATTCCTCAAGGTGCAATGACTTACCCTGTCTTGGACATCCACTAAGTCTGAAAGGCCAGGACTCCACAGAGTTGGCACCTTTTATGCCCTCCGGTCAGAAAACTGTATCTGATATCTTGGAGTCAGTCAGGTTGCATGTCAAAAGTAAAAGTTATGTCAGAAAATCTCTGGTCCTTCCACACTGTGCCTCCCCTGGGCTACTATAACTAAGAGGGGCATAAACTTAGGTGTGTTGCTAAATATTTAACAACCAACTCTCCAGAAAACAAATTGCATATGACACACTTTTAAATTTAATCTGCATTAATATTTTCTCCATCTAGTGTGGACAATCAACAAAATAATAAATCAAGCCCTGACTTGTAATGTTTACTGATGTGTGAGGTGTAAATGTTCACATTAAAAAAATTTAACAATCTGTCTCAAGCAGGTACAAACTGATTCTAACACACCTAGAGGCTTAACTAAAATGTGTTGAATAAATGAATGAGTAGCTCTATGTAATTTAAAGCATTTGTGAGATTTATTAAATTTTCCATCCAAAGTGAGAAGCAGTAATTAAAAGGATGCCACTCAGGAAGATGATTAAGGAAGCTGTAGGAAAGCCATGAAAGAATATAACTGGCAGAAGAAAATATGCAATTTTAGTAGGAAGAGGGAAAGAAGAGAAATTAAAATAGTTCATACTCATGTAGGGTGCAAGGTAGGGAGAATAGCATATACTTACCAGAGGATTGTATTATGTCTTTTAAAATCTAATCAAGTTACATCAAATCAACATGCAACCATTCTGTAGCACTGAGAATAGCTCAGGAGTCACGAAGACCTGAGTTCAACTTTGGCCTAAGATACTTACTAGCTATGCAACCTGGGGCAAGCAAATTAAATTCTATTTGCCTCAGTTTCTTCATCTGTAAAGTAAGGATAATATAAACACCTATCTCCTAGGACTATTTGGAGTCTCAAATGGTATAATATTTTTTAAAGAGTTTAGCACATTGCCTGGGACATGGTAGTCATTTAATAAATGTTAGCTATTATTATTAATCATTTCTTATTTGTTAGATAC
Source organism: Bettongia penicillata ogilbyi (assembly GCA_023548195.1). Classification (NCBI taxonomy): domain Eukaryota; kingdom Metazoa; phylum Chordata; class Mammalia; order Diprotodontia; family Potoroidae; genus Bettongia; species Bettongia penicillata. The sequence continues at coordinate 6,369,695 of JAJHZJ010000035.1, read as the reverse complement.
TATGATAAGTCATACTACAAGAGAGGCAACTAGAGGTAAGATAAAAAGGGGTGGAGGTTACACCTGGAAGAGGAAGCACAAGAATTATGATCTCTAGTGTCAGTATATGAACATTTAGAAGAGCTAGACAAAATGACAGTATAGACATTTGAGAATTTAGAACCTTGCCTCTGCAACTTCTGAAAGTTGTTCCATCCAAGTTATGTGCTTTGTAATATAATGATTTAGCATCTCTAAAAAATATTACTTCCTAGTTTTCCATGCTCAATATCTGTTTTTACTATTCATTACAGATAAAAATTTTCATGTGTTTCTACATGAAGAAAAACAATTTGGGTACTTATATATTGTACTTTGGAGGCAATGTTTCCACCACTGGAACTTTTCACTCTTCAAGCACAGTTTAATGAGCATTTGTCAGAAATGCTTCCTATTTGAGTAAAGTTGCATTCCGAAATTTGAAGATTATGTGAATTTTATTGTGAAATAACTGTCGATAAACCCTGAGAAGACAGAAGAATGAAAAATTTAGCAGAGGCATCTCTCCTCATTACATCAAATAATGCCAGTAGAAAGTAACCCAAATCCAGTAAACTCAGCAATGATGATAGGAAAGTAAGTGAAAAATTTGCCACAAGGTAATTTTTTTACCAAAAAAAGAAAGAGAGAAAAAATAACTAGAAATGAACTCATTATTCTTCCATTTTTGGTGCTGTCATAATATTGACCTCCCTCATTATTACAGTGCTCACACTAGCCTATGTCAAGCATCTCTCCCCATTTGGCTATTGCTCTAAATTTAGGGACAAGAGTTGAGGCTTTAAATCCCCTTCATTCTCCCAGGAGGTCATAGCTCCTAGAGCAGGTAAAGGTTCACTTGTCCCACAGCACTTTTGCTGTCTTCTCTCTTCCCTCTCCACTCTCTGAGTTCAGGTATAGTACAGGACCTAGAGGCTCAGGTTTGCAGTTTCAGGCATCAAGTCTCTGGAATTAATGTCATGAAGGTGACCAATGAGGAACCACTCCCTGAGTTAAGGTCTATAAATCAAAAGAACCCATACTCCTGAAAAGAAAGAAAGGCAGTCCTACGGATGAATTTGAAGTCTTCAGAGACAAGAAAGTAGAAGAGGGAGGGATGAGAACCTTAAAGCTGATTGCAATCAGTTGATATAATACAGGAGAAAGTAATCAGTCATAAGAGAAATTTAAACAACTAAAAGGTGAAGAGATCCAATGGAAAAGACTTTCCAGCATTCCTTCCAACAGGATTTTGAAGTACAATCCTTCTACTTTATGAGTATTGCTTAAGATCCAATCTAATGAATGAAGAGAGTTGCTTAAACAATGATAGAATCTGGAAGTTTGGGAATAGCCAAAGTGGAGGAGAAGAGGTCTATTGAGAGTATCTCAGCAACTCTCTCAAATGATCACCATCACTCTGAAGGCAACAGATTTCTTATAATGATAATGAGAACAGGTAGGAAGGTCTAGGGGAAACAGTAAAATAATATTGGTGGCTCTAAAGGAAAAGGATTTGTATCTAACCTACTATCCCAAACTCCAGGAAATAAGAATGGAAAAATAGAAAAACAAAGAATTAAATAAAATTATGAAAGATGAAAAGAAATTATTTTACAGTTACTATTTATCATTGTCAATTTCACAAACACCAGAAAATATTAAGGTTTCCTTATATGAAAAACTTATATAAAAGAAGACTAATTAAAGGCTATGAATTTCTGTTGCATATATCTTATTTTATATGTATATATTATCCATTTTATGTTGCTGTATTAATCATTATGCATTTATATTAATACACACAAACACGTATATGTCTACTGACACTTCCAAAACTCTCGTTTGTCTTAGTCTTTATCTGAATTTTCTGCTGTCTTCTCTCTCTGTCTCTCTCTGTATTTTTACATGTTTAAATCACAGTCATGTCTTATTTTTATTTGGGGAAGTATCACTATTCTTAACTCTATTTCCTGTAATTCTTATCCCCTCTACAATGCTTGTGAGAAGTGTTGCCAAGCAAAATAAATCCATACCTTGGTCTTGTCTGAAAATATATTCTTGTTTTGCACATATAGCCTATTTTTCTCTTTGCCAGGTTAGAAGTATATATAGTCATTAGTCTCCCGGATTTGTGATTGCAAATTACATTTAGCATAATTATTGAATCTTTCAGATTTGTTTTCCTTTATAGTTTTAGAGGTATTATGTAAATTAGTTTTCTGGTTCTATTAACTTCATTTGGCATCAATTCATGAAATTAATTTCAGATTTATCTGAATCAACAGTTAGGTGTCACAGTGGATAAAGTATCAGAGGTGGAAACAGGAAGACCTGAGTTTAATTCCAGCTTCAGACACTTGCTCACTTGCTAGTTAACTCTGTTTGCCTCAATTTCCTAATTTGTAAAATGATCTGGAGGAAAAAATAGTAAGCCACATCAATATCTCTGCCAAGAAAATCCAAATGGAGTTGCAAAGATGTAAACATTACTGAAATGAATCAGCTTAGTTACTTCCTTGCCTGAATCAATCCCTGTCATCATTTCTTGTGGAAAACATATAATATTCGATGACATATGTAATAATATAATAATTATTGCTAATAATAATGTTATTATTAACATTTATACTTACACCATCCATAATGACTTAATATTTCTTATATAATTGCATTGCATAATACTTTTAATAATCATTATCAGAAGTAGTATTTATTGTACCTTAAGGTTTTCATGGCATTTTTACAAACATTATATCATTTTATCCTCACAATAACCTTGGGTATAGATTGCAAGTTCCTTGAGAGAAAGAACTGCTTCTCTCTCTCTCTCTCTCTCTCTCTCTCTCTCTCTCTCTCTCTCTCTCTCTCTCTGTCTCTCTCTCTTTCTCTCTCTCTCTCTTTCTTTCTTATTTTTATTTATATCCACAGCACTATCCCTAGTACACAATCAATGCTTCATAAATGTGTGTCGTTTGAGACTCCGTTCTTTCTCACGCCAGATACCCAATCAATTGCCAAATCTTGCTATTTCTACTTCCAATAAATCTCTCCCATCTGACCCCTTCTTTTTAGACAGTAGCTAGCATCTTAATTTGAGACCTCATATACTTGCCCTTATACTATTGCAGTTGCATCTTTAGCATGTTTTCATTATTGATGACAAAATGATTTCCTTAAATTCAGAAGTTAGTATGTCACTCAGTTTAATGAACTCCTGTGTTTCTCATTGCCTCTGTGAAGAAATAGAAATTAATCTATTAAGCATTTAAAGCTATTTACAATCTAACTTCAATCTATTTACCATAATTGTATATCATTCCCCCTTCCATACTCTGAAGTCCAGACAAACTGTTCTTTTCTCAAATTCTCACACACAAGCCTCCATCCTCCATCTATGTAACTTTTTACTAGTTGTGGTGTTATCCATTCCAGGAATGTACGACCTTTTCACATCTACCTTAAAGAATTTCTATCTTCCTGTAATGTGCAGCTCAGTTATGACGTTCTACATATCCTTTCTTGATCCTCTGAATCACTTTTAAGTACACCTTCTCAAATTGCATTCATTTAACTACTTTTTATTCAGTTTATTTATATTATTAAACAATTACTATGTACAAAATACTATGCAAAGCACTGAGGGAGTTATAGACGCGATCATTTCACTTGTGAAACTTGTATTGATTGCCTCAAGATAGTTGAATCTGTCCAGTATCGCCCAGGTTTTTTTTTTATTTTTTTGAAAATATAATTAAATTATGAGTTTTCAGCTTTCAACAGTCACTTCCATATGTCTTAAAATTTCTCCCCCTCCAGCTCCCTTCCTGATTCGAGAAAGCTCTTAATCTTACATGGGGTCTAAACATACATTCTTATGAAACACATTTTCACATTAGTCATGTTGCACAGAAGAACTTAAACAAATGGAAGAAATCTGAGAAAAATCAAACCAAAACAAAACACAACACGAGAACATAATCTTCTTCATTCTGCATTCCAGTACCACGGTTCTTTCTCCAGATGTGGATGGCATTTTATCTGAAGAATCCGATGGAAATATTTTACATCCATCCATCACAGTGAAGAGCTTAGTCTGTCAAAGACAGTCCTCACACAATGTGGCCATTACTGTGTATGATGTTCTCCTGGTTCTGCTCATTTCACTCAGCATCAGTTCAACTAAGTCCAGGTTTATCTGAAGTATGACTATCATTTCTTATAGCTCAATAGTATTCCACTCCATTTCTATACCACAGTTTGTTCAGTCATTCCCCAATTGATGGGACTTCCTGTGATTTCCAGTTCTTGGTCACCACAAAAAAGTGCTGCTATAAGTAATTTTGCAAATGTGAGAACTTTTCTCATTTTTATGATCTTTTTGAGTTACAACCCAAACAATACAATAATATCACCTTAGCAGTGATATTGCTGGGTCAAAAGGTATGGACTTTTTTGTAGCCCCTTGGGCATAGTCCCAAATTGCCCTCAAGAATGGTTGGATCAGCTCACATCTCCACCAACAATGAATTAATGTTCCAACTCTCCACATTTTCTCCAGCATTTATCGCCTTCCTAATTTGTGATGTTACCCAATCTGATAGATGTGATGTGGTACCTCAGGGTTGTTTTGATTTGCATTTCTCTAATCAATAATGATTAGATTTTTTAAAACATTTTTTAAATGACAATGGATAGCTTTAATTTCTTCATCTGAAAACTTTCTGTTCATCTCCTTTGACCATTTATCAATTGGGAAATGACTTATATTTTTGTAAATTTGACTCAATTCTCTATATAATTTAGAAATGAGGCGTTTCTCACAGACACTAGCTGCAAAAATTCTTTTCCAGTTTTCTGCTTCCCTCCTAATCTTGGTTGCATTGGATTTGTTAGTGCTAAAACTTTACAATTTAATGTAATCAAAATTATCCATTTTGCACTTCATTCTGTTCTCTATCTCTTATTGGTCATAAACTTTTCCATTCTCCATAAGTTTTACAAATACACTATCCCTTGCTCCCTTAATTTTTTCATACTATCAACCTTTATACCTAGATTATATAGCCATTTGGCTTTTATTCTAATTTACAGTGCCAGGCATTGGTCTATGCCCAGTTTCCGACATGCTGTTATCCAGTTTTCCCAGAAGTTTTTGTCAGTGAGTTTTTATTCCAGGAGCTGGGGTCTTTGGATTTATCAAAAAGTAGATTGCTATATTCATTGATTACTGTGTCTTGGGTACCCAATATATTCCACTAGTCTACCCTTCTATTTCTTAGCCAGTACCAATTGTTTTTGAGGATTCCTGCTATATAATACAACTTGAGATCTGGCAAGGCTAGGCCACCTTCCCTCTCCTTTCTTTCCATTAATTACCTTGATATTCTGGACCATTTTTTCTTCCAGATGAATTTTGTTACTATTTCTTCTAGCTCTAGAAAATAATTTTGTAGTAGTTTGATGGGTAAAGCACTGAACAAGTAAATTAATTTAGGTAGAATTGTAATTTTTATTGTATTATCACAGCCTACTCTCAAGCAACTTGTGTTTTTCCTAATACTTAGGCCTCTGTGTGAAAAGTGTTTTATAATTGGATTCATATAATCCCTGAGTTTATTTTGGCAGGTAGACTCCCAGATATTTTAGAATGTCTACCATAGCTTTCTATTTCTTCTTATTGTACTTTATTAGTAATATACAGAAATGAAGATGATTTATATGGGTTTACTTTATAATCTGCAACTCTGCCAAAGTTATTTATTATTTCAAGCAGTTTGTTTTAATTGATTCTCTAGGATTCTCTAAATATATCATATATCATCTGCAAAGAGTAAAACTTAGTTTCTTTGCATATTCTAATTTCTTCATGTTTTTTCTTCTTTTATTGCTAAAGCCAACATTTCTAGTACCATATTACATATCAGTGGTGATAATGGGCATCCTTGTTTCATCTCTGACCTTATTGGAAATTCATCTAGCTTTCCCGCATTACATTTAATGCCTGCTGATGAATTTAGATAGATACTACTTATTTTAAGGGAGGATCCATTTATTCCTATGCTCTCCAGTGTGTTCAAAAAGAATGATTGTAGTATTTTGTCAAAAGCCTTTTCTTTATCTACTCAGATAATCATATGGTTTCTTTTAGCTTTATTTTTTATATGCTCAATAATGCTGATCGTTTTCCTAATATTGAGCCAGCACTGCATTCCTAGTATAAATCCTACCTGATCATAATGTATCATTCTTGTGATAAGTTGCTGTAATCTTTTTGATAATATCTTGTTTAGATTTTTTTCATCTGTATTCATTGGTCTATACTTCTCTTTCTGTTTTGGCTGTTCCAAGTTTAGGTATCAGAATGATATTTGTGTCATAGAAATGATTTGGTAGGGCTCCTTCACAAATTTTCCCAAATAGTTTACATAGTATTAGAATTTGTTGTTCTTTAAAAGTTTGATAAAATTCACTTGTAAATCTATCTGGCTCTTGAAATTTTTTTCCTAGGGAGTCCATTGATGGCTTGTTAAGTTTTTTTTCCTCACATATGTTTAATTAAGTCTTTAATTTCCTCTCCTGTTAATCTGCTTTATTTATATATTTTTAAAATATTCATCCATTTCATTTCAATTGTCAAATGTATGGACATTCAGTTGGGCAACATAGTTTCTAATTATTGATGTATTTTCTTCCTCATTGAAGGTGAGTTCTTGTTTTCCATTTTTGTTGTTGGCAATTTAGATTTCTTACTTCTTTTTTTAAATGAAAATTGACCAAATGTTTATCAATTTTATTGTTTTATCATAAAACCAACTCTTACTTGTATTTATTAATTCAATTGTTTGCTTAGTTTTAATTTTATTAATCTCTTCTTTGGTTGTTAGTAATTTGAATCAAATTCTAATTTGATATTTACTTGGTAATTTTCAACTTGTTCATTTTTGTAGCTTTTTCACCTACATGCCCAATTCATTTGTATCTTCTTTCTTTAATTTACTCATGTAGACCTTCAATGATATAAAACTTTCTCTAAGAACTGCTTTTGCAGCTTCCCATAAGTTTTGGTAGGTTGTCTCATTATTGTCTTTTTCTTGACTGAAGTTATTGATTGTTTCTGATTTGTTGTTTAACTCACACATTCTTTAGCATTAGCATATTTAATTTCCAATAAATTTTTGGTCTATCATTCCATGGCCTTTTATTACATATAATTTTTATTGTGTTGTGATCTGCAAAGGCTGCATTGACTATCTCTGCCTTTCTCCACTGGATTGTGAAGATTTTATGCCCTAGTACATTGTCAGTTTTAGTTTACATGCCAAGTACTGCTGAGAAAAAAGTATGTTCTATTCTATTGCCATTCAATTTTCTCCAGAAATCTATAAAATCTACTTTATCCAGAGATTGATTCATCTCTTGAACTTCTTTTTTTGCTAATTCTGAAGTTAGATTTATCAAGTTCAGTGAGGGGGAGGTTAAGATCACCCACTAGCATAGTATTGCTGTGTGTTTCTTCCAGTAACTCCCTTAACTTCTCCTCTAAAAATCTGGATGCTACACCACTGGGTTCATATATGTTTGATAATGATCTTGCTTCATTGTCTATGGTACATTTTAGCAGTATATAGTTTTGGTTATTGTTTGACTAATTTTTGATGTTTAATACAGTCTTTAGCTTCTACTTGTCCAATTCTAATAACAATAAAATATTTTCTTTAGTTAGCATTTGCATTTCATTTTCCATTTGTGCAATTGTTCCTTTGAAGTAGTTATTTTCTCCATTTGGTTTTGTACCTCCTTATCCATTTCCTCAATTTTCCTTTTTAAAAAGCTGTCCTCAGGAGGAGCCAAGATGGCGGAGTAGAAAGACACACATATGCTAGCTCTCAAACCCATAGCCTATAAAATACCTGTAAGGAGGAACTCCTGACAAGTCCTGGAGCAGAGGAAGCTGTGGAACAACAGAGCGGAGGAGATTTCTGTTCCAGAGAGACCAGAAGAACTGACACCAGGGTCCATCACACACCAGACTCTGAGAGGAGCCTAGCCCTGCCATGGCCACGTGTCCCCAGGAGGAGCATCTGGGCTGGCTTCAGGGACAGAATCTCCAGCAGGCGCATGGTTCCCTCTGCTCAAGGGCGCAAAGGTCAGTGAAAGGGACTGTTTGGCAGGCCAAGAGGGGAGCGGGGTGTCTCCATAACTCAGGCTTCCTAGGGAGGCAGCAGCACACAGGAGCTCTCAAAGCAGGCAGGACCTCAGATGCATTGTTGAAGGTCTCCCTGTAAACCCCCTGAGGGAAATGAGCCCCGTGCTTTGGCCCTGCCCCTACCTGAGCACCAGAATTTAATCTTACATTGAATAGCTGCCCTGACCCCAGTGAAAGCCCTGAGGCTGGGAAGCAGCATTTGAATCTCAGACCCCAAGCACTAGCTGACCAGATCTCGAGGCAAGGTGGGTGTGGAAAGGAATCTCAGAAGTCAAGTAACTGGCTGAGAAAATACCCAGAAAAGGAAAAAGAAATAAGACCATAGAAGGTTACCTTCTTGGTGAAAAGATATTTCCTCCTTTCCTTTCTGATGAGGAAGAGCAATGCTTACCATCAGGGAAAGACATGGAAGTCAAGGCTTCTGAATCCCAAACATCCAAAATAAATACTCAATGGTCTTAGGCCATGGAAGAGCTCAAAAAGGATTTTGAAAATAAAGTTAGAGAGATGGAGGAGAAACTGGGAAGAGAAATGAGAGAGATGCAAGAAAAGTATGAAAAGCAGGTCAACACCTTGCAAAAGGAGACCCAAAAAAATGCTGAAGAAAATAACACCTTGAAAAATAGACTAACTAAATTGGCAAAAGAGGTTCAAAAAGCAATGATGAGAAGAATGCTTTCAAAAGCAGAATTAGTCAAATGGAAAAGGAGGTTCAAGAGCTCACTGAAGAAAATAGTTCTCTCAAAATTAAAATAGAACAGATGGAGGCTAATGTCTTTCTGAGAAACCAAGAAATCACAAAACAAAACCAAAAGAATGAAAAAATGGAAGATAATGTGAAATATCTCATGGGAAAAATAAATGACCTGGAAAACAGATCCAGGAGAGACAATTTAAAAATTATGGGACTACCTGAAAGCCATGATCAAAAAAAAAAAAAAAAAAAAGCCTAGACATCATCTTCCATGAAATTATCAAGGAAAACTGCCCTGATATTCTAGAACCAGAGGACAAAATAAGCATTGAAGGAATCCACCGATCACCGCCTGAAAGAGATACAAAAAGAGAAACTCCTAGGAACACTGTGGCCAAATTCTGGAGTTCCCAGGTCAAGGTGAAAATATTCGAAGCAGCTAGAAAGAAACAATTCCACTATTGTGGAAATACAATCAGGATAACACAAGATCTAGCACCTTCTACATTAAGGGGTGGAAGGGCGTGGAATAGGATATTCCAGAAGTCAATGGAACTAGGACTAAAACCAAGAATCACCTACCCAGCAAAACTGAGTATAATACTTCAGGGGGGAAAATGGTCTTGCGATGAAATAGAGGACTTTCAAGCATTCTTGATGAAAAGACCAGAGCCAAAAAGAAAATTTGACTTCCAAACACAAGAATGAGAAGAAGCATGAAAAAGTAAACAGAAAAGAGAAGTCATAAGGGACTTACCAAAGGTGAATTGTTTACATTCCTACATGGAAAGACCTATTTGTAAGTCTTAAAACTTTTCAGTGTCTGGGATGTTGGTGGGATTGCACACACACACACACACACACACACACACACATATATACACATACATGCACACACACAGAGAAAGAGAGCACAGAGTGAATAGAATAGGATGGGATCATATCTTTAAAAAATGAAGGTAAACGGTGAGAGAGAAATGTAGTGGGAGGAGAGAGGGTGAAATGGAATGGGGCTAATTATCTCATAGACAAGGCAGACAGGAGAATTTTTAGTGGAGGGAAAAAAGAGGGGAGCTGAGAGAAAAACATGAAGCTTACTGTCATCACATTCGACCAATGGAAGGAATAAAATGCACACTTATTTTGGTATGAAAACTTATCTCATAATACAGGAAAGTGGGGGAGAAGGGGATAAGCAGGGTTGGGGGGATGATGGAAGGGAGGACAATGGGAGGAGGAAGCAATTTGAAATCAGCACTCTTGGGGAGGGACAGGATCACAACAGAGAATAGAAGCAATGGGGGGCAGGATAGGATGGAGGGAAATATAGTTAGTCTTACATAACATGACTATTATCGAAGTCATTTGCAGAACTACACAGATATGGCCTATATTGAATTGCCTGCTTTCCTAAAAGAAATAGGGAGGGAGGGAGGGATGGGGAGAAGTTGGAACTCAAAGTTTTAGGAAAAACTGTTGAATATTGTTCTTGGTCCTAGGAAATAAGAAATACAGGTAATGGGGTATAGAAAGTTATCTGGCCCTGCAGGACAAAAGAGAAGATGGGGACAAGGAAAGGAAAGGATGATAGAAGAGAGGGAGATTGTTGATAGGGGCAATTAGAATGCTCAGTGTATTGGGGTGGGGTGAGGGGACAAATGGGGAGACAATTTGGAACCAAAATTTTTTGAAAATGAATGTAAAAAGTTAAATAAATTTATTAAAAATAAAAAAGAAAGAAAAAAACAAAAAAAATAAAAAGCTGTCCTCTTTAGTGAATTTTTTTTCATTTTATCAATTGCATTTTTAAAATCATTGCTCAAGTTTTATTCTACCTCTCCAATTTGACTTTCAAAATCCTTTTTGAACTTTTCCGAGAATGCTCCTTGTGCCTGAGACCAGCTGTACTCTCTTTCGAGGTTTCAGATGTGAATATAGTCTCAAAGCTGTCCATTTCTAAATTTTTGTTTTGGTCTTTGTCCACATACCTAGATTCTACGGTCTTTACTTTTCCATTTTTGCATCTTGCTCATGGTGAGTGCCTTTTTCCTGGCTTTTAAAGTGGATCTATGCTTCTGGGGTACAGGGGACTCTCTCCCATGTCTCTTATGCTGGGAGCTTCAAGACATGTAATGCTGCCGTTTACCTGGTGCTGAGATGGGTGCCATATGCCAAGGTGGAGGCCAGGTAATGTTGTTTTGAATTTCCCTGATGTTACCTTGAAACTCACTCTATGAAGTTTCAGAGAGTGCTGGTCTGGCCACTGGAGTTATTCTCCTCCCTTGAGCTAGAGCACAAGCAGATTCAGCAGCTGTTGAACTCCTTTCTGTGCTGGTGTCTACCCAATTTCTCTGGCTGTGCTTAGCCAGGTCTGAGGTCCTGGTATTGGCAGTTATGGGTTCCATACCCCTAGGGCTCAGAATCTCCTCCTGGTTCACCAATGTAGGGCTATATGGATAGCTCATGTCCTTCACTGGTACCCTTCAGCTATGGCAAGAGGGCTTATCTTCACAGTCTCCCTAGCCTTTCCAACTGAGAGACTGTTTACCCCTTTGGCTTATCCCATTATTCCAGTATTTTTTCCTGGGGGAGAATTATCTGTGTTTCTTAAGGCCAACAAGAGGAGGGTGAGAGCACTTGTTGTTTACTCTGCCATCTTGGCTCTTGGAAGTCCAAGTAGGTGACTTTTAAACATTTCATCTGTGGGCTGATATTCTCAGGAGTGACTGCTGCTCTTACCAGGGGTCCTGAACTCCTTGCTCATTCAGTTCTGCTGGACTCCTATCCTGAGCTGTTATGTTTGAGAATCTGCACTTTTGCTTCTACTTTGGTCCACCCCAGCTCCTCATGGTCAACTTTGCTATGGTGTGGTCTGTGCTAGTGAAGCCTGTGCATTCTGCACTTCCCCAGCCCTGTATAATAGATCCTTCCCATTGACCTTCTGGGCTGTCCATATATATTTAACTATGCCATGAGAAAAGAATTTCCTTAGTTGAATAAGTTATAAATATAAATTGACAAGACAATTGACAAAGTTGTGGCAGTTTGAAATTATGCTCCCCGGGTATCCAAGTTTCCCCCATATAGCATATGCTTCTTCGATACTAAGATAAAAGAAGTCTCTCCACTCAAGTAGCAGTCATCCTGTCAAAAAGAGATGTTTGAAGTTGCTAAGAGAGGAAAGGGCGTTTTTAGAGCAAAGGAAAGCCGTCTGATTGATTAGTTTAGGCTTTTTCCCTTACCGAGGGTTCAAAACATCTGACATGATTATCAATATATATGTATGTGTACACACACACACACACACACACACACACACACACACACTATTTTCTCCTTATATAGGCTTCTTAAGAATAGGTGCTACTTCCATCTTTTTTTTATATATCCCCATTCCCACCGATGATGCTAATGGTTACATAGACAGAGATGAATAGGCACAGAGAGAAAGCAAGAGAAAGACACATACAAAGATAGAGATAGAGACAAAAAAGAAAGAACTCTCCATTTCTCAGCCCCACCTCCCTCTCAGAGAACAAAAAAGCAAAAAGGGGGATACATTAGGGGACCCTTTGACAGAAGATTTTACATACTAACAAATGTGAATATGAAAATTTGCATATATCTTTTGGAATTATGATTACTCATGCCATGATTAATTCATTTTCTATTTTTAAAGAGAAAAATTGTAATACTGCAGACTTTGAACTTGAAAGTGGAAATTTAGTCTTAGGATCTTAGGAAGCATTTTGAATATGTTTTCTGAGGGCTAATCAGTGGTGGTTACAAGGTAGAAGAGTAAAAACAAAATCATCCCTGGAGTCTCTCTGTGCTATATAAAAATCTCTTTCTCAAGGATTACCTTCATTAAATGAGTGGGTTATAACCTAGAATCTTTACTATCTCTTCCAAGACTAGATTGTGGGACCCAAAATATAAACTAGCTTCTAAATTCCTTCCAAAAGCCTTCTTAGATCAATACCATCAACATTTTTTAACAGTGGAACTGAATTGTGTGAAATGTATTTGATAGTTTTATTCAGAGAGATGCAGATGAGCATAGTACAAAATTCATCTCATCATCCTATCAATAGTTAAAAAGATTTGGTCACTTTGGTAATTCCTGAATAATAAAAAATTATCGCTATTTGTAAAAGATGCTATTTCAAACAATATAAAGCAAAGTAGATGCAAGAATATTCTAAATGAAAAGAGCTTAGTCAACTGCTCTGAATTCAGATCCTCATAACTTTGATTAGTAAGTTGTCTATAATATCATCAATATAGGCAGTCCCTCTACTTGGACAAATTTCAACCTCTCCACACCTTCTTCTGTGTGATTTCTGTACATTTCTGCTTGGATAAATCCTCAGCAAAACAGATAGTTATCCCAGTTGATTGAAGTGTAAGGAAAGAAGAATGAGTAATTCATGTTTTTCATAAAGAAAGCATGAAACTAGTGAAGATGAGAGTAATGCTATATTAATTCTATAAATCTAGGTAAGTTAAATAGCTGGTTTTATTTTTCATAATGTAAATGCAAGAACAAAATTATGTAAATTTTAAATTAAATTTACTTGGCATTCATGTTAGAGAAATATGTCCCAAGGCAGTTAAAAATTCTCCTTGATTTTTGTCAATATTTTCTTCCAAGTGCTAGAGATGTAATACCTAAATATTGTCTTTGGGAATAGATACTTAGCAAATGTGATAAATGCAAAATATTTGCAACTGAATCTTCTATTTCAAACACATCATTTATTTCAGCTATAACTTAAATAAATATGTTTTGTAAAATCTATTAGATGAGAATCTAATAACCCTAAAAACAGCTCCCTTAAATTCAAATACCCTTTTGCTTTGTATTCTATTCCTCTTTATTTTAACATGATAATGGCCTTGGTACTCCTATTTGAAATAACATTCCTGGGCAACTTAGAATTGCTAAAAAATTACAATGTCCAGAATACCATGGGACAAAAATCTATCTTAACCATACTTTTGATCCACTCTTGCCTTCTAATTTTGTGCATGCCTTATCCTTCATGTACATGAACCTGTCATAGAGGTCAGCTAAACTTGTTGCTTGGCGGTGAAGACAAAGGGGTAAGCAACATGCTCTTTTTCTCTTGACAGTCCATCAGTACTAATGGATTTTTTTCAGCTACACATCGGTTATCCTTCATTCTCATCACAGGATTGCTTACTTTTGTCTGGTCATATATTTCTCTGATGATGTCCTTTACATGTTAGCTTAACTTGCATACTTCTTGGTTGGCAATGTGTCAGGGCTTCTTGATAACTGCTTTTGTTTCTGCTTTGTATTCAGTGATGTTCAGTTTTAATTCTTTACAAGGTATAGCATACCATAACTGGTAGTTGTACAAAATCATGTAAAAGTGTTATTAAAAATGTAGATATTTGTTTCAGGGAGAAATTTGGATTCATAGATAATGTTGCACAATTTTTCAAAGGCAATTTAACCCATTCTCTTTATATTCAATTGCAACTGAACATCAAGAAAGCTTATCCTTCAAATAATTGTATGTGTGTGTCTGTGTCTGTAATTAACTAGGTCCAAAGGTGAACACCTTAGACTTTTTTTTCAAAAGGGAATATCAACATTTAAATAAACTTAAATAGTAAAGGAATCATCAGCTGATTTTTTTTGTGTGATGACAGCAGGTCTTGATGACTATCTAAGATAGGAAAGGAGTTGAGATCTATAACTGTTGACCTTTAAATTACCAAAGGAAATTTTTTTTCATTCTAAAAAAACCTAATATTTCTGAACTACTTAAAGTGTTTCTTTAATGGTACCAGTATTTCTGATATGACAAGTATTTCTGAGTTGGGTACATATCTCATTTACTTCATCTCAGGATTTAATTCAATTCTTCACTATATTAATACTCTTTTGTGTTTTCATTCAAGTATTAATATTGCTATAGGGAGACTAGAAAACTGATTACAACTTTCTGACATGCCTCTGTTAATATGACTGTAAGATCAGTCAGGTCATTTCCCAAAAGAATGTAACCAGAATTAGTAGCTGAAAAGTATTACCCAGGGAGCCAGAATTTATTTGTCCTGTTTCTCTGTAAAGCTGGGCAGGAAAGAACAGCAAATGTCTAGGCAGCATTATAGGCAGCACAAGCTCCATACAGTAGAGAATTCAGAAGAAATAGTTTTGAATTGTCCCCAATGTTAATGGAAGAGTCCAGATGACTGATTGTAAGGAAAGAAATGAATGTCAATCTATTTGAAATTATCAACTACCTGAAATGTCTAGAAAATTCATTTGTCTTATTTTTATTTTTTTTACTTTTAACACAGTTTCTAACATAAAGCAATTCTATTTGGTTAGGTGATACCTCTTTGTAAAGCATTTACAAAAGAAATGTAACCAAAAAACAATTTTTTTAAACATTAACCAACCGAGACACAAATAATATTTATGTTGCTAACTTCACAAGCTCTTGACCTAATTGTCTCCACAGTATTACTAAGAATTAAAGGACCCTAACTTCTTGTTGGTCTAAAGTCCTATGCCTAATAGCTTAATTTTAGACTTCACCTCCGATGTTCCCCTACCCACAATCTATAATTGAATAGATCTGGTATTAAGCTTACAAACCTTTTGACTATAGGAAATTACCACTCATAGTGGTGCCTATGCCTAAGAGTTTAATTTTAGACAACCTTGGATGTTCCTCTACCCATAATCTATAATTGAATAAATCTGGTATTAAGCTTACAAACCTTATGACTATAGGAAATTGCCACCAAGAGTGCAGACATTGCAGGACTACAATATCACTGCAACTTCATGTCAGTTCCAGGCAGGATTAGATTATCCACTTGCATTCAGTCGTGCTTAAAGTCTGCCAGGTGTCACTGGGGAAATTGAGTCAGGAGAATCTCACCTCAGCCCATGCTGAACAGCTGCTCTCCCACCCTTCCCTTGAGATCCCTTGAGATCACCTATGCAGTTCATATCAACATCTCATCAGCTTACTGGCATCATGTATTGAAGGCTCAGAGCGCTTTTCTTGCTATCCATACCTGGAGTTAGACTCAGAAGAAGACTCACTTAATAGTGCCATAGCATCTAAAAATGGCAAGTTCCAATAACCAGGTTTCAAATATGATTATAGTTTCACTTTGGCTAAGGAACGTCTTTTGAGGCCAGTCTTAAGGGGCTTACATGCCTTTCTATACATGTTCTAGTTTCTGATTAAATGGCAATCATAAAATCAAGTTTACCATTAAAACCTTGACTTTTCCATCAATGCCAAAAGTTACCCAAGGTTACCTTCCTCTGGGAAATTTAGACTGAAATTCTTTTCTCCAAGTTAAAGACGTCATTGATTTTTCTCAGTAATTAATTCAGTCTGTTGTTTTAATACTAGTTGCTTTTACCTCACTTTGTAACATGTCCAATTTTTCTCCCCATCACACCCCTCCTCCTGTTTCCTAATACTTTGCATTCTGATTACTCCTTCCATCATTGTGCCATCTCCTCCATCACATCCCACCCCTCTCTTACCCCATTTTCTCTCTTTTCTTGCAGGGCAAGATAAATTTCCATACCATTATCCCTGTAGTTCTTATTTCCCGACTATATGCAAAAAAAAAAAAAAAAAATTCTCAACATTAGCTTCTAATACTTTGAATCCCAACTTCTCTTCCTCCCCCTCTCCCTCACCAGCCCTACTGAGAAGGCAATGAATTCAATACAGATCAAATATGTGTTGTTTCACAAAAGACTTCCATAGTAATCATGTTGTGTAATACTAATTATATTGCCCTCTGACTTACCCTTTCCCCCCTTACTTTTCCCACCTACAATTGACCTTGTCCCTTCTCAAAAGTGTTTATTTCTAGGGACTCCCTTCTCCCATTTGCCCTCCCTTATAACATTCCCCTCGTTCCACTTGTCACCTCCTCTCCTACTATCATGTGGTGTATATAAATTTTCATATTCAATTTAGTGAGCATGTTATACCCTCCTTCAGTCACACGTGGGGAAAGTAGTTTTATTTTACCCCTTCTCCCCTTCTCCCTTATCTCCTCCATTGAATAAGATTTTGCTTATTTTTTTATGAGTTATAGCCTGCCCTATCCCATAACTCCCTTTCTCTTTCCAGAATTTTCCTCCTTCACCCCTTAATTTTTATTTTATTTTATTTGTGTGTTTGTGTGTTTGTGTGTGTGTGTGTACAATCTCTCCAACTACCCAAATACTGAGAAAAGATTCCAGAGTTAAAAAATATTTTCTTTCTGTGTACTAATGTAAACAGTTCAGTTTTAGAGAGTCTTTTATGGTTTTTCTTTTCTATTTACCTTTTCACACTTCTCTTGATTCTTGTCTTGGGAAGTCAAATATTTAAATACAGATTTGGTCTTTTCCTCAACATGAAATCTTGAAATTCGAGTATATCAATGAATGACCATTTTTTTTTCTTGAAGTATTATATTCAGATTTGCTGGGTAGGTGATTCTTGGTTTCAATCCCAGTTCCTTTGACTTCTAAAATATCTCATTCCAAGTCCTTCAATCCCTTAATATTGAAGCTACCAGATCCTGTGTTATCCTGATTGTATTTCCACAGTACTCAAATCATTTCTTTCTAGCTGCTTGCAGTATTTTCTTCAGAGTTCTGGGAACTCTGAAATTTGGCTACAGTATTCCTAGGAGTTTCTCTGTTTGGCTTTCTTTCAGGAGGTGATCAATGAATTCTTTCAATATCCATTTTGCCTTCTGATCTATAATATCAGGGCAGTTTTCCTTGACAATTTCACGGAAGATAATGTCTAGGCTCTTTTTTTGATCACTTTCAGGTAGTTCAATAATTTTTAAATTATTTGTCCTGGATCTATTTTCCAGGTCAGTTGTTTTTCCAATGAGTTGTTTTGCCTTATCTTCTATTTTTTCAATTTTTTGGTTTTGTTTTCTAGCTGCTTGGTTTAACTCAGTCATTCATTTCCTTGAACTCAATTCTCTCTTTCAATGAATTATTTTGTTCAGTGAGCTTTTGAACCTTCTCCTCCATTTGGCTAATTCTGATTTTTAAAACCTCCTTCTCCTCGTTGGCTTTTGGACCTCTTTTTCCAATTGATTTAGCCTCTTTTTAAAGCTGTTATTTTCTTCAGCATTTTTTTTTTTGGTTCTTCTTTAGTAAGCTGCTAACTTGTTTTTTAAGGTCTTTGCCTGAGCCCATTTTAAGTTCTCTTTGGAGGCAGAGTCTTTGACTTTCTCTTGTTCTTGTTCTTCCTCATCCGAAAGGATGTGGGCAGACACCTGTTCCCCAATAAAGTAATCTTCTATGGTCTTATTTTTCCCCTTTTTTGGCCATTTTCCCAGCTAGTTACTTCACTTCTGAGTTTCCTCTCCACAACCACCTCACCTCCAGTTCTGCCCAGTCAGTGCTTGGGGGCTGAGATTCAAATGTGCTGCTCCCTAGCCTCAGGGGTTTTCGCTGGGTGTGGGGCTGCTATTCAGGGTGAAATTAAGTTCACCTTCTCAGGTGGGAGCAGGGTTACCACACAGGGTTCAGTTCCCTCAGGGGATTTACAAGAAGACCTTCAACAATGGATGCAGGCCACTGCCTGCTTTGGGAGCCCCTGTCCACCACCACCTCTTCTGCTGTCTCCTGAGGGTGCCTGAGTTATGGGGGCACCCTGCTCCCCTCCTTGCCAGCCAAAAAGACCCTCTCACTGACTTTTGGTGCCTGTGGGTTGAGGGATATGCGCTGACGCTGGAGATTCAGTCCCCAAAGCCTGCTCGGATCTGTTCCTCTCAGTGCAGTGTGGCCAAGATAGGGCTGAGCTCTGCTCCGTGTCCAGTGCACAACAGACTTTTCCGGCTGGTTTTTCAGGTCTCTCTGGAACAGAAATCTCCTCCACTCCATTTTTCTTTGGCTTCTGCTGCTCTGGATTTTGTTGAGAGTTCTTCTTTACAGGTATTTTGTGGGGTAAGAGCTAAGCACATTGTGTTTCTTTCTACTCCAACATTTTGGCTCCTCTAGAAAATTCATTTGTTCTCAATTTTAAAAAACCTTTTTTAAAATAAATGTGCCCACATGCCTCAAAAACTTGGTCCTAACTCATATTAGTACTGTTTTAATAAGAAGCACTGATGAATGGAGTTCATATTCCCTATCCAGAAAGATTTTCATTTTGCAGATGTATAAATCAAATACTTTTTGTAGGGGACATGCCTCCCTTGGGTGTTTCAACAACCCAGTCAATTGCTTTTGCTTCACTTTGTAAATTTCTAGTTGAAAAAAGTTAAGAATTGAAATGCATAACACATGTTGATGGAATTCAGTAAAGAATGATATTGTTGTAGTCATCCTTAGTTTTTGAAGAAAGCCATGGCATCACAGAAATGATGACATGACTTTCACTGTACTTTGTTTTGAGTGAGAGAGAGAGCTGTGCAAGGTCATCAGCCTCTCTTTCTCCTTCTGAGTCATTTAGATCCAGTGACCAGATATTCATCAGGGTGACTGGAGATGGCTCAGGATGCAATGGAGACCTTGGCCTTTTTTTCCCTGAGGTTTCTTCAGGTACTGACTAAGAATGAGGTGATGCTCATTCAATAAATAGGTGTCTTAAAGAAGTAATCAGGGAATGGCCCCTTTAATGAGCAAAATAAAAAAAAACAGTAAAGCAAGATGGGAGGGAAAGAGCAACAGTTATTATTCATAATCCCTGTAAGCCTGTCATTAAGTGGAACTTGGGCATTGAAAAAGAAAAGTATTTTCACTAGAGGCCCCTCTATTGACTTTGCCTGAAACTGAGGCTTAGAATGTCTAATGACCATTTTATGAGCAATTACAAATGTCAAAGGACAAAATGTGTCAAATCCTTCAGAGTCCTTAGAGTCCAAACCCTGTATGTGATTCAAAAGGAAACTGAGTCCTAGACAGTTGGATAGCTCAGTGTAAGATCACTAATAAGATCCAAGGGTTAAAAATGTCAAGGATTTTAAAAGCTTTTGAACCAGAACCCCTACTATGATCATAGGAGAAGTAGAATCCTAAGGAGTTTCAGGGATCTGTATGTAATAAAGGACAATTTCCTAGACCTATAGGTAAGAAGGCCTTAAGACCATTTAGATGACAAACACCCCTCCAAGGTATCTTCCTGAAACTGAGGTCAAATGAGCCAAATGACCTTTGTATGATCAACCAGAAAGGTCCAAGAAATAAAAGTGACTAGTCCTTCAGAGGCCTTAGAGTCTGAGCATTTCATGTGCCTCTAAAGGAAATTGAGTTCTAGATAGCTGGATAGACAAGTTTAAGATCACTCCCAAGCTCCTAAGATGAAAAATATGAAGGCATTCAATGAGTTTAGAGCCAGACTCCCTACTATGACTGTGGTGGGGGGAGGGGAGATCAGGAAAAGGGAGCTTCGGCGACCTGAATGTGATTACCTACAAATTCCTAGGCCTAGAGCAAAGACATATGATATAATATTCAGTTCAACTGTAAAGCCCTTTGGTGATACATCTTGTGTATTGTATATATGTGTGTGTGTGTGTGTGTGTATATATATATATATATGTATAATATATATTCATATGTGTGTGTGTGTGTGTACACACAGAAAGGGGAGAGAGAGAGACAGAGAAATAGAGAGAGATAGAGAGAGAATGAGAGAACATGTAGTTTGTTTTCTATATAATTAAACTTTTCAGTGCAAAAATATTCTAGGAAAACTTTCTACTAGCATCCTATCAATATGTAGTATTGGGAAACAAAGTGAATAAGAGGAAAATGCATCAGACTAAGAATTAGGAATAATGGGGTTAAAATGCAATTTTCAGTACATATTTGATATGTGACTATGACAAAGTCACAACCCCTTTGAACCAGTAATACCTATAAGAAGAAATCATTCTACCTTGCAGTAACAGGAAGCTGAAACTGTGATTAACTGAGAGAATAGTATAGAGAAATTGTCAACTGAGCAAGAGATAATTACAGGTTGTTACTTAAGATTTGTGAATGTGGACCCTGGCACTGGAAGTGTATGATACATTAGAAAATACTTCCAGAGGGACTTTGTGCAAACTGGAGTGAGTATAATTGACTTCAAAGTATAAAATCACCTCTAATTTTTCCATTTCTTTGACTAATAATTCCTTTTTATAAATTGCAGTTATCAAGATCATGTTCTGAGAAACAATTTCAAAATATTGTGTTGTTCAGTTATTAGATCTGCTTATGATGTGATCATGAGACTAAAGGAATATGATATTTTTCACAATTAACTGGTAAGCATAGGTTATATATTGGAAATAGATAAAGATGGTCTTCAACAAGTCATGTACAAGAGTGCTTCATACAAGCCCAGTCAAATACCTGTAAAAATGATTCCAAAGAAATTCTGGAGCTGCAAAACTGACAGAATGATGAAATGAAATATAGTTACAGCCCAAAAGAACATGGAAGGTCCCCAGAAAGTGTCTATCCCACCACCCTGGAAACAGAGCATAGCCCAGTGTGAACCATGCCAGCACACATGAGAACTGATCAGACCTCAGAGGAACTGAATCTCTTGTACCTGTGAAGATTTCCAGACATCAAGGCTTCAAAACTCAGAAGGTGAGTGTAAAAAAAACCTGTGGAAACAGTGTGAGAGGGCAGAGTGGTCTGCTCATGCCAGGACTGCAGAAGGAGAGAGTGCAGAGGAACTGTGACAGCCACATCAGAAGCAGGGGCAGCTGCAACCATTGTTTCTGGAGCTCCATGCCCACAGATTATGGGAGGGATCAAGTGGCTGATAGTAAACCCCCTACCTGAGCTGTAAGCAGAGAACTACCTTGACAAACAGCTCAAAAGTCAAGAAATGACAGGGAAAATGAGCAAAAAACAATCAGATTGTAGAAATCGTACTTTGGTGACAAGGAAGATCAAAACATGCAAACAGAAGAAACAAAGTCAAAACTCCTCCTTCCAAAACCTCCAGGAAAAATATGAATTGGTCTCAGGCCATGGAAGAACTCAAAAAGAATTTTGAAAATCAAGTAAGAGAAGTAGAAAATTGGGAAGAAATGAGAGTGATGAAAGAAAATCATGAAAAACGAGTCAACTGCTTGCTAAAGGAAACCCAAAAATGCTGAAGAAAATAACACTTTAAAAAACAGATTAACTCAAATGAAAAAATAGATCCAAAAAGCTAATGTGGAAAAGGATGCCCTATAAAGCAATATTCAACAGATGGGAAAGGAGGTTCAAAAATATACCAAAGATAATAATTACTTAAAGATTAAAAAGTAGCAGATAGAAGCTAATTACTTTATGAAAAATCAAGAAATTATACAACAAACTAAAGGAATAAAATAATAGCATACAGTGGGAAATATCTCATTGGGAAAACAATTGACCTGTAATATAAAATCATGGGACTACTTGCAAGTCATGATCAAAAGAAGATTCAAGACATCATCTTTCAATAAATTATGAAGGAAAACTGCTGTGATATTCTAGAACCAGGGGGTAAAACAAAAATGAAAGTAAATTTATTTTAAAATTATTATAATAAAATATTATAATATACATTATTATAAAAATAAATAAATGAAAGATCCACCTCTCACCTCCTGAAAGAGATCCTAAAATTAAAACTCCTAAGAATACTGTAGTCCAATTCCAGAGCTCCCAGGTCAAGGAGGAAATATTGTAAGTAGTAAGAAGGAAACAATTCAAGTATTGTTGAAACACAAACAGGATAAAATGAGATCTAGTAGTTTCTACATTAAGGAATCAAAGGGATTGGAACATGATATTTCAGAGGTCAAAGGAACTAGGATAAAAACCAATAGTCACCTAACCAGCAAAAGTGAGTATAATACTTCAAGGGAAAAAATGGAAATGAAAGTAGGGGAGGAGATAAGTGGAGTTTAGGGGGATGATAGAAGAAAGGGCAAATGGGAGGATGTGGTAATTAGAAGTAAGCACTTTTGAGGAGGGATAGGATGAAAAGAGAATAGGACAAATGTGGGGCAAAATTAGATGGAGGAAAATACGTTTAGTCTTTCACAACATGAGTTTTATGGAAATTTCTTGCATAACTCCGCATGAATAACATGCTGAATTGCTTGTCTTCTCAGTGGCCTGAGTGGGGAAGGAGAAAGGGAGAGAAGTTGAAACTCAATGTTTTAAAAATGGATGTTACAAATTGTTTTAACATGCAACTGGGAAATAATATATACATATAATGGGATATAGAAACCTATATTGCCCTACAAGAAAATAGAGGAGATGAGGATAAAGGAAGGGAAGTGTGTGATATAAGGGAGGGCAAATTAGGGGAAGGGATAATCAGCATGCATGGTATCTTGGTTTGGGGGGAGGGAAGAGATGGGATGAAAATTTGGAGCTCAAAATCTTGTGGAAATGACTGTCAAAAACTAAATATATAGAAGATGGGGACAAGGGAAGGGAAGGGAAGGATGATAGAAGAGAGGGCAGATTGGTGATAGGGGAAATTAGAATGCTCAGTGTATTGGGGTCAGGGGAGGGGACAAGTGGAGAGAAAATTTGGAATCCAAAATTTTGTGAAAATGAATGTAAAAAGTTAAATAAATAAATTTAACATAAAAAAACAAAAAACTAAATGTATATAAATAATTTTTAAAAGTCATACATAATCCAACCATTTGTTAAGTATCTATTGCCAGTCACAGTGCTAAATATTATGTATATTCTCCTACAAATAGGAATACATTGTGGATTATGTAAGTATGTAATCAGAAATACCCATGGTACAAAGGACACTAAAACATAATTATGCTTGCATAAATGCATGCATTCATATACCTGTAAGTATAAGTATATAGGTGAGTATATACACATTCATGGGAATTTTGCTACACATCTTTTTATCCTCCTTTCATCCTTGACTTTGGAGCTCTAGAATGTAATATACCATGAAATGCAACATAACTTAAAATAACATTATATTATTTATGTAATATTGCTATACATTATATGATATGATATAACATGGCAAAACACAAAATAATACAATGTAATATTATATAACAGATGGTAACCTAATGTAACACAATCTAATCTGACATAATCTAATATCATATAATCTAACAGAGCCCAATAAATCAATGTATTATATAAGCTATGCCATGTATATTGTAATATAGTTATATATGCAATACCATATATAGCAAAGATAATATAATATTATTATTAAGATGAAATAGAAATATCATAGCAGCATCAAGTATGTAATATATGACAAATTATATGTGATTTGATATAATATAACACAACACAACATAACCAAATCTATATAATATACTATAAGGAAATTCAGATAAGAAATAACCAAGTGGGAGTCAAGATGGCAGAATGAGAGCAACTATTCACCTAAGGTCTTAGAGAAACCCCTTCAGATACCTCAAAAAAGAAAATTCGACCAAATTTTAGAGGGACAGAAACCAATAGGAGACAGACTGCGGCATATTCACAGACCAGGACAGACTAGAAGGTCAACGAAAAGGATCTGTTCCATGGGGATATAAAATGCAAAGCACAGTGCATCCCTATCGTGGCAGGGCCCAGAAGGAAAAGAAGAGGAATAGCAGCTGAGGGTGGTGGGAGTCCAGCAGAGTCAAGTAGGTGAGAGCCACAGTGTCCCAAGTATCATCAGCAGCTGCTCCTGAGACAACTAGCCCTCAGATTAAATTTCTGTAAGTCACCTACTTGACTTCCTGGGAGCCAAAATGGTGGAATGATCCGGAAATACTCTCTCCTTCTCCCCTTGTTGACTTTGAAAGAACCATAAAATATTTCCCCAGAAAAATCCTGGATCAGTAGGATCAGCACAAGGGGCAAAGAGTCTCATAGCACCTGAGGCAAAAAAAAATTGCTAAGGATTATTCCTCTTACTGTGACAGAGGACCTGAGCTGTCCCAGACAGCCCCACCTCAGTAAAGTAGGAGGAAATCCAGAGTTCCAGGGTAGTGGAGCCTCACAACCACCAACACCAGGGCTCCAGGCATGCCTCAGCACTCCAGGGTAAACGAGAAGACCCTAGGTCAGCTGGTATAACAACTCACTGGGATTGCCTTCACTCTAATTCAGCTGAGGAGATCTTCTGTGACCAAAACACCCCTCCCTCACACTTAACAAGTTAGCTCCAGGGCTAATCCAGGGAAACACAAAACAAAACAAAGAAAAAAAGAATTCACCTGGGCTTTCTCATACTAACCAATTCAGAACCAAATTCTTTAGCTTCTAGCTGACAGAACAAGAGGCCAAAATACACAAAAGTATCATCATCATGAGTAAGAAGCAAAGCAGGAAAGAAAAGATCATAGAATCTTTCTATGGGGGCAAGGACAAAAACACACATACCAAAGAGGTCAGTATTGAGACTATACTCCCATCTGAAATTTCAGAAGGGAATATGACCTGGTTGCATGCACAAAGAGCACTTTTGAAAGAGCTGAAGAAGGAAACACAAGAAAAATTGGTCAATTATTTTTAAAAGTATGAAAAAAATTCATTGAAGAAAATAGCTATTTAAAAAGGAAAATTGAACAAATGGAAAAGGAAGCACAAATTCAAGCTGGGAAAATTGGACAAATGAAAAAGGAAGTACAAAAACTAATTGGAGAAAATAACTCCATAAAAAGACAATTGGACAGATGGAAAAGGAGATGCAAAATTTAACTGAAGAAAACAATTTGATAAAAATTATAATTGGTCAAGTAGAAGCTAATGACTCAATGAGACATCAAGAATCAGAAAAACAAAATCTAAAGAATGAAAGCATAGAAGAAAATGTAAAATATCTAATTGGAAAAACAAGTGACCTGGAAAATAGATCCAGGAGAGAAAACATAGGAATTTACCAGAAAGTCATGATTAAAAAAGAGCCCTGACAATATCTTCCAAGAAATCATCAAGGAAAACTGCCCAGACATGCTAGGTACAGAGGGCAAAATAATCATCGAAAGAATCCACCATCCGCATCTTAAAAGAGACCCTAAACTAAAAACACCAAGCAATATTGTTATCAAATTCCAGAATTATCAATTGAAGGAGAAAACACTATAGTCAGCCATGAAGAAATCATTCAAATACCGAGGACCTACGGTCAGGATCACACAGGACCTTGCAGCTTCTACATTAAAAGTTTGAAGGAACTGGAATTGGAATATGATATTCCCTAAGGCAAACAAGGTTCAATTACCCAGCAAAGTTCAGCACAGCATTTCAGGCAAGTAGATATGCATGCAATGAAATAAGGGATTTCCAGATCTTCCTGATAAAAAGACCGGAGCTCAATAAAAAATTTGATATCTAAACTCAAGTCTCAAGAGAAGCATAAAAAGGTAAACAGGGAAAAACAAACAAACAAAAAACTTGTTTCTCAATGTGGGAAAAATGTTTACCTCCCTACAAGGGAAGATTATATTTGTTAATATTGTGAATTTTTATCTACTATGAAATATAAAAGATATATATATATATATATATATATATATATATATATATATATATATATATATATATGGAGAGAGAGAGAGGAAGAAGAAGAAGAAGAAGAAGAAGAAGAAGAAGAAGAAGAAGAAGAAGAAGAAGAAGAAGAAGAAGAAGAAGAAGAAGAAGAAAGAAGAAGTGAGTATAAAGTAAATGATGCGATGATACAAATGTGATTTAAGGGCAAAAGGGATTGTAACAGGAGGTGTGAAAAGGAGGAAGTAGAAAATGATAAATTACATCACAGGAAGTTGTACAAAATTATACTATAGTAGAGAAAAAGAGAGACGGGAGATGAGCATTGTTTGCTAGGTATTCTCATCTGAATTGGTTCAATGAGGGAACAACAAACTTAAGTATGCAAATCTAACTAGCTCTATAGGCAGTAGGAGAGGAAGGGGAAAAGAAAGGCAAGGAGAGGCTAAAAGAGAAGAAAGAAGTACTAAGGTTAAAGGGGAGTAAAAGGCACGGGGGCTGAAAGAAGGAAGGAAGGACTGTGGGAGGTGGTGATCAAAAAATAAAACAATTATGGAGGGGAAGGGAGAAGGGAGAACTAAAAGCAAAAATGATAGGAAAGAGGATGGAAGAAAAGACAAAGATAGTAATCATAACTGTGAATGTGAATGGGGTGAGCTCTCCCATAAAATGGAGATGCATAGCAGAATGGATTAAAAGCCATAGTCCAACAATATGCTGTTTACAAGAAACACATTTGAAACAGGGGGATTGTGCTTCAGCTGATGTAAGAATAGCAGGGGTAGCAATCCTCATCTCAAACAAAGCAAAAGCAGAAATAGATCTAATCAGAAGAAATATGGAAGGAAACTATATCCTGCTGAAAGGCACCATAAACATACTAAACATATATTCTCCAAGTGGTATAGTATACAGATTCTTAGAGGAGAAGTTAAGGGAGTTACAGGAATAAGTAGACAGTAAAACTTTATTGGTGGGAAACCTCAACCTCCTCATCTCTAAACTTGATAAATCTAACCTTAAAATAAACAAGAAAGAAGTTAAGGAGGTGAATAAAACTCAGGATAAGGAAGATTTGATACATCTCTGGAGAAAACGGAATGGCAGTAGAAAGGAATATACGTTTTTCTCAGCAGTACACGGCACATATACAAAAATTGACCATATACTAGGGCATAAAAACATCACAATCCAGTGCAGAAAAGCAGAGATAGTCAATGCATACTTCTCAGATCATAATGCAGTAAAAATTATATGTAATAAAAGAT
Source organism: Bettongia penicillata ogilbyi (assembly GCA_023548195.1). Taxonomy (NCBI): domain Eukaryota; kingdom Metazoa; phylum Chordata; class Mammalia; order Diprotodontia; family Potoroidae; genus Bettongia; species Bettongia penicillata. The sequence goes on along the minus strand of JAJHZJ010000035.1, from coordinate 6,342,009 downwards.
GATGGAAAGGTAGACCAAAAATTAATGGAAATTAAACAAACTAAAGAAGGAGTAGGTTAAGCAACAAATCACAGAAACAATCAAAAATTTCATTCAAGAGAATGAAAATAATGAGACAACCTACCAAATCTTATGGGATACTGCAAAAGCAGTCATTAGGGGTAGCTTTATATCTTTGAATGCCTGCGTGAATAAAATAGAGAAAGATGAGGTCATAAATTGGGCATGGACTGAAAAAAACCTCTAAAAAAGCAAATTAGGGGGCGGAGTCAAGATGGAGGAGTGAGAGCAGCGACTCACCTAAGCTCTCAGACAAACTCCTCCAGGTACCTCTGAAAGGAGAATCTGACCAAATTTTGGAGGTGCGGAATCGAGTGGGAGACAGATGGTGACGGGTTCGGAGCTCAGGTGGGACTGGAAGGTCCACGGGAAGGATCTGTCCCGCGGGGGTGATCCCACAGAGCACAGCGCAGCGTGGCCAGCACAGCACGGCCAGCGCAGTGGAGCAGAAGAGATCCGAGAAACCTGAGTGGCGGGCAGAACCAGAGGAGCGGCCCACGGGGTGGGAGACAAGCCCAACCGAGTCAGTGACAGCCGCGGAGTGCCAGATATCAGCGCAGCAGCTCCTGAAACCTTCAGCCCGAAGATCAAACTTCGGTAAGTCACTTACTTGAACTTCCGGGAGCCAGGATGGCAGAGTGATCAGTAAATGCAATCTCCTTCCCCCTTGATGACCGTGAAAGAACCATAAAATATCTCCCCAGAAAAATCCCAGATCAGTAGAAATAGAAGAAGGAGACCAATAGTCTCATAACACCTGAGACAAGGAAAATAGCTAAGGGGGATTCCGCATATGGTGGCAGAGGCAAACCTGAAGGACAGAGGACCCAGGGCAGAGAAAATTTGCGCTAGGACCCAGGCAAGCCTCACCGCCAGGAGAGGATCTCCAGGAGGGGTGGGAACACGCATTAGCATCTAGGTGTGCCTCAGCTGTCCAGGGGAATCAGAAAGACAATAGGGCAGCTGGGATTACCAGCTCCTGAGCTTGCCTTTGCCTCAATTCAGTTGAGGAGATCTCCTGGAACCAGACCACCCCTCTCCCACACTTAACAAGCTAAACCCAGGGCTGATCAGGGAAACACCAAACAAAAACCTGCTTTTAGCTTTTTCACACATCAGCTCAGCAAAAAGTTCTCTAGCTTCTGACTGAAAGAACCAGAAGACACAACACTCAATCAAAATCATGAATAGGAAAAAGAAGAGAGCTGAAAGAACCATAGAATCTTTCTATGGGGATAAGGACCAAAACACAAACCCCAAAGAGGTCACAGTTGAGACTGTACTTCCATCTGAGACTTCAGAAGGGACTATGAACTACTTGCAAGTACAAGCAGCTCTCCTGGAACAGCTGAAGAAGGAAATAGAAGATAAACTGGCCAAAGATTTTAAAATTATTAAGAAAGAATTCACTGATGAGAACATCTCCTTGAAAAGGAAAATTGAACAAATGGAAAAAGAAGTTCAAAAATTAACTGGAGAAAATAAATTCCTGAAAGGCCAAATGGAAAAGGAAGTACAAAAATTAACTGGAGAAAATAGCTTCTTAAAAGGAAAAATTGGGCAGATGGAAAAAGAGATACAAAAGTTAACAGAAGAAAACAATTTGATGAAGATTACAATTGGGCAAGTAGAAACTAACAATGCAATGAGACAGCAAGAATCAGTCAAACAAAATCTAAAGAATGAAAAGATAGAAGAAAATGTAAAATATCTAATTGGAAAAGCAATTGACCTGGAAAATAGATCCAGAAGAGAAAACTTAAGAATTATTGGCCTGCCAGAAACCTAGGATGGAGAAAAGAGCCTGGACAATATCTTCCAGGAAATCATCAAGGAAAACTGCCCAGAAGTGCTAGATTCAGAGGGCAAAATAGTCATCGAAAGAATCCATCGTTCCCCTCCTGAAAGGGATCCCAAACTCAAAACCCCAAGAAATATAGTTGCCAAATTCCAGAGCTATCAAGTGAAGGAGAAAATATTACAAGCAGCCAGAAAGAAACAATTTAAATATCAAGGAGATACAATCAGGATTACAAAGGACCTTGCAACTTGTACATTAAAAGATCGAAAGAATTGGAACCCAATATTCCGTCAGGCAAAGGAGCTGGGACTGCAACCAAGGATCAACTACCCAGCAAAGTTCAGCATAACATTTCAGACAAGGAGAAAGTCATTCAACGAAGTAAGGGATTTCCAGAGTTTCCTGACCAAAATGCCAGAACTTAATAGACAATTCGATCTTCAAATGCAGGTCCCAAGAGAATCATAAAAAGGTAAACAGTGGGGGAGGGAACAACTTGCTACTCAATGAGGGCAAGTTGTTCACCTCCCTAGAAGGGAAGATGATATCTGTTTATCTTGAGAACTGTGAGTCTATTAAGAAATATAAAAGGCATAAGCATTGGGGGAACGGGTATAAAGTAAATGATATCATGATAAAAAATGTGATTTCAGTATGAGAAGGGAGTGTAATAGGAGGTGTGAAAAGGAGGAAGCAGAATATGGCAAATTACATGACAAGAAGAAGTACAAAATCATAGTAGAGGAAAAGAGGGGAGGGAGATGAGCATTGTGTGAGAGGTACTCTCATCGGATTTGTTTAAAGGACGGAACAATAAACTCAAGTAGAAAATCCTAACTAGCTCTATAAGCAGTGGGAGGGGAAGGGGGAAGAAAGGGGAGGGAGGCAAAAGGGAGGGAAGAAGCAATAAGAGTAAAGGGGAGTTAAAGGGAGGGGGGATAAAAGAAAGAGGGGAAGGCGGCAAGAGGAGGTGGTAAAAAGTGAATACTAGTGAAGAGGGAAGGGAGACAGCAGAGCTAAAAGCAGAAATGGTGGGAAAGAAGATGGAGGGAAATACACAGATTGTAATCATAACTGTGAATGTGAATGGAATGAATTCTCCCATAAAACGGAGACGGATAGCAGAATGGATTGAAAGTCATAATCCAACAATATGCTGCTTACAAGAAACACATTTGAAACGGGGGGATACACATAGGATAAATGTTAAAGGATGGAGCAGAATATATTGTGCTTCAGCTGATGTAAGAAAGGCAGGAGTAGCAATCCTAATCTCAGACAAAGCAAAATCAGAAATAGATCTAATCGAAAGGGATAAGGATGGAAACTATATTCTGCTAAAAGGCACCATAGACAATGAAGCAATATCATTACTAAACATGTATGCTCTAAGTGGTATAGAATCCAGATTCTTAGAGGAGAGATTTAGGGAGTTGAAGGAAGAAATTGACAGCAAAACTATACTAGTAGGGGACCTCAACATCCCTCTTTCTGAACTTGATAAATCTAACCTCAAAATAAACAAGAAAAAGGTTAAGGAGGTAAATAAAACTCTAGATAAGGTAGATATGATAGATCTTTGGAGAAAATTGAATGGGAATAGAAAGGAATATACCTTTTTCTCAGCAGTACATGGAACATTTACAAAAATTGACCATGTACTAGGACATAAAAATCTCAAAATCCAGTGCAGAAAAGCAGAGATAATCAGTGCATCCTTCTCAGATCATAATGCAATAAAAATTATATGTAATAAAAGGCCACGGAAAGATAAAACAAAAATCAGTTGGAAACTGAATAATTTAATCCTAAAGAAGGAATGGGTTAAAGAAGAAATCTTAGAAACAATCAACAACTTCATTCAAGAGAATGACAATAATGACACAACCTACCAAATCTTATGGGATACTGCAAAAGCAGTTCTTAGGGGAAGTTTTATATCTTTGAATGCCTACATAAATAAAATAGAGAAAGAGGAGATCAATGACTTGATGAATGATGTTGTATGCAGCTGAAAAAGCTAGAAAAAGAGCAAATTGAAAATCCCCAAGAAAATACCAAATTAGAAATACTGAAAACCAAAGGAGAGATTAATAAAATGGAAATCAAGAAAACTATTGAATTAATAAATAAAACCAATAGTTGGTTTTATGAAAAAACTAATAAAATTGATAAACCTTTGGTCAATTTGATTAAAAAAAAGAAAGAAGAAAATCATATTACTAATATTAAAAATGAAAGGGGTGAACTCACCTCCAATGAGGAGGAAATTAAAACAATAATTAGAAATTATTTTGCCCAACTTTATGCCCACAAATTTGATAATGTAAATGAGATGGATGAATATTTTAAAAAATACAAATTGCCCAGATTAACAGAAGAGGAAATTAAATACTTAAACAACCCCATCTCAGAAAAAGAAATTGAACAAGCCATCAATGAACTCCCTAGGAAAAAATCTCCAGGACCAGATGGATTCACAAGTGAATTCTATCAAACCTTTAAAGAACAATTAATTCCAATACTATATAGACTATTTGGGAAAATTGAGGAAGAAGGAGTACTCCCAAATTCTTTCTATGATACAAATATGGTTTTGATACCCAAGCCAGGAAGAGACAAAACAGAAAAAGAAAATTATAGACCAATTTCTCTAATGAATACAGATGCAAAAATTTTCAACAAGATTTTAGCAAAACGAATACAGCATCTTATCAAGAGAATAATACATTATGATCAGGTAGGTTTCATACCAGGAATACAGGGCTGGTTCAATATTAGGAAAACTATTAGCATTATTAATCATATCAACAACAAAACCAACAAAAACCACATGATTATCTCAATTGATGCAGAAAAAGCTTTCAACAAAATACAACACCCATTCCTGTTCAAAACACTGGAGAATATAGGAATAAAGGGAACTTTCCATAAAATAATAAGCAGTATCTACCTAAAACCTTCAGCAAGCATTATATGCAATGGAGATAAGCTAGAGGCATTTCCAATAAGGTCAGGGGTGAAACAAGGATGCCCATTATCACCATTATTATTCAATATGGTACTAGAAATGTTAGCGGTAGCAATTAGATAAGATAAAGAAATGGAAGGAATAAAAATAGCCAAAGAAGAAACTATGTTATCGCTCTTTGCAGATGATATGATGATATACTTAGAGAATCCCAGAGATTCAAGTAAAAAACTACTTGAAATAATAAACAACTTTGGCAAAGTTGCAGGTTACACAATAAACCCACACAAGTCTTCTGCATTCCTATATATTAGCAACAAAGTCCAACAGCAAGAGATAGAAAGAGAAATCCCATTTAAAGCTAGGGTAGACACTGTAAAATACTTAAGAGTTTACCTGCCAAAACAAACCCAGGGATTATATGAACACAGTTACAAGACACTTTTTGCACAAATAAAGTCAGATTTAAGTAAGTGGAAAAACATCAGTTGTTCGTGGGTAGGCCGAGCTAATATAATAAAAATGACAATTCTACCTAAATTAATCTACTTATTTAGTGCCATACCAATTAAACTATCAGATAATTATTTTCTAGAGCTGGATAAAATCATATCAAAATTCATTTGGAAAAACAAAAGGTCCAGAATATCAAAGGGACTAATGAAAAGAAATGCTTGGGAAGGTGGCCTAGCGTTACCAGACCTCAAATTGTATTATAAAGCAGCAATTATCAAAACCACTTGGTATTGGCTAAGAAACAGAGGGGTAGACAAATGGAATAGGCTTGGCACTCAAGACACAGTAGGCAAGGAATATAGCAACCTCCTGTTTGATAAACCCAAAGATCCCAGCTTCTGGGATAAGAACTCATTGTTCGACAAAAATTGGTGGGAAAACTGGTTAACTGTGTGGTGGAAATTAGGCATAGACCCATACCTAACACCGTACACAAGAGTAAAGCCCAAATGGGTACATGATTTAGGTATAAAGATTGATACCATGAATAAACTGGAGAAGCAAGGTATAGTGTATTTATCAGATTTATGGAGAGGGGAAGAATTCTTTTCTAAAGAAATGATAGAAAGCATTATGAAATGCAAGATGGATAATTTTGATTACTTTCCACTGAAAAGTTTTTGCACAGCCAAATCCAATGCAACCAAAATTCGGAGGGAGGTAGTAAATTGGGAAAAAATTTTTACAGCTAAGCTCGGGGATAAAGGCCTCATTTCTAGAATATATAGAGAACTGACTCAAATATATAACCATACAAGTCATTCCCCAATTGATAAATGGTCAAAGGATATGAACAAGCAATTTTCAGGGGAAGAAATCAAAGATATCTATAATCATATGAAAAAGTGCTCTAAATCACTATTGATTAGAGAGAAGCAAATCAAAACAACTCTGAGGTACCACATCACACCTGTAAGATTGGCAAACATGACAGAACAAGAAAATGATAAATGCTGGAGAGGATGTGGGAGAGTTGGAACACTAATTCATTGTTGGTGGAGCTGTGAGATCATCCAACCCTTCTGGAGAACGGTTTGGAACTATGCCCAAAGGTCTACAAAAATGTGCATACCCTTTGACCCAGAAATATCGCTACTAGGACTGTATCCCCAAGAGATTATAAAAACGGGAAAGCATCCCACGTGTACAAAAATATTTATAGCAGCACTCTTTGTGATAGCCAAAAACTGGAAGTCAAGGGGATGCCCATCAATTGGGGAATGGTTGAATAAATTATGGTATATGAATGTAATGGAGTACTATTGTGCCATAAGAAATGATGAACAAGAAGACTTCAGGGAGGCCTGGAAGGACTTATATGATCTGATGCTGAGCGAAAGGAGCAGAACCAGGAGAACTTTGTGCACAGCAACGACCACAGTGTGCGAGAGTTTTTTCTGGTAGACTTGGAACTTTGTAATAACACAAGAACTTACTGAGAAAATTAAAAAAAAATCCTAATGTCGGTCTTCTAAGGCAAAATGCCTTCCACACTCAGAGAAAGAAATGTGGAAGTCATTTGCAGATTGTAGCAGATCATGTTTGTGTGTGGGTGGGTTTCAGTGTATTATGTGTTGATTTGTCATATGATTTCTTCCATTTATTTTAGTTCGACTACGTAGCATGAATATAGTGAAAATGTGCTCAATAGGAAAGTATATGTAGAACCTAAACATAATTGTATTCTGTCATGTGGAGGGAGGGGGGTATTGGGGGAAGGGTGGGGGGGATAAAATCTTAACTTTAAGAAAATGATTGTAAAACATTAAAAAAAAAATAAAATATAAAAATAAATAAATAAATAAGCAAATTGAAAATTCCCAAGTAAACACCAAATTAGAAATCCTGAAAACCAAAGTATATCAATTAAATAGAAATTGAAACAACTATTGAACTGATAAATAAAACTGAGAGTTGGTCTTCTGATAAAACTAATAAAATTGATAAACTTTTGGTCAATTTGATTTCACCAAAGAAAGAATACCAAATTACCAACATGAAAAGTGAAAGAGGATAACTCACCTCCAGTGAGGAGGAAATTGAAATAATAATTAGAAATTAGTTTGCCCAAGTTTATAGCCCATAAATTCAACAATCTAAATGAGATGTATGATTGTTTTCTAAACATATAAATTGTCCAGATTAACAGAAGAGGAATTTGAATACTTAAATGACCCCATCTCAGAAAAAGAATTTGAATAAGCCAATGAACTCCTTAGCAAAAAATCTCCAGGGCAAGATGGATTTACAAGTGAGTTCTATCAAACACTTAAAGAATAGTTATTTCCAATAGTATATAAACAACTTAAGAAAACTTGGGCAGATGGAGTCTTCCAAAATTGTTTTTATGATAAAAATATGATTTTGATACCTGAACCAGGAAGAACCAAAACAGAGAAAGAAAATTAGAGACCAGTTTCTCTAATGAATATAGATGCAAAAATTTTAAATAAGATTTTAGCAAAAATAATATAGCAACTTATCATGAGAAAAATACATTATGCTCAGGTAGAATTCATACCAAGAATGCAGGGCTGGTTCAACATGAGGAATACTATTAGCTTTATTGATCATATCAACAACAAACCTAACAGAAACCACATGATTATCTCCATAGATGCAGAAAAAGCTTTTGCCAAAATACAACACACATTCCTATTAAAAACACTGGAAAGCATAGGTATTAATGGAACTTTCCATAAAATAATAAGTAGTATCTACCTAAAACCTTCAGCAAGCATTATATGCAAAGGAGAAAAGCTAGATGCGTTTCCAATAAGATCAAGGATGAAACAAGCATGTCTATTATCACCACTACTATTCAATATGGACCTAGAAATGTTAGCTGTAGCAATAGCGAAGAAAAAGAAAAAGAAATTTAAGGAATCAGAATAGGCAAAGGAGAAATTAAGTTATTACTCTTTGCAGATGATATGATGATATAATTAGAGAATCCCAGAGATTAAAGTAAAAAACTACTTGAAATAATAAACAACTTTGGCAAAGTTGCATGTTGCAAAATAAACCCATACAAATCATCTGCATTTCTATACATTACTAAGAAAGCCCAACAGCAAGAGATAAAATCAGAAATCCCATTTAAAGCTGGGGTAGACAATATAAAATATCTGAGATTATACCTGCCTAAAAAAATCCAGGGACTGCATACAATTACAAAATGCTTTTTGCACAAATAAAATCACATCTAAGGAAGTGGAGAAACATCAGTTGCTCATGGATAAGCCAAGCCAATATAATAAAAATGACAATTCTACCTAAATGAATTTACTCATCTAATGCCATACCAATCAAACCTGATAATGATTTTCTAGACCTGGAATAATATAATTAATAATTATTATTGATCAAGCAGATAATTATTTTGGAACCCAAAATTTTGTGGAAATGACTGTTGAAAACTTAAATAAATTAAAAATCTGAAAAAAAAATGTTTCACCAGGAGAGAGTCATTCCTCCAACAAAATCCTTCTCTGGTAGATCATCACAGCCTGAATACAATTCTGTAAGTGATAAACTATTTCTGTTGTCTGACTGCTAGTACTGAATTTCATGGGTAGATTGGTTTCAAAGCAATACTTTTGCCAATATACATATAATATACCATACGTAAGAATAATCATGGTAATACAATGATGATTCATTGAATTATTAAAAAAATGTATCTGTGAGTTCAAAATATTGGTGTTACTTTAATGAAACTAGATGGGATTGTTCAAAGGACTGTGCAAATTGCAATCCAGACTCTTCCATTACTCTTGTTGAATTCCAAGCCCAATTCATTTTCCATCTAACATGGCTGTGCAAGATAAATATGCATATAGATGACCACAATAGGTTCTACAGCCAACTGCATTTTTAGCATAGTTTTGAAAACAGGTTCATTATCTACTTAGTTCTTCATTCCTTGACTTTTTATCAGAAATCTTTTGAGTGTCTATATATGTAATTTAAGAAAGTCTGTTGTTTTCTTGACATTGATAAAATGGGTAAAATGCCACCTGCAAGCACAAAAAGAGAGCTTCTGGAAGACATTTCTACATTTAGGAAATATCTTTTCCATTTGGATACCAATATTAACCTTAAATGATTACAAAAATATAACATTAAAATGTCCAAAGAATAAAAATAGGACAATAGAAAGACATACTAGTTACAAGTAAGCTATAACATATTGCTAATATTGAGTTACATGTAAGAAGTCATGTAACATGTTTGTTAACCTGTTACATTTGCTACATGTGTGAATGGTAAAAGAGATTGCCTGGTCATAGACTGAGAGTAGATATAACAGATAGATTGTCCATGTGCCATTCTATTATTCACAGAATGATGACAAGCCTATTATTGACCTATACCATATTGAATGGAGTCCCAGTGAAGAATTTATGAGAGTATGTGAAGAAAGATTCTAGGAAATAAGGTGTGCATTTGTTTTAAACGATAGTCTTGGAGAAAAAGCCCACACTGATGAGATCATGGGTAGATGGAAGTACTGAATCATATACCTATGCAAAGTACTTTCGTAAACTTTAAAGCAGTATGACCTTCCTGAAGACATAGTTTTATCCCAGCAGCAAGTCTATTGTCTTACAAATCATAAGAGCTTAATAAACTATTGAATTTAATTCATCTATGTACACCTGTATATAACCTTATGTTAGAGCTACCTAAGACAAAAAGGCTCAGTATAAATATGTATCTATAGGAGTTATCACCTTGAAAAAGTGATTAAGTTTAAAATTGAGTCAAAATAATAAGTATTACTTAAGGGAACACACACACACATGCATACACACACCCACGCACACACACACACACACACACACACACACACACACACACACACACACATATATATATATATATATATGAATATACACATACATATCCACAGATATTTATCTACTATCCATTGATCAATCTATCTATTGATTTGTCTATCTATGCCTGTCTCTTAGTTACATTTGGGAAAATGAAAGATACAAAAATGCCACTGTTTCTTTTTCTAAGCAAAGAACTATAATTAAAACAGATACTAAGTATAATGCATCTTTAAGAATAAAAGTATCAAAGAAGTTTAATAATTTGAATTACTAATATTCCTTGTGAAAATTAAAAATCAGCATGTGAGTTCCTGCTCTAGAGTCTCTGCACTGTTTGAGAAATATTTATACAATATTACACACACACACACACATATGTGAGTGTGGGCATATATAATTAGTATATATATATATATATACTAATGAAAACCACAGTCAAAACAAATTTAAGCTGTATTCAAATAATATTTTAAAAAAGATATCCTATTAAAAGCATTATTTTTTTTTTTTATAACTGAATAGCTTTTACCCAATTTGTGTATTCTTGATCAGGAATCTAAATTGTTATACTTTTTTAAAATTTAAAAGTATTTACTTATTTTTAGTTTTCAAGATTTATTTCCACAAGATTTTGAATTCCAAATTCTCTCACCATCTCCTCCCTCTACCCACCTCAAAACTACGTGCATTCAGATTATCCCTCCATCCCAATCTGCCCTGCCTCCTATCACACTCCTCCCTCCCTTTATCCCCATCTACTCTATTTTCTAGTAAGGCAAGATAGATTTCTATACCCCATTGACTTTATGTCTTATTTCCCAGGTGCACATAAAAACAATTTTTAACATTCATTTTTAAAATGTTGAGTTCCCAATTCTCCCCTTCCTCCCTCTTCACCCATCCCACTGAGAAGGCAAGCAATATAATGGTTGTACATGTGTAGTTACACAAAAGATTTCCTTAGAAGCCATGTTGTGAAAGACTATATATTCTTCTATCCTATCCTGCCCCACATTTATTCTATTCTCTCTTTTCACCCTATCCTTGCTCAAAAGTGCTTCCTTCTAATTACCCCTCTTGCCATTTGCCCTCCTTTCTATCACCCCCTCAAACCCTGCTTATCCCTTCCTGTCCTACTTTCCTGTATTGTAAAATAGATTTTTCATACCAAATTGAATGTTCTTGTTATTCCTTCCCTAAGCCAAACGTGATGAGAGTAAGGTTCATTTTCTTTTTTCTTCTCACCCCTCTTCTCTTCCCTCAGCTTTATCTTGCCTCCTTTATGAGGGATAATTTGCTGCATTCCACTTCTCCCTTTATCTTCCCAATATTTTCCTCTCTAATCCCTTAATTTTATTTTTTTATATATTGTCCCTTCCTATTCAACTTACTGTGTGCCCTCTGTCTATATATTTATGTATATAATCATTCCAACTACTGAAATACCGAGAAAAGTTTCAAGTTAAAAGTATTATCTTTCCATGTAGAAATGCAAACAGTTCAACCTTAGTAAGTCCCTTATGAATGCTGTTTCCTGTTTACCTTTTCATGCTTCTCTTCATTCTTGCATTTGAAAGTCAAGTTTTCTATTCAGCTCTGATCTTTTCATCAAGAATGCTTGAAAGTCCTCTGCTTCACTAAATGACCATTTTTCCTCTGAAGTATTACACTCAGTTTTGCTGGATAGGCGATTCTTGGCTTTAATCCTACTTCTTTTGACTTCTGGAATACCATATTCCAAACCTTTCAAACATTTCCTGTAGAAGCTGCTAAATCTTGTGCTATCCTGATTGTATTTCCACAATACTTGAATTGTTTCTTTCTGGCTGCTTGCAATAGTTTCTCGTTGAGCTGGGAACTCTGGAATTTGGCTACATCATTCCTAGGAGGTTTACTATTTGGATCTCTTTCAGGAGGTGATCAGTGGATTCTTTCAATACTTCTTTTGCCCACTGATTCTAGAATATCAGGGCAGTTTTCCTTGATAATTTCATGAAAGATGATGCCTAAGATCTTTATTTTCATCCTGGCTTTGACACAGTCCATAATTTTTAAATTATCACTTCTAGATATATTTTCCAGGTCGGTTGTTTTTCCTGTGAGTTATTTCACAATGTCTTCTGTTTTTTCATTCTTTTTGTTTTGTTTTGTAATTTCTTGGTTTCTCATAAAGTTGTTAGCTTCTATCTGCTCCATTCTAATTTTTAAATTACTGTTTCCTTTTTTATCCTTATTTTATATGTTTTCAGTGTTCTACAATCACTTCCATATTACTTAGATTCCCCCTTCCCTCCCCCTCCTTCCCCTTTTACTCCCTCCTCCCTCTGTGAGACAGCACACAATTTTATATAGGTTCTCCACACACATTCCTATTAAATAGGTTTTCACCTTAGTGATGTTGCAGGGGTGGTGGCAGCTGGTGCAGGATCCATTTATAGAGCCATCAGCCTAAAGCCCCTGGGGGAATTGAGGAGCTGATCTGTACCTCAGCCCTGAGCAC